>OY755039.1:44521727-45196227 GCA_963576565.1 Aspidapion aeneum | reverse complement strand
GGTTAATATGACATTTATAAAAGTATATACAAAAAAAAATAGTTTTTTCCTAAAAAAAAATTGTGTGTGTTTAAGACCACACGGCAGAAGTGTAAACTTCAACAAGGCTAAATTAATAATACTGGCCTTCATCTGCATCATTATATCGCTCGCTGAGTGCACGGATCATCCAACAAATCTCACAGTTAGTCGACTCGAGCCGGCTTCACCCGAATGAGCGTTACATAGCCGAGCCTGACGGCTCAGTTTAATTCACTACCCACAAAAACTGCTAAACGCGCCTAAAGAGGTTTACACTTAAAAAATTAACCGATTAATTTTTTTCACAATAATTTTTATTTCAATTTATTGCTCTTGTTCTAGTACACGACTTTACCTATTTTCATATTTCTACTGCGTTTTTTTAAAAAGTTATTATCAAAAAAGTTAAAAAAATTAACAACTTTGATGCTCTGTAGCTCGACAAAGAGTTTTGACTCATGCATTATACGAACGTTTTTATCAGACAAGACCTCTATCACCTGGTGGCCTATGGCCCCTAAGTTTTGGGACAACCTATATAAACAAAAACCGGAAATTATTATTTTTTCAAGGCCTTGGAGATTGTATTAGTTTTTACGGCTCCAGTAGGTACAAAACAGCGCTGTGCAAAATGGCGCGGAACAAAATAGGGGCGACAAAATAGCACTGCGACAAACAGCGCTACGATAAAATAGCAAGGGAAAATTGCTCACAGATAAATAAACAAACTTAAAAAAGCGCTACTTTGATGCCGCTATTTTGTTCCGTGCTGTTTTGTACCGGTGCCTATATTTTACCAAGTTTCAATAGCACCAAAGTTTAAAAAACAGGCAGGCTTACGTTATGACACCCGCACGAAAGTCCAAGAAAACGAAATCGAACCGTTAACTATTATGAGGCTAAATTTGTTCGCGAAGTTTTCATAATTATCATATTGGACAAGTCTGTTTGTTCGCAGGTGTCTAGGTCTCAAATTAATGAACCGATTTAAATGCGACTTTCTTTATTGAAATCTGGATTTATTGTTGACTAGATGTAACAGAAGTTGTGGAAAACTATTTTTGTATTTAATAATTAAATGGCTCATGTTTTTAATTTTCTTAATATTGTTTATTGTTATGAAGCACATTTTACACTATCAACTCCTAAAATAAGTAAATACTAAAGAATGGAATTATCTCCAAACTTGTGTGCATAGACACAACTTACCTCAAGTGTTAAAAAAGTTTTCAGTAAGGATCGTTTTTTACGGCATCTGCTGGTTTCTCTGAAAACATACAACTAAAACCTGTTGTAGCACTCCGATGGCTCAGATTGGGTTTTGGTAGATACAGTGGACTATAATTAACATTGGCGCAAAAAGTTCATTTAACTAGAGAAAGTAACTAATTTAAAAATTGTAGGTTAAATTTGAAAGAGAAATAAAATTGTGATATAGCCTCATGGAGAGGGACTTACCGCTGTTTTGAAGTTCCAAAGTGCAAGGTGTACACCTTTCCATAAGAGCTATCTGACTTGAAGAACAGGATGATGGCACGATAATTTTAATTTTTTGCGGTATTTTAAAGTGAATTTTCACTATTTTTTAAATTTAAATTTTAAGGTTGTCGGTTTCTAGACATGGCGACGCGCAGCACACTTTGTCTGTCTCTCAATCCTGCGCTTGCAGTTTTTTCGCACATGCGCACAGCACTTCACCCTCTATAGGAAACCATATCACTATATTTTAAATTTTATGGATATGTAAAAAACACGATAGAGGACGCTTGTAGTGCCAAAGTATATAAAAATAAAGAAATAAGAAATAAAATGATAATTCTTAAATTTAGAATAGAAATTACATTTTTTGCGTTTAATTCTCGCATTTTAATGCAATTTTGCTTTAGGTAAATTGTATAATAACTAATAGTTGACCCATTTACTTAGGATTAATATAAATTTAAGATTAATAATGTTATGTTCAAGACAAAATTTTAGTCCATGAAAAATAGGAAAAATTAAAGTAAAATTCAAAAATAAAAGAAAAATAAAGAGGTTTTTTATGGAAACCGAACATATTGCCGGCCGAAAATGCTATGCATTTTCTAAAGTATCAAGTGGCAAAGGACATAGCTTTGAGATTGGTCTCTTTAACACCGAGTCCCTTGTCTTGACATTAGCAACTCGATTTACACCGTCTTTACCGAGCTGCCATTGTAGCGGGGGTATAAAATCATTCTTGATTATTACCAAACGACCAACTTCTGGAGTACAAGTGGGGTCCAGCCACTTGCTTCTTTGTTGAAGTGTATGCAAATATTCTTGCTGCCAGCGTCTCCAGAAATCCTGATGGATTCTTTGAAGTAGCTGCCAACGAGTTAATCTATTAATTTTGACATCTGTTAAGTCAACGTCAGGAAGAGCTGTCAACGGTTCCAATGACAAAAAATGACCTGGTGTCAAAACAGAAATGTCATTTGGATCCGAGGAAATTTCAGTTCGCGGTCGAGAGTTCATAATAGCTTCAATCTGACAGGTGACTGTATATAACTCTTCATATGTTAAAATTTGTGAACCAATGGTTCGAAATAAATGTTTTTTGACAGTTTTAATCCCAGACTCCCAAAGACCTCCAAAATTGGGACTGTGACTTGGAATAAAATGCCATTTAATTGGACGAGAAGAATCAATCTGTAACAACTGTCTATTTGCCGAAACTAGGTTAGTTCCGTTATCAGAATACATATCAGTTACGTAATTTCTACGAGCCACAAACCTACGCATTGCTGCGATAAAAGCATCGGCTGTCAAATCACTGACTATTTCGATATGTACCGCTTTCGTACTCATACAAACGAATAAGCAAATATATGATTTTAAAGTACGTGGGCAACCGAACCGAACCGAAACCGAACCTAAATCTAATCCCGTATGCAAAAATGCTCTGAGTTGAGAAACTCGTGGAAACGGAAGTGAACCCATTGGGGGTTGTACCGATTTAGGGGATAATTTAAAACAGGGGATGCATTTTGCTAAAACTTGACGAATTTTGCGTTTTGCCGCAATTATCCAATAATTTTGGCTTAGTAAAAAATGTACTGTTCTTAATCCAGCATGTAAAAATTTTAAATGAAAATGTTCGATAATTAAATAAGTAATTCTACTTTCGCGGGGTAATAAAATTGGAAATTTTTTGTCATAAGAGAGAGAAGAATTGTGCAATCTTCCACCGACGCGTAATAAATTTTGGTCATCTAAAAATAGATTTAATTTTTGCATCGGTTTAGATAATTTTATATTATTTTTAAGAGAATTTATTTCTTCCGAAAAATAGATCGATTGTTCGTTTTTTATTAATAAATAAAGTGCGGTTTGAATTTCTTGAAACGTTGAAAAAGTTTCAAAAATTATACTTTTATTTAGAAATTTTTTATTTATAAAACGTAAAATATACGCTAAAATTCTACAAAGTTTAGTAAAAGAGGAGTTTTTATTAATAAGCGAAGCTAAAAAATTTAAGTTTGGGGTTTGAGTAGTTACTAAAGTTATGTTTTTATTAGCTTTTTCTTCATTTAAAGTTTCAGAAGTGTCTTTTATTTCCAAGGTTATAGGCCAGTAGTCATAATGTAATTTTAAAAATTGGGGACCTTGAAAAAATAAACTATGATTTATAAGTTCACTAGGATAGAGACCTCTTGAAGCTACATCAGCGGGATTCTGAGAAGTGGAAATATAATGCCAATTTTTAGGAGATACTTTTTCATGAATTTGCGTGACTCTATTTTGTACATAGGTTTTCCACCTAGACGGATGTCCATTTTTAATCCACGATAAAGCTACTTGAGAATCACTCCATGCGAATATTTGGTGAATTTTAAGTCTGTTTTCAAAACTATGAAGAATAAATTGAATTAAATCAGCTAATATATTACAAGCGGCTAACTCGAGTCGTGCGATACTTCTAAATTTTATAGGGGCGACTTTAGTTTTTGAGCATAAAATATAAATAAAAATTTTATTTTTATAAATTACGCGTAAATAAACAATAGCTGCGTACGCTTTATCTGAAGCGTCTGAAAAACCGATTAATTCGTATTGAGCGTTTCCAGAAAAAATATTGATAAAGCGGGATAAGCGAAATTCTTTTAAAAGTGGTAATTCTAACCTATAGCGTTCCCAGAGGCTACTTATCGCTATGGGAGCATCTTCGTCCCAGTCCAATCCAGATTTCCAAAATTCCTGGATTAGGCATTTAATTAAAATAGTAACTGGCGACAACCAACCAAGGGGATTATAAATTTTAAAAATTTCTGAAAGGATATTGCGTTTCGTGCAACTACGATTTAGAGGCTCTACTGAGTATGAAAAATAGTCTGAACAGGGTTGCCATCTAAGTCCTAAAATTTTTGTAGTTTCTTCTATATCAAGAGAAAGAGCTTTAGGGTTTGGGGTTCCCTGGTGGTCCAGAAAGGAGATTGTCTGGAATTTAACGGTGTCAGGTGTGGACTGTATAAAGTTAAGGGAATAAGGTCATAGGCTAAGCTGGTACAAGGGATTCTGAAATGGTCTAGTTTACCTTCTAGGTTAGTGTAGCAATAAGCAAATGTATGTAAGGTAAAAATAATGCATTTTCACTTACCATTTTTATACAGGAAGTGGAACTCATGGGAGGACGCGCTGTTAAACCGTATTTTTTGCACCCCACATTCCTGTGGTAGGAGAGTAGCTAACACGCGTGTGTTCTCGTTCGAAGGCGAAACGGTTCTCTGTGATGCTGCAGCAGATATCGCTACTGCGTTCATTCTCCCACATGTCGCCCAGTGGCGTCGTTAATCCATAGGCGTAGGAGAAAAGGAATAAGTAGGAAGGAATGAGATTACGAAGGTCCATATTAAAGGAACTAGGAACCTTAGTAATTCAAAATGCATTTTATGTAAAGTAAATTAATTATAGCAAATTGTAATATTTGCCTTTAAAACCGCGGGAGTTTCAAATGCAAATAACCCAGTAATTTTAAGTACTTAATTAGTTAATTAATACTAAATAAACAAAAAATAGAAAAGGCTCTAGTGAATCACCAAATAGCCTAATTCGAATCAATTTGGTAAATTATAGTAAAAAGAACATATTTACAAAAAGGAAGGCGGGACGAACCATTTCCCACCCCCCTGAGAATGCCCAGGGGCATTTCAGAGAGTTTAATTTGTAGGCAGGGCGCATAGTTTTACCAAAGGCCGTTTGTAGGTACCTTTAGTAGTCTTTACAATAGCAACCCGTGGAACATTATCAGAACCTTTAATAAGGTCTTCAATGCGGCCTAGGGGCCAATCCAATGGAGTGGAATTTTCATCTTTGATCAGTACCATAGTACCAATATCAATGGAAGCAAGAGGTTGGTGCCATTTGGCTCGCTGTTGCAAAGTGTGCAAATATTCGCGATGCCAGCGAATCCAAAAATCGCGGTGCATTCTTTGCAACAGTTGCCACCTGGACAGCCTGTTTAACGCAATATCGCAGTAGTTTGGATCGGGTATTGTACCTGGAGGCCTCAAATTTAAAAAATTATTAGGAGTCAAGACCGCCAGATCAGTAGGATCGGTGCTTAAGGCACATAAAGGACGTGAGTTCATTATGGCTTCAACTTGGGTTAAAACCGTATTTAATTCCTCATAGGTGAGTATTTGATTTCCAACTACCCTGTGAAGATGAGTCTTTAAAGATTTAATGTTTGATTCCCAAATGCCTCCCATGTGGGGAGCAGCAGGTGGGTTAAAAGACCAAACTATACCTTCCCCCTTCACGCAATCAGAAAAAATTTGTCGCAAGTATTTTTCAGAGGCCACGAAGTTGGTCCCGCAGTCTGAAGAGATCTTTGAGCATAGTCCTCTTCTAGCTATGAAGCGGCGCAGAGCAGCCAGAAAGGCTTCTGATGTCATATCAGAGACTAACTCTAAATGCACGGCTTTAACAGCGCAACAGATAAATAAACAGACATATGCTTTCATGGTTTTTGCACCTCTGGTCCGACCAAGAGTAATCGTGAACGGACCACAAAAATCTATACCTACATTTTCGAACACCTTTGCTTCGGAAACTCTAAATTTCGGTAGGTTACCCATAGGGGGTTGAAGGGAGTTAGGTTTAGTTTTCCAGCAAGTATGGCAAGAACTTAAAACTTTTCTCACTACCTTTTTAGCAGACAATACCCAGAAGTTTTGCATTAGTAAAAAAGTTGTGGTCTGTATACCACAATGAAGATTGCTGCGATGCAAATCTAAAATCAGTAATTCAGTGAATTTTGCACTAGAAGGCAAAAGAATTGGAAATTTTTTATCGTATGATAAATTTGAATGGCATAAACGGCCTCCAACACGAAGCAAATCGTAGCTTTCATTATGCAAAAATGGACATAATTTTTGAAAAGCTTTTGGAAGCTGTTTCTTATCTTTTAGTAATTCAATTTCTTTTTGGAAAGAAAAAGATTGTACGCATTTCGAAATAAAAAGTAAGCTTTTGTAGTAATCCTGATTTGTAAGATAATCAGTAGCAAAATTGTATGAGGGATTTTTAAACTTTTGTAACCCTCGCAAAAAGTAAGCAACTATTCTCTTAATTTTAAAAAGAGAACTGTATCTTTCAAACAAGTTGTTTACATAATATTCAACTGTTTGTTCGCAAGTAAAAACGTTAAAAATATTTTTTCGCTGTTCTTCCAAAACTGCATTCCCATCGTAAGTAACTGTCATAAAATCCCAAGTATTTGTAGGTTGGTTTAGAAAAGAAGGCCCTTCTAACCAAAAATAAAATCTTTGTAAATCAGAGGGATACATTTCCCTAGTACCGCAGTCAGCAGGATTTTGTTCAGTAGGAACATAATGCCAAAACTCAGGGCTAATTCTTCCTTGTATATAGGCAGTTCTATTCGAAACAAATGTTTTAAATTTGTGAGGAGATCCCTGAATCCAAGATAAGGTCACTGTGCTATCAGTAAAAGCAAGAATTTTATCAAATTTAATTTTTTTCCGAGAACGTTTCTAGTAAAAAATCCATTAATTTAGCCAACAAAACAGCTCCTAAAAGCTCTAGTCTTGGTAAAGTTAGTTTACGACGCAACGGTGCGACTCTAGATTTACTACAAACAAAAAAAACTTTCATGTTTCCATCAGAATAAAAAATTCGAATATAAGCGACAGCACAATAGGCCCGTTCTGAACTATCGCAAAATCCTACTAGCTGGATTTGACTAGCATTAGGCAAAATTATTTGACGAGGAATTTTAACAGAATGCAAAAACTTTAATTCATTTTTAAATTTTTCCCATTTAAAAACAATTTCCGGACTGACAGGGTCGTCCCAGTTTAAGTCTTCTGCCCAGCAGTATTGAACAATTAATTTTAAAATTAAAACTATTGGCGCCAAAAAAGACAGAGGGTCGTAAATGCGGGCCAAATTACTTAAAATTGTTCTTTTAGTGCATGTTTGGAGAGAACAGTCGAAAGTATAAAAAAATTCATCAGTATGAGGGTTCCAATTTAAACCGAGAATTTTCAAAGTTGAATTTTCAGCATCTAAATCGAGAGAAAGAGCCTTCATCGAAATGTGTGACTCAGGAAGATCGGATAGTAACTCGGGACAATTGCTCGCCCATTTACGCAATTCGAATCCACCTCGGCTAAGTAGCTCGATTAATTGATTTTTCATCTCAGTGGCCTTAAAAAAGTCATCACTTCCCGAAATCACATCATCGACAAAAACTGCCTCCTCAATGATTTTTGAGGCAAGAGGAAGGTCCTCATGCTCTCTAGCAAGTTGCAGCAAAGTTCTGATAGCCAAAAAGGGGCTACAAGAGACCCCGAATAAAACTCTATTTATTTCGAAGTCTTGAATAGGCTGGTTAGGATCAAACCTCCAAACTATTCTTTGAAAATTAGTTTGACTAGGGTCAACTAAAATCATCCTGTACATTTGACGGATGTCGCAACAAAAGCAAAATTTATGCAAACGATAAAGTAATAAAATTTTTTGTAAGTCCCTTTGTAAAGGGGGCCCAGTATAAACAGCGTTGTTGAGCGAGATTTTGCCAGGGGCGTGCATGCTCGCATCAAAAACCACCCTCAGGGGGGTGCTAGTAGAATCTTTTTTAAACACCGCATGGTGTGCAATATAAAAATGATTTGAAATTTCGGTCGGCAAAGGTGCAGAAACCGGTTGCATATGATTATTATCTAAATAATCTTGTAAAACAGAGCTGTAGGCAGCATAAAAATCAGGGTTTTGTAGCAATTTCTTCTCAAGGGAGAAAAAACGACGTACGGCAATGGATCGAGTGTCGCCAAAATCTGGAGCAGTAACTTTAAATGGTAAAGATACAATATATCTCCCCTCCTCATTTTTTGAGGTAGTTTTCAAAAAATAATTTTCGCAAAACTCATCTTCGGGGTCAATGGCCTTGACATTAGGTATGTCATCTATTTGCCAAAATCGTTGTAGATTTTTATCTAAATTGACAAAAGAATCGTTCATTGACGTAGTAAAAAATGTTTTAATTTGATTTGTAGTTGAAGGTGAAAGTGAAAGATTGCCCATTATTCCCCAACCAAAAATAGTATTAATGCAGACGGGGTTGTTGGGTCCCGTAGACAAACGACCATCTAGCAAAATGTAAGGGTACACATCGCCGCCCAACAATAAATCAATTTTATCGCTTTTATTAAAGCCTGGGTCAGCTAGTTCTAAGTTGGCGAGAAAAGGAAAACTTTTAATCGAAAATGAGGAATGAGGTAAATCACTACAAATTTTATCGAGTATTATCGCATCAAAATTAAAAACAAAATTATTATCACGCAAAGAGGATATATTGCAATTAATTCCAGATTTTGCCGAAGTTGTCATTCGATCTAAGCTTTGTAGAGTCATGGCGATATTAAATTTAGGAAGGCCCAAACTATCAGCACATGACTTAGATATAAATGAAGATTGAGCACCAGAGTCACAGATGGCGCGCACTGTGTGCCAATTTTGAAAAACATCCTGTATTTGTATTAAAGCGGTACAGAGAAGTACTTCGCGGTCATTTAAAGACATACCAGTAACAATGGTGTTAGTGGTTCTATTAAATTCGGTAGCCACGGGGCTCCTCGGGGGTTGCACTGCAGAAGTAGAGGGGCTACTCGCAGAACTAGGTGTAGAATTAATAGGAAAAAAATGTAAGAGACTGTGATGAAATTGGCCACAATGTAAACATCTTTTTTCTGATTTGCATTGCTGGGGTAAATTATGCTTTGAGGCCAAACAGTTGACACACGCTTTATGCTGTTTAACAATCTCAAAACGTTGCTGGGGAGTTTTCGCCAAAAAATTAGGACATCTGTATATTATATGATCGCCACTTTTACAGAGAAAACAAAAATTTTGAGGGTTTGGAGTATTATTTAAGCCACTTTGGCCATTTGGAGACTGGGAGGCATTTTTGGAGGCTCTCTGAGTATTAGCAAACAAAGCAGATCGATTTTGAAACTTTGCTTGATTTTTCTGACTTGAAATTGACAAATCTTTATTTTTTAAGTAATCTTGAGTTTGTTGTATTTGTTCCAACGCAATGCAATGGCTAGAAACAAAAGCACGAATTTTATCATAAGAGGGGATCTCATTGGAGCAATAATTCTGCTCAAATGCCTTGCGCGTGGTTGGGTCCAACCTATCCAAGAGCATTTGTGCCATAATATAATCCCAAAACTCCGTTTTAAAACCCATGACTTTTAAAGCACTTAAGTTTTTCGAAAAACAATCAAGCAAATTCCTCAAATTCGTAGCATTCTCTTTAGTAAGAGGAGAGAAGCCTTCAATTGCCTTCCAGTGAAGGTAAGCTTGTAATCGTTTATTTGTATACCTATCCACCAAGGTGTGGTAGGCATTTAAATAATTTTCAGCAAGGATAGGAATGTCAGAAATGACATCCAGGGCAGGGCCCTTTAAATTAGAAAAAAGCAAATTGAATTTTTCAAAGTTTCCCAGCGACCTATTATTGTGCACGGTAGCATTAAAGGCTTGCAAAAAGGTTGGAAACTCCTTAAATTCCCCTTGAAAAAGAGGTATTTTTATCCTAGGCAGTAAACCATGCTGGTTTGTGGAGGCACAGGGACTGCCCATGGGATTTATCGTACTGCTCAAAAGCCCTCCATCTTCAAAGGGTAGTTCGAAAAGTTCGTAAAATATAGTGGAAATCTCGTCACAGCGTTTGCAAAAGTCCATAGACACTTTGTTTTCTACTACTAAGCGATCCTCATCAGAGGCTACCAACGTCAACAAAGTATTATGGTGCTTTTCAAAATCTTTTTTGATTTTTGACAATGTCCGAAATTTGACTTTAAAGCCGCTGTGATAGGCAGGGTCATTTTTTGCGAGGGTCGCGGATTCAATGATCAAATTTAGCTGTGAAATCGCACTATAGCGCAAGGCTTTAGCCTTTAAAATTTTATCCGAACTAGACATGATTTAAAAAAAAAATCCAAAAAATAATTGACAAAAATTAGGTAAACTGAAAAAAAAATCAAAATTTGGACACCCTGTATAAATATTAATGTCCTACGTTTAATTACAATAATCAAACTATAAGCGCACAAAAGTAAAGAAAATACCCGATGCAAACTAATGATAACAAAAAACTTGTGTATAAGTTTTTTTATCTTCGCCTCGCGAATTCAAATAAGTAGGTACCTACTATGTATTAAATTTAAAAATAAATACCTACAAATCAAAAGCATTTAATTTGGTAAAACTATTTATCTGCCTTTACACGAAAACAAATTCTCAAGTTAAGAATTAAACCCCCTTCAAAATTTATTATGCACGCAAAAAATGGATACAATCATAGCCATTTGCAGACAGATATTATAATAGTAAATTAGAAATAGATATATTCATAGCAATTTTTACGCAAAAACGAATATAGTAAAGCATCCGCAATCGGATATAGTCATAGCAATTTGCAATAAGCAAAAATGAATATGGCAATTTGGAGATTTTTTTTCGAGCAAATTGGATATAATTATAGCAATCCACAAATGTGAAGGCACAACGGCTAAAATAATAGCACTTTGCAGACACTATTTTAAACTATTTCCAGTGACAAACAAAAAAACACCCAAATTCTATACGGTTTTTTTTTTTTTACAAAAAAGAAACGAAAAAACTTGATTTATTCGAAACAAAAAAAAGCATAGTAGTTTACAGATTTTATCTGTGTTTGGTTTTTCGCATGAAAAGGCTAAATTTATTGGTAAAAATATTTAATTTTTACACAAAAAAAATCGCAAAATGTATTTTAGAAACCTAGGGGTTTTCTAAAGTAGGCATGTAAGAAAAACAAGGGTTTTTCTTGCATTTGTTTTTACACAAAAAAAAAATCGCAAAATGTATTTTAGAAACCTAGGGGTTTTCTAAAGTAGGCATGTAAGAAAAACAAGGGTTTTTCTTGCATTTGAAACCAGTAAAAAAGGCATTTAGGAAAAACAAGGGTTTTTCTTGCATTTGAAACCAGTTAAAAAAAAACTAACCTAAAAAGGCAAAAAAACGATTCCAGAAATCCGGGTCGCTAAGGATCAAAAATGGGGTTCCCTGGTGGTCCAGAAAGGAGATTGTCTGGAATTTAACGGTGTCAGGTGTGGACTGTATAAAGTTAAGGGAATAAGGTCATAGGCTAAGCTGGTACAAGGGATTCTGAAATGGTCTAGTTTACCTTCTAGGTTAGTGTAGCAATAAGCAAATGTATGTAAGGTAAAAATAATGCATTTTCACTTACCATTTTTATACAGGAAGTGGAACTCATGGGAGGACGCGCTGTTAAACCGTATTTTTTGCACCCCACATTCCTGTGGTAGGAGAGTAGCTAACACGCGTGTGTTCTCGTTCGAAGGCGAAACGGTTCTCTGTGATGCTGCAGCAGATATCGCTACTGCGTTCATTCTCCCACATGTCGCCCAGTGGCGTCGTTAATCCATAGGCGTAGGAGAAAAGGAATAAGTAGGAAGGAATGAGATTACGAAGGTCCATATTAAAGGAACTAGGAACCTTAGTAATTCAAAATGCATTTTATGTAAAGTAAATTAATTATAGCAAATTGTAATATTTGCCTTTAAAACCGCGGGAGTTTCAAATGCAAATAACCCAGTAATTTTAAGTACTTAATTAGTTAATTAATACTAAATAAACAAAAAATAGAAAAGGCTCTAGTGAATCACCAAATAGCCTAATTCGAATCAATTTGGTAAATTATAGTAAAAAGAACATATTTACAAAAAGGAAGGCGGGACGAACCAGGGTTAATATCGGATTCTGGCAAGTGCTCTAAAACAGTTTTATTGTTGCTAGCCCATTTATGTAATTTAAATCCTGCGGATTTTAATAAAAGTGATAACTCCTTTTGGAGAGATATAGCTTCTTCAACGGAGCTCCAACCTGTGACAAAATCGTCAACAAAATTATCTGTCATAATAACTTTAGCGGCGCGGGGAAAATTATGCTTTTCGTCCTCAGCTAGCTGCTGTAAGACTCTTAACAGCGGCGTAGCGTGGGGGGGCGCGGGGGGTTCGTCGCCCCCCCCCCCCGCCCCGAGGGTAGTGGCGCCCCATAGGTGGCCGAAGCGCCCTCAGCTTTATTAAGTCGGGCCGGTAACGGCCAATTGAGTGGGTGCCAAAGGAAACTAACGACATGAAGACCTTTTTGTTTTTTTTTTGGTCGCAAGATTCGTGAGAGGCGCCCTTGTGACTTATCGGCCGCCCCCTCACACATGATGACCTGTTCGCAAGATTTGTGAGAGGCGCCCTTTTGACCTTTTTGTTTTTTTTTGTCACAAGATTTTTCATCAGTTGTGAGAGGCGCCCTTTTTAGCTGTCGCCCCCCCCCGCCCTTTCGGGCACGCTACGCCGCTGACTCTTAAAGCTAAAAAAGGAGCGGGGGTAGTACCATATGTAACGGTTTTTAAATTATATTCTTTTATAGGTTCGGTAGGACTAAACCTCCATAAGATTTTTTGATAATTTTGATGATGCGGGGCTATTAAAATGCCGCGAAACATTTTAGAAATATCGCAACAAAGAGCGACTTCATTTAATCTAAAATTTAATAAAATAGAACAAATGTCCTTTTGTAATTTGGGACCGGCGTAAAGCGTGTCATTTAGGGAAATCCTTCCAGTATTTGTTTGGGATACTGCGCTTGCGTTAAAAACTACTCTGAGTTTTGTGGTTAAACTTTCAGGTCTTTCAATATGGTGGTGGGGGATATAGTAACTTTTTTCCGTAAACTGTTCCTCCGGGTTAGAAATTAATTCCATGTGACCTAAGTCTAAGTATTCTTGCATAAAGTCCGAATATTTTTGATAGGTTTGCGGTGTTTTAATTAAGCGGTTTTCGAGAGATAAAAATCTTTTTAATGCAAGTTGGCGACTATTTGGAAAACTTGGTTCACTATTTTCGCAAAAGGGTAAAGTCACGACGTAACGCCCTGTATTATCACGAAAAGTAGTATTTTTAAATATTTTTTCACATGCTTCGTCAGCCGGGGAAAGAATAGGTTTAATTTCCGGTATATTTTCAGTTTCCCAAAATTTCGATAGTGAATCATTAAGTTGATTAGTTGAAATTTGGCATAAAAGGGATACCGAAGCGAGGGGCGAGTTTGTGTTACCAATTTGTCCCATTAAAAGGTACCCAAAAATTGAGTTTAATGCGATAGGCTCATTTAAATTACCTACAATACGACCATCTCTAAGAATATAAGGGAAAATATCGGCTCCAAGTAAAACGTCGATTGCTCCCGGTCTATAGAAATAAGGGTCCGTGAGATTTATATTTTTTATAATTCCCATTTGACTAATATTTATGTCATTTAAGGGAAGCGAAGAGCAAATTTGGGGTAAAATAACTGCACTCTGTACTGAAAGGTCAGTTCAGATTGATTGCAAGGGCGAATGATCATATCAATAGATCCTAATTTTGATTGCATACTGGTCTCACCAATTCCAAAGACTTCAGTTTCAATATTAAAGCGGGGTAGGCCTAGTTTGTTGGCACATTTTAAAGATACAAAAGACAGATGCGATGCGGAATCTAAAACTCCACGAAAAGTTTAATAATTACCTCTTATATCTTTTATTTGAAAAAGAGCGGTAGAAAGCAAAGTACTAGAGTTACTGTAACTTTGTGTAGAGTAGCAAGCACCTTGATTTTGAGTTTGCGAAGAGGATGATTTACTAATTTCATTTCTTTCCTGCCGAAACGCGTTAATTTGTTGGCTATTTACCGGCAAATCTGCATTATTATTTTCTTGCCGTTGAGACGAGGATTCGTTTACATGACGCAAGTCAAAATGAACTGAACTATAATGCCTTTTTTTGCAAAATCGACAATTAAAAGTGCTTTTGCATTGGAAGGTTTTATGACAATTAGAGGTACAGTTTACGCACCATCGTTTTGCTTTTAATAAATTAAATCTTTGTTGAGGCGTTTTATTTAAATAATCAGGACAAAAAGTCAAATTATGAGTATTCGAATTGCATAAGGAACAATTATTTTGAGAATTCTGCTGCGCGGTAAAAAATGCACGAGGCGTTTGGCGGGTATTATAGTTATTTTGCGGTTTTTGAGTTATATGGGGCGGTTTTGTAAATTTGGGCTTCATAGAAAATTGCGTACTGGATGTACTGGCGGCGTTAACTACAAAAAGCGAGCTACAATGTTCATCCAAAAAATTATAGATTGATTTATATGAAGGTATTTCAGTAGGTTTACCATGAAAAACTTCAAATCGCGTTTGAATCGAACTATCAATAGATTTCAACAACTTTTGGGCTAAGACAAAGTCCCAAAAATCTGGTTGCAAACCAACAGTTTTTAAAGCTTCAATATTTCGTGTGAATATATCAAGCAAGTTTCTTAGAGCTACGGAGTCATCAGAGTTTACTTTAGGGCAATTTTCGATAGCATTCCAATAATTTTGGGCTAAAATGCGATCATTTTTATACCTTTTTACAAGATTATTGAAAACAATAGGATAGTTTGCATCCGAAACTGGTAATTGCGTAACTAATTCCTTTGGAGAACCATCTAAATAAGTAACTAAAAGCGAGTATTTTTGTATATTTGGAATTTGCGGATTATCATGAATCATTTTTTTAAAAAGATCATAAAAGGTAGGGAAATCATTGACATTGCCAGTGAATTTTTCAATGTCAATTTTCGGTAAACTTGGAAAATAATCAGGGGTTTGTGAACCTCCTGGAGAGTAGGGGTTAAAAGTAAGTCGGCGACTTCCACCTTGCGAAGGCGGCGCAGTATTTTCTGCTTGAAACAACTTATCATAGATTTCTTTGACTTGAGCAACATTTGTTTGAAATGAATGAAGATGCTCGATACAAGTCTTAACTTGTTCCTGATCCTGGTAAATTTCATTTAATAAAGCGGTGTGCTTTTTAAGGTATTCCTCTTGAACGTTGTCAAGCTCTTCGTAACGAATCTTAAAGTTAAGATGTTTGGTTGCATCAGTTTTAGCCAATTTAGCTACCGTTAAAATTTCATTTAAATTTGAATTTTCGATGTCACGAAAGACTTTAATTTTCTTTACCTTTTCAGACATTATTTTGTAATAAATTAGTCAAAGTAAACAAATTCAAAATTTGTAGATTAAATATTTTAAAAAATTAAATTCGATTTAAAATAACCGTTTGTAACCGTAGCCTCTTACATATAGGCATGCAAACTACATCGAAAAGAAAAACAAATAAACATGTAGGTATTTATTTGCGCGTTATAAATTGGGAAGTAGAAAACTTATATTCCGAAATTACCTACACACAGATTTATCTTTCAAAAATACAAAGATAAACTTTTTGCATTTACATACACATAGCGACCCAAGACTCCAATCTCGAATATATGTCCTTGCGTTTTTTATAAAATTTGCGAGATGTAGGTATAGGTCTCCTAATACAAATTCATAGGTACCTATTTTATTTACCTATATTATAATTTCAATTTATTAATGGCGTCTCTTTCTTACTTTCACACTACTAGCGTTTGCTCTCACTCTAGCGAAAATGAATTTTTTGAAATTTCAAAAAGAAAATCAAAATGGAAATCAAAATCCGGCAATCGAAGTGATCAAAATATGTAGCACTCCGATGGCTCAGATTGGGTTTTGGTAGATACAGTGGACTATAATTAACATTGGCGCAAAAAATTCATTTAACTAGAGAAAGTCACTAATTTAAAAATTGTAGGTTAAATTTCAAAGAGAAATAAAATTGTGATATAGCCTCATGGAGAGGGACTTACCGCTGTTTTGAGGTTCCAAAGTGCAAGGTGTACACCGTTCCATAAGAGCTATGTGACTTGAAGAACAGGATGATGGCACGATAATTTTAATTTTTTGCGGTATTTTAAAGTGAATTTTCACTATTTTTTTAATTTAAATTTTAAGGTTGTCGGTTTCTAGACATGGCGACGCGCAGCACACTTTATCTGTCTCTCAATCCTGCGCTTGCAGTTTTTTCGCACATGCGCACAGCACTTCACCCTCTATAGGAAACCATATCACTATTTTTTAAATTTTATGGATATGTGAAAAACACGATAGAGGACGCTTGTAGTGCCAAAGTATATAAAAATAAAGAAATAAGAAATAAAATGATAATTCTTAAATTTAGAATAGAAATTACATTTTTTGCGTTTAATTCTCGCATTTTAATGCAATTTTGCTTTAGGTAAATTTTATAATAACTAATAGTTGACCCATTTACTTAGGATTAATATAAATTTAAGACTAATAATTTTATGTTCAAGACAAAATTTTAGTCCATGAAAAATAGGAAAAATAAAAGTAAAATTCAAAAATAAAAGAAAAATAAAGAGGTTTTTTATGGAAACCGAACACCTGTAAATTATTGACAATTATGCAATTAATGACTTCTAATTCGAAATGATTGGGTTTTTTAAGGATATGGTTAATTACCTAATTAAATGATGTATTAGAATTTTTTTGAAATTAAGTATTTAGTTTTTCCAAAAAATTTGCGATTTAAAAAAAATATTTTTTTTTGATTTTTAATCCTCAAAAGCAGAAAATATAAAACAAATAATACGGTTTACCACAGAAAGTTTTTGAAATCTGTTAACTACTAACAAATAATTTTAAAAAAGTCAAATTTGCTACTATACAGGGGAAACAAGATAAGGTTTTATGCTGACAAAAACAAGCAAAATCGCATTTTTTTAAAGATATTTTATTGACTCGGATTAATCGAATTTTCTTTAAAATATTTTTAATTATTCACCAGTTTGCAGCAGAATTTTGGTGCTTTCGCAAAAAAAATTCTAGATACAAGGACATAAGCCACACAAATAATCAGAAATATTAAAAATGCCGATTTGGTGTCAATTTTGTCCGTTTTTGCCATTTCTACTGGGGATTTTATGTGGCAAATTTTTTTTCGTTTCTTATATATTTCGAAATAAAAAAGTGTCACATTTGTCTATCTGCACGATGGTGCTCTATATCCAATTATTTATTCTAGCAAGCCATGTTTTTTTTTAGTATTTCTATTAATTTTTTATACTTTACAATTATCAACAGAAATATTATGGTTGACGAGCAAACCTGTAATTTTTCTTTAATTTAAAAAAAAAATTTAACAGCTTTTAAAAAAATTTAGGCTGTATATACAGGGTGGTCCCGTTTGTGAAGAAATATAATAAATGTCAGTAAATCGCCTCTACGCCACAGACCAGTTAACAAAAAATAAAGTAAGTTCTTGGAACCGTGGAAGGTACTGTATATGGATTGGTTGATATAGAGAAAACCCAAACGAACTCGTTCTTTTGCTTGTAGATATTAGCATGGTGTAAACAGCCTGCAAACGATATTCGCTCCATTGCATTAAAGACCAGCGGTACAATAATTGGAAAATTTAATGCGTCCCTAAAACAAAATTATTTTTTAAATAAAGCTAGAAAGCAGTGCAAAGAACTAACCACGTCAATTTCCCTCATAATATTAAAATAAATAAGTACTGCTTATTAGAGAACGTCCTTAAATTACGTAACGCAAAAATTCAGGATTTTTGAATAAACACTTTTTTTCTATTTTTATTTATAAGATGAAATGTCAACCTCTGGTTTTTGACAAAAAAATAGGTTTGTTATTTTTACTCTATTCTTTTACTTTTTCTGTTGCTATTGGAAAACTAGCCGCCCACTTGTGTTTTTATGCAAAAATTAACGTCAGTGTCAAACTCAAAATGTGTTGTTTTTTTTGTCATCCCTAAAATTTTAGTAAGGCCCACAATTTAGAAACAGAATAGGTGTCCCTAGGACTCTAGGGTCACTGCATCCTGGAAGCCTGCCAGGCTTCCAGGATGCAGTGACCCTATAGGACTCTAATATGTAGTGCCACCTATTGACTGATATTTAAATATTTTGCCTTGTTGTCTTTTGCTTAAAAAATTGGCTGACTCGAATTTGTCGCCTTAAAATGTGCCAAAAGTCACCCCCATAAATATTGACATTCAATTACGAAACACCCTGTATAATATACAATTTCGCACTTGCGCAATAAAAATTCACTTTTTATCTCGCATTTTAGGGATAAAGGTGTCACTATTTAGTTAGTTAAAAGATAACAAGAAAAAATCGGGGGAAAAGTGACATGTCAGGGTAAAAATCGGGATAAAAAGTGAATTTGCGGCGAATCCTTCTGGTCGGGCTACAAATTCTTCACCTGGGTATAAAAAGTGACACTTTTATCCCTCGGGATATATAATATTAAATTTTTTGATAGATATTTTTTTGATTTTTTTAGATTATAAGCAACTATAAAATCGAATACCACTACGAAAAACTGGACTATTATATTCATCCAATGTACACTCCGAATGGGCCTTTAAAATTAAGATTTTTGGATAAAAAATAAAAAATATATTATGTAATTTTAAATTTGTCTTTATTTATATTTACTTTCCTTTTTTTGAATTATACCTATGTCATCGAAGAAATAACATATACATAATTTCTTGGATGCCTATGTATAGTCCGTGCCATACGCAGTTACACTTTTGTGACTTTTGGCATAAAATACAGTAGACTCGCGCTAGTGTGAACACGAAAAAAATCTACACGTTCATACCATGGAGACTGTTCACACTACGGAAGGTCTATTCTAAAACCGACTTACCTCTGGGAGCAAGAACTAAAAACTTCTTGGTTTTTACCATTTTACAAAGCAAAACAAAATGGTACTAGTATTTACCACAAAAAACGAACTAAAACTAAGTAATTCTCGGTAATTCTCCTAAATCTTACCATTTGATTAACACCTCTTTTCCGTTTTTATACGATCGAGACTCGTTACTCTTTATACTACTATAATACATGGATCCTCACTGTTCACACTACTGGGAGGTTCACATAAGCATGTGTTCACACCAGCGCGAGTCTATTGTATACATATTTCCTAACCAGAAATATATTAAAAAGTAAATATGTCATGTTGGTATAAAATTCAAGGTAAAAGGATACTGACTGTAGGTGTGCTGTAGGTTGAAAAAACGCACAGATTAAAACAACATGCCATATTTCAGATTTTTTTTTGTTGCTGTCAGTATGCATATCGATGGCCTAACTGCAATATCCCGTATCTGAAAAAATGCAACTTTACAGGGGAAGCGAAATACAGTTTAGGTACCACATATAGGGTTATGGGCCATAAAAGAATATCTTTGCTATATTTGTAATTCCCACGAATTATTTTACATATATCATTATAAGTACACCATGAAAGTAAGCAGCCTATTTTGCCTAAATCACAAATAATCTAAAAATTATCAAAATTGCAGTTAGGCCATCGATAAATAAAGAGGTTGGAAATGTCACATTTTTCACACATTTTTCCTTATTCTGGTCTCTCTGTCATTTTAAATCTAAGTTCGCCATCTGGTGCATACATAAAGGTGACCTTGTAGGATAAAGGTTGATGGAGGTACTCCAGTTTGTAAGATCGGATCAGCTAAAAGAAAAAGCAGATTTCGCTGTTAATGCTCCTGTGGGCCCCTATAGTTTACATAAAGGGCAAAGAAAAAATCGTCTAAGATCATACAGGAAAATGGCATAACAGTCTATGCTAAAAACAAAATTATTAATAACCGGACATTATCAAAAACGTCATTCTTTAAAACAAGACAAGAGCAAAATCGAAGTTCTGTCTAACGTCTTTTATTAAAACCGGACAAAATCATAAAAAGGCCTAGCTTATAACTTTCACCTAAAGAAGAGCAGTTCTGATATTGCTATGCAATTGAAGCGTCCTTCACTGCTTCTTCTTTACTGTCATGCTTAATGAAAACGCCGTATCTACATAGAGATTGCTATAGCCCATACAGCAGTTTAATTAAGCAAGGACCAAGGAGCAGAGGTCGGAAGAAAAACGAAAGCAGTATATATGAAAAGAAAGGAGACAGTTATGGTTACATGATTACAAAAGCCCAAATCCATGACGACTCCCGTACTGGAGTGCGACTTGGCCAGCGAACACGATTAGAAATGCAGCTTTATAATCTGTACCGTTAAAATCCACACTTTTCAAAAACTTCTTGAAGATATAACATATCGAATCATGGTTTTTTCATAATAAAATAATAGTTAAGATTTTCTATTAGAAAGGTACCGAATCCACTTACTTTAGCTAGTAGAACTTGTATTTCCAGGTCAGCAAATCTTCTTCCCAAACACATGCGAGCCCCGTAACCATATGGCAACGACGCAAATGGGTGGAGCTTCATATCATCACTATCGTTTCTAAGCCACCGTTCGGGCATAAACTTTTTGGGTTCTGTTACGTATTCTTCCATACTACCTAAAAAATACTCTACCATTTATGCCCAGTTATCTCTGTGTTTTGTCGGGTCTCGGTCCCTAGAATTAGACCGGTCTTCGGATCTTATATATATATATATATATATATATATATATATATATATATATATATATATATGTCGAATTTTTCACGTCACTGGTGGTCCAGCTGATTTTTGTAAACAAAGTTAGATATGATATAAACAACTAATATTTTTTAAATTTTTTGAAAACTAAGGGAATTTTCCCACTGTTTTTTAGTATATTCTTATAAAATAATATTTTTGAGACATACCAGTCATTATTTCTTTTAGCCCGCTTCATTTTTCTTTACACAAAAATTAAAATTTGAAGAAAATAATGTGTTTGTTTCAGCTTCAAAAGTAATCCGCTAACCTACACCTTTGTTTACTTTACAAGTCCTCGGTTTACCTTTGATACTAAACGATCACATTCAGTTTGACTTGTATTTTAAATTTTGTGTAAAGAAAAATGAAGCGGGCTAAAAAAAGATAACGACTGGTATGTCTTCAAAATGATATTGTAAGTATGTACTAAAAAACAGTAGAAAAATTGCCTTCGTTTTCAAAAAACTCAAAAAATATTAGTTGTTCATATCATATCTAACTTTTTTTTACAAAAATCAGCTGGACCACCAGTGACCTGAAAAATTCAACATATAAGTATATAAGATCCGAAGACCGGTCTATTCAAGGGACCGTGTTACACCTAGGGTTGCCAACCGTCCTCCAGCCAGGAGGACAGTCCTCCTTTGAGGCAAAATGTCCTCCGTCCTCCACAGACCCTGTGGAGGACGCCATTTGTCCTCCTTTATCAAAATTATGTGCTTAAATCAAAAATAACGTAATAAAAAACATGAGAAATGACCCGAATTCATAGTTCTTCCTCATTTTCTGTCTCTGTCATCCATATAAAATAACACATTTAAGAAATAAATCCAAGCCTGAGGAACGTCTGTAAAAACAGCCCTAAGCAACGGCGGCATCATTCGTAAGTTTTCGTCACGTCTCCCGCGGCAAACCAAAGGTCAGTCAAGTGTTCTGTGGTCAGTCCAGCACAGAAAGGGCACAGACGATCGCACATAGAAGATCGCAGAATTTGTACTCTATGTTTGCCTCCAAGTTTTGGTTTGTTTTACTAAGTATTTAATATTTTTTCTCTTTACTCTTGGGGTATAGTAGTAAGGTAAGTTAACAGTCACTTAAGGCCGCTTGACATGGTGCATGACAATAAAATTTGCAGGCAAATGTATGAAATTTTGCCCAGGTGCATGCGCAGTACAAATCCAGTTGATTGTTGGAGGCAATCCATTTTTATCGGTCCGGTGCCATTTTTTTGCATGCAAACTGTACTTGCATGCAAACTGGGGAATTTTTACCTAGATTCTGGGGAATCCATGCATGGCCATGCACAATGTCAAACGAAAAGAAGATTTTTTGCAGGCAACAATTTGACCGACATTTTTTGCTTGCAAATATTTATATGTACCATGTCAAGTGACCTTTAAGATGATTACCCCAAATGCCTCAATTTACTGCTTTTTTTATATTATTGAAATGTAGCACTTCTGCTTATGCTGCATTATTTTATGCTGAGTTTATACACTTTACATACAGATAAAAATAATAGTTGATTCTATAAAATAAAAAGTTGGAAAACTTTTAACTTTTTTTTTATTTTTATCTGAGTACAGATGTGCAACATCACATCATATGATCTTTGTTGTTGTTTTGGTATAGAATTTGATTATTTTGTTTAGTTTTTTTAACCATTTTAAGATTTTTAAGCAATCCAACTTTAAAAAGCCATTTATCTTTTAATTCAAAAAAACTTACAGATTGTGGTTTTTTACAAAAATATTGATGTTTGTTTATTATTTTGGCTGTCTAAATAGCAAAATAGGTATTTTAATTTTTATATACATAACCCCTGCATAAAAATAAAACAAAAGTACATATTAAAATAGAATTCATATTATTTTCTACAAAAACAGTGTTCAAAATTTATTAAAAAACTACCTCCGATAATGAAGTTTTTTACTGAAAACGGCGTTTTTCAAGTGCAAAAGTTTTGTATTTCCAGGTCAGCAAATTTTGATTGGGCTGTTTCAACAGCAAAATATTTTTATTTTAATGTTTACTTTAAAATGAGTCTCAGTGGCGGCTTGTGGTCATTTGCAAAGGTGAAGCAAAACAATGACATAAAGGTACTCGCCGCAGGCAAAAAAAATTAGGCATCATGATCAAAAACATTAATTTTGAGCCTTAAAAAGTAGTTATTTTACCCATTATTGTAAAAAATAATATGATATTTAAGCTCCTGATTAATTTTTATCTGTATAAACCAAGCACACAATACGTTTGTTTCTGTTTTGAAACTACAGAATAAACCATTTGTATCTCCTTTTTTAAGTTTCACCTCCCAAGAAAATTTGTTTGGTGTTTGTGTTGATGTTTCGTATATATGTACCTGTTATTTAATAAATGTGTTTTGAAAAAGATGTTTTTTTAATTTAAAAAATACATACCAATATATATACATACCTATCTAGTAATTTTTATATTATGTTTATACGTATAGAGCTTTATTTTAAGGAACATGCACTAGATTTTTTTTTTAATTGTGGGATCATATAAAAATGTCCTCCAATGGCTGCAGTGGGAGTTGGCAACCCTAGTTACACCTATACTCTGCTCTCTCTGATTTTACAAAATTTTGGGTAGAACATATTTATATCACACTATCGAACATGACATTTTTACCTTCCTAGCCCGCGTAGCAATGGCTAGAGAAGGTATTATTTTGGACGAATTGTTTTTGAGATAACGCCGAAAATGTGTTTTTTGAGTATATTTTGCCCTGTCCTAGCAATATCGTCGTGATGTTTGTCTGTGTATGTGTGTGTGTGTATTATTCGTCCGTAACACGATAGCTCCTAAACCGCCGAACCGACATTTATAAAATTTTCAGGTAAAATAGCATTCAACATTCTTACGACCTGATTACATTTTGGTCAAAATCCATTAATGTTAATTGCAGTTTTTTGACAATTAAAACCTTTAAAAAAAGCTAACTTTTTAATGGAGTATCATAGCAATACAGTTGTCGGAATATAGTAGACTACAGTTTGCTCAATAATTAGTGTTATAACCAAAAACTTCGTAGGATCTTTAGTTTCTGAGATATTTACAAAAAACTGTTTTACTTGAAGTGTGTAGTAGACCATGACCTTTGACATTTTATTTTCCTTTTTTGGTAAACCTGACAGCTAATGTATGTTGTCTTGCTCTTTTTAAGGAATAAGTAACGTTTCTTTATGCTTTAAAATATCATTCAGAAGAATCTGCAAACATTCACGAGTTTTTGTTATGTTTACGGTTATTACACAGTAGCGGATCTAGGCCCTAAAAATGGGGGCCCCAAAAATTACTGTTTTGCAACTAGTAAATTCTAAATCTGTTGCCTGCTCAAAAGCCTGATTAATTTCCCGCCAAGTACGCCTTCATTAAAATCATATAGTGCAGTTTGATAACATTTTGTCCGGTATTTTTTAGCCTACCCGAACTTACCACGACATTTACAGAGAAATAATATTTTAGTTTTATTTTTGCCCCCCCCCCTCGATTTTTAGGGCCTACCTCCGCCACTGCTTTTCTTAATGTATAGTTAGTTTTAATTTCGAAATTCCACACACTTCGACCGTCTTCTTAAAAGGGTGACAATCAACAGTTTTTAGGTCCTACCTGTGATTAAAGTGGGAAAAACTACTTGAACCCCTTTGGGAACCTTGTAACCCAGTAGAACCATGTCCTCTTGTAAGGTTCGGCCATTGCCTATAACTGTTGAGTACACCCTGAAAAAATAAACAAATTAGTAAAAAAGTCATTGAAAATCATTTATTTTTAAGTGAATTTTTTTTAAATTTTCTTAGTCGTTGTATATAAATAAGTATGATCTGTTACTGATAATAGGGACCTTTTACACGCACCGGTGTTCGGATCTTATCTTATAATTATTCGAATTTTTCACGTCACTGGTGGTCCAGCTGATTTTTGTAAACAAGAGTTAGATATGATATGAACAACTAATATTTTTTGAGTTTTTTGAAAACTAAGGCAATTTTTCTACTGTTTTTAGTATATTCTTAAAAATAATATATACAAAAATGAAAATTCGAAGAAAATAATGTGTTCGTTTCAGCTTCAAAAGTAATCCGCTAACCTACACCTTTGTTTACTTCCCAATCCTCGACTTACCTTTGATACTAAACGATCACATTCAGTTTGAATTGTATTTTAACTTTTGTATAATAAAAAATAAAGCGGGCTAAAGAAAATAACGACAATACGTCTAGAAAATTATATTTTATAAGGATGTACTAAAAAACAGTACGAAAATTATATATATTAGTTGTATATATCGTATCTAACATTTGTTTACAAAAATCAGCTGGACCGCCAGTGACGTGAAAAATTGGACAAATCGAGGGTCCAAAAGCATTTAAAAAAAAACTTTACACGAGAAGCGAAAAACTGCAGTTAACTTAACAATGAGAGCTGATTTTTTTAAAACTTTTACTAAGAAAAGTATTTTTGTTCGTATTTTCCTTAGTGTATTTTTCCTTATAGTTTTTTACAACCTCAGGTGCTTTTCTATATATGGCGCCACCTGTCACGCTCATAATGATGCCAAAAAACCAAAATTAAAAAAGTGTTCACTTACGAGACAGTGCACTTGGACCCTCGATATATATATATATATATATATATATATATATATATATATATATATATATATATATATATATATATATATATATAACATCCGAAGTAGACCGTCTTCTAGTTCCGTGGTTATCGAAGCCGCACATCGCCGGGCTGTGTTGCCAAACTGCGTTTAAAGTATGATTCTGTGGTTTTGTTTTACCTAAAAACTTCCTTCACAAATGCTTTTAAATACGTCATTTCATTGAGCTTCTCAGGATCCAAGGGAGCAGCTTTATCGGGTAGGACTCTCTTGAGTTCTTGATAAAGTTTTTCCTGTTCTTCAGGCCTGGTGGCCAGTTGGTAAAGAATTGAGCATACTGCCATAGAAATCTAAAATTAGAAAACATATAGATTATTGAATTGATTTAAAATGGTAGGATTGAGTTGCAGTGGCGCACCCAGAAATATGTCTTAGGCCGAGACCTCATGATGTCGTCGTTAGGTTATTTTTTTTATTTATAAAGTATGTGGAAAATATCTAAAAAAATCTTAGGCTTGGGGGGCTCGGGTCACGAGCCCCGCCCCTGGGTGCGCCCATGTGAGTTGGTTTAAATGCAAAATCTGCAGAGAAATCATAAATTCGGGTTAGTTTGCTGTATCATTAAACACCGTAATTGGGTATTTCTTGGTTTTTTTAAAAATCTATGTAGGTATTTTACCAAACTCTGTGTTACAGTAAAAACTTTTCCTTGATTGTTACTTACAGTGTCTATACCGACTAGAATTAGGTCCAAAGCTAAAATATAAGCAGTTTTTGGATCGGGTTCGCTCGCCAAAATTCGTTCGATCAAAGACAAGTCCTTGTCGTCTGTGATCGTTTTTTGTTTCAGTCTTTTCATTGCTTCGTCTATGTGCTTCATGCAAATCCTACAACCAAATAGAATCAATGGATACATGACGGCTCTTATTTATAACAGTCTTAAACACAGTTTAATCGCGGATTTAAGGCGGAGGTAACGTGGTAATTACCCCCCTAGCACAAATTTTTTTTGTTAATAATTAATAATTAAAGGAACAACAGAAGGATTACCCCCTCCACTAGAATTCTTTTTATTACAAATAATTTTTTTCTACCCCCCAGCACAAGATTTTGACCCCGATCCGCGCTAAAAAAATTTGCATTTTTTTAAATTAATCAGCTCGTTACAATGTCGAGCACTTTTTTACCTAAACATTTTATGAAAATCGGCTCAGCGGATTAGGAGCTCTCGTGTTACAGACAGAAATAATATACACACCTCGATACACACAAAACACACACACACCTAGACAGACATCACGACGATACAGGTCAGATACACTCAAATAATACATTTTTTGTGTTATCTCAAAAAAAAAATTTGTCGAAAATAATACCTTCTCTTGCCATTGCTGCGCGGGCTAGGAAGGTAAAAAAAGGGTGTCAGATTATACAAAATCACACTGTACAGTACATGATCTTACTCTACAAAGTAATCCATATTTTTGACGTATCGGGTCCACAAAGTGGTCGGAAAATATCTCCAAAAAGGAAAGCGCAGCTCCAAAATTGCGATGTTTCGTAGAGCATATTTGGCAGCCTCAATAATTTTTAGAGCTTCCGAATCTGCAGAAAGATTGGGGTCCAAGCAGCCCAATCTTACGTCTAAAGATACTCTACCTATACCTAAAAGAAATTCTGTGATTTTTAACAGCACGCGATGTCAGGGCCGAAAAGGCCCTTTGCGCATGTATTAAAGTGCGTATACACCAAACTGCTCCGCGAATGCGCCGCGTGTGACCCGCTCGCCCAATTTGTTTCAACGAACTTTCTACGATCCATGGAAAAACAGCAAACACGCATTCAAATGAAAACCCGACAACAAACTGCCGATGCCGTCTCAAAGGATCTGCGAACACACGAAGAGGCGTCAAAGAAAGCTGGCTTTGGGCAAACGGCTTGCAAGAGGCGTGCGCGCAAACTTGAAAAAACAAAAACAGGACGAAACTGTGTTGGTGCGCAGAGTGTGAGCAGCGCTTTAGCGAGCAACTTTACCACATAAATGCGAGGCATTCTTTTGGCCTCAGTTTACTTCGTTCGCATTCGCCTTTAGTAAAGTACCTACCGAAGTATTTAGTTAAACCACAAAGTAAGGACCACAACTTTGTGGTTAAACCCTCTTTAAACTTCACATATTATACCTCCTTTAGGTATTAAAATTTCTGTAGTACAAATACTTACATTCCAAAGCCCATTTATGAATTTCATTATCAAAATCCGCAGGCATTTCATTGTTTTTATCTTTCAATTCAATCATCCTAAAAAAATCGATCAAATGAAATCATTTCGTCATTATTCAGACTCCTTGCGGCATTGGATGCTTTGCAAGGCAATTATGTAACACTGGCTATTATGTAAGGTCAAAATTCTCTTTTGTGCACTGCGTATGACATATCATGAGCGCGTAAGGGTTTTAAAAAAAACTCTTTTGTAGGAAAAGTATTTAATATAAAGGGAAACTATCAAATAATTACAATTTCGTGAAACCGTTAAGTCTGTGGAGACGGTGCAGAGTTATATCCAGTGGCGGCTGCTACAGGGAGTGCAACGGAGCAGTGTCCTCCCAAAACTAGACCACAAACAGCATTTTTAATTGATTTATTTAAAAAAAGTTAAATCTTCCCTTACGACATGATTGTCTAGTTCTTTTTATTATCTGTAGTTAACAGCAACCGATTAATTGAACTTTTTTAGCGTAAATAATTAAAAGCCGGCAGCGCCGCGCGGGGCAAGGTTTTATTTTCACCCGTTTTTCAGCGGGGTATGGGTGCATGTTCTCGAGCGGTGGCGGGAGGAACGTTTGTTTTAGTTGAAGTCGGCCATCATCATCATGCGAAAACGTCCGTTGTCCTTGCTACGAAGCCGGTTCTATCCTTAGTGAAGACGTATATATAAGTTTGTTTTGATCGCGTGTCATTGTTTGTTTTTGTTATAGTTTTTTATAAAAATGGAAATAAATACCGTCGATTACATAATTAAATATGCACATTTAAATAGGTTGACATATGAGTTCCGATTACAAATAAAATCTTTAGGACCACATAGACCGGATCTAAAAATTAACCAAAATTTTAGTGCAAGCAATGCCGAGGGGTGTTCCAAAAAAACTTATAATAGAAAATTTATTGAAAAAGTATACGATGCTGAAAACTGGTTGTGCGGTTGTGAAAAAAGAAATGCTTTTTTTGCTTTATTTGTCTTGTTATGAACATTCCACGAAGTGATCCTGCGTGGATGACAAAGGGAATGTGTGATATCAAGCACTTTAGTGAAAAGTTAAAAAGACACAAAGTAAGTGCTATTCATTGAAATAACCACATAGAATTTTCTATGCTAGGCAAGACTGATATTAGGTGCCAATTGAATAGTGCCTATTGGGAAAACATTACCGAACACAATGAAAATGTGACAAAAAATAATCATATACTTGGTAGGTTAATAGACTGTTTAAAATTCTGTGGGATTTTTGAGGTTGCTCCACGGGGCCATAAAAAAGAAAGGCGAATGGACTTTATCTACTTATAAACAAATAAACTAAATACTACACCAAGTAGCTGCCTGTTTGGAAAGTACTAAAATAAAATTGTTTCGGTAAGTTTTTTTATCTCATTTTTCATACAATTACTGGTTATATCGGAATAAAAATATTAAATATTGTAGGCAAAAATCTTATTGTAAGGGTTTTGAAATAACACTTTTTTGGCCAGAGTTTTGCAAATTTTGAAAAAAAAATGTACACTTTTAAAAAGAGACTTGAATGCACCGCGCATTTAAAACCCCATTGCGATAAGTGAAACGGTTCTAGACAAAATAATGTATCAAAAAATTAATGAATTTAGGCATATTTTTTGAGGGTTGAGGTTTATTTATTTTATTGAGGATTTAAATGCTCGTTAAGGAAATCTTCTGTCAAAAGTTTTATCAAAAAATATTAAATGCTTTTCCCATAAAAGTGTTATTTCAAAACCCTTACACGCTCATTATATGCAATATGCAGATCTCCGTCTTAGGGCTATTTCCCTCTTTCTCTAATAGAAAGACATAAAGAAACAATTTATATTACCATCTTTTTCTAGTAGAGAAAAAGGGAAATAGAAGTGACTGGCAAGAAGTCAACCTGTGGATCAGGACAGGTATTCTCGTAATGAAAAACGCATAGCGTTTTTAAGACGCTCACCGTTTTATGACGTCAAATTCGCTAAGCACCTGACCAAAAGTGCAAAAATGGTATTCACGTACGATTGCGCTGAGCATTTTTTTAAAAGGGTAACCGTGTTTAAAAACACCTACCAGTTGGCATCTGTTTTTGGAAATCGCTTGGCGTTTTTAAAAAATTCAAACCTATTAAAAAGTATTATGCACACAGCGATTAATTTTTTTGGCCAATTTTGTATTTATAGTAGTTAAAGGAGACCTTCAGCCTATACTTTAAGTACAATAAGGTACCAAAATAGCTACCTTTCTTATTCTTCAAGGTAGAAATGAAGGATTTTAAGGAGATTACTGTATTTCTCTCCCCTCTGGAATCTATTTAACTGGTACAGATAAATGAATAATTAAAAATTGTTTATGGACAGGTTTCTACACTTCTATATGTAAAGGTACCCTGTTGAGTAGGTAACCGAGCATTTGAGCCTTATTGGAAACACCTCAGTATAAGCGAGTTTATTCCGTTGGAACAATGAAATGGTGGTGGTCGTGCAAAAACTATAAAAAATTTAAATTTATAAAATTATTGAAGATTTTCAACTAAATCTTCTGTTAAAACTTTATTTCATTTGTTAGAATATGATGAAAATTTATGGTTTACGTCTATATAACCTTTATTATTATACCCTAGGAGTGTAGGGCTCATTACAATCATGTTAAGACACCGCTAGCCCAATATCTCTCATTAAAACCATCACCTTCTCTAAATTTTCGATGTTCTTATCAATAAATAACAAAAATAACTACCTAGGGTAAAAAAAAATCTGTAATGTATGCCTCAAATATCAAAAAACAAACAAAAAGTGAATACCAAATTCGATCGGTCAGCGCAAATGCTATGCGTTTTACCTAGCGTTTCCAAAACGTAACGTTTTAAGCCAATTTATGAGAATACCAGTCCAGGCCCTAAACAAATGTTTTATACCAAACAAACCAGTTTTTGTCATTTTTGGCCTACCTTGTGACAAAATCATTTGTAACGGTTTCAATTGGTTCCACGTATTTATTAACTGTCCTAAGTTGTAAAATTGGCTTTTGTACTTTGGTTCTAAAAGTTTTCCATGGCTCTCCATGTCTAAAATAGAATTTATTTTAAAATCTTTTATAAAGTAATTTACAAAATTTAAACTTACACTCCGACAACCCCTCCTAAGCGTCCAAAAAAATCCTTTCGAACTTCGCTTTTGTACTTCACCAGACAAGGCATAGATGGCCGAAATGGGGTCGGTCCTTCGTTTCTAAAAAGATTGTTTTAATAAAAACAGATAAATCTTTATAATAAAAATAGGGCATTGAAATTTTAGATTTTTATTACAAGCTTTTATTTAGCTTCAGATGTTCTGTCTAACTATCTAACTATCTAACTAACTATCTAACTATCTATCAAATCTTGTGAAGCGTTTTTGACACACTTCCCATTATCCGATTTGGATGAAATTTGGTACACACATAGTGGTCCCATGACAATACAACATTAAGAAAAAAATATCCTACCACCCCTACCCCCATCCCTTCTATAGAAAAATATGTTTTTGACACATTTCCCGTTATCCGATTTGGACAAAATTTGGTATACACATAGTGGTCCGATGATAATACAATAATAAGAAAAAAATATCCTCCCACCCCTACCCTCACCCCCTTCCATAGAAAAATTTGTTTTTGACACACATCCCGTTATCCGATGTGGATGAAATTTGGTATACATATAGTGATCCGATGACAATACAATATTAAGAAAGAAATATCCTCCAACCCCTACCCCCACCCCGTTTCATAGAAAAATGAGTTTTTGACACACTTCCCATTATTCGATTTGGATGAAATTTGGTATTCACATAGTGGTCTGATGACAATACAACATTAAAAAAAATATATCCTCCCATCCCTACCCCCACCCCCTTCCATAGAAAATGCGTTTTTGACACCCTTCCCATTATCCGATCTGGATGAAATTTGGTATACATGTAGTGGTCCGATGACAATACAACATTAAGAAAAAAATATCCTACCACCCCTACCCCCATCCCTTCTATAGAAAAATATGTTTTTGACACATTTCCCGTTATCCGATTTGGACAAAATTTGGTATACACATAGTGGTCCGATGATAATACAATAATAAGAAAAAAATATCCTCCCACCCCTACCCTCACCCCCTTCCATAGAAAAATTTGTTTTTGACACACATCCCGTTATCCGATGTGGATGAAATTTGGTATACGTATAGTGATCCGATGACAATACAATATTAAGAAAGAAATATCCTCCAACCCCTACCCCCACCCCGTTTCATAGAAAAATGAGTTTTTGACACACTTCCCATTATTCGATTTGGATGAAATTTGGTATTCACATAGTGGTCTGATGACAATACAACATTAAAAAAAATATATCCTCCCATCCCTACCCCCACCCCCTTCCATAGAAAATGCGTTTTTGACACCCTTCCCATTATCCGATCTGGATGAAATTTGGTATACATGTAGTGGTCCGATGACAATACAACATTGAAAAATAAATCCTACCACTCCTACCCCCACCCCCATCTATAGAAAAATGCGTTTTTGACACACTTCCCATTATCCGATTTGGATGAAATTTGGTATACATATAGTGGTCCGATGACAATACAACAATAATGAAAAAATGTGCTTCCACCCCTACCCCCCACCCCCTTCCATAAAAAATGCGTTTTTGTCACAGTTCACTTCAAACGACTTTTATAAAATTTGGTATATGCATAAAGGTCCGATGGCAATACAGCCCAAAAAATATATTTCTACCTCTACCCCCACCCTCTCCTTCCCCCAATAGAAAAATGAGTTTATAAACAACTCACGATCAGCGATTTCATTATAATCTAGAATAAACTCTTCTGTTCTGTTATTGAACAAATATTTTCATTTAATAGAGTAGATAGCTGAGACTAAAAAGTAGAAAATAAATTGGTAAAAAAAAAAATTTAAGTCACAAGCTTTTATAAAATGCACTAAAAATTAAAAAATAATTTTCTAACATTCTAATATTATCATAATAATAAAAGCGATGGCAGCAAATCAAAGCATAAGTTAATCTAAATTTGTGATCTAAACACTTAAGAATATTCAACATAGCAAGTCATCAAAGATATGTTTGATGTGCCGCAGTGTTATGCCATTGCCATACCTATCTCAGAGAAATTCTGGGGTATCTTGGGTCGGGTTGGGTGGGTTTGATACCTCTGCATTTTTCTGCTAGATTGATTCTTGCAAATAATGATATTTAATTGATACGGATAGCTTATCACTTTTATTATTATGATAATATTAGAAAATTATTTTTTAATTTTTAGTGCATTTTATAAAAGCTTGTGACTTAAAAAATTTTTTTACCAATTTATTTTAAATATTAGCTCACACATATACTATACTATAGTAGTGTGAGCTATGGTGATCCTAATTTTTTCGAGAAAAAAAAAGTTGCTCCGATTTCAAATTTTTTTATATATCTTTTCGTTTCAGATGATTTTGAAACTTTTTTGTTGCGCCGTCTGTCTGTCTGTCTGTCTGTCTGCATGTCTGTCTGTCTGTCTGTCTGTGTGTCTGTATGTCTGTCTGTAACGACCAACGCTCATAACTCAAAAACCGCTTGGCCGATTTTAGTGAAATTTGGTACCTAGGCTGGGTCTTGGGTCGAGATGGTCCCATTTTAAAATGAACAAAATCCACCGAACACAAACCAAATAAAAGGGTGGGGGTAGATTTCAAAAATTAGAGTTTATGTGAAAATATGGCGTGTGTGATATTAAACGAAAGGTAATTGAGTCTGCAGTTAAACAAAATACATTTTAATTTATTTAAAAAAAAAGGGTGGGGGTATATTTTAAAAATTAGAGTTTAAGTGAAAATATGGCGTGTGTGATATCAAACGAAAGGTAATTGAGTCCGGACTTTAACAAAGTACATTTTAGTTTTTGTTTTTTTGTAAGGGTTGGGGTAGATTTCAAAAATTTGAGTTTAAGTCAAAACATGGCTTGTGTGGTATCAAACAAAAGGTAATTTAGTGTGGAGTTGAATAAAATATATTTCAGTTTTTAGTTATATTAGCTCACACGTACACTATAACTATAGTACCCAGTGTGAGCTTAGGGGCCCATATATTGGCAGAGTATTTTCTTTATTATTCCTATAGCGGTTCTAATACTGTGAATGTTAAGCAATTAAATATTGTATCAATTTATTTACTTTCTCATCTTTTCTTTGTCTATTGCTCGACTAAAAACAGCATAAATATTTTTTAAATAAAAATGTTACCAAGATTTGTACTGATATGGTAAATAGAGAGCAATTAAATGTCAAAACCTTGTTGTTTTTTATCATCCCTGTTTTATTTCTAAAGTTTGGTGCTTTGCTAAAGGCAGCAGAGCCATATATTTTTTTAAAAAGGGTTATCTAGTACGATTCTAACACTGTGAATGTTAAGCAATTAAATATTTTATCACTTTATTTACAATTATTGTGTTTGCTTCTCGTCTTTTTTTTTCTATTGCTCGAATAACGCTACCAGAGCAGCATAAAAATGTTACCAAGGTTGGTAAAGTTCTGTCATTTCAAAAAGCCGCACAAAAAAATGGCGCGTGCCACCCTAATCATAATAACCATTTTGGGATTTGCATGAGTCTCTGCAAAAATTGAGAATTTCTGTATTTTAAGCACGGCTAGGTATACATCATTCTTTAAAGTTAAAGTTTCGAACATACCTTATACCATTCTATAAGTACCTAATTCCTTCTCGAAATATAACAAAGGCTTTCGAAAGGTGAAATGAACCAGCTGCATTCTGTAATACATGGTCAAACTCATTTTAAAATTGTTAGCGGTTGTGTTTATATTACGGATTTGAATTCATGTCATTTTTATAGTGACATTTTCATTATTATTGTGTATAATAACAATTATAAACCTGTATATTTTAGTTTGTTTTTATAAGTGAGGACCTAGTAAGTGATATTAATAATGGCGTTTTGGCTGCCATTTGAAACACCACATACAAATTTTTCGAGACTATTTGAGGACCAAGGAGGAGAAGAAGTGGTGGTACTATTAGAGTCTAATATACACACACGCAGACAGACATGACGACGATATTGCTAGGATAGGTCAAAATACATCCAAATAACACATTTTTGGCGTTATCTTAAATCGTCGAAAATAATACCTTCTCTCTAGCCATTGGGCCACGCGGGCTAGGAAGGTAAAAATATCCAAAAGGCAAGGCAAAACTTTTAAAAACACATTGTACGAGGAAAACTCAAGATATTATTTTTGATATGTATGCGCAACTCTCAGTAGAAAATTACGGAAATCGTTCCAAAATATACGAACGTATTACACATATTACAGGGGCAAGCTACATAGTGTAGTACTTATCTATTAATGATTATTATACGCATTAAGCAGCAACTTTTATTAAACGTTTTATTTTACTTGACTATATACTATAAACAGTTCCCAGTCCGGCCCATATTCTCTTTTATTTGTTTAGGATTCCTTAATGGGTTTCACACTTCAAATTTTATTATGGTTTTTTTGGCGGCTTTTTGAAATGAAAGTACTATACTGACAGGGTGAATATAGAGCAATTAAATAGTAGATTGTTTTTTATCATCCCTGTTTTATTTCTAAAGTTGGGTGCTTTGCTAAAGCAGTGGCGGATCTAGGCGTGGGCAAAGTGGGAACCTGCCCACGACGCCAGACGCCAGGGGCGCTGCAGGAACGTCAAAATGTGCTCGAAATCGTAGAGTGGGGCGCAAAATTTTGTCTTTACCCACGACGTATTTTACCCCAGATCCGTCACTGACTAAAGCCAGCAGAGCAATATGTTTTTTTTTTGTCTACTGTTCGTCACTGACAAAAAAATTTGGTTTAGAAAATTCCCACGTATGGGGGAGGTATATCCTAAGTTGGATTTTGGTCTATATCAGTGGCCTACACAGGCGGGACTTCGGGGCTGAAGACCTCCCCCCCCCCGGAGCCACAAAATATTGATCCCTAAAACATGAATTTTCCCAAAAAATCAAGATTTGAGCTCAAATAACCACCCTCCAGGTTCCAACTCTGCGTATCGATCCGCACTCAAGCCTCCCCAGGATTAATTTCTGCATACGCCACTGTCTATATTTATTCAAACCTGTAAACTTTTTCAATTTCGTCTGCATCGTAAAGAAATAACAAATCCGGGCGTCCGACTAGACCGGACAATTTCACAATTTTTCCGTATTGTTTGTAAAACTGTTCGGACAATTTGGCAACGTCTGATACATCGTATTGTCCGACGATAGGTAACAACCTCCAAGTGTTTCCTAAAATACAAAAAAATAAGTACCTAAAGAAATAAAATAATTTAAAGTAAAAAAGTAAAATAAAATAAAAATAAATGGTCCATGACAGTAGAGTAATGACAGTTCTGGGAGCTCCCACCCCATCGCGTTTTTGAAAAACAGAGTGAACCGTGCCGTTATTTCAATCAAAAACTGACCGAACCGAACCGCGTTCCAAAATTTTCGGTTCCTAAAAATGACCGAACCGTGCGGCCGTTCAAAATTTCCGGCCAAAAGAATATACCGAACCGCGCCGCAGTTCAAACTAACCAGCCAACAAAATAGGGCGAACCGGGCTGACATCACTAATTTTTGTTTTATTTCTTATCCATTTTTATTATTATTATTATTTTTTTTTTTTGTTTTTTCGAACTATGACTATAGTTCATAGTGCGAATGCTATAGGTCATAGGTCGAATGTTATAGGTCATAGGTCGAATGCTATGGATCATAGTTCGAGTGTCATAGTCCATTTAAAACGCGTGCAATATTCTGCACGGGGGGGGCTTTAGCTAGCGCGACTCACTGCTGTTGTGGTCAGGTATTTGGCTAAACAGACCCGACCCCTGCTAAAAGGCATGTCTGTGCCACTGGGCGAAACTTAAAAGGTGTAGGTAACTTGTGAAAGAAAAGCTTAGCTTTTTAAAAAATACTTTATTTAGCTACGAATTACATTTCAAAATAGTTTTTAAATATTACAAAATATTCCAGACTTTAACTGATCCGTCGAATGCGTTATACGTAAGGTAAGAATCGTGGAGGACCATAGCGTATACTCTGGTATTTTCTGGAAAAATATTTTTACATTCGAACTCTATTTTGATGTCGACAGTTCCGGACTTTATTGCTTCGGCTTGACTCGCACAATCGATTACAAAGATAGGATTCTTGGCATATTGTTCTATGCCTAGCATGACATCATAGTTTGTGCGTCCGTAATAACCAGCTTGAAAGTTTTCGTAAAAATAATATGCTGTATTAAACAATGATTTGTCAAACTCCAAATTCCAACGTTCTATAGGATAAACCTCAGAATTTAGATATAGTCGAATATCTCGGATGCCTGCACTTATAAATTCTGTAGCGGATTTTGTTATTTCATCCAAGTTATTATTCGATTGGAAGCCTATCACAATATAGCGCGGCTTTTCCAGCGATGTACAGGTCTTGATAGCCCACACATCATTAGAGGTAGCTCTTAAAGTTGGCAATTCGTAAAGGTCCCAGGTTCTGTAGGCCGCTTTAATAACAGCGTTATTTCCTTTTCTGTTGATATGCGAAAATAACTTTAACTTCTGCTTATCTTCGGGTATAAGATGTTTGATTTTCCACTCCAACTTTTGAATGTCAATTTTAGCTTCATCTTTGCCTATGTAAACATTTTTAAAAGTTGGAGCGACTGTAAAATTAAGTTCGGATTTTAGATTTATTAGACCCTTAGTATAATCTTCAGCAAAGCCAAACAATTGTTTTAAAGGAATTCTCCCGCTAAAATTTTTTGATTCTTTATGAAATATATGATTGGTTTTTGAACCTAAAGACCAACCTGACCCAGCCAACCTTTGCATATCAGATCGCCCATAAGAAACCAAGTTCTTTAAAGTCGATGTTATACCAGGGCGACGTATTGTTTGCACGCTCTCGCCACCCAGACTAAGTCGTATTTCGTCAAATAAAAATAATAAACAGTTATTATCAAGATAAGCTGTCGTATCGGTTTCTTTCGGACTAAAAGTTCCCTCGATATAAATGTATGACTCTGCAATATCCAAAATTAAATCAGTGTGATTGATAAAGATTTGTATGATGTCTGAATTGTCAAAAGATGGTGAACCATAGGGTTTATATGTATATAAATGCGTGCTTACTAAAGAGTTATCAAAAACGGGCTCATCAAAAAGAGCTAATTTAACCGCGGCGTAGGACATTTTAAATGCGCAGTTTTAGGCCCAAAGAATGTAAAAAATTTAAGTCGCTTCTAGACAAACCGTGTGTGCTCCCTTTTAAGGATGAAGTGGCACTAAAAGAGCTTTTTATTAGTGCACTATTATATACACCCTTACGGCTTACATTGATTTTAGAACCTGTGTTGTAACAAAAACCCATCTTACAGTTTTTTAAGTTCTAATTTCACTATAATTTTTTCGCCACAAAAACTAGCAATTTCGTCGTTATCGTTTAAAATTCTAATAGTTATGTTATCAATATCCCTACGATGTAGAGGCTTAAGCGGTAAGTATATTATGTTAGATGGCTCTTTTGTCAGTTTATAACCAGATTCGACGTCAATATCGAATTCGAATAACGTGTGGGATTCTTTTTCGTTATTGTAAGACCCCCCAACTAAATTACAGTTTACTTTGATAAGTCTTGTAGATGTTATGTTAACGGGTTGCGTGGAATAATGTAAAAAATTAGACTGCAACTCTACGGCGTCAAAACCTAAAACAGTTCTTAAAGAATTTTGCAAGTTAAAATTAATTATTAGATCGCTTTTTATTTCACACTTTAAAGTGTTATTATTTGCTGATAAATTAAACAATGCTGCGTTCGACTTTTTTTTTATATGACCACCGATACCTTTGAGAATTTCCTGATTTATCTCTGAAATTTCATAGGTCCCTGGCGTAATATAAATAATTTTTAATGGTGAAGATTTGTTCTCTTTAAAACCTATAGCATTATTTGACTTATTAATATTTTGAATTGAATTATAGGAATAAAACCCTATAAGACCCAAACCGTAGAACGCGTAGGGTTCTAGCTCTATAGGCGGAAAAAAATCCGCAGAAAGGACGCTGCTATAACCGGATAGGGTAAAAGTCGAAGACATACTGCCAAAATATAATTAGGTATTCTGTTTATATTTATTATAACATTCATATATTACTAATTGTACATGAAAAAACCTAAATTAATGAACACGCAGCTGGAATCTCCTCTTCAACGTCGAAAACAGAAGATCGTGCCGGAATTTCACAATAGCAGCAAAATAATAACACTTTAAAGTGTGAAATAAAAAGCGATCTAATAATTAATTTTAACTTGCAAAATTCTTTAAGAACTGTTTTAGGTTTTGACGCCGTAGAGTTGCAGTCTAATTTTTTACATTATTCCACGCAACCCGTTAACATAACATCTACAAGACTTATCAAAGTAAACTGTAATTTAGTTGGGGGGTCTTACAATAACGAAAAAGAATCCCACACGTTATTCGAATTCGATATTGACGTCGAATCTGGTTATAAACTGACAAAAGAGCCATCTAACATAATATACTTACCGCTTAAGCCTCTACATCGTAGGGATATTGATAACATAACTATTAGAATTTTAAACGATAACGACGAAATTGCTAGTTTTTGTGGCGAAAAAATTATAGTGAAATTAGAACTTAAAAAACTGTAAGATGGGTTTTTGTTACAACACAGGTTCTAAAATCAATGTAAGCCGTAAGGGTGTATATAATAGTGCACTAATAAAAAGCTCTTTTAGTGCCACTTCATCCTTAAAAGGGAGCACACACGGTTTGTCTAGAAGCGACTTAAATTTTTTACATTCTTTGGGCCTAAAACTGCGCATTTAAAATGTCCTACGCCGCGGTTAAATTAGCTCTTTTTGATGAGCCCGTTTTTGATAACTCTTTAGTAAGCACGCATTTATATACATATAAACCCTATGGTTCACCATCTTTTGACAATTCAGACATCATACAAATCTTTATCAATCACACTGATTTAATTTTGGATATTGCAGAGTCATACATTTATATCGAGGGAACTTTTAGTCCGAAAGAAACCGATACGACAGCTTATCTTGATAATAACTGTTTATTATTTTTATTTGACGAAATACGACTTAGTCTGGGTGGCGAGAGCGTGCAAACAATACGTCGCCCTGGTATAACATCGACTTTAAAGAACTTGGTTTCTTATGGGCGATCTGATATGCAAAGGTTGGCTGGGTCAGGTTGGTCTTTAGGTTCAAAAACCAATCATATATTTCATAAAGAATCAAAAAATTTTAGCGGGAGAATTCCTTTAAAACAATTGTTTGGCTTTGCTGAAGATTATACTAAGGGTCTAATAAATCTAAAATCCGAACTTAATTTTACAGTCGCTCCAACTTTTAAAAATGTTTACATAGGCAAAGATGAAGCTAAAATTGACATTCAAAAGTTGGAGTGGAAAATCAAACATCTTATACCCGAAGATAAGCAGAAGTTAAAGTTATTTTCGCATATCAACAGAAAAGGAAATAACGCTGTTATTAAAGCGGCCTACAGAACCTGGGACCTTTACGAATTGCCAACTTTAAGAGCTACCTCTAATGATGTGTGGGCTATCAAGACCTGTACATCGCTGGAAAAGCCGCGCTATATTGTGATAGGCTTCCAATCGAATAATAACTTGGATGAAATAACAAAATCCGCTACAGAATTTATAAGTGCAGGCATCCGAGATATTCGACTATATCTAAATTCTGAGGTTTATCCTATAGAACGTTGGAATTTGGAGTTTGACAAATCATTGTTTAATACAGCATATTATTTTTACGAAAACTTTCAAGCTGGTTATTACGGACGCACAAACTATGATGTCATGCTAGGCATAGAACAATATGCCAAGAATCCTATCTTTGTAATCGATTGTGCGAGTCAAGCCGAAGCAATAAAGTCCGGAACTGTCGACATCAAAATAGAATTCGAATGTAAAAATATTTTTCCAGAAAATACCAGAGTATACGCTATGGTCCTCCACGATTCTTACCTTACGTATAACGCATTCGACGGATCAGTTAAAGTCTGGAATATTTTGTAATATTTAAAAACTATTTTGAAATGTAATTCGTAGCTAAATAAAGTATTTTTTAAAAAGCTAAGCTTTTCTTTCACAAGTTACCTACACCTTTTAAGTTTCGCCCAGTGGCACAGACATGCCTTTTAGCAGGGGTCGGGTCTGTTTAGCCAAATACCTGACCACAACAGCAGTGAGTCGCGCTAGCTAAAGCGCCCCCCGTGCAGAATATTGCACGCGTTTTAAATGGACTATGACACTCGAACTATGATCCATAGCATTCGACCTATGACCTATAACATTCGACCTATGACCTATAGCATTCGCACTATGAACTATAGTCATAGTTCGAAAAAACAAAAAAAAAAAATAATAATAATAATAAAAATGGATAAGAAATAAAACAAAAATTAGTGATGTCAGCCCGGTTCGCCCTATTTTGTTGGCTGGTTAGTTTGAACTGCGGCGCGGTTCGGTATATTCTTTTGGCCGGAAATTTTGAACGGCCGCACGGTTCGGTCATTTTTAGGAACCGAAAATTTTGGAACGCGGTTCGGTTCGGTCAGTTTTTGATTGAAATAACGGCACGGTTCACTCTGTTTTTCAAAAACGCGATGGGGTGGGAGCTCCCAGAACTGTCATTACTCTACTCATGACGGATCTGATACCTTCCTAGCTAGTCTATTAGCACACTTCAAGTGAAGCTATGATATTATATCAGCCCTGAAAATAGTTTTTTTGTAAATATCTCAGAAACTAAAGCTTTTACGACGTTTTCGGTTACAACACAAATTATGTTATAACACAAATTATTGAGCAAAATATGGCCTACTACATTCCGAAAACCGCACATTAATGCAATGCTCCGTTAATGGATTTTGACCCACCCAAATCAAATCAGCTCGTTGTAGTATCGACACAGAAGACCACGGTTCGGTCCGCTTTGAGTCAATATGTTATGAGTATCGAACACTATTTTACCTGCAAATTTTCTGAAAATCGATTCAGCGGTTCGGGAGCTATTGTGTCTCTAGCCATTGCTGCGCGGGCTAGTAAGGTAAAAAGTGAATTTTGAGAAAATCGCATTTGAAGAAATTCCAAAATTAGGAAAAAAATCGATAATCGGCAGCCGTTTGAACTATTATAATAAAAATCTAGCAAATTACAAAAAACGAAACAAGTATTTTTTTCGTAATATAGATTTCACAGCGGTGTCCGTAAAAAGTTTATATAAGGCAGGAAAAACACCTTGTAAATCGGTACCAAAGCATTCTCCGACCTATGTATAAGTTAAAAACCCTGTATATAATTTCAAGTAAGAATTAAAAACATATATTTATTCAAGATCAGATCTTTATTTTTGTCATTAACGTATTATTAATCCGTTAATGATTTTTGTCGTTTAAAGTGTGTGTTGTGTGTCCATAGGTTAATAAAAACCAAGGCCGTACCTCGGGAGGTATCAAGGAGCATCAAACCCCCCGCCCGAAACAGGCGATAAAATATGTTAAAACAGATTTCTCACAATACACACACATATGACAAAAGAAATTACAGAATATGCAATTTATCATGGGCGCACCCAGGGGGGAGCCCCGGGGCCCGGGCCCCCCTCAAGCCTATGATTTTTGTATAGATTTTCCACATATTTCATGAATAAACACAAAAAATAGCATGAAATACGACATTATGAGGCCTCGGCCCCCCCAAGACATATTCCTGGGTGCGTTACTGAATTTATTTATTGAAATATTTCATCCTTCTTGAAATTTTTTCACAGCCCTAATAAGAACCAAAAATTGTGTTCTTTTCCACACACATCCTAATTTTTCAAGGTAATCTATAGTGCAGGCGCTAGAGGTAGTTGATTAAGCAGAACATGAGAACTGCAGTTTGACAATGGGTTCTAGCTGAGAATAGGTCACAGATTAAGGATCTGTATGTTACCGGGCCAGTTTTTGTTCAATTTTTTTCATTTCCCCGCCTCTTATAGTTGTAGTATAGTTAGAGTTGACACCGTAAAGCCACAATGACACAAAAATACATCAAAAATTTGTAAAATCTTACCTAAAATGATATTAGTTTTTGAAATGTTTACTGCAAGACCCATCAAAAACACCACCCCCCCCCCCCCAGACCTGCCAAAACCTGAAATTTATAGGTCTTTTTCCAATTTCCTCAAAAACTAAGCCTCTTAGTGAAAAATATATAATTATCTTTATTGTGGACAATAAAATTTCCTTTTTAATCATAGACAAGCAAGTGGAGTATGACTAATGACAAACGCTCCAGCGGCGTCCGTTTGTTGAGGTAATTAAATTAAAAAAAGAAACATGTTTTACCCGATTTTCTTAAAAACCAAGCTTTCTCTTAAAAAATGATATTTTTACTTTAGTGTAGACAACAAAATTTCCTTTTAAACGATATATCACAAGGCAACATTAGTCTCATCTATAACAATTTAGGAGCGTGCGTAATTTAAATCAATTTTGAAATATCTCTAAACTTTCCAATTTTTTTTACAAGTTTTATGCAATTTTCTTAGAAACTACTGGTTTCGTGGAAAAATTTATTCTAGACTTTATTATAGAAAATAAAATTCCCTTTTTATCAATGTATAATCAGACTAATGACAAACTCTCCAGCGGCGCCATATTATTGACAAAATGTAAATAAAGACCATCTTTTTATTGCATGTTTTACTCAATTATCCTAAAAACCAAGCCCTCTATCAAAAATTGTGCCCTATAGTCGATTGTAAACCATGAAATTTTCTTTTAAGCGCTGTATAATAAGGTTAGATTTATTTTCAGGTCTACAGGCGTCTGTAAATGAAATTACTTTTTACAAATCACCAAACAAATTAATTTTGTTACAGGTTTTATCCAGTTTTCTCAGAAACTAAGCTTTGAACCAAAAACTGGACCGCCAATATCCGGATCGTTAATCTGTGACCTATTCTCAGCTAGAATCCATTGTCAAACTACGGTCCTCATATTTTGTATACTCAAACTCAACTACATCTAGCGCCTGCACTATTGATGATTATGGTGACAATACTTTTAAAATAATTTACCTAATATTGGAATCGGCTTAGGCCCTGGTACAGCCGAGTACGGTTTGACATTTTGAAGCTTTTCCAAGTTTGAAATTTGATCGACATGGGGACAAGTGGACGTGGTTGAGGAATACTTCTTTTTTGGTATTTTTCTGGCCAGATCGACTGATTTTTTTAAACTTGACATTCTAAAAAATTTGGCACAAAAGAAATGCTTTGCTGTTTCAAAAACGAGAGCAACACTAAGCACTATACCAAATACCAAACCAGGGGAGAACTTAAAGAAGGAAAAATTATTAAAAAATTTCCTGTGCGTCGGGCGATATCTGAACCCGGACCTTTGCCTATGTACGCCAAAACTCTACCAATTTTTGCCAGCGGCGCGGCGCATCAAAGGGTCTTTATTATTTTTTACTGAAATTACCTTTCTTAGTGATAGGTGTACAGGTAGTTTACATCCATATCCCATAACCTAAATTTTTTAATTTTACAAAATTTACAAACTCAAAATGATTATAAAAGGCAACTTTCAATTATATATCACTTTAAAGGTAATATTTGTATTTTAAAACTTGACAAACTCAGACTTTCAATTTTTTTTTCTTGGTTTCTTCTATTCTATATTATTCATAATAAAATTGAACAAGCTTATAGGTACAATATTAGCTCACACATATACTATACTATAGTAGTGTGAGCTATGGTGATCCTAATTTTTTCGAGAAAAAAAAAGTTGCTCCGATTTCAAAATTTTTTATATATCTTTGCGTTTCAGATGATTTTGAAACTTTTTTGTTGCGCCGTCTGTCTGTCTGTCTGTCTGTCTGTCTGTATGTCTGTCTGTCTGTCTGTCTGTCTGTATGTCTGTCTGTAACGACCAACGCGCATAACTCAAAAACCGCTTGGCCGATTTTAATAAGATTTGGCACCTAGGCTGGGTCTTGTGTCGAGATGGTCCCATTTAAAAATGAACAAAATCCACCGAACACAAACCAAATAAAAGGGTGGGGGTAGATTTCAAAAATTAGAGTTTATGTGAATATGGCGTGTTGGATATCAAACGAAAGGTAATTGAGTCTGCAGTTGAACAAAATACATTTTAATTTATTTAAAAAAAAGGGTGGGGGTATATTTTAAAAATTAGAGTTTAATTGAAAATATGGCGTGTGTGATATCAGACGAAAGGTAATTGAGTCCGGAGTTTAACAAAATACATTTTAGTTTTTGTTTTTTTTAAGGGTGGAGGTAGATTTCAAAAATTTGAGTTTAAGTCAAAACATGGCTTGTGTGGTATCAAACAAAAGGTAATTTAGTCTGGAGTTGAATAAAATATATTTCAGTTTTTAGTTATATTAGCTCACACGTACACTATAACTATGGTACCTAGTGTGAGCTTAGGGGCCCATATATTGGTAGAGTATTTTTTTACAGATTGTATTTGGTTTAAAAAAAGTGCCGTATGTTGTATTAAAAATACAAGTTGGGTTTTAAAAATAGAAGTCGAACAGAAGGACTTTTAAAAAAATGTTTGAAAGAAAAAACAAAAAAACATTTCTTTATATTCGATCTGGAGGCACTAAGGTGTTGAAAATAAAAAAACAACTTAAAAAAGTATTTTTTGTACCAAATTTTGAAAATGTAATAATCGTCACAGTTTTAGATTTGGAGAGTCGTAAAAAAAACAAAAAATTTATAGGTAATATTTTGTGTTTCAAATCTAGGGTGACCATATGTGTTCAACGTAAAAGGAGGACATCAGAGGTAAAAAAGTCGGATTTTCAATAAAAAAGCCGGACAAAACTTTCCTAAAAATTTTTTGCAATATGAAAAAAATACAAAAAAATTAAAAAATATCAAAACATTTTTTGCAATATGAAAAAAATACAAAAAAATTTAAAAATATCGCGGCGCAGGTGAAAATTTTTATATTTTCAGATAAAATTAAGGCGAATTTTTTTTTTTTAAATAAACAAAAAAATTGAAATCTAAACATGTTCCAAATAATTGCTCTGTAGACGAAATTTTCAAAAAATTAGATACAATGTGAAAAAGTTTTAGGTTAGAAATTAAGTAATTCTTGAATACCGAAATGGTCCGAAAAATTTTGTGTGGATGTGTTTTGGTTAGTTTCAAAAATATATGAGCCGCTCCGTGAATTGATCAATTCGATCCTGACAAATTATGCTAATTTTATGCTCTTATGCCACTTCGGTAGATGGCGCTTCTTGTTGGGTACAAGGTTTAGTTTTCTCACTAGCAATGTAAGGTGAGAGATAAAGCCATGTACTTAATTTAGCAAGGCTGTCACATTGACCAAGCAGTGTTCTGAGGAGTCCCATAAGGACGAAACAGTTAACTGTCAACACTTATTAGGTGTCCATTAGATCTTGGACCCCCGTGAGGTTAAGCTTTCGAGCTACCCACGGAAAAATACTAGAGAAACAAAAAAACCCTTTACCCGATTAGCCACGACAACTTGTTTGAATTTTAATTTACGGGTACTAAATTTTACATTTGCTAATTTTATGGTTGGGAGGGCTAAGCCATCAATGGATGACGAAAAACAAAGGGTCTCTCGGGTCACCAAAGAGTCGGACAAACAAAAAAGCCGGCCGGACGCTTTCATTTTGCCCAAAAAGCCGGACTTGTCCGGCTTTATTCAGACGTATGGTCACCCTATATTTACCATGATTTTTTTATTAAATTAGGTTCTGTAGGTTTTTGTTTTTCTTACCTAACTTTTATTTTTCCAAATTAATAATTACCTCATCAACATATAGTTATGTTACAAAAAAATTAACACTAAAAACACACATTGACAAGACGCGATGTTTCCGAATCATAAAGAATCATAATTTTTTTATAAATAAAAATCCTTCAACAAATATGTGTATTTAATATTCTAAAGCGGTTCACCGTGAAGAACTACAGTGACGACACAAATAATAGACTTGGCGCATTTTGTGGACTTTCTCTCTCTTTCGAGCGCGATGGTACCCGTGAAGGTAAGTACCCAGATGCTAAAGATTTTCGATCGTTGTTTTATAAATAACAAAAATATTTTATGTAAAAAAACCAAGTACTCGAAAATGGTATTCCGTAAAAAGAATTGAGATAAAAGTAAAGCCAAGTTCTCCAATAAAAATTTCATAATGAAAGGTTCTTACTAATTTGGAAATGTTTTTTTAAACTTTGCTATTACAGCCAAACTTCTTATGTTCAATTTAACACTGTGCCTAAGAGTCATTTACAGCTGTAATAGCCAAGTTTAGAAAAACATTTCCAAACTAGTAAGAATCTTTGATTTTGAAATTTGTATTGGAGAACTTGGCTTTTCTTTTATCTCAATTCTTTTTACGGAATACTTTATGAAATGTTTTTGTTATGATTTCACTTCTTTTTTAAAGGAATTGGATAATATTTCATTTTTAAAGTAGTAAAATATGCGGAATATTGATCAAAACTTTTACTACTACTATGTCGGTTTAGAAGGGTTTTCTACGTTGTCCGACGCCTATTCTCCACCTCTTTCGATCCTGACAATCATCTTCCGGCAGGTTTTTTTGACTCATTGATCTTTAGATTGACTGTTGCCATTCCACTTTAGGACGCCCTCTTTTTCTGCACCCTATTGGTTGCCATTCTAGGACCTTCTTTGGTAATCTTTGTACATGGCCGTACCATATCAGTTGCCTTTTAGTGATGTCCTCCGTTATGCTTCCCTCGATTCCCATTCTTTCTTTTATGATCTCATTTTTTATATGATCTGTTTTAGATATTCTCATTCCTCTTTTTATTGCATCCATTTCGACACTTTCCATTTTTGCTTTGTATTTTTCTATTACGCGACAAGTCTCTATTCCATACAGCAGCGTGCTTTTCACCATTGTTTCATATATGTTAAATTTTACATTATTTTTTATCTCTCTGCTCCATAAAATACTGTTAAGACAACCAATTACCTTTTTTGCTTTTACTATTCTTTTTTCTAGTTCTTTACAGTCTGTTCCTGTCTTATCAAATGTGACACCCAAGTATACATACTCATTGCATGGAGATATTTTTTTGTCCATTGTCTAGTTCTTACTCACTTGATTTGTTTCCAATACATAAGTACTGTGTCTTGTCCACGTTCCTGTTAACCCCCACTTTTGGTATTCTTCCGTTAACTTTCTCATCATATACTCCATGTCTTCTTTATCATTAAACTAAAATTATTAAAAGAGTTGGAAAGATACAACATCCCTGTCTTAAGCCTTTCGTTACCTGGAATTCTTTTGAAAGTCGATTTCCAATTTTAATTTTAGATTTTGACCCTTTGTAAAGTTCTTTTATCGCTTTTATATATGTATGATTGATATTAGTTTGTTCTAAAGTCCATATCATTATTTTTGGGATAACTTTTAACGATTTTTTTTCGCTGGCCTATGCTATTTGTTATGGTAACAGCTGATTACTATCAAAAAGTTATCTCAAAAATAATGAAATGAACTATAACACTGTCCATAATTTTTCTACTGGAACGGTATCATATGCTTTTTGTAGGTCCACAAAGGTAACATGAAGTCTCTATATTTCTGGCACTCCTTTTCTCAATTACTTGTTTAAGACAAAAACCTTTATCACTACAAGATCTGCCTGCACGAAACCCAGTTTGCTCTTCTTCTTCTTGGTCATGAAAATCATTCTCTATTAGGTCTCTAAGAATCCTACCGTACAATTTACTTAGAGTAATGGTTACTGAAATTCCTCTGTAGTTGTTGCAATCCAGCTTGTTTCCTTTTTTATGTATTGAGGATATGAATGCTCTTTTCCAATCATCAGGTACTGGATGCCCGTTTATGCATTGATTGATAATATATGTGAGATTTTCTAGTAGTTTTGCTGATTCATATTTGAGCATTTTAGCGTATATTCCCCCAGGCCCGCTAGCTTTTCCGGATTTAAGCTTTTTAATACTATTCTTTATAATTTCTTTCTCGATAATCACTTCCTCTCCATGTACTTCTATGTCTCTCCTCGGAGAGGCTGACAGACATTCGGGTCTTGTTTCCTGCAGCAGTCTCTTGTAGTGTTCTGTCCATTGTTCTGGTTTGATGATCTGAATGTTTACTTTTTCTTTTGTTGGATTTTTTAACGTTGAAATGAAATTCCATACCTTAGAACTCTGCCTACCTCCTACGTGTGTATTTATATCATGGCATTTTCGCTCGAACAATTCATTTTTTTCCGTGCGTATCAGATTTCTTAGCTGTCTTCTGGTTTCCCTGTAGATTCCTAGGTCTCTTTGCTCTTTGGTACTGAGCCATTTCAAATATGTACGTTTTTTTCTCCTTGACCATTTCCTGTATTTCTTCCGGCCACCACACTTATTGTTATTTTTATTATCTTGGTATCTAACAGCTTCTTTGCTTGCTTCCTTCAAGCTTTTTACTATGTTTGTATATATATCTCTTCAAATGAATGCTGTGTGTTTATTTATTAATTTTTCATCTAATCGTTTCTGATACAATCTTTGCGTACTTTCGATTTCTAGACTTCTAAAGTTGTATTTTTGATTTTCTTCGATGCATTCTAGGTTTTCACTTTCTCCAATACTTTCGTCTCTATTTATTTTCTTACAGGGAATAATATTTTTGCTTTTACCAGATGGTGGTTAGATCCACAGGTAACACCACGAAGTGCTCGCACATCATACCACTTTAGTTCCGAGTGTTGTCTACCTATAGCGTGATCAATGATTGATCTAAGATTTCTTGTTGGCTGAATCCAGGTATATCTATGAATTTCCTTATGTTTAAAAAAACCATTATTTATTTTTAGATTGTGGGGTTCACACAATGGCATCAGTCTCAAGCCATTATCATTTGTTACTTCCTCTCCAAATGGTCCTACCACTTTGCTTTTGGTTTGTCTAGCAGTTCGACTATTAAAATCGCCAAGCGTAATTATTTCCTGGTATTGCCGATTTTACTGATAGTCTCATCAAGTTGGTCGAAGAACATTTGTTTTATAGCTACCGTTTCGTCATTTGATGGTGCGTAGGATGCTATTATGCTTATATTGTGACCAAGCATCTTCATGTTAACTCGAAGTAAGTTTTCGTTAATTCACTCGTAGTCTGTAATCTTATGTTTGAGGTTTTTCTTTAATAATAAGAATACCCCCTGGCTGCTCTCCTTTCTTTTGGGAATCCAGTGAATAAGTGAACAAAGTTACCGACACTACTTGTACCTCTTCCTTTCTTTTTTGTCTGTAAGTGCAATAATGTCTATCTTACTATTCTGCACTTCGGTTGCAATAATGTCCAACTTTTGGTTTATTCCCTGTACGTTCCATGTACCTATATTCAGAGTCCTTTGTCTTTGCTTTTTTCGTTTTTGAGAATTTCCGTCCATTGCTCCGAGGCTTTGTTTAGGCTTTTTGGTAATATCTTTGTTTTATAAGTATTAGAGAACTAGTCTAATGCCTCAACCCCCTACTTGGAGGGCCAGTATTTTTGATCAAGGTTTTTCTCCTCTAGCCTTTGACGAGCCAACGCCAGACTGAAAGGCATCAGTCTTTTATACTATTCCGAAAAGAAGGGTTGCCACCTACGCTATGATCACCGTATCGAGGTCCATCCTCTCCGTCTTTCATACCGATGACTGTGGTCTTTTCCCGTAACCCTGTGAAAGGGACCCTAGACAGGTACTAACTCTCCGGGTCAGGGAGTATGATGATAGACATCTGACGAGGTCTACCCCGTACCCCTTCAAAACTTTTGCAATGTCTTACTAAAAAGTTTTAGGTTTTTTTTATATATTCCTATGGTTTTATCATAGTCCCTATCAGCCTTCTAAAGCTCAGCTTTCTATTTATGGGGGAGGAAAGTAAATTAATTTTTTTTAAATAGTTTTATCATAGTTTCTATCAGTCTTCCAAAGCTCAGCTCTTTATCGGTTCTGGAAGTAGGCAGTGTTAATTTTAAATAACTTTACATTTATACCCAGGTAGCAAGGGGTCATCAAATGACGTCTTTTTTTCGTCGAAAAGTGGTCAGTTGGATGACCAGCAGGTCATCTACCAAAAAAAGTTTTTGACGTCTTAAACACGTCATATATTGGTTACTAGCCACACTGCACACTTTGTCCATACTTACCTAGATGGTGCCCCAGTCAGTACTTGACCGGATTTATACGAGATGTGGGGCTATGTATGTAAAATAAATTAAAAATTAAATCAAGACAAACTTCGAGGCTTTTTTCGCTTCCAGGTAGAGATGTCTAAGTCTAGGTTTAGGTCTATGTTGATCTGTACCTGTTTCAGCACTTCCAGGCCCAAGTTTCCTTCAGTGTTCTCAACTGCAGAGAATATTTCATATATACAGACGAGGTTAAAGAAAGTCATAAATACGTCACTGATGTTCTGTTTTGGTCCCAAATACGTCATATTGTTGACGTCTTGAAAACATCTAAAAATGACGTCATTTTGAGTGTGTCTTTTGAACGTCATTTCAAGGTCATTTACACGTCAGGTTAGAGACGTCAATGATCATTAAAAATGACCTTTCTTTGACGTTTAAAAAACGTGACCTTGCTACCTTGGTAGGGGAGGGAGTTAAATTAGAATTTTGGACTGTTTTAATTTTTTTCTATAGCTTTATCATAGTTACTATCGGCCTTCCAAAGTTCAGCTCCCCACTAAGCACAAAATCGTAAAAAACGTTAAATAAATGTTGAAAAAAAACATGTTTTTTTCTCTAACACAAATTTGTGTTAAAATTAAGTCAACTTTTGACATTAAAAAAACATGTAGAAAATCCAATCCAATCCAATCCAAAGCATTACCAAAAATATATTTTTTAATAACGTTAAGAAACCAGCATTAAAAAAACCATAATTTCACTAACATTTAAAATAATACCATCAATATATGATTATTTTTATAATGTTTTTCCTAGATCTCATTTCTAACGTTGAATTTAAGATATATGAAGCTAATAAATGTTTTGTTTTTAAACAATAAAAAAAATGATACTAGAGGGCGCTGCCGGATAGTTCCACTTAGGGTCACTGCATCCTGGAAGCCTGGCGTCTCCCAGGGGTAGCGACACGAGTGTCAAAACCGTACTCAAAATTCCATAGACGTTCGTGAAAAATACTCATTTTTATACAGTCTGAGAAAAAAAATGTTTTAATAAAACTTAAAAAGAACTCGTTTTTATACAGCTTAAGAAAAAAAAAATATGTTCATTGAGTTTTTGGGTTATGAATATTTATTGTAGGTATATTTATTGTTAAAAATCATTTTCTTTTAATTATTATTTGTGTTTTTTGTATACAAATAATACGTAATAAATAAACAAACAGGACAGAAATACATTTGTATGTTAAATGTTTATTAATACTATATAGTGACCTTATATATAATATATCAAAGGACAAAATTTTTTGCATTTGCACTATATTTTCTGTGTTTTTAGGTATTGTGGTTTTTTTTTGTCACTTTTTATCCCGATTTTTACATTTTATCCAAAGACAAAGAAAATCCCAAAAACAGTTCGAGTTTTAGTAACGTTAGGCTTTAATTACTTATAATTTTATAGTACATTTCATACAAAAGCACAAACTTCGAAAATCATTTTCTTCAAACCGAAAATTGTTCGAAAACATTTTCTTCGAACAAAAGATTATTCGAAAACGTTTTCTTCGAATGGAAAATTGTTCGAAAACGTTTTCTTCAAACAGAAATGTTTCGAAATCATTTTGTTTGAAGAAACATTTGTTCGAAAATATCATTTTAAAATAGAAATTTGTTCAGAAACATTTCTTTAAAAACAAATTTTTCGAAAAAATAATTTTTAGACCTGGCTTGCCAAACTTAACACAACTCATATAGTTCGACTAATGGGTTCTTTTTCTAACAATTATTGGAAACAAAAACTTCCCTGACTTCTTTCCCGGGATCCTAGAGGGTGTGAAACCAAACCGAACCAACCGAAACCTATTTTCGAAAAATGATTTCCTAAATTAGCTTTCCGGTCCTTTTTTGGAAGGTTGAAATCGGTGTTACTCTAACCTTTCTCAATTGAGCACATCAGGGGGTATCTAGACCGGTTGGGATACATTTGCGATCAATTGACAAAGCTTAGGAAAATACCAATTTCGACCTTCCAAAAGGAGGAAAGTAGACAAACTTTCAGACAGTTTACGATCCCGGGAAAGAAGTCAGGGTTTTTTTGAAAAAATATGTTAGAAAGACCTTGCCTTAGTCAATTTATATGAATTGTGTTAGGTTTGGAAATCCAGGTCTAGAGCGTCTTTTTTCGAAAAACTTGCTTTCAAAGAAAATGTTTTCTATTTGAAGAAAATGTTTTTGAACAAATTTCCGTTCGAAAACAAATTTCCGTTCAATGAAATGGTGTTCGAACAAATTTCCGTTTGAAAAAAATGCTTTCGAAGAAATTTTCGTTTGAAAAAAATGTTTTCGAACAAATTTCCGAAGGAAGAAAATTTTTTAGAACAATTTTCCGTTCGTAGAAATGGTTTTCGAACAAATTTCCCTTCAAAAAAAATGTTTTCGAACAAATTTCCATTAGAAGAAATTGTTTTCATAAAAATTTCCGTTCAAAGAAAATGTTTTCGAACAAAGTTCTGCGACCCGTCGTGTTGCTACCCAAAAAAATACCTAGAGATGGTAAATAAAAATTCTTAGACCTTGAATTTTTATTGGATGTTGATTTTTTAAAAACTTTTCTATGAGTGTGTGTGTGTGTACCTGTATGTGTCTTACTTCTACTTTGTTTTGCAATAATTACAGTGTAGCTACTTTCGATCTTTGTTTGGACCTTTTGTTTTTCAATCTTTTGTATTTTCGACCTTTTGTACTTTTGAACTTTTGTATTTTCGACTTTTTGTACTTTCGACTTTTTCTTCGCCGCACGCTTTTAACACAAAAATAATAGTAGGTATATTATAAACCTGGTGACTAAAAGGGACTCTAATGCCAAGGTTTATTTTTATATACTATAAAAATAATAATAATCATTAACTAAATAAATAGGTATTAAACCACTTACCGTACTGTAGTTTTAGCCCCCCGTATATAATAAAACAGTGGGCAGTGATAGTTGTCATGGCATTACATTAAACAAAAGTCAGTCAGATGCTAACAAACAATGTGGAAAAAATAATATTTATTTCATAACAAACTAAATAAGTTTAGTCGAGAAAAAGCTTGAATTACATTTCTCGAAGATGGAACAAACAAGGGACCAAAGAATAAAGCATATTCTTACTTTGAGATGGGCATGGAAAAGGCCACCGAAGAAAGCAGCTTTCAGTACCGAAAATGATGCAATAAACAGAATTTCGAAAATTTCACCGTTTCCTGGTTTACATTCTGGAGAAGTCTAGAAAGTTAAATGCTTCGTTTATACGGAAGCAATATTCTATGCCGAAGGACACAATAACAATCGAAACGAACCAAGTCATCAGCAAAGTACAATAAGCTTACGGCAAGCTGGAAGGAACAAAATAATCGTTGTCGTGTATATGTCTTGATTCCTTTTTGTTTTTTGTATTATGATAAAATAAAATAATCCAAAAACCTATATTTTGCCTTTATGATTTTAAAGAAATTACTTTTAATCACTGGAGACAAGAAATACCACCCTAGCCCATGAAAAAAGGGATTAAACGTACACTTTTATTCCCTAGAGAGCATAAAAAATTTATTTAGAATATATATAAAACATGCAAACTATATTTTTGGTTTCTTGCACTGTGTGGGTCCTAATAAATTAATAAATGTTGAAATCATAAAAAACTTAGTTTTTTTAGGTTTGTTTATTTGGACAGTCAAATTTATATATCGGGTGCGACGGACAGTTCTTTACGTAACATTTGTAAACCATTTAATTTTTTTGGACATAAAAAAAGCTACGCTCCTGACAGTGTCAGATTTACGTTTTTCGTAAATAACGTTATGTTTGGTGTCGCTACCCCTGGAGACTAAGGTTCATTATCATCAAGCAAGCTTTACGATGAGTGACCTTACTGGAGACGCCAGGCTTCCAGGATGCAGTGACCCTAGTTCCACTACCAGAACGGGCCATCGCCATGTTTAGTTGCATTTCACTGCGAGTTCACACGACTCGATAGCAGATACGCTTTGTGCAATTTAGGTTACAATATTTACCTTTTGTAGAAACAAACATAGTGAATACATATTTGGATAGGAATATTACTCCAGTTGTGTGGGAAAGATGGTAGTTGAAGACAACAAATGTGTATATGCAGTGATCTAAATGAAGCACCACAACCAAAGGTAAGAAAGTAAACAAAAGAAAAAACATGGTTTTGTATGAAATATCTCATACCTAACGTTATAGGTAATCAGACAGGCAATGCGACAATTCACCGCGAATGATTAGCCGCCGGACCTTAAGCCGCATATTCATTTGAGGCAGAATTCGCAAGCCTCGCAGTGGGACCAAACGAATGCTTTGAATAGGCGCCTTGAAATTGTTTGCCTTGTATTCACTTGAGCATGAATTGTTTGGCCTCGTAGCGAGGCACTTACTACAAAATTATTGTTTACATAGAATTTTAAATTTTATTTTCAGAAGCTACGGATCCGAATTTCCTTTACTGAGTGTGGAGTTCACGAAAACCTTAACAGACTGTTGCTGCCCTGCGTTTCCAAGATAGAAGAATTTTATTTACGTTATTTATGTTACCTTATCTTTAGAGGTATTTGGAAAAAATATAATTTTTCATTGTTAAAAAAACCTTTATTTTTCAATGTTAGAAAAACATGTATTTTCCACTGTTAAAAATCAATATTTTTTAACGTTCGAAAAACACTTTAAAAAAACGTTATAAAAACATAAGATTATTTTTCTAACGTCAGAAAACGGGTTATTAAGCTTCTTTTTCACTATTAGTCAGAGCATATTATTTTAAAAGGCTTTCCGTTTTCGGTCTAGAAACAAATCATATTACTTTTTGGCAACAGACCATTTCCCCCTAATTTGACCCCGCTGAATCCAAATATCTCTGTTTCCAACTCGAAAAATCGACAGGGATGGAGAAAATCACCCCCAAAAGCCTGTTTTTTTTTAGTTTGGAGATCTACGACTGTGCAGAGTTTGAGATTCGTAGCTCATTCCGGAGGAAAGTTTTAGATAGGTCAAATATGGGCTGAAATGTTTCAAGAAAAGATGGTACGTCAGCGTGAACTTGGCGAGGCACTGCCGTGCCCTCAGATTTATTTAGAAAACTGTTTTTTACTTGGTTGACTGTGAAAAAAAGGCCGTAGTTGCGTTTGTTGTCATACCTACGTGACTATCTGTCAAAACTTTTTCATTTACCTATTTGATTTATCTGTTGGAGTTTTAAAGTTTCTAAATTAGGTACTTAAGATTTTTTTTGAGTCACCTTATCAATCAAATTTCACCTGGAAAGGTTTCCAAATTGGGGGAAAGTAGATATGTATAAGACCAAAATGGCCAAAAGTTAGAAAAACTATACAGTTTATCAACAAAAGCACCAAGTTCCCGTGTGGTGTGGTCATAGAGATACGAAAAAACCACACCCTGATGAGAAAATTTGACTTAAAGACAGCATTTAGCGAATTTTAGGGTAGGGAATCCTATAAAACCAAAATGGCGAAATATTGAAAATTCATGTTTCAAAAACCATACAGTTTATCAACAAAACACCGAGTTGCAGTATGGTGGGGCCATAGAGATGCGACGAAAAAACCACACCCTGAGGTAAAATTCGGAAAAACGTCTTTAGCGAATTTTAGGGTACGGAATTCCATAAGATCAAAATGGCGAAATTTTGAAAATTCATATTTCAAAAATTATACAGTTTATCAACAAAAGCACCGAGTTACAGTATAGTGGGGCTAGAGTCCCTGTATGTTGACATATTTGGATATATTATCAAGGCCAACACAAAAATAGCCTGATATTATATAATCCAAATATGTCAACATACTAAAGTGGGGCCATCGAGAAGCGAAAAATCACACCCTGAGTTAAGAATCTTCCTTTATGGGTGTTTCACACATACATAATATTCCGTTTCACACATCAAATTGCACATTTGATTGAGTAAATAGAATGATAATTTATATTTATGAGCGGTCCCTACAACCGCCATGATTCAGAGCTTTTGACGACTCAGGCTCCTAAATACTTTCGTTTTGAAGTAGCTTTTAACAACGTATGCTCAAAATCCTCGTGCCTTTTGAGGTTATGGTTCCTTAAAAAAAACATGAAACTTCTGTTTACTTTTATTATTTTTTTATAAAATTATTCTAATAAAAATACAAACTGGCAATTGGAAATGGAAGAAAATTCTGAAAGCAACGTCAATTTTATTCCGTGTCTTAAATGGGTCAAGCGAGGAGTTGCAAACACAAACCCACACAATGTAAGTTTATTAATAAATACTTGAAAATACTTATGTTACTTCTAAATAAAGCCTTATTTAATTCTTTTTATCGTCATTTTAGATTCAGCTATCTAAACAGGAGTTGGTAAACATTATCAGGGACACACAGGAAAGGCTTAAGTAAGTGGAATTAAAAACAATGTTATTAATAAATAATAATAAGCAAATAATTTGAATCTAACCATTTTTGGTAATATATTAACTCATTAATAGATTTACACATATTTTTAAATACCTGCCTACTTTAAATCCTTTTGTATTTATATTTTTTTAGTACAAACAATGGGTCAGAAGGCTCTACAAATGATTCTATGGAAGTGAATGCTTCCACAACTGATGAATTTAACTTTGAAAACTATGAAAATGATGACAATACTGAAGCACATGCCCTTGGCATCCATACCTTGGCAGAGTTACCAACAGAGGCTGAAGATCATTTTTCTGAATCTGATGATGAAGAAAGAGAAGATGATTTAATTAAGAATACTGATAATTTAATTCTAGTTGGCCATGTGGAAGGAGATGCAAGCATTTTGGAAGTTTATAGTAAGATTTTTTTAGTAATTTTTTTTAAATACCAAATTCATGTTCTGTTAGTGTGTGCCTCTTTGAGGGATTAGTTAAGGTTTTTATTTTATTTGACCAATGTTATATTTTTTTTCTTGTTTGTTTTAACTTTTGTTTTTTTTTTTGTCAGGTGTTTTACTGATTTTTTGTCTATTTGACTATTTTTTATATATTTTTGTAATTGAGTTTATACATAAAACATTACTTTAAAGGTAGAAATCAACAACAGCACATACAGGAGTTTAGTCTCCTAGGTGCTTAGTATTAGATGTTATATATAATTAAATGTAATGTACTATTGTATTTAAAAATTTTGAATAAATAAACTTTCAAACTTTAAATGTTTTATTTTTAAATTTTAGTTTACAATGCCCAAGAAGAAGCTTTTTATGTTCACCATGACATTCTCTTGCCAGCATTTCCTCTGTGTTTGGAATGGCTCAACTATGAGCCCAACCAACCAAAAGGCAACTATTGTGCTATTGGGTCAATGTCTCCTATTATTGAAATATGGGACATTGATGTTATAAATTGTATTGAACCTGCATTTAAGTTGGGTGAGTTCTAATAATTTTATTTAAAACCCTTGGATCTAGTCAGAGCCTAAAAGTATCTTCCCAGTTCTTCTGAAAATAATATTTTTGCTTTTTAGGACATTTAAAAGTTGGATAAAGTGAGGGAATCTTTAAAAAGTTGCCTAAAAATGTTTTTTTTTGCTGAGCTTTAGCAGCATTAGTGGACTCAATAAGTTGTGAATCTTTTTTTAGGGCAAACTCCAAGTCAAAAAAAGAATCGAGAAGCCATAGGTCATTCAGATGCTGTCCTTGCTCTCGCCTGGAACAAAACTTATGATCATGTAATGGCTAGTGGTTCAGTTGACCAAACAATTTTACTTTGGGACATGGAAACTCAAAAGCCTAATAAAACAATTACTGCTTTCCAAGAGAAAGTCCAATGTTTGGAATGGCACAAATTTGAAGGACAAACCTTACTAGCTGGAGCTTGTGATAATACTGCAAGGGTATTTGATTGCAGAACTCCAGAAGAACACCAAACATGGAACCTTAATGGAGAAGCTGAGAGACTGCTATGGAACCCTCTCCAGCCTTTCATGTTTCTAGCTGGAACTAGCAATGGAAGTGTTGAGTGTTTCGATTGTCGAAAAGGTAAACTATGGAGTATAAATGCACATGAAAAGGAAGTTACAGGCCTAGCTTTAAGTGGCCAGTGTCCAGGTCTATTAGTTACTGCTTCTCCTGATGAACTGGTCAAAATTTGGGATCTAATTGAAGAGGCAGAACCAAAACTAATCCACACAAAAGAATTTGCCATGGGAAATATTCATTGTTTAGAACTCTGTCCAGATGCACCTTTTGTTATTAGTTTAGGAGGTGATAAAAAGTCACATAATTTTACAGCTTTTGATTTACAAAATATAGATGAAGTTAAAAATACTTTTGGTTCTAGAAGTTTAATTCAGTTAGTTTCAGAAGACGATAGTACAAATGACACTTAAAAATTGTTACATGCACTAAATTAAAATCTAGATATTTTTATATTACTTAATAAAAACTAGGTATATTAAGTAGGTATATTAGATTAATATAAATTTATTAGAACAAAATTAGCTATGAGTTTCTTTCAATAAAACTAAACCTAAACAAAATCATTATTTCCTAATATCTATACTTGGTTGAATAATCTTTGGGTGATACCACTAAACCTCTACCTTTGCGTGCCCCTCTATAAACTGTTTCAACAATATCAATCATTTCTTGTTTGTCTTCCAATGGCCAATTGATTTTATTATTGTTACCAGTGCCCAAATCGATCATTATGTGTTTATTGCGGAAGAAAAACATTATGGTGCATGGGTCATACAATTCGTACCTAAAATACAAAAGGAAAATTGCTAACTGATTTTTTGGTAGTTGCAAGTAATCATCTGTGAAGTCAGTCAAGTTTTTGCCTGTTTATTTTTCTTACATTTTATTAAAATCTGGAACTTCTGTGATGTCTACCAAGTAAAAAACCGCAAAGTTTTTGACTTTTTCAGCAATGCTGTACAAAACTTCATCCATCTTCATACAGGAAGGGTCCCAGTCATGTCCAAAGCGAATCACCTAAAAAACAGGATGCTATATTGTTTAAGTGGGTACCTATGTGTAAGATTCTTAAGGTCCCAATCATTCTGCTTCTGTAGTAATCTAAGGTTTCATCACTTTTAACTATCTTTAAACTACAGTCTGAAGTTAAGTCTTGTCCAGGTTGAGTAGAAGAGCAAAAAAGTGCACTGGGGCATGTCTTACCCCACCTTACCAAATTTGTGATTATTTTTCACCTTACTAGCAGAACAATTTATATCTACAGATCCTGTATACTGCCGATATAATACAAGATGTGCAGGTCTGTATAAATGGGGCCCTTTCTTACCACAACTCTGTCTTCTTCTGATAATATAGCCTGATCGACTTGCCATCCGTTGTGTAAATGCGCCAGCATATAAGACATTTTGTAGGATTATAACTTTCCTGTCTTGCACTCTAGTAATTTATGTTTTCTCGAGAAAATAGAAAAACAAATATAGGTGAGAAAAATGTAAACAAAACGAATACCACAGACAAATTTTGAGATAAATTAGGTTAAAGAAGACGAATAGGCACAAATTACTTGAAATTCTCCAAGGAAAGGAATCAAAGGATTACGCCGGCTGTCCAGTGAGTCTTTATCCGCGCTGATTTTTTCTTCTTCGGCTTTGATTGGCTCAATTTGCCGAATCCACCAATCAGAGCCAAAGAGAAAAAAATCTGCGCGGATACTAGGCTTCATGGACATCCGACTTTACTCTCCCCATGGTTGTCTTTTGGCTTTCAGCTGATAAGTAGACATTAAGGGCCGGTTTATCAATGGAGGGTTACCCCTCGAGTTAGAGATAACCCTGGGTTAAAGTTGTCAAAAGTGTTTATCCATCCAAGGTTAAATGCAAACTCGAGGGTTAACCCTAGGCTAACTTGACCCGCGCTCGAACGGCAGGGTAGCGTATTTAGCTCTGGGTTAATGTTAAAATTTCCAATTATTTTGAAGTGTTTTGTTTTTTGTTTTGGTTGATTTTTCTCAAAAGCATAACATTCAACTGGTGTACTTCAATTTTAGTGTGAAATAGGATGCTCCGAAAATTTTAAAACACCAGCAGTGATACATTTTATGGTGTGAGGCGCTGACATGACGGAATTCTCCACAGACATGGACATTTTTGCCATGGGAGCAGTCTACCCAGCAAGCCAAAAATAAATATTCTTTTTTCTATGAACAAGATCATGTTTAATAGAAAAGCACCCAATAAATATCCCACCTGCCAACTAGAGCTATACCTAATATGTGTAGGTACCGAGTCACAATATAGACCCACTGGCGGTCGCAGCGGAAAGGCTGCAAGGCCCACTCACATATGTCTTCCTCAATATGTGTACCAGTTTTATTATAATTACTAATTTATGTTTATAATTTTAAAACTTTTAATATATATTTAAAAATGCAAAATAAAAAGTGAATGTATATTTTACACACTGAGTTTTTTAAATTTTTATTAGGCGGCCCCTGAAAAATGACTATTAAGTTCTTTTGTTATACAACAGCATTTTAGGAATCAGAAATAATCAACAATTAAGTTTATATATATAGTACGTAACATCAAAATAAAATACTTAAATTATTGCAACATGCTAGAGCACTTTTGTATTTCAAAAAATATGCTACAGAATAAATAATATATCACATCAAGGTTTTTAAACACTTTTTGGTCACCCAGGAAGCCTCTGCTTGCTCTGCACAAGGGGGTGTCAATCATTCCGGGATAACATGTTGATGTGTCAGAAACTAGTACCATTATTTCTTGTTGATGTGCCTTATTGATATTTCTTTATTAAAATGTAGAAGTTTGTTTGGTTTCCTTGTAAAGACATGACCTGTAACAAAAATAAAATAGGTGTATTAGTTTAAAAATAAACTTGAAAAATGCAGAATTATGAAATACATTAATCCATTTGCTTTTAACTATTATTTGCTTGCTTGCTTTATCTCTTAAATTATCTAGCTTTAATAGGTAGATAGGTACCTATAGATACATTTTTATTTTAGACTATAGTTAGTAGTTGGAAGTTGGAACTACATGCTAATTTTAATGTAGCTAAATTATTTTCATCATACATATAGTAGATACTTACTGGCTAGAGTACAATAACTGAAGAAACTGAATAAGTTTTTTCCAAATAATATTTTTAACAAAACACCCGAAACCAACAATACAAAAAAACATATGATTATAACCACAAAATGTCAAAAATTCCACAGACTATTAAATAAGAAGGGAAAACTTAGATGGTCGATTGTTACCAGCATTGTCAACCTGCGAGTTTCGGAGCTCTGGGTTAAAATCGCGTGGATAAACCATATACGTAATATTCCAATACACCCGGTTAGCTATTTACTCTATAAGTGGATTTTGAGTATCACATTAAAGGATGACAATACGAAAAGTGCATAAGTCTGTCCTTTACACGTATACGAAAACGGCCACGCCCGAACGAATCAGCGCCGTCACTAGACTATGGGTATTCCCTTGAAGAATAGTTTTTTAATTATGTTTTAAAAATTCCATAAAGAATATAAAAAAGTTTATAGAATTAAATTTGTTGTAATTATTAGATTCAAAATTTTATATTACGCTACAGATACACTATTGTCTTTAAAATGGTGCTGTGTTAGTTTACAATAGAAGTGCTAAAACTCAAACAATTAATTTTACGATTTTCTATATAATCTAATAACAGTGTAAAAAATTCTACCTTTCGCACCAAACTTATCCTTAAACAGTTCCCAAAGTACCTAGGTATTTTTTGCATGCGAGCAGAAAATAATAAAATACGTAGGCATTTGTAAATGGCCGAACAAGGTAGGTAGATAGGTATATTATTTTTCTACAGGCGTGAAAAATAAACTACTGCCTCTAGTAAATATCTCTCTGAAAAATTAATAAATAATATTGTTTTGTATCATCATGCATTTTGCGTGCGTAAAATTGCACTTTTCCGCACTAATTCGGAAAGAAACCTTCCCGTAGCAACAAAGTTATAGTCATAAAAATCACTAAAAACCCCAACTTGACAAAATTTAATACAAAGAAATCTCCCCTTTGGTACACTAAGGGCGTAAGTCACATTCATTACACACGTAGCCTTCGCACTTATTGTACCAAACAATAAGGACGTCAGTTGCGCGTGTAATGAAAGGAAACTTACGCCTTTAGTGCACCAAAGGGGAGAAATACAATTTAAGGTTTTTTCTATATATATTACGTATTTGGTTTTTTCCTTAAGCCGTTGACGACATGTTGCGCCTAAGAAGTTCGGTCAAGCAGTCGTGTGTGGAAAAATAATTTACCTACTCGCGTGCGGTAAAGTAATTACTTTACCGCACGCCGTTCGGTAAAGGTACTTTACCGAACCCGCACCATTTGGAGACCTTAGCAACGCGGCAATAAGGCAACTTCAATATTTGTTTACATTTCATCAATTTCGTCTAGTTTGACATGTTTATTTATAAATTCATGGGCGCACCCAGGTGGGGGGCCCCGGGGCCCGGGCCCCCGAAGCCTTAGATTTTTTTACATATTTTCGACATATTTCAGAAAAAAACACAAAAAATAGCTTAAAATTCGACATCATGAGGCTTCGGGATAGTTTTTGTAAATTGGATGCTCCTTATGTTATTTAAGGGTTGAAAAGACACTTTCCGCCTGTGTTAGGTACAATATTTTACCTATGAGTACCTTTTTTTGTAAATTTAATGTAATTTATAAATAAACATGTCAAATTAGACGAAATTGAAATGTAAACAAATATTGAAGGTGTCTTATTACCGCGTTGCTAAGGTTTCCAAATGGTGCGGGTCCGGTAAAGTACCTTTATCGAACGGCGGTAAGTAGAGACACTTTCGGCCTGTGTTAGGTACAATATTTTACCTATAAGTACCTTTTTTTTTCAAAAAATTTAATGTAATTTATAAATAAACATGTCAAATTAGACGAAATTGAAATGTAAATAAATATTGAAGTCTTATTACCGCGTTGCTCCAAGGTCTCCAAGTGGTGCGGGTCCGGTACACCCAATATGCAAAATCATCTTTTCGCATAATGATTTAAACACATATTATATAGTTTCTCTTTATTTTATTAAAAATTATAGCAGACTATTTAATTATTCTGTCAGTTACTCCCTAAAAACTAACTTCTTGCGCGCAGAAAGGTGAAGTTTTCCACATCCTAGTAGAAAATAGTAAATTTAACAAGTACAAAAATATTACTTTGCCGCATGTAATTGCAGATGGCCGAACAACGCGCTTAGATGGCCGGGCCAGCAATTAAGTGAAACAAAATTTTACAAGTATTTATTTATATTAAATTTTGACAACGTATATTGTTTTGTCTGACACGTTTGTTTTTAATTTTTTGTCATGGTGTTTTTTCTTCGCACTAGTGCGGAATAGGTTTCTTTCCTCAAAACACTATTTTTATAGTTTTCCTCGGGCGTGACGAGAGCTGAAACGGCTCTGGAGGCGAAGTGAAAGCGCAAGGCACAGTGGTCTATGCCTGAAATGTGTTACCTACTATTAGCATATACGTAATTTACGTATATGACTATTAGAGTTTTAAAGCGCGTTAAAGGCTTCTAGAACCGATTTTCGTGTGCACTTCATTGCTAAAATGTAAGATACAATTTAAATCATTTCTTACACCCTAAGAATGCAAAATCGATTGGTCGTCCAAAAATCGTCGTGTGGTGGGGATAATTTTTCCAAAAATTTTGAAAAATTTTTTTTTGCATTTTTTAAATATATGAACTGTGCTCATGATTCCACCAAAAGCATATAGTAATATTTCTATCAGAAATATTTATTTTTCAATGTTGAAAATATCGTTCCCAATGCTTTTATATGGAGTTCCCTATTAAACAAGTGCTCGCCCTGAAAACGCGTATTTACAATAATTTATAACTTGTTATAACTCGAGAACCCTTTGCTTAATCAAAAAAACACCTTCTATAAACTTTGTGTATCAAAGATCAGGGATCACAACGGTTTTAGAAAAATGTCAATCGGACACATAGTTTTTTTTTTAAGTAGCAAAGAGTGATGCCATGACGCGACGAACGCGGCGGATCCTAGACATGCGACGAAGGGTCACATATTTTACAAATGCATGGCGGGACAGGCGAAACGCGAGTCTATTAGTCGAGACACACGTAAGATCGCTTTTCGTTGATTATGTCGCTTTTGCCATTGTTTCCCTTAATAAACAATGCTTTTGCGTTGCGATGTCCGTGTAGAGTCATGGTAAATTTTTTGACTTGTTATGACAAGAACGTTGAATTAGTTGTTCTTTTTGTGTAATCTAATACAGTGTTTTCAATGTGTGTATGTAGTCAAAACAGAGTGTATTTAAAATAAACAATATATACAAACAGAGGCGGATCCAGGGGGGGCCAGAGCCCCCCCCCCCACCCAAACATATAATTTATTTTTTAGTTTAGCAGCATCATTTATTTAAAATTTGTCAAAAATTCTACTTATTTTTTTTTAAATTTCGCGTGCGGCGCTATTATTCTTATTTAGCTACTAAATTTCACATCTCAATTTCTATCAAAAACCACTAAAAAAAATGTTTTTGATGTTTGCTGCCACTTTGACCCCTGCCCCCGGGAAATTCTGGATCCGCCACTGTATACAGAGTGTAAATAAGATTTAAGTGCAGAACAAATAAGAAAGCCAAAATTATATTTATTAGTATGATATAAGAAGTGAAACCAAAATAGGTTTGGGACAGTCACGTGATATATATTTATTTTTTAATATAATTTTTTGTGACAAGTTTATTTATTACTCTGTCTTTGTCACTTTCCAATCACCCCGTTTTTAACTTAAGGCCTGCGCAAACACATTATTTGCCCCGATAAGCCTAGGCACTCCATGTGAAAGATAGATTTGTGCACACTCGATATTTTTTTTCTATATAAACTTTGCATAACACATTGAAAGTTATCGTTACTTGTTTAGAAACTTTAAAAAATAATTGTGGTATACCATGTATCCCAGATAAAAGTTATTACACGGTTTCTTATGAGAATTTTGAAAACAGTAATACACACAAATTTGGATTATTGGGTAAACATTGGCGCTATTCCGAGCCCAGTCTATTTCAAAAATAAAAATATCTATAAAGACTTTTAAAAAATCAAGCAATAAATAAATTATTTTTATTAAAAGCAGTTTTTAGTTTTTGCTTGATATTTGGAAAAACCCTTGTGGTTATTTTAAATTTTAATACAGCACCTGATTGGGCTCAGAATATAGTCAGTTTTTTCCATTTAACCAGAATTATAATATGTCTTATCATTTCCAAAATTCTCATAAGACCCCATGTAGTTACTTTTATCTGGGACACCCTGTATAGTAAGTACTTTTTGAATATTATCTATATGTAAAAACTATACTACCCGCAACTTAATGAATTATATACGAAGTAACTGGAACGACCACGGCTATATGAGACACTGAGACAAAAATTTAATAGTTTTTTTAGAGTGACAACATACAATAAATGCTAAGCATTGCAATCTTTCTCTCTCTAGTTCTAATCACCTGTGGTATTCTGTGAACTTAATACTTCAAGGAGATTGTCATTTGTGATTTGTCATTAAAGTGTTTGTCAATGTTGTCAGTAGCACCTCCTGCGCAGCGTGCTCTCTCTACAAAAAATATCAATATTTTTGCCTCACTTTGCATATAGAGATTATTGCCGTTAATAGGTCTTACGAGAATCTCTCAGTTTAGTGCCCTTTTTAGCCTATTAACCTTTCCATCATTTTTGACGTTGGTCAAAGCTGTCACATTATTTATTGATCCAGGAGACGATGTGAAGCCTTCCAAAAAGGCGCCACAAATGAAATTGCCTTATTTGAAAAAAAACTTGCTTGCGATTAAACTCTTTAAAAAAAATCTCTATATCGTTATTTAAAGTTGTAGTTGTACATTTACATAGATAGGGTTTTTGGCCACTGTGCGCCGATAAATCAATGTGACGACACGGGTCAAATGTGTGGGGACGATATACACCAATAAAATAATATGCATGAGTAAATTAAAGCATGTGTTTAAAAATAACCAATCAGGACATTTTATACTAAATTCTACAAGAAGGACACTCTTATGTACATTTGATATTGCCATTTCTTAATGTTTTCATCAAGAACTGGAAATTACCGTGGGTATTGGAATATTACGTATATGGGATAAACACTTTTCTCTTTAACTCGAGGGTTACCCCAAGGTCAGAGTTGGCCCAGGGCTAGCTAACACGAAGAGATACCCCGCCATTGATAAACCGGCCCTAAGCCTTTTTCCTCGAGGTTACTAGTCACTCATTTAAGTTACTCGAAATGACGTCACGGTTACTCGGAGTAACCGCTGTATGACGTTAGACAGTCAGCTGTGGATGACATTTCCAATCAGGGCCTGGTCACTCGAGCTTCACTGACCAGTCGATGGCGGCGCCACCGTAGACCCCCGCTCATCCTCACCCAACCCGCTACTGCCCATCTTTTCGGTAGAAACCAGCTGATCGGCTCGAATTTTCTGGAATTCCATTTTTTCGTTTTTTACTGCAATTTTTACGGCTTTTACCAACATTTTTGGTATTTAGGAAACCAAATTTTACCGGCCAGCCAAAAATTCAAGAATTTATTAATAATCTCAAGTAAGTATATAACATAACCTATAAAATAAATTTGCATGGTTTATTTTAACAAAAGGCCCAATTTCATCGGCGTGGCCAGCCTGAAGGGGGCTGCGGCCTACGTCTTTGCTTTCTGTGATACACATATATTGTATCTGTATTTTTTTAATAGTAGTGATCCAGGGGACCCCTGCAATACATAAGGGCAGCCTGAGATCCAACAGAGGGGGCCAGGCCCCCCTTAGCTTCGCTGATGTCTATCCTCTGATTGTGGGTTATAAATTTCAAACCTTGGGCTGGGTTCGGTTTGCTTATCTAGCACTTTTGGTAAATAGGAATTATAACATTCCGAAGAAAGAATATTGTTTGTATATTACAATTTTATATTGTTTCAGGTACTGTTTTTCCAGCTGCTCCAAAGGAGACATGACTGACATGCACATAGAGTGGGGCTCGTGTTCACAATTCACATTTTCAAAAACGAGACCAATTATAACAGCGGGATAGATCATTTAGGGTAATTTGGTGTGTATGCTAAGGTAGGTAACTGATCAAGAGGGCAGCACTCACTACGTGACCTAGGATATTCTACCTGGGCAAATATGGTGTACTAAAATTAGCAACCGAACCACCTCTGGACAAAAGTGTTATATAAAATATGATATATTGTGACTGAGCTAGCCCCCTAATATATGTAAGGAACTCACATGTTTATTATTAAGAGAGATTAATTATAATACTGGTATTGCATATTTAGTGTGTTGAATTATACAATAAAAAATGTATTAATTTTCTTTTAATAAAGTTTTAAATAAGTTATTTATAATAAATACCTACCCACATACATAATGTACTTTTATTTTCTGAATTTACTGCCAAAATATTTGCATTATTTCATTTTTGATATGAAACAATGCAAACATTTTGGTGCAATCAAAATTTAATTTTTAAAATTGGCGGCTGCCGCCGCCGCGCCAGCTGGGCGATTGCAGCGCCGCGCTCGATTGGTCAGGAACTAAAAAAAGAGGCATAGAATGAGTGTCCCATCTTTTTTTATACTTATTTACCTAATCTGTGTTTCCAATTGTTTGTTTTTACCAGGAGCTTCCGAAATGCAGAAAATAATTCATTGTTTCCACCAATGCATGCCCACCCCGATTCAAAAAACGTATCACGGGACATGGATTTACACCAGTTTTAAATGCAGCGTTACCTGATGCGTTTTTTGAATCGGGGTGGAAACAGGGTGCTCCTTTGGTATTCTGTGGTAAGGCCGCAGTACCACAGAACACCAAATGCAGTACATTTTAAGACTAGTTGCAGTTGAATTGATATAGGACCAACTTCAACGGATGTGCTTCATTTTCTACCGTTACCAAACATAATTCGTTGGTAATATACATATTAAAATCATTGAGTTGTATAACGCCCTGTAGGGTATAGATCAAACATTTTGAAAAAAAAACAAAACAAAACGATCTTAACCTCAAAATATTTCAGCAACCACGTCTGCTAGGCTGGTTACACTGTGTGGTTACTCGTGACGTCATAGTTAGGGCCGGTTCATCAATGGAGGGTTACCCCTCGAGTTAGAGATAGCACTGGGTTAAAGTTGTCAAAAGTGTTTATCCATCCAAGGTTAAATGCAAACTCGAGGGTTAACCCTAGGCTAACTTGACCCGTGCTCGAACGGCAGGGTAGCGTATTTAGCTCTGGGTTAACGTCAAAATTTCCAATTATTTTGCAGTGTTTTTTATTTATTTTGGTTGATTTTTCTCAAAAGTATAACATTTAACTTGTGTACTTCAAATTTTGTGTTAAATAGGATGCTCCGAAATTTTTAAAACACCAGCGATACTTTTTATGGTGTGAGGCTGAGATGATGGTATTCCCCACAGATATGAAGATTTTTGCAATGGGAGCAGTCTACCAAGCAAACCAAAAATAAATATTCTTTTTCTATGAGCAAGATCATTTTTAATAGAAAAGCACCCAATAAATATCCCACCTGCCAACAGAGCTATACCTAATATGTGTAGGTACCGAGCCACAATATAGACCCACTGGTGGTCGTGGCGGAAGGGCTGCAAGGCCCACTCACATATGAATCTTCAACAATATTTGTACCAGGTTTATTATAATTACTAATTTATGTATATAAGTTAAAAACTTTTAATATGTATGTATTTAAAAATGCAAAATAAAAAGTGAATGTATATTTCAAACACTGTTTTTTAAATTTTTATTTGGCGGTCCCTGAAAAAAGACTATTAAGTTCAGTACAACAACAGTATTTTATGAATCAGAAATAATCAACAATTAAATTTATATATGTATTATACGTAACATTAAAATAAAATACTTAAATTATGGCAACATGCTAGAGCACTTTTATAATTAAAAAAAATATGTTACAGAATAAATATTATATCACATCAAGGTTTTTAAACACTTTCTGGTCAGCCAGGAAGCCGCTGGTTGTTTGTAAATCAGTCATTCCGGGATAACAGGTTGATGTGTCAGAAACTAGTACCATTATTTCTTGTTGATGTGCCTTATTGATATTTCTTTATTAAAATGTAGAAGTCTGTTGGTTTCCTTGTAAAAACATGACCTGTAACAAAAATAAAATACGTGTAGTAGTTTAAAAATAAACTTAAAAAATGCAGAATTATGATCCAATACCAAAGATATTAATCCATTTGCTTTTAATTTATTTTATCTCTTAAATTATCTAGCTTTAATAGGTAGATAGGTACCTATAGATGCATTTTTATTTCAGGCTATAATTAGTAGTTAAGTACAACAGAAACAATTTATAAAGTTGGAACTATCTACATGCTAATTTTTCTGTAGCTAAATTATGTTCATCATACATATAGTAGATACTTACTGGCTAGAGGACAATAACTGAAGAAACTGAATAAGTTTATTCCAAATAATATTTTTTAACAAAACACCCGACACCAACAATACAAAAAACATATGATTATAACCACAAAATGTCAAAAATTCCACAGACTATTAAATAAGAAGGGAAAACTTAGATGGTCGATTGTTACTAGCATTGCCAACCTGCGAGTTTCGGAGCTCTGGGTTAAAATCGCGTGGATAAACACTTTTCTCTTTAACTCGAGGGTTACCCCAAGGTTAGAGTTGGCCCAGGGCTAGCTAACACGACGAGATACCCCGCCATTGATAAACCGGCCCTTAGTGTTACTCAGCGTAGAAAAACAGAAAACGAGTAACCAGGTTACCTGGTAACTTGTAGTTACTGCGAGGAAAAAGGCTATTGACAGTATAAAAATTTTGGCAAAACAAACGGAAAAAAGAAAACAATATAGTGAGGGAATCATTGAAATATGGCAAAGTAGAATACATTTAAAATGCGTACCGTTTGCTTTATATTTTTGTGCTTGTGTGCCGCAAACTCACTGCCCGTTAAAGAAACCCTAAACGGAGTCCCAGATGGCTCCCCTGTTACTAACAACAAAGGCTTAAACGGTACGACTCAAGAATCCAACAGTAAAAGCAATACAGCCTCAAACAAACCCAATAGTATCAAATTTTCACCATCCATTTCTCTTCAACATAAACATCCAAACAGCTCCCATATTGGTGCCAAAACAGAATTAAATAATTCATCAGTTCCTGTATCAAAATCTGAAGGAGTGTCAGTCTTTTCTGTGGCTCCTGTACATGAAAACTTAGAGGAAGCCCAATTGCCTGTACATAAAGGAAGAGAGCATGTCATTGAGCAGCCTATCCATAGCAGGACTTTAGTAAGTAATCTTATTTATCTTGTGTTTATTTAATTTTTTAACATGATTGTTTGTGTTGTTACTATGATTTTTTTTGTGCAGGTTAACACTTCATCTTTGCACAATGCTACTGTTCAAGAAAAGCCATCAGTGCCAAGCCAAAACCATGTTGTGCCAAAAAAGGGGGTAAGTCTTTTAGCAATCACAAACTCCTCTACAAATAATACTAATCTCATTACTTTTACTCCAAATTTAAATGTAAATATTAACCGTACAACAAATTTAACTGTTGAGCACAAAAAACCATTGATATTAGAGTCAGATATTGATATTTTGGTTGAACAACAAACAGAATCAAAAGAAGCTCCTATAAGTATCTCACAAATAGATCCTTCCTTAGTAAATAGTAAACCTAAGAGGGCAGATTATATTATTCCTATTGTTGGTGTGATTTTTTCTGTGCCACTTGTGGCATTTTTGATCTCGTTAATTTATAAACGAGGTGCTGATTGGTGGAGATATAGAAATTATAAAAGGATGGATTTTTTGATTGAAGGAATGTATCAATAGCATATTTTTTGTTGCATTAGTAAGCATTTAAATAGCATTTTAAAGAACAAATTGTGTTGCAGAAAAAAGTAGCATTAAGCCTTACAAATTGTGAACAATCCTACCTACTTAGTTTTTGACAATTTTTTTTTGTATTTTTATAAAAATGCAAAAAGTGCCTTACTCAGTTTGCAATAGCAAAAATTGTGATATTAAAAAATATTGTTAGATAACTGTATTTTTATACACTAAAAGAAATAGGTATATACAAAATAAATTAAAAATTTATGTCCTCTTAAAAATTGTATTTTATTTTTTGTTAAGGGATGATGATGGTTCATATGTGAGTGGGCTGCAGTCCTTCCATTGCGGCCACCAGTGGTTTAAATAAATCAAGGAGATATTGGAACATATATTTTTTCAGTCTAGTGCATAACTAGGTTTGGGAATGGTATAATAGCTAATGCATTAGCTATTTGACTTGTCAAATTTGTTCAAAATATGCCAAATTTGTAAAATCAGTTTGAGGAGTGACCATGCAAAAATTAATAGTTCCTATGTCCTCCAAAGATTTATTGAGTATTGCATGGTCACTCGTCAATTGTTCTAAAATGCAGCATTTGCTTATAGGTTAAGGTAAAATGCCAATGATTGATACCATAGAATATGTTTCCTCATAAAAATACTTCTATAAGCCTTAAATCTGAGGGCACAGCAGTGCCTCGCCAAGTTCGCGCAACTGCTGTTCCATATTTGCTTGGAACATTTCAGCCCATATTTGACATATCTAAAACTCTACTTCAAAATCAGTTACAAATCTCAAACTTTGCACAGTTGTAGATCTTCATAGAGTCAACAACCCCTCCAGTTTCATGGACTTCCATACAGTAGTAAAGTAGTTACATAATTTCAAAAAACGTCGAAATTGCCACTCACTCCCTTATGTCATTAAAGAAATATATTTCTTCAATGCTCATGTAAAACCATGGGAAAAAATAAAAAACCTTAAAATTTTAATTTACTTTTCTCCCCTATAACTATAAAGTTATGTAAAAGTAACATTGTCCACTTCCAGAAACGCTAAAGAGCTGAGCTTTTTAAGACTGAAAGTAACTATGATAAAACTATAGGAAAAAATTTAAAAACACCAACATTGTAATTAACTTCCCTCCCCTATACATGTAAATGTAAAAGTAACATTGTTCACTTCCAGAAATGCTAGAGAGCTGAGCTGAAAATGTTTTTCTAAACTTGGCTACTACGGCTGCAAAGGACTCTTAGGCACAGTGCTAAATTGAACTTAAAGAAGTTTGGCTGTAATAGCAAAGTTTAAAAAAAAACATTTCCAAACTAGTAAGAACCTTTCATTTTGAAATTTGTATTAGAGAACTTGGCTTTACTTTTATCTCAATTCGTTTTACAGAATACCATTTTCGCGTACTTTGCTTTTTTTACATGAAATGTTTTTGTTATGATTTATATATTCATAAACAAAACACTAAATTTTCAATGCTTTGTAGATTACTATGTTGAAATGTTGTCATTGAACTTTGTAACACGCTGTGTATTTGCTGTTAGGTAAAAATATAAAACAAATATATTTTTAAATACTTTATTTTATATTTTTTATTTAACACTTAAACATTTATTTTATTAGTAATTTATGTAAACATTGACTTGTCCTTCTTCAATGCTTATAAACTAGATATAATTAGAGAATTCTTAAAAATAAAATATTTTCTTAGGTGTAAAAAAATAACACAGAAGTGATTAATTTTAAAGCTTAAATTTTCATGTGATTGTTTCAGAAATTAGTCAGTTTTTTTCCTTACAGTCCATTTTTTAACCTCCATAAACCTAGCAAGCACACCTCAATAAAAATAAATAAAATACATTCCAGAATTATGTGCTAATTTCGTCCACTTTTTAAAATGTTTGTGCTCCTTTGGCTTCAACGGAAATTTAATGCTCCTGTTTGCTAAAAAGCTGGGCTTGCTAGGTTTATATAAACCTAGCAACCCCACACATTTGTTTTAGTACTACTATGTCGGTTTAGAACGTTTTTCTACGTTGTCCGACGCCTATTCTCCACCTCCTTCGATCCTGACAATCATCTTCCGTCAGGTTTTTTTGACTCATTGATCTTTGGATTGACTGTTGCCATTCCAGTTTAGGACGCCCTCTTTTTCTGCGCCCTATTGGTTGCCATTCTAGGACCTGTTTTGGTAATCTTTCGTCGTTCATCCGTTGTACATAGCCATACCATATCAGTTGTCTTTTAGTAATGTCATCCGTTATGCTTCCCTCGATTCCCATTTTTTCTTTTATGATCTCATTTCTTATATGGTCTGTTCTAGATATTCTCATTGATCTTCTTATTGCATCCATTTCGATACTTTCCATTTTTGCTTTGTATTTTTCTGCTACGCGACCTCTATTCCATACAACAGCGTGCTGTTTCATATATGTTAAATGTTACATTCTTTTTTATCTCTCTGCTCCATAAAATACTGTTAAGGGAACCAATAACCTTTTTGAAGTGTAAACTTCTTTACGCGCGTTTAGCAGTTTTTGTGGGTAGTAAATTGAACTGAGCCGGCAGGCTCGGCTATGTAACGCTCATTCGGGTGAAATCGGCTCGAGTCGACTGTGAAAAACATTCAGCGAGCGATATGATGATGCAGATGAGGGCCAGTACACAGAAGAGTTCGGTTCGGTCCGCTTTGCAGAATATGTTATGGGCCAGTATTATTAATTTCGCCTTGTTGAAGTTTACACTTCTGCCGTGTGGTCTTAAGCATACACAATATTTTTTTTGCTTTTACTATTCTTTTTTCCAGTTCTTTACAGTCTATTCCTGTCTTATCAAATGTGACACCCAAGTATACATACTAATTGCATGGAGGTATTGTTTGTCCATTGTCTAGTTCTAACTCACTTAATTCGTTTCCAATATAAGTACATTTTTTTTAAAAAGCTTAAAAAACTTGGTAAATGGAATTTTCTTTTTAACAAACGAGAGCACATAAAAAGCACTTAATTATCGCATATAAATATTATAAAAATATTTAATATTTCTGTTTGGGCTTGCTAGCTTTATATAAAGCTAGCACGCCAATCATTTTTTTTAATTTCCGTGAAAACCAAAGGAGCACAAAAATTTTAAAAAGTGGATGAAATTAGCACATAAAGAGCACATAATTCTGGAATGTATTTTATTTATTTTTATTGAGGTGGGCTTGCTTGATCTATGGAGGTCATTTTTTATAAAAATTACAAGCCTCAGCTAAAGGTAAATAAACCCATGGGTTAAATTTTGATAGGTATAATTTTTGCTTTGTATAAAAAATATTCTAAAAATAAAATATATATTATCCAAAAATTGGAAAAAGAGGCTTGCAACATTTTCAAAATACTCACTTATAGTCTATCACTAGCCATATTTCTTCTAAATTTTTTAGACTAAGTTCTGAATTTTTCCAGTTAGAATTTTATTTTTTAGTAAATAATTGGTCTTTCAATTTCAAATCAATTTTAAAAGATTTTAAGGTATTAACAATTTACAGGGTGTCCCAATTCGACGTTTTTGGAGTTTTAGGTGTTTCTAGGGGATGTAGAAATAAACTAACCCGACAACCGTCTTTTTACGAACCGCAGCGAAGCGCACCGACGCACAGAGGTCAGCTTGTCTAATTTAGACGATCGAAATCTCAATATCGAACTATTATCTATCCTAACCAATAAGTCTTAAAAAAGTACCCCATTACCTTATTAGTAAACCCCACTGCAGAAAATCGATCAACTAACTCGTTGTCACTTGTTCCGGCAACAAGTCATCCGCACTTATTCCGCGAGGAAAGGCGATTTTCAAAAGTGCTCCAAGTTCGTAAACCAGAGTTTATATAGTAATTTCTTCACGTATATTATAAATATGGGTTAATACCTATGTTTAATTTTTGCTATTAAACCATTTGCAAAGTTTCAATTTGCTTATTAAAAAAAATAGATAAAAGTTGTTTAATGAATTATTATAATTTTTTTTATTTTATATATTGGACTGAAAAAGTCCCTATCATAACGTATCAATTGCGTTTGTGAGTTTATTATTTCAACCATGTATCAAGGGTTGTATTTGTGCTACATTCATCTGCCGGTTCTTGCCGGAGTATTAGATGAGCATGAAGTTAGCGAAGCACCCATCGCAGATCGAATCGTGACTAGGTGGATAATTTGCCGTTAATTAGTCGTGAATTAGTTGTGGAAAAATTAATTTTGTCGCTCTTCTTTTTGACCGTTTTTGAGGGTGCTTCGCTAACTTCATATGAAGTTAGCGAAGCACCCTCGTAAAAATGGCTTTTATCAAAATCGAATATGGTGGATAATTTGCCGCTAATTAGTCGTGAATTAGTTGTGGAAAAATTAATTTCGTCGCTCTCATTTTTGACCCTTTTTTTGGGTGCTTCGCTAACTTCATATTTTGGCACCCATCGCAAATCGAACCGCTACTAGGTGGATAATTTGCCGTTAATTAGTCGTGAATTAGTTGTGGAAAAATTAATTTTGTCGCTCTTATTTTTGACCGTTTTTGAGGGTGCTTCGCTAACTTCATATGAAGTTAGCGAAGCACCCTTGTAAAAATGGCTTTTATCAAAATCGAATATGGTGGATAATTTGCCGCTAATTAGTCGTGAATTAGTTGTGGAAAAATTAATTTTGTCGCTCTTATTTTTGACCCTTTTTTTGGGTGCTTCGCTAACTTCATATGAAGTTAGCGAAGCACCCTCGTAAAAATAGCTTTTATCAAAATCGAATATGGTGGATAATTTGCCGCTAATTAGTCGTGAATTAGTTGTGGAAAAATTAATTTCGTCGCTCTCATTTTTGACCCTTTTTTTGGGTGCTTCGCTAACTTCATATTTTGGCACCCATCGCAAATCGAACCGCTACTAGGTGGATAATTTGCCGTTAATTAGTCGTGAATTAGTTGTGGAAAAATTAATTTTGTCGCTCTTATTTTTGACCGTTTTTGAGGGTGCTTCGCTAACTTCATATGAAGTTAGCGAAGCACCCTTGTAAAAATGGCTTTTATCAAAATCGAATATGGTGGATAATTTGCCGCTAATTAGTCGTGAATTAGTTGTGGAAAAATTAATGTTGTCGCTCTTATTTTTGACCCTTTTTTTGGATGCTTCGCTAACTTCATATGAAGTTAGCGACTCGTAAACGGTCAAAAATAAGAGCGACAAAATTAATTTTTCCACAACTAATTCACGACTAATTAACGGCAAATTATCCACCTAGTAGCGATTCGATTTGCGATGGGTGCCAAAATATGAAGTTAGCGAAGCACCCAAAAAAATAGTAAAAAATAAGAGCGACAAAATTAATTTTTCCACAACTAATTAGCGGCAAATTATCCACCATATTCGATTTTGATAAAAGCCATTTTTACGAGGGTGCTTCGCTAACTTCATATGAAGTTAGCGAAGCACCCTCAAAAACGGTCAAAAATAAGAGCGACAAAATTAATTTTTCCACAACTAATTCACGACTAATTAACGGCAAATTATCCACCTAGCCCCGATCTGCGATGGGTGCTTCGCTAACTTCATGCTCATGAGTATTAGCTATGATTTATTGTTTCAGCGTTGGCGCGTGAGTTTGGCCGACGTAATTTATTTAACGTGTGGAACAAGACACCGGTTTCACAGAATAAAAATCAGTCCGTTAGTAAATATAGACTACGATAATCAGTGCATGGTAAAAAAATCCTCGAAACATTTGATAATGATTTATCTATATTGATATATAGTATATATAGCAACATTAATAAATTTAGTTAAATTTTTATGACAAAGTTATGTTAAATAAAAAAAGCTTTAAGCTAATTATGTACACACATTTACAAAATATCAATTTTCCAAGTTATTTGCTTAAGAGGAAAAAAACGATCTGCGACATTTTTGAGGCGACTGTACTATCTCCAGAATGCACAGTTTATTAAAATCACATTTTTTAAACGCTAGTTGACATTTCCTAACTTTCAGTATCAATTTGTCAAAATTGCAACCATAAAATAATTTCGGTCGTTCAGAACCGACAAGCTGACCACTGTGCGAGGTAGTGAGCTGTCAAAACAGAATTCTGATCAATAAGATTACAGCATTTCCCAGTTACACCAACGACTACGAATTGTAAAGTGCGTATGAGCTTTAAGTGTCTATTAAATCTGAGACCCTTGTATTCAGAAAATGATTCCTAATGCTAAAGTAAGAAAGGGTGCTTTGTTTTAAATAATATAGATTTCTTAAATGTGGCTTATAAGTCTAGAAATTGGTAATAACTTTTCTTAATGATATCATTCTACGTTTTTTACATCAAATAGGTTTCAAACTTATTTGCCTTTTTCGTAAGGTTTTTTCTGTGAAACCAGTTTTATAATAAGCACAATATTGTCAATTTTTATAACATATTATTCATCCTACAATCTGCTTACCAAAAAGCACAGCGTAGATACCTACACTGTGCTAAAAGTAAGGACAGTGAAACCTCCTATAAGCGGACACTCATGGTTTCGTCGATTTTGTCCGCTTATTGGAGGTGTCCGCTTATGAGAACTGTGAAATTTTAATATATATTTTTCCGTTGCTTGAGTTTTTTCGATATTAAATTTTTCAGCGGTCTTTCGTGCTGATAGATGTTCCTTCTCCGAAACGTTCACAACTTCCATTTTTTCACGTAAACTAAGAAGTTTTTTACTAGGCGCCATTTCAAAGAGATCTATTACTACCCATCTGAACAATAAAAATAAAAAACAGCAGTCTCGCTGAATAAAATATGTTGCAAATACGACAGAAGTATTTAGTCTCCGAATTAAAACGGAAAGAGGTAATTTCCCGGCTGTTGCCAACATACTACATAATATTTATGCCCATGTCGTGCAGAGCTCTGTCTCGTTGTCAGAGGTTCGCGTCCGGTTAAAGGAGGTTTCAGAATTTTTTAATCAAAGAATTATAGTGTCCGGTTATAGGAGTGAATTTTACATGTAAACAAATAGGGAAAAGATTGGTTCCAACAAATTTGTCCGCCTAAAGGTGTCCGCTTAAGATGTCTGCAAGTAGAGGTTTCACTGTATATGATTAAAAAAAAAAAACTATATTATGTAAGTAAATGCTGTTTTTTCGACAAATTAATTAATTAAATTGAAATAGGTATTATTCCAAAAAATTTTTAAATATAAAACTTTATTTTTTGGTCGTCGGTTTTTACTAATGTCGACGGATAGTCCAGTCAATGAATGGCTATTGAGGGGTTGTAGAGTGCATGCAGGGGGGGAGAATTTTTCTCTCCGGGAATATGTTTAGGGTAGTTAGGACGTTAACATATCAAAAGTCCCCACCCCTAGCCCGCCCGTTTCATTGGCGGAGGGGGGTGAAAAGGTGCAATTTTTAGGATTTTTGCCTATAACTCGATTACGGCGAGTTGTACGAATGTTTTTTTGAATAAAATATAAAGAGCATTAAATTCCCTACAAAATAGCTATGCCTACTTTATCTCTAAGAGTAACATTTTATAAGATAGTGACCACCAAAAATCGTTAATTTTTGAAAAATAAATTTTTTCCCTTATTTTTAATCAAACTTGTTCATCTAACACTTTTGTTTTTCATTTTAGAAGAAATTTATCAATATAAATGCTGTAGACCAATCAATTTATTTTCAAAATGTGTAGCTCTTACTATTTTACCTATAACATATCAAAAGATACAGCAATTTGCAATTTTTAACCAGATTTCTCAAATTTCACAAATATAAAACAAAATCTTATTATTCAAGAGTGATACCTTTGATAAAATAAACTGAATAAATATATTTTGTTATACAAAAAATATAATTAAAGTCAATGGCGGATCCAAAATTAGAGGACAATTTGTCAATCTTATGTTGGGAAAAAATCATCAAACTATGATGTGGTTTTTAAGTGACCATCCTTAAATTACGTAACGCACAAACTGGGAGGGGGGGTTTGGCTTTTTGGTGTTTTTTTCTTCATAATGCGTTACGCGGGAGAGAGGTGGGGTTTAAAAATCCTGAGATTTTGCGTTACGTAATTTAAGAACGTTCCCTGATACCTTACCAACCAACCGAATAAACTGATCTAACCAACCAACCTTTGTAATGGATAAGTTAAATTCATCAAGACCTATTATTTCGGCAAATTTTGCTAAGAAAACAGAGCATTAAATTAATTCAATTCAATTCTTGTTGTTTTTGATAGTTATAACATTACAAAAATGAGTACTATGGCTGCAAAACAAAAAAAGACGCTTATGTATGAAAGAATTAGTCTATTTTACTTCTGATAATCTAAATTAGTGTAAGTCAGGAATTTCTTTTAAATCCCAAAAACAGAGATTGTCTTATAAAGTTACTAAAGAAAGAATTTGATAAAGTAGAATCACAATGCCATGATTGTAAAAGATATATTTTGTGGTAACCCGGTCGCAAATACTCCACCCGACCACAATATTTTGTTTATGAATCCTGTCAGGGAAGAGGTAGAAACCCATGTATATTCCATCTACAAAATGCAGCAGCTAGAACTAAAAGAAATATTGGTCCTGCATACTCAGGGGTCAGCTAGGATTTATAAAGTTTTATCAAAACTACCCTAAAATACAAAAACCAATTGTTTTACAATCCACGCTGAAGTAGAACTTGCTTAACAGGAATACCTGCTACAATGGTATATATAACTTCCCGGCAATGAACTTTCCCTAAATGCCTACACCTTTCCTTTATTTATAAAATCAGAGACAAATATATAACTATTGACTTAAAAAAACCCAAGAAAGCCAGATAAACAAAATACTTTTAATTATTAATTGCAAACATTTTCCCCTCACCTTTATCCAAATATTATTTTGATCGATTCTCGCATCTCCCAAGTATGGTAACAACAAAACAACATTAACTTAAAACAATTATAGAGTAGCTATAGCTTTGCTTAGCAAATTACCCAGCTCCAGAACTATTTGGTTGCGAATCTAAAGCACACTGTATATTTCCAGCCTTCACCAAATATTCAGTGACATTAAAAAAATTTTTAGATGCGTAACTGACTACAGCCACATTGAATATAACTGCAAAAAGATCTCCATTATATTATCCCATTTATGCCACAATTGTCAGAGAAAATTTTTAAAGGGTGTGTCCGTTTTAATCAATCATAAAGAAGATAAAGAAATGGAGCCAGAAATTCAAAAACGCAAGAAAAACAAAATAATTATAATAATATTAATTATAAAAAGAATTGCATCAGTTTTTGTATCTACAGATGTATAAGTTTTCTTTATATTCAATATCTAATATGATTTTAACATTTGTAGGCATAATAAATACAATCTGTTAAGAATGCTTTTAGAAGGCTAATTGGTATAAATCAATCTAAAAATTGTTCTTATTATACGTAACTTATAAAAACTTGACTATCAATGACTGCTCTAATATCTAATATTTTAGCTCGCTCAATAAAGTTATACCCCTTCATAATAATAATACTTCCATTGTAATTGAGAACGTTTTTCCTTAAGTTTCTTTTCAAATAATACATATTGCTTTTTATTTACCCCGTCCTAGTGCCCTTAAAGTCGATAGCTTGACCGAACACTCATAATGATGATGATAATGAAGAAGGTGATAGTGAAAGCAATTATCTGGTTTTTTGTAGAAAATCAGGAATATCAGCTTAAAACTAAAACACCTGTAACTTTTAATTTATGATTACATATTTAAAGATAAATAAATAAAAAATTAAAATTGAATGCACATTGAATGAAGTGTTAGATGAACAAGCCGGATAAAAAATATTGGGAAAAAATGTGTTTTACAAAAATTAACGGTTTTTGGTTGCCACTATCTCAAAATTTGTTAGACTTAGAGGTCAGGTTAGCATACCCATTTTGTAGGGATTTTAATGCTCTTTAATTTTGAATATAACATTTTTTTTGTACAACGCGCCGTAATCGAGTTATAGGCAAGAAACTGAAAAATTGCACTTTTTGACCCCCCTCCGCCACTGAAGCGGGAGGGCTAGGGGTGGGGACTTTTGATATGTTAGTGTCCTAACTACCTTTAAACTATTCTCTTAGAGAAAAATTCTCCCCCCCTCCATGCACTCTAGAACCCACTCGTTGACCGGACTAGGAGGATATTACTCTTAAAATTTTACGGCCACCCCCAAGAAGATCGAAAAAAGTTTTGTCGAAACGTCGAATGGTCGAAAAAAAATGTAGAACCGTAATTTTTTTCAAAATTAAAACAGTCAAAAATAAACTCCACGAAAATAGATTAAACGAAACGTAGTTTTGTCGAACCGTAAAAATGTCAAATGTTCGACCCTTTTGCATGCGTTTCGACATTTTTACGAATCGATAAAAGTGCTGCCGTCCTAAGCGTAACACTCGTATTTGAAAAAATCCAAAAATGCGATTGTTGGTTAAGACAAAGTATAATAATATACTCTATTGTTTATACTAATGTAACAATTTGTACAACTATAAAAAGTATTTCAAAAGTCAAATTTTCTTTTTTTACTATGGCACGATGTATTTTCAAACATTCAAACGCGATTTACTCCATTTCATGTAAAATTTAACTACAGGGGTTTTGCTTAGCAGGGCAGAGTACGATTCGTTTCAATTATTTTTGACTACCTACTACGTTTTATTTAAACTATTTTTGTCTATTTGGCCCAGTAGTCAGAGCATATTATTTTAACAGGCTTTCCGTTTTCGGTCTAGAAGCAAATCATATTACTTTTTGGCAACAGACCATTTCCCCCTAATTTGACCCCGCTGAATCCGAATATCTCTGTTGCCAACTCGAAAAATCGACAGGGACGGAGAAAATCCCCCCCAAACCCCCAAAAACCTGTTTTTTTTTCAGTTTTATGCAAGTTTCTCGAAAACTAACCTTGTTATCAAAAATTGCAAAGAAGAGTTTTTGTGGAGAATAAAATTCCCTTTCCAACGATGTATTGGTCAATAAGGTTAGGAAAAGCAAGTAGCTCTTCAGTGGCGTACGTAAATTGGGATTATTTAGAAAAAACATGTTTATTATAGGTTTTTCAAAATTTTCTCAAAAACTACACTTTTTAGGAAAAAATATGTAGTATACTTTATTGTAGAACATAACATTTTATTTTAAAAACTTTATTAAAATGTCGGGTTGTTGCCATATTTAAGACTTCAGGGGCGTACTAATATAAACTTATTTTCAAAAATAACTGACATAATCAGTTTCTCTTGCATATTTAAATATCTTTTCTAACTAAGATTTTCAGAAAAAAATGTGCCTTTATTCTTTATTGAGGATAAGACAATTTCTTTTTAAATGATATATTACAAAGTTAGGTTAATGTTATGATAAATACTTCAAAAAGGTTCGTAATTTATACCTACTAAAATAAAATGTTTCCAAATTAAAATAAACTGTTTTTTGATTAGATTCGATATTTTGATTTATCTAAATAAGTTCTTTAAAGCAAAAAAACACCGGTGGTTATAAGGGGAGGGGACATAGGGGCCATGCCCCCCCCCCCCCTAAGCAATATTTTTGTGCAGAAAGTAACAGTAGTAACTTTTGAAAAAACAAAAAAAAATCGACAAAACAAAATATTAAAAATACAAATTTACCGTATCAAGTCGAATTGACCTGTCCAGTCGATGTGGACCCGCGGTCGTACTTTCGATCTTTTGTACTTTCGATTTTTTGTACTTTCGACCTTTTGTACTTTCGACCTTTTGAACTTTCGACCTTTTGTATTTTCGACCTTTTGTACTTTCGACCTTATTTTTTCGACCTTTTGTACTTTCGACCTTTTATCCGCCGCTCTTTATTATCCACCGAAAAGCTAATAAGACACAAAATTGATTAGTTTGGATTGATCTTAAATAATTTCTTTAAATTAAGAACACCACTGGAGCGGGAAATATAAAATAACTTTCACTTTGTTATACATCGTTTGAATTTTTTTTTTATTGGCTATGACGAAGTACAAAACACATTTTTTGATAAAGAGCTTGGTTTTTAAGAAAATTGAATAAAACGTATGAAAAACATGTTTTTTTTTAATGATTTGTTGAAATCACCCCCATTGACGGACGTCGCTGGAGAGTTTGCTATAAGTCAAACCCCACCGAGTTTCACATTTTTAAAAAGGGAATTTCCCTGTCTACAGAAAAGTGTAGAACAAGTTTTTTCATGTTAAGCTTAGTTTTTGAGAAAATTAGATAAAACGTTTGACAAAAATGGTTTATTTTCTGTTTTTTCAAAATTAATTTAATTGACGGATGCCCCTGAAGTTTTATTTATAAAACCGATTTAATCATGTTATGCGTCATTTTGAAGGAAATTTTATTGAGTATACCAAAATGTAATACATAGTCTTCTGTAGATATTAGTTTTTTAAAAAATTAAATAAATCTTGGAAAAAACATAGGTATTTTTTTAACTTTTTTAATTACTTCAATTAACGGACGCCGCTGGAGAGCTTGTTATTAGTCTAGCTTTATTAAGTTATACCATGTTGAAAAGGGAATTTTATTGTCTACAATAAAGTATATTATACATTTTTCTCTTAGAAGCTTAGTTTTTAAGAAAATTTGAAAAAACCTCAAACTTTCAGATTTTGGGGGGTCTGAGGGGGTTTTTGGAGGTTTTTGCAGTCATTAAAAAAAAATAATATGTTATTATTTTTTAATTATACAAATGTATATTTTGAATTTACACCTGTGACAATTTGGGCTTTCCAGCGGCAATTTAAAATTCCGCCGCCATTTTGGCCGCCATCTTGAATATCTCAGCCCCTGTCAATATTTCGAGTTGGCAACAGGGATATTCGGATTCAGCGGGGTCAAAATAGGGGGAATTGTCCATTTGCCAAAAGTGGATTTTCCCGAATCTTGCCTGAACTACAGTCAAATTAGGAATTCACCTGGAAAAAAATAGGTGCAAGCTGGATTTTTGTATAATTATTCCTTAGCATCCGGGACACATCCCCACATATTCTCTGTTAAAATCCTTCTTGAGCTGCGCTAGATATAAGGGCCCAAATGTTCTAAAAATCAGTTTTTTTGTGATTTTCTCGAAAATTTTGAAAAAAGTCAAGAGTGAAAAAATACGCAAAATCATTCGGTCTAACCGTAAAATTAAGAAAAAACCTAAGGTAACATTTTAAAAAATATATTAAAAAAAATTATTTAATTTTTTTCCCACTCTGGAGGCAAGTTGTTTTAAAATGTTATAATACTTTATAATATTAAGCTTGATCCCCACTTGTATCAAACATTTTTACTTAAATTTAGTTTTTGTTTTTTTAAAGTTAAACAACTTTAAGTACAGGTTTGGAAAGTCGTTAATTCTAGCCGGACCACCATTGGGATTTTAAAAATTGAATTTTTATACAATTAGGAAGTGTACTACACAAAAATGCGTAGTATAAAAATATTTCATTTCTGGTTAGAAACAGTGTTAAAATACGCGCAAATGCGCACACTTTTATTTTATTTGAAGTTCCACCTCAACAGAAATTAAAGTAATTTTTATAAAATTTTAGAAAAAATAGTTTTTGACAAAACTTAAATGTGAAAAGGGATTTAGACAAAATAAATGAAACAAGGGCAATAATCTCTATCATAAGGGATTAAGGGTTGAAAATTATAAACAGGGGCACTTACATAACGTTTTAACAAATACTCGTATTAATATGAAATGTTCAGTTTTTTATGTCAAGAATTTTCGCCAAGGCTGTCAAAAACTAGGCTATATGATACAACGGCTATTCGGTAAAACTTTCTGTACTCATGTTTATAATTTTAAACCCTTAAAAACCGGCTCTGTAACGAAATAGCGCGTATCAAAATAGCGCGTATCAAAACAGCGCTTTTCAAAACAGCGTGTGTTCAGAATAGCGCTTGTTCAAAATAGCGCGTATCAAAATAGCGCGTGTTCAAAATAGCGCGGATCAAAATAGCGTGTATCAAAATAGCGCGTATCAAAATAGCGCGTGTTCATAATAGCGCGTGTTCAAAATAGCGCGTATCAAAATAGCGCGTATCAAAATAGCGCGTAAACAAAATAGCGCGTCCCAGGGGTTTGCTTAGGTATATTCACATATATCACATCACAGTTTGAGCAAGGTCAGATAAGTTATACTTACTTAACCGTTAAAACTCCCTGACCTTTTTCCACCATAAAAAAATGTCCCCAAGTCACAGGTTAGAAACCTACCAAAATAAGGATCGGAAAGCTAATTTAGGAAATAATTTTTTGAAAAAATGTATGTTAGAAAGAGACCCCTTACTCGAAGTATTTTATAACAGCGACGTTTGTAATGGCGATCTTTCAAAACGCGGTAGTTTTAGACGCGCTATTTTGAACACACGCTATTTTAAACACGCGCTATTTTAAACACGCGCTATTTTGATACGCGCTATTTTGAACACGCGCCATTTTGATACGCGCTGTTTTGATACGCGCTATTTTGATACACGCTATTTTGAACACGCGCCATTATGATACGCGCTATTTTGATCACGCGCCGTTATGATACGCGTTATTTTGAACACGCGCTATTTTGAACACGCGCTCAAATGAGCGCGCTATTTTGAAACGCGCTATTTTGATACGCGCTATTTCGTTACAGAGCCTTAAAAACCACCCTTAGGTAACATTCATCTTTTAATTATGCAAATGATAAGATTCTAATTTTGGGTGACTTCAATATGCCCGACTTTCAGTTTTGTTCTACAGACAAAAGTAAGTCATTAAAAGACTTCTGTGCATTAAATAATTTAAAACAGTATAATGAAATATTAAACTCTATATCAAGAAGGCTTGATTTAGTACTGGCTAACTTTGAAATTAATGTTAAGAGGGATCAAAATCCACTTGTGAAAGAGGATAACTATCATCCATCACTAATAATTAAATTGTTCAGCTCATCTAATTATTTAAAATCTGTTGATAAAACTCAGAGTCTCTATGTTTATGATTATGCAAAAGCTGATTTTAAACTTCTTTATAAAATGATTAGTGATATAAAATGGGACATTTTAGAAAACACCGGTGATGCTAATAACAGTTTGGATCTTTTCTATGAAAATACTTTTGTATTGATTGTTGTGTTCCTAAAAAAAGTATTAATCTATTAAAAAGAAACCAAAAATATCCTTCCTGGTTTTCAAAAGATCTCATAAGTAAAATAAATAAAAAGAAACACTATCATGCTTCGGTAAGAAATTGCAGGGCGTCTACTTAACGCTTAAAGGAGTATAAAAAGCTAAGAGAGTCAATTAAATTACAAACTAAAATTGAATACAAAAAGTACAAGGAAACTATTGAGCAAAATATACATGCAGATCCTAAAAGTTTTTGGAGCTTTTTTAGGACCAAGAACTCTTGTGGCATACCTAAAACCATGCAGTATAATGGTGAAGAATACTGCAACACAAAAAGCATTGCTAACGGATTTGCTTCTTTTTTTCATTCCATTTTTAATTTATCTTCACTGGAAAAACTCAGAGAACCTGACTGTCAATATGGTAATGTCAACCTAAGTATGATTAGTGAAGACATGGTCAAACAGGCAATCAAAAAATTAAAGCCGAAAAAAACAGGTATGGAATATCCCTTCCTACATATATAAGGGTTGTTCAGAATTTTTAATAAAACCTATTGCTTATATTTTTAATTTGGCGTTACAGAGCAAAACTTTCCCTAATAAGTCTTTTAGGGAGGTGCAGTTATTGTCCCCGTTTTTAAGGGCAACAGTGAGAGCGATATCAAAAACTATAGGCCGATAAGCATTTTAAACTCATTGGCTAAGATTTTTGAGACTATACTCTATAATGACCTTCTTAATAATATAAAAGACAAAATTGCCACTGAGCAACATGGATTTGTTGCTGGCAAGTCAACAGTCTTTAATTTATGTAAATTTACTACACACGCTTTTGAGGCTTTAAGCAAACAAGGACAACTAGATACAATCTATACGGACTGCGCTAAGGCGTTTGATCTGGTTGACCATGAGATCCTAATCAAACGACTTGCAGAACTGGGTTTTTCTAAGCAAACTTGTCAATTTTTTATTTCATATCTCTCAGACCGGACACATAGTGTAAAAATAGGAAATTCATACTCTGAGCCATACTTTGCAACTTCTGGAGTGCCTCAGGGGAGTAATCTTGGTCCATTGTTATTTATCATATTTATTAACACACTTATTAGCCGTGTTAAATACTCACCTTGCTTGATTTTTGCAGATGATTTTAAAATTTTTAAGATTATAATTACACTAGCAGATTCCATCCAGCTACAGGAAGATTTAGACTCTGTGGCTGACTGGTTTTTGCAGAATAAAATGCGTCTTAACACAGATAAGTGTGTCGCAGTTACATATACAAGAAAAGTAAATCCTATTAAATTTGGGTACTCCATTAACAATGCTATTTTACAGAGAAAACAAGAAATCAAGGATCTGGGTGTATATATGCAGAGCAACTTAAAATTTAATTCACATTATGACTTTGCAATAAACAAGGCTTATAAAAAATTAGGGGTTATTGTCCACAACTCCAAAAATTTTAAGCACTTAAGCACAATTACAAAGCTATATAATGCACTAGTTAGACCTCATTTGGAATATGCATCGGTAATATGGTCTCCTATGGCTCAATGTCATAGTGAGCGAATTAAACGCATTCAAAAGAAATTTCTCCGATTTATGTACCTTAAAGATAATAATTCCTACCCCTATCTGGTTTCTTATCAAAGCATGTTAGACACATATAAGTATCAAAAACTCTGTGATAGAAGAAAATACCAGTCTGTAGTCTTTATTTATTATTTATTAAATAAAGTTAAATACCATAAATGTGCAATAATAAATGATATCAATTTTCATGTTCCTAAAGTGAATCTTAGATAAAGGAAAGATAAATTATTTAGTGTTAGGTCTTCTTTAGATAGTCCTCTTAACCAAATGTTGCAATATTGTAATAATTTATATAAAGATAGGGAGATTGACTTCTTTAACACTACCGTTAAAGAAATCAAAAAGCTAATGTTGTAGTTGATACCTGGTGAAAAAACATCATGGTTTGTCACTGAAATTTGTAGCTGTAGTTGTATATTTTTTTTTTCCTTTAGTCTCTCTGTATGTGTGTATTGTTATGTGTATGTGTTTTAAAATGAGATAAAATTTATATTTTACGAGTATGTTACAATTCTGCTACCTCTAGTCTTATATTGTAATTACCATTTGTAAAACTTGGTGTTTGTAAGACTAATAAAATAAATAAATAAATTTAACATTAATTAGTGAAACACTATTTTTGCTATCAGTAGCTGGCTGGAATTTCAAATATAATATGCACATTTGCGCATATTTTAAAGCTGTTTCTACGTAGAAGTCGAACTTTTTTTATGTATGCTTTTTTTTCTCATAAAGTGCTTACTTGTATAAAAATATTTTTTTCCATGTCCCATTGGCGGTCCGGATATTATTGACCATTGGCCTACGCCTTACTTAAAGTTGTTTAACATTTAAGAAACAAAAACTAAATTTAAGTACACGGTGTTTTGTACAAGTGGGGATCAAGCTTAATGTTATAAAGTATTAAGCCTTGTCCGCACCAAGGGTAACGTTGTTAGAAACATGTGTTTCTAACAATGTTAGTAACAAAGTTTGAAAATTTAATTGGAAAAGTTAATAACATTTGTTCCTAACTTTTGTTGAGTAACTTTGTTTGTAACAAATGTAGATAACAACACGACAATCTTGCTGACAATATGTTTCTAACAATATTATCAACAAGATTCTGTTTCCCATCATTTGTCGGTAAAGATCAAAGAAATGTGTGAGAAACTTTGGTGCGAACGGTACAAATATTTTGCTATTTCTCGAACGAATTTATTATTTAGTATTTAGTCTTGAATTGGCACGCAATTAAGTGGTCAAGGGAAAAAATTTGTCTGTTAATAGACATATTTCGTGAAAAATCAAAAACTTTAAAACTTCCATTACATCGAGCCTCCCGAGTTAATAAGTCATCACACTTTAGGTCTTCCAGTAAATCACTACCACTGTATCTCTTTCTACTTTTTAAAAATGGACGTACCCACATCTTTTTTCTCTTCCTTTTATTTGTTTCACATATTACTACACAACGGTGCCAACGGCATAAATATTTTGCTATTTCTCGAACGAATTTATTATTTAGTATTTAGTCTTGAATTGGCACGCAATGAAGTGGTCAAGGGAAAAAATTTGTCTGTTAATAGAAATATTTCGTGAAAAATCAATCCTTTGGGATGCAACTGATAAAGATTACAAGAATAAGCAAAAGAAGTATGACGCATGGGGGGAAATAGCTGCTTGTTTGGACAGCGATCGTGGTCACACAGGTCTTTCAGTAAATCACTACCGCTGTATCTCTTTCTACTTTTTAAAAATGGATGTACCCACATCGTTTTTCTCTTCCTTTTATTTGTTTATATATCACCGTCATCCATTTCTGCTGTACTTTTACTTTCAACTGTCGAAATCAGTCTGGACGAATGTATTTGCACAGGAGTAACAAAACAATGTCAGCAACATTTTGTTGGAGACAAATTTCGCAACAATGTTTTTGTAAAGGTTGGGTTTGAAAATTTGTTGAAAAATTTTGTCATTAACTTTTTTGTTGGCGGATAAGGCTTTAAAATTTTGAAACAAGTTAACTACAGGGTAGGAAAAAAATATAATTAAAAACAAACATTTTTTTAAAATATATTAGCTCACACTACTACTATACTATAGTAGTGTGAGCTATGGTGATCCTAATTTGTTCAAGAAAATTTTTTTTTTATATATCTTTGCGTTTCAGATGATTTTGAAACTTTTTTGTTGCGCCGTCTGTCTGTCTGTCTGTCTGTATGTCTGTCTGTAACGACCAACGCGCATAACTCAAAAACCGCTTGCCCGATTTTAATCAAATTTGGTACCTAGGCTGGGTCTCGGGTCGGGATGGTCCCATTTAAAAATGAACGAAATCCATCGACCACAAGCCAAATAAAAGGGTGGGGGTAGATTTAAAAAATTAGAGTTTATGTGAAAATATGGCGTGTGTGATATCAAACGAAAGGTAATTAAGTCTGGAGTTAAACAAAATAAATTTTAGTTTAAAAAAAGGGTGGGATTAGAATTTAAAAAAATAGAGTTTAAGTGAAAATATGTCGTGTGTGATATCAAACGAAAGGTAATTGAGTCTGAAGTTAAACAAAATACATTTTAGTTAAAAAAAAGGGTGGGGGTAGATTTCAATATATTTCAGATTTTAGTTATATTAGCTCACACGAACACTAAAACTATAGTACCTAGTGTGAGCTTAGGTACCCATATATTGGCAGAGTATTAGCTCACACATATACTATACTATAGTAGTGTGAGCTATGGTGATCCTAATTTTTTCGAGAAAAAAAAAAGTTGCTCCGATTTCAAAAATTTTCATATATCTTTGCGTTTCAGATGATTTTGAAACTTTTTTTGTCTGTCTGTCTGTCTATGTCTGTCTGTACCGACCAACGCGCATAACTCAAAAACCGCTGGGCCGATTTTAATAAAATTTGGTACCTAGGCTGGGTCTTGGGTCGAGATGGTCCCATTTAAAAATGAACAAAATCCACTGAACACAAGCCAAATAAAAGGGTGGGGGAAGATTTCAAAAATTAGAGTTTATGTGAAAATATGGCGTGTGTGATATCAAACGAAAGGTGATTGAGTATGGAGTTAAACAAAATACATTTTAGTTTTTTTTTACTCAAAAAGGGTGGGGGTAGATTTCAAAAATTAGAGTTTACGTGAAAATATGGCGTGTGTGATATCAAACGAAAGGTAATTGAGTCCGGAGTTAAACAAAATACATTTTAGTTTTTCTTTTTTTAAGGGTGGGAGTAGATTTAAAAAATTTGAGTTTAAGTCAAAACATGGCTTGTGTGGTATCAAACAAAAGGTAATTTAGTCTGGAGTTGAATAAGATATATTTCAGGTTTTAGTTTTATTTGCTCGCACGTACACTATAACTATAGTACCTAGTGTGAGCTTAGGGTCCCATATATTGGCAGAGTATTTTTTACAAGCTTTTATTTAACTTCACCTGTATGTATGTATGTATGTGGATATGTATGTATGTAATCAAATCTTGCAACTCTTTTGTGAAGAACTTCTAGACATCCGATTGACTTCAAATTTCGCATAGCGTCTTAGTTCCGATGGCAATACAATAATATGGTTTCATCGGGTACCTACCTCCCCCCTAACGTGGGGGGTGGAGAGGGGGTAAAACTTTAGTTTGTCCGATTTTAACCAAAATCAGTATCTGGTGGTTTTTGAGGATGAGAATTAGGAATTTTTGATCAGATTACAAAAATTCAATATGGCGGATTCAAAATGGACGATTTAATGTCAAGTTTTTCTGATTACTTTCAACTGACTTCCATGTATCCGATTGACTTCAAATTTCGCATACCGTTATAGTTCCGATGACAATCCAATAATGTGGTATCACTGACTGCCTACCTCCCCCCTAACGTGGAGGGCGGAGAGGGGGTAAAAGTTTAGTTTGTCATCGAAGATTTAGATATTTCAAAATTGACAGAAAAGACTCCCAGTAATATCGATGCGCTAACTGAAATGCGATAAATCTAAAAATTAAAAAATAAATTTAGAAAAAAAAACTTTTTGAAAACAAGCTTTTATAAAATGGACTAAAAAGCATAAAATAATTTTTTGAGTGTTCTGATATCATAATAATAAAAGCGATGGGCGTATTTAATATTAGGTAAATGCCTTTCCATGCGCATTTGGTGGATCGTCCACAACCGATGATGGGCCGACTCTTCTTTTTTAATGTGACAAAATAAATCGACACACTGCCGGTCGCGGATGATCTGCCTAATATGAAGCAGGCGTAATAATGTTCATCCATATCAGAAAAAAAATGTAAGGGTAGCTTGAGTAGGGTTGGGTTGGGTTAAATTGTTTACCCTTACATTTCTCTGCTATAATATAATGAATTTGGATTTTCACTAAACTTCGAGTTAACAAGGCTAAAAGAAAAAATTAAATACGCCCATCGCTTTTATTATTATGATATCAGAACACTCAAAAAATTATTTTATGCTTTTTAGTCCATTTTATAAAAGCTTGTTTTCAAAAAGTTTTTTTTTTAATTTATTTAAATGTTAACTTAGGTTTTTTTCTTAATTTATCATTATAAACCAAATGATTTTGCGTATTTGTTCTCTCTTCAATTTTTTTAAAGAAGTTATTAGTTTTCGAGAAAATCGCAAAAAACTGAATTTTAGGATTTTTGGGGCCTTATATCTAGCGAAGCTCAAGGGTAATTTTGGAATTGGAGAATATGTGGGGATCTGTCCCAGATGCTAAGAAATGATTATAAATCCAGCTTGCACCTATTTTTTCTTAAGTTTCAGGGTTTTTTCACCTATTATGACTGGGTTAATTCTATTTTCGATTTTTTATTTTCCACCAAATTACGGCTTGGCATTGTTTTTTCGTCATTTCTATATGGTGCGAATTTTACGTTTTTTAAAGAAATACCCAAGAACATTACGTATCTTAAACAGAGTTTTATAAAAAATGCCTTTAAAAGGCTAAAATTTTCCGAGCCATTTTGGCGTGTCCGGTATGGCTTCTCTTGGTGGTATGAAACTAAGCATCATTATGTGTCGAACATACATCCTGGTCTGTCTGAAATTTTTGTCAGTGCCGTGCAATCTATCCAGAATACCCAGAACTCCGAAACAGTTGTTGAATCTGAAACAAAAATGCCTATGAAGGCGTCTGTCCTTTTTTGACAATTATCTTTAATAACCAATTAATCGACCTTTGGAATTTCTTGAATAATTTTTTTCTCAATAGATAACATTGGGCAGTTAATCTATTCTCACCCAGTGTGGTAAAGAAGAAAATTTACAAGGATGGGATGAAAAGTTTCCGGCCTAACATAGAATGCAATACCATAGTGACTAAATAATAATTTATTTTTCTACAAGTCCCCTTGTAAGATTATACATTTGGCCCAACGATGTTCAACTGATTTGATGCCATCACTGAAGTCTGATTTATCCAAGTCGTCAAAATAGGCGTTTGTAGCTGCAATGACTTCTAAATCTGAGGAAATTTTTTTTAGGTTTGGAAACAAATAAAAGTCTGACGGGGCTAGGTCTCGCGAATAAAGTGGATGGTTTAACAGTTGAAAGCCTAACTGATTTTAGCCATTACAAGAGCGGACTTGTGGCAAGGTGCATTGTCCTGATGAAACAACATTTTCTTTTTTGCCAAACCAGGGCGTGCTTATATTCTGCTTGAGCTGGTCTAGTCAGTCGCTGTAGTACTCTGAATTTATTGTTCTTCCTTTTATAATCTATGAGGAGTATCCCTTTAGCGTCCCAAAAGACCGATGCCATGACCTTTCCAGCAGACGGTACTGCCTTTGCCTTCTTTGGAACTGGTTCGTCCTTTGCCGTCCATTATTTGGACTATTGCTTAGTTTTAGGGGTATAATGATGAACCCATGTTTCGTCAACCGTAATCACGTCTAAACAGTGCCAAATTCTCCTCTGAAATGGTTAGACGCACGAGCTTTTGATCTGGCGTAACCTAAAACTTCATATAACATATGGTGAACTCGCTCTTTTAATATGCCCATAACCTCAGCTACCTCTTCCAGTCTTAATTTGCGATCTTTTCGAATTAGTTTGTGAATGGTTTGCACCATTTCGTCAGAAGTTGCCGTTTTTGGTCTTCCAGATCGCGGAGCATCATTAGTGCTAGTACGACCACGTTTAAAGTCCGATACCCAGGTTTTAACTGTGGTATAGAAAGGAGCAGATTCCACTAGTGTAGCATCTAGTTCAGCTTTTATTTCCGTCGGCGATAACCCTTTGATATGAAAATATTTTATCACGGCTCTTATCTCGTTTTTTTTCCATCTTTAAAAACTGTATAAACTTTTAAAATAAGCAGGACACAAACTCACTTTAAACTTAGAGCGTATACTGATCACAAGCAAGGCTCAAACACGTTGGAACACTAAAACAAATCGGGCCTGCTATAGGCTAGGCCGGAAATTTTTCATCCCATCCTCGTAATTGTCTTTAAATATTGCATACCAATGCTATCAGAATTAGAAACTTCCACAATTCTCGTATAACGCCAAGTTGTCACAATGCACTAATTTATAGTACACATTAGGTGCTGTAACAGTCAACGCTAACCGTGGTCGCGGGGGGCACCATGGGGGTACGGGCGGCATCAATCCTCGCAATTTACGCATAAGAGCACAACCGAAGTAAGGCCCAGATTCTATGTACTGTAATATATTTCGTAATTAGAATGCGACATAATATCAACGGTGTATAGAATTTGGGTCCAGTAAAGCGTGGCGTGAGCCGTCCTAGGCATCCACCGCTTCCTGGTTTGAACACGAATACAAACATTTACATAGCGGGTATTAATTTCTAGATAGTATTCAAGTCTTTGGTGAATTCCTTTTGGGGTTTATTGATACCTTATGATGAAATTATTAATTAAAAAATTATCAAATTTTAATTTTTAAAGTAAAGTTTGGGTTCGGTTTCGTACCCTGTGCACATGTGCACTTATCACTTATGGAGGAACTGCCCCTGTCCATACTTACTTCAAATGATGAAAGTCGTGCGCTTCTGGCGATGGGAAAAAAGGCAAATGATACCCCGAATGAGCATTTAAAGTCGACAAAATGGCCAGAATAAACCAAAGCCAAGCGGTGGCCGCGTGCGATCCCATGATGAACACACCCAAAAATGGGGGCAGTAGGTTGGAGAACACGTGTTCTATAGGTTCAGAATAGATTGCTGTTACTGCTATGGGTGCTGTCGACTCTTGGTGACGTTTGTGAATATATTTGTAGATATGCCTGTAGCGCCAAGTTGTTACAGTGCACATAAGGTGCTGTAACAGACAACGCTAGCCGTGGACGCGGGGGGCACCACGGGAGTACGGGCGGCATTTATCCTCGCAATTTCCACATCAGAGCACAATCGAAGTAAGGTCTAGATTCTGTGTACCGTAAAATTATATAGGGACCTGTCGTCCACTCTTTATATATTTCGTAATTAGAATGCGACATAACGTCAACGGTGTATAAAATTTGGGTCCAGTAAAGCGTGGCGTGAGCCGTCCTACGCATCCACCGCTTCCTGGTTTCAACACGAATTCAAACATTTACATACCGGGTATTAATTTCTAGATATTATTCAAGTCTTTGGTGAATTCCTTGTAGGGTTTATGGATACCTTTTGATGAAATTATTAAATAAAGAATTATCAAATTTTAATATTTTAAAGTAAAGTTTGGAAGGGTACGTGCACATGTGCACTTATCACTTATGGAGGAACTGCCCCTGTCCATACTTACTTCAAATGATGAAAGTCGTGCGCTTCTGGGAAAAAAGGCAAATGATACCCCGAATGAGCATTTAAAGTCGACAAAATGGCCAGAGTAAACCAAAGCCAAGCGGTGGCCACGTGCGATCACATAAGAGCACAATCGAAGTAAGGCCCAGATTCTATGTACCGTAAAATTATATAGGGACCTGTCGTCCACTCTTTATATATTTCGTAATTAGAATACGACATAACATCAACGGTGTATAAAATTTGGGTCCAGTAAAGCGTGGCGTGAGCCGTCCTACGCATCCACCGCTTCCTGGTTTGAACACGAATACAAACATTTACATACCGGGTATTAACTTCTAGATAGTATCAAGTCTTTGGTGAATTCCTTTTGGGGTTTATTGATACCTTATGATGAAATTATTAATTAAAGAATTATCAAATTTTAATATTTTTAAATAAAGTTTGGGAGGTGCACTTATCACTTATGAAGGAACCGCCCCTGTCCATACTTACTTCAAATGATGAAAGTCGTGCGCTTCTGGCGATGGGAAAAAAGGCAAATGATACCCCGAATGAGCATTCAAAGTCGACAAAATGGCCAGAGTAAACCAAAGCCAAGCAGTGGCCACGTGCGATCCCATGATGAACACACCCAAAAATGGGGGCAGTAGGTTGGAGAACACGTGTTCTATAGGATGAGAGTAGATGGCTGTTACTGCTATGGGTGCTGTCCACTCGTGGTGACGTTTGTGAATGTATTTGTAGATATGCCTGCTATGTAGAAGTCTATAAAGCAAGAAACAAATGATTCCATATAATAATAAATTAAAGATAACCCAGACCCAAATATCTTAGATCATAAATACGGGACAGTGCCCTCCCAAAACTAGACAACAAACAGTATTTTTAATTGATTTATTTAAAAAAAGTTAAATCTTTTCTTACGACATCTCTAGTTCTTTTCTTTAGTCTGTGGTTAACAAAAGGCTATTAATTGGGTAAACTTTTTAGCGTAAATAATTACAAGCCAGCAGCACCGCGCGGGACAAAATTTCAATTTCACCCGTTTTTTCCCGGTGTATGGGTGGGTGTTTAACATATACGTAAGGAATATTACGTATATGGTGTTCAAGCGCGAAGGCGGGAGAAATGTTTGTTTTAGATGACGTCGGCCATGTTCATCGTGCGAAAACGTTCGTTGCCCTTCCTACGCGTTGCCGGTTCTATTCTTAGTGAAGACGTCTGAGTGTGTTTTGATTTGGGGTAGTTAAAAGCCTTGCCGGTCGCGTGTCGATTGTTTGTTTTCGTTTGTTTTCAAAATGGAAATAAATACCGTCGATTATATAAATAACTGTGCAAATTTAAATACGTTGACATATGAACTTCGATTACAAACAAAATCTTTAGGGCCACATAGACCGGACCTAAACATTAACCAAAATTTTAGGGCAAGCAATGCACAAGGGTGTTCGAAAAAAACGTATAATAGAAAATTTCATAAAAAAAATAATATGATGCTGAAAACTGGTTGTGCGGTTTTGAAAAAAGAAATGCTTTTTTTTGCTTTATTTGTCCTATTATGAACAATCCAATCCAATGAAGTTATCCTGCGTCGGTGGCAAAGGGAATGTGTGATATCAAGCACTTTAGTAAAAAGTTAAAAAGACACAAAGTAAGTGCTACTCATTTAAATAACCACATAGCATTTTCTATGCTAGGCAAGACTGAAATTAGGTGCCAATTCAATACTGCCTGTAGGCAGAGAACATATTATGTTCTCTGGCAATGCCTATGACAACAGTTGAATGTGAACGCTCCTTTTCAACATTAAAGCGTATTAAAACATTTACAATGTGTGAAAGTAGACTGAACGCCTTAGCTGTTCAATTAAAAGAAAATTGTTGACTACGGACAATTTTAATAAACTTTTCGTTGAGCACTTTGTGCATGTAAAAGAAAGGCGAATGGACTTTATCTATAAACAAATAAACTACAAACTACACCAAGTAGCTGCATGTTTGTAAAATGCTAAAATAAAATTGGTTACGTAATAGTATAAGAGCCCAGTAGGATTTTGGGCTTGAATTGCAAACCGATACTTATATATTCTAGTCGATTCGCCATAAGACCATGTCCCAAAAAAAATGGAGATACCTGCAAAAATCCTGCATAAACAACCCGTCATCTTTGTTTAAAGATGGCGAAAAGGAGTTTGAATCAAATGTTCGTCACTTTTTTATTATTACATCGATTATACTCAAACAAATTGTGATTAGTTTCTACTACTACTAGTAGTAGTTAATTTCCTAACCACTATCGATACTTTGTATTTCTGTTGTCGCTGTACTGTAAATTTTGTAATTTCCTTAAAGACACTGCTTTTTTTAGTTTTTTTGATTTTTTAAAGAAAACTACTGTTCTTACAAAAAAAAACAAAATATAAAAAGTTGTTTTTTAAGTGTAACTCGAAAACCGCTTGACCTACAATAAAAATTAGACCCACTATGACTAAATAATAAAAATCGGCATGTTTTTTATATTTTTTTTTTGTAAAACCAGTAGTTTTCTTTAAAAAATCAAAGAAACTAAAAAAACAGTGTATTTGAGGAAATTATAGAATTTACTGTATAGAGACAACAGAAAACAAAGTATTGATGCTGTTTTGGAAAGGCCATTATAGTAGAAGCTAATCACAATTTGTATGAGTAACATCGATTTAATATTATAAACGTAGATTTGATTCAAACTCCTTTTCGGGTTTTTTATGCAGGATTTTCGCCGGCACCTCCATTTTTTTTTGGAACATGCTCTCATGACGAATCGACTAAAATATATGAGAATCGGTTTGCAATTCTAGCCCAAATTCCTACTGGGCTCTTAAACTGTTCCTTTTTCGGGTAGACCGGATTTTGGTAACTGCGCATAGTTTTGATGGTTTTGGAACATACTCCGTTATGTGACTACATTATTTGACAATTTTAAAAAATTTAAGGTTTTGTCTATTATTTTTTGTTCTAAAAACTAATTAACCGGGTGAAAATTTATCAAATTGTGGATTAAATTTGTAGGTTTTCTAAAATTAAGTACCTACCTATGGAATGACACTCCCTTACTTTTCCCGGATATTTTTCCACAAAACGTGTTTTACGTGACTAACTTCCTATTTTCATAGAAAAAAACAATTTTATAAGACAAACGCAAAATGTAAATAAACAACAAATATGGCGTCCATCCACACAGCAGCTGCGAATTTCAATTTCCATTGTTTTCAAAGCAAGCTATAATTGCTTCACTTTTCGATGTCTTAAATCAGTAGGGGAGGGTATGGAGACTCTGGACAATTTGTAGTTTTTCTTCAATATTTCGTAAAATATAATAGTTGGCATTAATTAATACGTCGATAGAGTAAGGGTTATATCTTACCTCTAAAAAAATCCACTGAGGTGTTTTTATGTTGTCCCGTGTACTGACAAAATACGTGTTTGTGTCATGTGGCAAGTGTCCGAAGTCTCCCCGGCACTGGGGAGACATTGGACACTTTAGAATAAACACTGATTAAAGTGATAATATTTACTTAAAACCTATTTCTGGAAAATCAAGGAAATAAGTAATTACTAAAACTGAAAAAGTTAAAGAAAATACAACTTTACCATTAACGGGGTACTATTATTTAATCTTAGTAAAATTGTTGTAAAATTAAATTCGAAAAGCTATTTTAATAACCATACAACCTAAGCTTTGGTCAATAAATCATTTTTTTTATATCTAAATATTTTGAAAAACTTGGATATTCTGAAACCATTGGGATGGGTGACACCGTCCAAAGTCTCTCCGTAGGGCGTCATTACAGAAACTATTTTTCTGTGCAATAATAGTTCAATTACCACAACAGTAAACATTTTAAATAGAAGTTTTTGTGAAAATAAAAATATTTCGATAAATTATAAAGCTGTACCAACTTACTTTTTACTGTTAAAATCAGTTAAACACTGGTTAAAATATTACATCAGACCCGTGAAATTTAAAAAAAAACTAAAATATATACATATTCATCGTCTTTAGGCTGTCCGTCATATATACAGCTGGAAGCTGTGGGTTTTGGTGGAACTTTCCTTAAATGGACTCAAAGCCTGTTGTTGAATAGAAGGCAAGTAATTAAAATAAATAACATCATTTCCAGTCCTTTTACAGTTACCTCAGGTGTTCCGCAAGGTGGACATTTTTCTCCACTTCTTTTTGATATCTTTATAAATGATGCTCCTGATGTCTTGAAAATACAGAGCATGTTTTACTGTGATGATGGCAAATTTTACAAAGTAATTGTTGATCCTCGAGACTGTGGGGAATTGCAGAATGATTTGAATAATTTAGCCCAATGGTGTAGCAATAACAACTTGCAATTAAATGTTGATAAGTGCAAAATTATTACATTCTCTCGCAAGAGGAATCCAATAAAGTTTGATTATTCTATAAATAATATAAATTTAGAAAGGGTGGAAGCTATCAAAGACTTGGGCGTGTGGTTTGATGCCGAATTGTCATTTAATGTGAATATTGAGTTAACAACCAGTAGGGCACTTAAACTGTTGGGTTTCTTCTGGCGAACCTTAAAAGATTTTAACAATATTTATATATTAAAAAATGTTTACAGTGCAATAGTTAGATCTGTTTTGGAATATGCGAGCATAGTGTGGTCTCCATACTATAAGAAATATATCGACATGATCGAAAGAGTACAGAAAAAGTTCCTAAGAATGATTTCATTTAAATTGAATATCCCTAATGATATTATTAACTATAAAGATATTTTGAATGTATTGTCTTTGACAACACTTGAGCAGAGAAGGGAAACTCAAGATTTATGTTTTTTATTTAAAGTCATCTACTCAATTATAGATTCACCGGAGCTTCTTGGAAAAATAAATTTGAAAGTACCTTATGGAAATAGAAACTCAGAATTATTTAACAATAACTTTCATAATACAAATTACGGTTTCCACTCCCCTCTAACAAGAGTTGTCAGACTAGCAAATCAAAATTTTAGTGATTTAGATTTATTTAGCAATTCTTTAGTGCAAATTAAAAAAAATTACAAAAAACAAGACTTGTCATCCTCCTAGTTTCTCGTTCTGTACTTTTGTCAATTAAAAGTAATTTATAAGTTTTAATCTTAAGCGATTGTTGTTATCAAATATTCTTAAAAAATTTTGTCAAAAATTATAAATGCTATATGCGTCAATAAACAAAATTCAAAAAAAAATTCAAAATACAGTCCGAATCTCGTCAATGAAGAATATGAACTGTTATGCCCGCAGTAAGAAAAACGATAACTGCAATGGACTGTAAATATTTTAATTAAATGAAGCGCGAGCAAACATAAATATATTGATATGAATTACGAAATAATTAATAAGGTCCATAGGTTAATTGTTGGAACCACACAACGGCAATCAGATACAAATGCACTCACCAGTTTGCAGCCACTTTCTCCACGTTCCAAGGGGCCCCTGAATGGATCTAATGATGTCACCACGTAGCTGAAGGGCTGAAGTTTCTAGTTCTATGCTTCAGTACACCAAAATCGAGCACTTTCAGGGGTAGATATTTGAAAATAGTTGGAGAACGAAATTAACACGCCATTTCTCGAGGCGCTTGACAAAGGATCTCTGTGGTTGTTGGTGCGCATGTCCAAAATGCGCAAATGCACTCTGTACTTCATACAATTGTGTGGTTTTAAAAATATATAAACAACCGCGAAATTTATCGGGAGCTAACATAACTGCCCTCCAAAATACACAATTTTAGAATCTCAACCGGACAGATATAGATATAAGAAAAAAGGATCGACCGATAAATATCAATGAATGAAAACAGATAAGTATCGTAAGTTTATTTAGAGATAACGAAATACCGACAAAGGCAAAACAAACAAACAAAAAATTCAAAAAAAAAATAACGAAAAATAAAGAAAAACCTTATTACCCGGTAATAGGTAGAAAAATTAAAATTACTTTTAATTTGGCAAAAGGCACAGTTTTACAACTGGCCGCTTATAAACACCGGTAACCGTTTGTACCGTCGCAACACGCACCTGACCGTCCCCGCCGGGATGCAGTTCGATGACCCGACCGACCGGCCATTTCAAAGGTGATTGAATGTGATCACTTGTTATGATAACCAAATCATTTAATTTGATATTTGGGGACGAATCAGCCCACTTGTGTCGCTGTTGTAGCGTATGCAAATACTCTATAGAATACCGTTTCCAAAAATCATTATGTAGTTTTTGGATTAGTTGCCATCTCGAGAACCGATTTAGGGGAACCTCGGACAAATCTGACTCCGGAATTTCTGAATTAAGAGGTTCAAGGGTCAAAAAATGCCCGGGGGTAAGAGGTTGAAGATCGTGTGGGTCTGAAGAGGCAGGAGATAAAGGGCGACTATTAAGTACAGCTTCTATGCGACAGGTAAGGGTGGACATCTCCATAATAGACAACTTCTGGTCGCCGACAACTCGAACAAAGTGAGTTTTAAAACTTTTGACGCCAGCTTCTGCCAGGCCATTGAAATGTGGACTGAGAGGAGGTCCCAGATGCCAACGAATAGAAAGTCTGGTGGCAGCACTTCTTGCGTATTCAAGTAATTGGTTACGAAACCCTATAAAATTACTGCCTTGATCTGACCAGCATTGCGTCACGCTTCCACGTCTGGAAATGAATCGATGGAATGCACCTACGAACCCTTCGGTGGACAGTTCCATGGTTAATTCCAAATGCACGCAATGTGTGGCCGTACAGACAAACACACAGACATACGATTTGAAAGCTTTACAACCACGGTAACGATGAGGAATCACAAAGAAAGGTCCACAAAAGTCGATAGCTACACTCGAAAAAGGTTTAAGTTGATTGATTCAATGAGCGGGAAGTGAACTCATTATGGGCGATCTATAGGCTTTAGGGTTGATTCTAAAACATTGCAAGCACTTGGATATGGTTCTTTGAATTGCCCGTCTGGCAGATAATATCCAAAATTGCTGTAAAAGCAGATTATGTAATGTTTTAAACCCAGGATGAAGGTATTGTCGATGAGCGGACTCGATAAGAAGAGTAGTTAAACGATGGTTACTCGAAAGTAAGACGGGGTGTTTTGCAGAATAAGACAAAAGGTCAGATTTTTGTAATCTGCCACCGACTCTAATGATATTATTTTCATCAAGAAAAGGTGAAAGTTTTCGTAAAGGTTTCGGTATTGGTTTATCCTTAGATAACGCGGAAAAAAGCTCAGAAAAACAAGAACCTTGCACGCGTTTGATAAGAAGGTATAACGCACTTTGCATCTCACCGGTGGTAGGAAAAACAATATTTTCAAAAATAATTTTTTGGTCCGGTGGCTTAGTGGGTTTTTGATAGGAATGGTTTTGAAAAAGGTTAACTATTCGAAGGACATAACAAATGATACGTTGAATTTTTGATATAGATGAATATTTGATAAGAAGCTGATCTAAGAAGTTGACATCAATTATCGCATTGCAACAGACCCTTGGCTTTTCCTCCAGATTAATATCTCCGAAATCAATCGGCATTTTTGATTTATGAAAATCGGGCCATTCGTTTTCGGGAGACCACAAAAACGACGGTGCGTTCCACCACATGTCATGTGACATGAGCTGTGAAGGGGTGGCCCCTCGTGACGCAATATCGGCTGCATTTAAAGCAGAAGGAATGTAGCGCCATGAGTTTGAGGGAATGATTTCTTGGATTCTACTGACTCGATTTCCAACAAAGGTTTGCCAGCGATTAGGAGGGGATGAAAGCCAGTGCAATACGACTTGCGAATCGCAGAAAGTAACGATATTTGTAAAAGTTATTTTTCCTTCATAGCTAGATAAAACGAAGTCAATTAATTCGCTTAAATGAAATGCGCCTAGGAGTTCTAGCCTAGCCAAAGTCTGTGACTTTATAGGCGCGACCCTAGATTTTGCTGATATGAGAGAAACAGATACATTGTTTTCCTCTTCTACACGAAAATATACGACGCCTGCGTAGCCTCGAATTGAAGCGTCACAGAAGCCGATGATTTGACAGGTATTGGTTTTTGACAGTTTGATTTGTCGGGGTAATTGAAAATTGGAAAGAAGCGGGAATTCAGAACGAAGTTTGTTCCAAGAGTCGATGATAGAAGAATCTGGTTCTTCGTCCCAGCCTATTTTTGATATCCACAACTGTTGCAAAATAAATTTTGCTTGTAGCAACAAGGGACAAAGAAAACCTAAGGGATCGAAGATTGTTCCTATGATAGATAAAATAGAACGTTTGGTTGGGGATTTGTCCTTCATTCGGCATTGATAAGAAAAAATGTCGTTTTTTGGATGCCATTGAAGTCCTAAAACTTTGATAAAGTGGGGTTCCTCCTTGTCGAAAGAGAGAGGCATTTGACGATCGGACTCTGGCAATGTTGCCAATAACTCAGGACAATTGCTTGCCCATTTTTTAAGTTCAAATCCCGACTTCAACAAATCATTGAGTTCTGTTTGAAGGGAAAGAGCTTCAGAAAGCGAAGGGCTAGTTCCCAAGATATCGTTGATATAGATTGACGTTTTTAGAACAGTACTCGCCATAGGAAAACGTTCCTTTTCTCTCTCTGCCAGCTCATTTACGGTACGCATGGCTAGAAAAGGTGAGCATGTCATGCCAAAAGTGACAGTAGAAAGTTCCCACACTGAAAGTGGGTCATGTGGAGAAAACCTCTACAATATCCTTTGATAAGGACGGTGATAAGGATTGATAAGGACTTGACGGAACATCTGTTTGATATCAGCAATGTAGGCAATAGGATTAAGACGAAACGTAAGGAGTAAAGAAGCAATATCCTTTTGAAGTTTCGGTCCAGATAACAATGTGTCATTGAGTCTAATATTTTTTGGGGTGACTGCCGAACAATCCCAGACTACCCTTAATTTTGTACTTAAGCTTTCCGGCTTTAGTACGCAATGATGTGCTAAAAAACACGATACGTCGACCTTTGGTTGACTAGATAAAACTAAACTCATATGATTAGAATCGATATAGTCTTGCATGAAACTTGAATAGGCAGTGTACAGATCAGGATTTTTGAATAATCTATTTTCTAGAAGTAAGAATCTACGATAAGCTTGCGGATAAGTATTTCCTAGGTCAGGGTTTATTTTATCTTTAAACGGAAGATCTAGCATGAATCTACCGCTCGGTTGCCGTACTACACTAGCAGTAAAAATTGATTCTGCTTGTTTTTCTTCCGTTGATAAGATTTGTTTTTTAGGCAAATGTTCGATTTCCCAAAACCTAGGGAGAATGACCTCTAAAGGAGGTGAATGACTCGTTAAAAAACAACTGGTTTGTTCCGTAAGACTACCTACTTCGTCAACCTTTCCCATGACGACCCAACCAAAGATTGTTTCAAGGGCTGAAGGTTGCCCTATTTGTCCAAGAACCCTGCCCTCCTTGAATATCTGTGCGAATAGCTCGCAACCAATAACTAGGTCCACAGGTCTAGATTTGAAATAAGATGGGTCGGCAAGTTTAAGGTTTTCCAAGTGTTTCCACTGATTATCGTTCAAAGAGAATGTAGGCATATTGGAACATAGTTGTGGAACAACAATTGCTTCGAAATTAAGTAAAGGAGTGACTTGTCCTTGTGGCTTAATGTGACATTGAACGAGCCCTTTGGAAGTAAAAGAAGACATCTGATTTAATCCGAATATTTCAGTGGTGTAACTTCGCCTAGGAAGATTAAGACGCTGAATACACTTTTCACTGATGAATCCTGTCTGTGATCCAGAATCAAGCAGTGCCCTTACAGGTTGAAAATTTCCGCAACCGTCCATAACATCTATTATGGCGGTGCATAAAAGAAAGGTACCTGAAGGTCCTGAGGCATTTAATGACACATGAAGATTATTGACAGGTGGTGTGTGAATGACAGGACTAGTATCTTGGCTTCCAGACTCTTGATTAGTTTCTAAGATATGAGTTAAAGTGTGGTGCCTTTTACTATTGCAAGTCCTGCATGAATATTTGGATTTGCACGTATCTACACCATGCAAGGGATGAAAACACGCTAGACATAATTTTTTCTGCTTGACGAAAGATAGGTGAGAGATCAAGTAATGTTTGACATTTCGAAAGCACGTGACCTTGATTACACCGGAAACATTTTATTCCCGTACTTGAATTAGTTGAGATGCCAGCCAGTCCTATAAAAGCCGAATTGGATGATTTATAGGTAGGCTTTTGCCCAAACTCATTTCGCATAGAATTTGAATTTTGATAGGTAGGCTTTTGCCCAGACTGATTTTGCATAGAATTTGATTTTTGATAGATAGGCACCTTTTTGGGTGCTGTTGATTGAGGAAGTGATTCCAAAACTTTACATCTTTTTTCTAGAAATTAAAAAAGTGACTGAAAAGTGGGAATTTCGTTATTAGTATTGGCGTGACTCATTTCGAAATTTGAACGCGTCGGAATATCCAATTTTTCTAACAAAATGAAAAAAATAATAAAGTCCCAACTGTCAACGTCAAAGCTAAGTGATTTTAAAATTTCTAGGGATTCAGAAAATGTGTCAATTAAATTACGCAATTCTTTAGCTGACTCGTTTTTTAAGGTGGAGTTCATAATTGAGCTTAAAGCATCATTTGCGAGGTCTCGCTTGTTTTGATATCTATTGACTAATTTGTCGTAAGCAATTTTATAATTTTGATCAGATAAGCTAATCCCTGATATTAATTTTAAAGGCTCATCCTCGAGATATGAAAATAAATATTGAAGTTTTCGAACGTTACTTAGACTTTGATTTTGATCTATAATGTTATTAAAAAGATCGAAAAAGCTTGGCCATAATTTTTTATCACCTCGAAATATGGGAATACCTAACTCTTTGAGTTTTGGAGTTTCGTTTTGTCGAACATATGATCCCGAAAAGGATGAGGCCTCAACCGGAAATATTTTAGAGTAAACCCCCTTACACGCATAAAAATATTTACGAGCTTCTGAAAGGATCGCATCCTGCGTTTTAAACTCCTCGTCGTCCGCGTCGTCTATCAACATAATGACGTCATTATGCGCCAGCATGCATTTATCGAAGGTTTCATCCAAATCGGAATACCTCACTTGAAACTCGTTTCTCGCTTTTTCATCCTTTGCGGCGGTCTGTGAAAACACATAACACTCGGTGATCGCAGATAAAAAACCCTTGCGTTTTTGCACGGCTTTTTTGACAGACATGATTTTACCTTTGAAATGACGAAATTGTCGGTAAATATACAATTAACGCTAAATAAATGCTTCTGAAATAGAAAAATGACGAATTGTCGAAAATATGCACTAATTTATCGCAATTGATGAAAATTGTTTTAAATATCGAAATGATATGGAACACATCTAATCACAGAAATGTCGGTAAATATACAATTAACGCTAAATTAATGCTTCTGAAATAGAAAAATGACGAATTGTCGAAAATATGCACTAATTTATCGCAATTGATGAAAATTGTTTTAAATATCGAAATGATATGAAACACCCTAACACATAAATGAGAAATGTTGTTGTTTGTTTTGTTTTGATTCCTTCGCTTTGTTTATACCACGCGGTACGCGAAAACAGGTACTGCGCCGACACCTTTCTCTCGTTTCAATACGATGCGAAAAATTCAAGGCCGCCTTGTTTTCGGCGTGAAAATAGTGGCCGACCTATTAATACCGTCGTATGGATTTAATTTAAAATAATTCGGCTCGCAAGGAACACTTATGTTATGCCCGCAGTAAGAAAAACGATAACTGCAATGGACTGTAAATATTTTAATTAAATGAAGCGCGAGCCAACATAAATATATTGATATGAATTACGAAATAATTAATAAGGGCCATAGGTTAATTTTTGGAACCACACAACGGCAATCAGATACAAATGCACTCACCAGTTTGCAGCCACTTTCTCCACGTTCCAAGGGGCCCCTGAATGGATCTAATGATGTCACCACGTAGCTGAAGGGCTGAAGTTTCTAGTTCTATGCTTCAGTACACCAAAATCGAGCACTTTCAGGTGTAGATATTTGAAAATAGTTGGAGAACGAAATTAACACGCCATTTCTCGAGGCGCTTGACAAAGGATCTCTGTGGTTGTTGGTGCGCATCTCCAAAATGCGCAAATGCACTCTGTCCTTCATACATTGTGTGGTTTTAAAAATATATAAACAACCGCGAAATTTAGCGGGAGGTAATATGAAATATTCACAGTCTCCCCATGTCCCAAGTCACCCCGTTCTCCCCTATTTATGCTCTAGGGCATTTGCCTACACCAAAATACATGTTGAAAAAATCGAAAAGTGAAGCACTCATAGCTTGCTCTGGAAACAATGGCAAATTTAAGTTCGCAGGAGCGAATTTTGAAGTGCGCATGCGTGTGTTTTGTCATGTAGTGACACAGCTGCTGTGTGGGTCTGTGGATTTGTTTACATTTTGCGGTGTTTTGCGTTTGTCGTGTAAAATTATTATTTTTTCTGTGAAAAATGGGAAATAATTCATGTAAAACATTTGCGGTTTGTGGGAAAATGCCCGCGAGCAGTGTGCCATTCCATAGGTAAGTACTTGTTTTTTTTCTTTTTAATTTGTTAATAAAGTTAAGTGTGATTTATAGATGCCATTAAACACTCTTCATGGTGTCCACAATAAATCTGCACAATTAATTTTAGAAAAACTACAATTTTAATCCACAATTTGATAAATTTTCACCCAATCAACAAGTTTTTAGAAAAAACTACTAGACATAACCATAAATGTTTGACAATTGTCAAATAATGTAGTGACGTAGCGGAGTATGTTCCAAAACCACCAAAACTGACGCATGCGCAGTAACCGAAATCCTGTCTACCCGAAAAAGGAACATTAAGAATTAAATAGGGTCCTGGCTTCACGCATCGCGGGTGACAATGCATTGGTATGTCCCGTATTTCTGTTCTAACCATTATTTGGCCTAGACCATCCAAATATAATTTTGTTCTTAAAACTGAAAATCCAAGTTGCAAACTTAATAGAACATGCATTTTTTAATACTCTGAATAAAAAACAATATTTATATCTGGCCCCTAAATGCTACAATCTATTAACGGAAAACATTAAAATATTTCAGAAAAGTTCAGTTTTTAACAAACTATGTAAAAAATATATCTTCGATAACTACAAAAAATTCTCAATGCTATTTCAAACCAATAATGAAATGTTATAATTCAGAAATTAAAAAAATAAATATTTATGTATATTAAGTAAATAATCGAAAATAAATACCAAATATTTAAATTTAACAAATTTCTACTGTACTAGTAAACTTATAAATAGACATGTATCACTACAGTGGCGTATATACGGGGGGGCCTGGGGGGCCCGGGCCCCCCCGAAGCTAAGATTTTTTTGGATATTTTCCACATATTTCATGAATACAAATATAAAATAGCATAAAATACAGCCTCATGAGGTCTCGGGCCCCCCCTAAAACTGTCTCGGGCCCACCCCGAAACTTTTTTCTATATACGCCACTGTATCACTATGTATGTAAACGGCTTGCATATAAATTTTTATTTATTTTTGCTCGTATTAAAATTATGCATAAATACTTTTTTTGTTCTCTTTATATAGATATAGGCGAGGGGTGGAACACTCATAAAGATTTGTACACCTATTTCAGTATTTAAGTTAAATACTGTATTTATTTGGGATTTAAAGGTATTTAATGGCATTTTGAAGTATTTAAAAGTATTTAAGTGTATTTAATAGTATTTAAATGTATTTTAGTTTTTAAATCTATTTAAAAGTACTTAAGTGTATTTAAATGTATTTAAAAGTATTTAAAAGTATTTAAAAGTATTTAAAAGTATTTAAAAGTATTTAAAGTATTTAAAACGATTTAAATGTATTTAGAAGTATTTGCAAGTATTTAAAAGCTATTTAAATGTATTTATTAAATACTTTTACCAAATTTGTACACCTATATAAGGAGTGTCCCACCCCTCGGATATAGGTAAAACAATATTGCAGGTATATAGTTAGCAACATAAAAACTATAAATTGGAAAGAGTGAATCCACTTATTGTCGCATACAGGAGCAAAAGCACCTAGGCGATAACTACTAACTGACACATACAAGTGGCTATCCACCTAAGTGCCTTAGGTCACTTTTAACAGGACATACTTGGAAAAAAAATTTTTAGGAATTAGATTTACTTTATCTTAAGTATATCCTATTGTAAAAATGTTAAATAAATAAATAAAATAAATAAATAAATTACCTATGGGAATAATAAAATGCAACCTCTTCAGTCAAAATGTGAATGGCAAGCTCGTAACAGACCCAATGAAAAGTTGGAAGTTCCCGGATCGGTGGAAATCCGCGCCATTTCATTGCCAGATACATGAGAAAAAATGACGGCATGCCGACCATGATTTGGTTTAACAGCACGCAACGCAGTACCTAAAAGTTTGAAGTTAGGATTAATTAATAGGGACTACCGTACTCAACCCGAATTTCGACACCCACCTGAATTCCGTCACTTTTTAGAAATGTTTTAAATTATTAAGCTAATCCTACAATGGAATTCAAAAAAACTACTTTATCTGGCAACACTGTGTGCAAACATCAGCTGTATTGGTTAAAAAAAGCTGAGCGCGAAAAATTATTTTAGTCGTGCATCAACTGTCGAAGCGGAACATCGCATTTTATTATAACGTACGTCGTACGTACTCATTTAATCTAAGATTTTAGGTACTCTAATATATTATCACCTTAGCTAGCAGTGAGGGAAGCGGCATTTGCCGAATTTTTCGGCCCTGAGCCAGCCCTGAGATATCATACAATGCTGCTAAATCAACCATATTAAAATGGATGGAGAATAGCTTCCAACAATACTGGATAAACATGCCAGAACTGGCTCACTCTAAAGAGTTCATTATAGGACCTTGTAGAAACAGAGCCAGGAACATTATTGGACATGCCAGACAGGAGGTACGTATAGTGACTGGTCTTTATAGGTACGGGTCACTGTCGACTGAGAGTACCCATGCACAGAATGGGACTAACAGAAGAGACCGAATGTAGACTCTGTATGAAGGATGACGAAACAGTCAGACATGTACTGTGCGAATGTCCGGCTATTGCACGTTTACGTCAGAATACTTTCGGTAAACCTCAGATCGACTCAGAAGATCTGAAAAGTGTCTCACCCAAACTGATAGCCGGCCTTTTTGGAGGAGTAGGCATACAGTGGTGAGAAACCACTCAAAAGTGAGCCACAACAGACCCACTGGTGGTCGCAGTGGAAGGGCTGCAAGGCCCACTCACATATGAATCATCAATCATCATCATATTATTACCTAATATATTTGTATTTTTTACTAAACCAATGTCCGTAGATAAGTTTTTAACTGAATTCCCAACAAAAACAATGTCTATTCAAATTCGTTTTTTCATACCTACTATCAAAAAGCGAAAAATACATCTAAATCAGAATCACATTTGATCATATTTTCTAAATCCCAAATTCCGTCACAAGCTTTTTGAGCTATTTTCTCTAAAAATGTGTTGTAAATTCAAGGTGTCGAAATTCAGGCCGAATATTGGCCGATTGTTTTATTTTTGTATGAAATAAGGGTGACGAAGTTCTGGTGGGCAACATTTTTTTTTAAGTTCAGTTTATCTTACGGTATTGGATGTTCTTGTGAAACGAATCGACAGAAACATTCAAACCTTTATATATAGGAGCCCTAAACACACGGGACAGTACCTACATTTAAGTCTAATCATTCTGTTGCTACGATACAAGGAGTTATAAGAAGTTTGTATTTAAGAGCCTTAAATATTTGTAGCAATAATGAACCACAGACATCTAGAACATTAAATAGAACTTATAACAGAATGGTTATTCCGAGAAATTAATAATATATAATAAAATATAAAAGAAACCAAACGTAGAAAATTCTCAAAATAGCAAGCATTAAACACAACGTTTATGTTTGGTTGAATTTAGGTTTTCCCAACTTGCACAACTTAACAATTTTGTTAGTTAAGTACCTCTAAAAGTTTCTTAGTTTCAACCGGCTCATTGATTCCTGGCTGCATTTTGTATCTCTTAATGGCCGTGGGATTGGTCAGGTCTAACATGGTATAAATACCGCCGAAGATCCAGTAAACAATGAACGTCAAAGCAGTAGTCCCGAATACCCATAGATGGTAGGGTTCTTCGCCGGCTATGTCGAGGAACTTGTTCCATTGCGCCTGCCAGAAGTCGCCCGAAGCACCCCAGAATCTTTGGCAGTACCTTCGAAGTAAAATTAGTTTAATAATAGTACTGGTTATTTGTGGCGGATGCTAGGGAGAGCAACGGGGCAGTGCCCTCCCAAAACTAGAAAACAAACCGTATTTTTAATTGATTTATTTAAAAAAAGTTAAATCTTCCCTTACGACATGATTGTCTAGTTCTTTTTATTATCTGTATAAGCGATTAATTGGGTGAACTTTTTTAGCGTAAATAATTACAAGCCGGCAGCGCCGTGCCCTGCGCGGTTTCAATTTCACCCGTTTTTCAGCGGTGTATGGGTGGGTGTTCTCGCGGGGGGGGGGCGGATGGAATGTTTGTTTTAATTGAAGTCGGCCATCATCATCGTGAGGAAATGAAAAGTTTGTTTTGATTTGGAGTATGTCAGTAGTAAAAAGCATTGCCGGTCGCGTGTTTGTTTTTGTTATCGTTTGTTTGTAAAATGGAAATAAATACCGTCGATTACATAATTAACTGCAAATTTAAATACGTTAACATATAAACTTCGATTACAAATAAAATCTTTAGGGCCACATAGACCGGACCTAAAAATCCTAAAAATTAACCAAAATTTTACTGCAAGGAATAAAAAACTATAGCATGCTGAAAACTGGTTGTGCGGTTGTGAAAAACGAAATGCTTTTTTGCATGGGTGGCAAAAGGAATGAGCACTTTGGCAACAAACACCCCCCCCCCCCCCAATTAATAACGTCTCCAGCCGCCACGGGTCACTGGTGGTTCAGCTGATTTTTGTAAACAAAAGTAGATATTATAATATGAACAACTAATATTTTTTGAATTTTTTGAAAACTAAGGCAATTTTTCTTCTGTTTTTTACTACATCCTTATAAAATATAATTTTTTAGGCGTATTGTCGTTATTCATGTTTAGCCCGCTTTATTTTTATTACACAAAACTTAGAATACAAGTCAAACTGAAAAATGTGATCTATCAAAGGTAAACCGAGGACTTTGGAAGTAAACAAGGGTGTTAGCGGATTACTTTCGAAGCTGAAACAAACACATTATTTTCTTCTAATTTTAATTTTTGTGTAAAGAAAAATGAAGCGGGCTAAAAAAAATAACGACTGGTATGTCTCAAAAATATTATTTTATAAGAATATACTAAAAACAGTAGGAAAATCGCCTTAGTGGTCAAAAAATTCAAAAAATATTAGTTTTTCATATCATATCTAACTTTTGTTTACGTGAAAAATTCGACAAATATACAGGGTATCGCAGAACTAATGGTACATAGTTAAACTGTAGATTCTCTGGGTCAAAATATTACGATTTAGCCATACTTACCTTAGTCCAAAAGTTCGTACTAACCGAGATACAGGGTGTTAAACTTTATTTTTTCAATTCGATTTTCTTTATTAACTTTTTTAATAATTAATATTTTTTCAAAAACTAAACAGCGTGTAAGTTTCTTTAAAATTGTCAAGACGATTTCGTTGAAAAATTTGATGTTCAATGGACATGGTGTTCCTTAGACCACTACCATTGCATAAAAATCAGTGTATTTTTGTTGTGCCTCGGTATATACCAGTTTTTATGTAAAATAATGGTTTTCCCATTCTTTTTATGTAAAAAAGTTATACTGTTTTAAAGTCACTCAGAGCAACGGTTTTTGAGATATTTGCATTTAAAGTTTTTATTGCATATGAGTGATATGCCTAATTTATGTATGATATTTTCTTTAATTCTTTCTACTAATTAATAATTTTGGTAAAAAAAATAAATATTATACAAGGTGTTCTCTAGGTCGGTACCGTTACATTAAAATAGGTCTAACTTTTTTGTTTCTCGGTGTATACATGATTCTATTAAAAACATTAATTTTTTAATTTTATTTAAGTAAAAAAGTTATAGCGTTTAGATGTCGCTTAGAGCAACGGTTTTCAAGATATTTAAATTAGAAGTTTTTATTGTATGCGTAAAAGATTTTTGATTAAATTCTTACCTACTTCTTACATATTAGCTATAATCAATACTTTTTTATAGCATTCTAAGATTGGATGTTTTCTTAAAAAATATACAGGGTGGTTCTTGAATTATCATAAGTGTGTTATCATTGTTCGTTATTTCAACTGTGTAGGGCTTTGTTTTTAATGAGGAACAAAAACCTCTTCGTATTAGTTTTTTTTTAATGGTTTTTACGTATACTTTATTAATGCAAGTATTTTTTTATTGTTTTGAAAGAAAATTTTAATTATCAATAAAATTAATATTTTATTATTTATTAAAAAAAATATAAAATTTCTTAAGCGTGGCAGCAACTAAGTTAAAATTTTAAAATTGACAAATAGTAAATCAAACTTAAAACTGTTTATTATGGTAGGCTAGATAAATACCCGAGAAAAACTATTTAAAAAAATTCAAAATGCTGGAGAGGCTTTCAGAAATGCAAATCTTTATTTTAAAATCAGACGTTCGTATAATAAGCGAATAATTTTTTTTTTCTATCTAAAAATTTGTTGTTGCAATAAAATAGGTATAATTTTTATAATTGGTTTTTATTTTTTTTTGTTATTAATAATTAATAATATTCTGTTTAAAAACCTGCTTAAACACCGAGGCACAAAAAAATACACTGATGATTTTAATGCAATGGTAGGGGTCCAAAGAACACCCTGTACATGGTACATCAAATTTTTCAACGGAATCGTCTTGCAAATTTCAGAAAAACCTACATGCTGGTTAGTTTTTGTAAAAATATTAATTAGGAGAATGAATTGAAGAAAGTATCATACATAAATTAGGCATATCACTCACATGCAATAAAAACTTAAATGCAAAAATTTCAAAAACCGTTGCTTTGAGCGACTTTAAAACAGTATAGCTTTTTTACATAAAAAGGATGGGAAAAACCTTTATTTTACATAAAAACTGGTATACACCGAGGCACAAAAAAAAGTCACTGATTTTAATGCAATGCTAGTAGTCCAGGGATTACACTGTACATCAAAATTTTCAACGGAATCGTCTTGCCAATTTCAAAAAAACTTACAGATTGGTTATTTTTTTCAAAAATAATAATTATTAAAAAACTTATTAAAGAAAATCGAATTGAAAAAATAAAGTTTAACACCCTGTATCTCGGTTAGTACGAACTTTTGGACTAAGGTAAGTATGGCTAAAATATTTTGACCCAGGGAATCTACAGTTTAACGATGTACCATTAGTTCTGGGACATCCTGTATATAAGATCCGAAGACCGGTCTAATTCTAGGGACCGTATATACACAATGGATACAGCTGTTATATGATTTTTTTTATGGAAATTACCATGTGATGGAATTCCGAGCGGCAGCGAAAACGATTAGGGCAGTACTGACGATAATCAACACGTTTCCAATCGATGACAAAATCGACGGAGGAGGATGAGAATCTGACTCCACTCTGACTTCGCTGCATTTTTTGATCGCCGTGACTGGAATCGGGACCGGTTCCACATTTCTTTCGAAATGTTCAAAGTTAGAGGCTGAATTTTCAATTTGTTGCGTTTTCTCAATTTGATCAACCTTTGAGTTTGAGTTGCTTGAAGGATTTATTTCGATTTTTTCTGCCATTACATCTAAAAAAGTTATACATTTATTTATTTATTTATTTATATATAGTTCTGTCATTTCAAAAAGCCGCACAAAAAACTGGCGCGTGCCACCCTAATCATAACCATTTTGGGATTTGCAGGAGTCTTTGCAAAAATTGAAAATTTATTTTAAAATTTTGGGAAGAATTTCTGTGTTTTAAGCATGGCTAGGTTTACATCATTCTTTAAAGTTAAAGTTTCGAACATACCTTATACCATTCTATAAGTACCTAATTCGTTCTCGAAATATAACAAAGGCTTTAGAAAGGTACCACCTGCATTATTTAATACAACTCATTTTAAAATTGTTAGCGGTTGTGTTTATATTACGGATTTGAATTCATGTCATTATTATAGTGACATTTTCATTATTATTGTGAATAATAAGAATTATAAACCTGTATATTTTAGTTTGCTTTTATAAGTGAGTACCTATAGTTGATGTTCTATTAAAGTGACACCGCGTCATCAAAACCTTGATGGGCGGGAAGGGAGTAGAGGGGTACATACAGTGGCACGCACTTCCTTTAATTTTTTTATTGATATTGATTCCCAAAATAAGGCACTGGAATAATTAGTGATTAGCTTACCATTTTACTTGCTTTTTATTGATGCCTTCTTCTAAACGATTTCATTAGAAAGGAACATATATGCTATTATCTGGTTGTTACGAACATATTATTGATTTAGTAGGGCTTTGACGTTTTGTCGGAGCTTTTCACAAAACAAATTACCGTCTTTGCAACTAAATCAATATTTGCGCACATTTTAATATAATTTTGGATCCTCTTTTATGTTTCGGATCTTTATTTATCAGGTAAGTACCTATTTGATGTCTCCTTTAAAAGGTCGTAGTGTTTTATTCTTCGAACATTAAGCCCCGATCGGCACACTGCATGTACAAAGTGAAACGCTAATTTTTTAAGGCTTCTTTACTTAGATTTTGCCGCAAAATTTGGTTTACCATAGCTATGACGCGGTGCCACTTAAATAGAACATCAACTATAGTAAGTGATATTAATAATGGCGTTTTGGCGGCCATTTGAAATACCACAAACAAATTTTTGGAGACCATTTGAGGACCAAGGAGGAGAAGAAGTTGTGGTACCATTAGAGTCTGCGGTTTTACAGAAACCACACCTTAACCCTAAAAAATAAATGGATCCATGACGGAACTGACACCTCCCTAGCTAGCCTATTATCAAACTTCAAGTGAAGCCATGATAATATATTAGTCTTGAAAACAGTTTGTTTTAAATATCTCAGAAACTAAAGCTCCTACGAAGTTTTTGGTAATAACACGAATTATTGAAGAAAATATAGTCTACTACATTTTGAAAACAGTGTATTAAGACGATGTTAGCTCCCGCTAAATTTCGCGGTTGTTTATATATATTTTTAAAAACACACAACTGTATGAAGGACAAAGCGCATTCCGCGTATTTGGACATGCGCACCAACAACCAGTGAGATCCTTGTCAATCGCCCAGAGAAAAAGGCGTGTTAATTTCGTTCTCCAACTATATCAAATTTCTACACCTGAAAGTGCTCGATTTTTGTGTACTGAAGCATAGAACTAGAAACTTCAGCCCTTCAGCTACGTGGTGACATCATTAGATCCATTCGGGGGCCCCTTGAAACGAGGAGAATTTGGCTGCAAAGGAGGTGAGTGCACTTATCTGATTACCGTTGTGTGGTTCCAACAATTTTACCTATGGACGTCTGATTATTTCGTAATTTCATATCTATATTTATGTTTGCTCGCGATATCATTAATTAATTTATACAGTTCATTGCATTTATCGTTTTTCTATTCGCGGGCTAACATAAAGTGTTCCTTTCGAGCCGAATTATTTTTAAATAATAAATCCATACGACGGTATTAATAATTATTTGCAATAAGAACGCGGCCTTGAATTTTCGCACGCATTGTATTTGAAACGACAAAGTTGTCCGTGCGGTTCACGTGCCTTTCGCGTGCTCGATTCAGTAAACAAAGCGAAGGAACCACAAAACAAAACAAACAAAAACATTTCTCATTTATATGTTAGGGTGTTTCATATATCATTTCGATATTTAAAACAATTTTCATCAATTGCGATAAATTAGTGCATATTTTCGACAATTCGTCATTTTTCTATTTCAGAAGCATTAATTTAGCGTTAATTGTATATTTACCGACAATTTCGTCATTTCAAAGGTAAAATCATGTCTGTCAAAAAAGCCGTACAAAAACGCAAGGGTTTTTTATCTGCGATCACCGAGTGTTATGTGTTGTCGCAGACTGCGGAAAAAGATGAAAGAGCGAGAAACGAGTTTCAAGTGAGGTATGCCGATTTGGATGAAACCTTCGATAAATGCATGCTGGCACATAATGACGTCATTATGTTGCTAGACGACTCGGACGATGAAGAGTTTAAAACGCAGGATGCGATCCTTTCAGAAGCTCGTAAATATTTTTATGCGTGTAAGGGGGTTTACTCTAAAATATTTCCGGTTGAGGCCCCATCTTTTTCGGGATCATATGTTCGACAAAACGAATCTGAAACTCCAAAACTCAAAGAGTTAGGTATTCCCATATTCCGAGGTGATAAAAAATTATGGCCAAGCTTTTTCGATCTTTTTAATAACATTATAGATCAAAATCAAAGTCTAAGTAACGTTCGAAAACTTCAATATTTATTTTCATATCTCGAGGATGAGCCTTTAAAATTGATATCAGGGATTAGCTTATCTGATCAAAATTATAAAATTGCTTATGACAAATTAGTCAATAGATATCAAAACAAGCGAGACCTCGCAAATGATGCTTTAAGCTCAATTATGAACTCCACCTTAAAAAACGAGTCAGCTAAAGAATTACGTAATTTAATTGACACCTTTTCTGAATCCCTAGAAATTTTAAAATCACTTAGCTTTGACGTTGACAGTTGGGACTTTATTATTTTTTTCATTTTATTAGAAAAATTGGATATTCCAACGCGTTCAAATTTCGAAATGAGTCACGCCAATACTAATACCGAAATTCCCACTTTTCAGTCACTTTTTCAATTTCTAGAAAAAAGATGTAAAGTTTTGGAATCACTTCCTCAATCAACAGCACCCAAAAAGGTGCCTATATATCAAAAATCAAATTCTATGCAAAGTCAGTCTGGGCAAAAGCCTACCTATCAAAATTCAAATTCTATGCGAAATCAGTTTGGGCAAAAGCCTACCTATAAATCATCCAATTCGCCTTTTATAGGACTGGCTGGCACCTCAACTAATTCGAGTACGGGAATAAAATGTTTCCGGTGTAATCAAGGTCACGTGCTTTCGAAATGTCAAACATTTCTTGATCTCTCACCTATCGATCGCCTATCTTTCGTAAAACAGAAAAAATTATGTCTAGCGTGTTTTCATCCCTTGCATAATGTAGATACGTGCAAATCAAAATATTCATGCAGGACTTGCAATAGTAAAAGGCACCACACTTTAACTCATATCTTAGAAACTAATCAAGAGTCTGGAAGCCAAGATACTAGTCCTGTCATTCACACACCACCTGTCAATAATCTTCATGTGTCATTAAATGCCTCAGGACCTTCAGGTACCTTTCTTTTATGCACCGCCATAATAGATGTTATGGACGGTTGCGGAAATTTTCAACCTGTAAGGGCACTGCTTGATTCTGGATCACAGACAGGATTCATCAGTGAAAAGTGTATTCAGCGTCTTAATCTTCCTAGGCGAAGTTACACCACTGAAATATTCGGATTAAATCAGATGTCTTCTTTTACTTCCAAAGGGCTCGTTCAATGTCACATTAAGCCACAAGGACAAGTCACTCCTTTACTTAATTTCGAAGCAATTGTTGTTCCACAACTATGTTCCAATATGCCTACATTCTCTTTGAACGATAATCAGTGGAAACACTTGCAAAACCTTAAACTTGCCGACCCATCTTATTTCAAATCTAGACCTGTGGACCTGGTTATTGGTTGCGAGCTATTCGCACAGATATTCAAGGAGGGCAGGGTTCTTGGACAGGTAGGGCAGCCTTCAGCCCTTGAAACTATCTTTGGCTGGGTCGTCATGGGAAAGGTTGACGAAGTAGGTAGTCTTACGGAACGAACCAGTTGTTTTTTAACGAGTCATTCACCTCCTTTAGAGGTCATTCTCCCTAGGTTTTGGGAAATCGAACATTTGCCTAAAAAACAAATCTTATCAAAGGAAGAAAAACAGGCAGAATCAATTTTTACTGCTAGTGTAGTACGGCAACCGAGCGGTAGATTCATGGTAGATCTTCCGTTTAAAGATAAAATAAACCCTGACCTAGGAAATACTTATCCGCAAGCTTATCGTAGAGATTTAATTCTAGAAAATAGATTAATCAAAAATCCTGATCTGTACACTGCCTATTCAAGTTTCATGCAAGACTATATCGATTCTAATCATATGAGTTTAGTTTTATCTAGTCAACCAAAGGTCGACGTATCGTGTTTTTTAGCACACCATTGCGTATTAAAGCTGGAAAGCTTGAGTACAAAATTAAGGGTAGTCTGGGATTGTTCAGCAGTCACCCCAAAAAATATTAGTCTCAATGACACATTGTTATCTGGACCGAAACTTCAAAAAGATATTGCTTCTTTACTCCTTACGTTTCGTCTTAATCCTATTGCCTACATTGCTGACATCAAACAGATGTTCCGTCAAGTCCTTATCAATCCTTATCACCGTCCTTATCAAAGGATATTGTGGAGGTTTTCTCCACAGGACCCACTTTCAGTGTGGGAACTTTCTACTGTCACTTTTGGCATGACATGCTCACCTTTTCTAGCCATGCGTACCTTAAATGAGCTGGCAGAGAGAGAAAAGGAACGTTTTCCTATGGCTAGTACTGTTCTAAAAACGTCAATCTATATCGACGATATCTTGGGAACTAGCCCTTCGCTTTCTGAAGCTCTCTCCCTTCAAACAGAACTCAATGATTTGTTGAAGTCGGGAGGATTTGAACTTAAAAAATGGGCAAGCAATTGTCCTGAGTTATTGGCAACATTGCCAGAGTCCGATCGTCAAATGCCTCTCTCTTTCGACAAGGAGGAACCCCACTTTATCAAAGTTTTAGGACTTCAATGGCATCCAAAAAACGACATTTTTTCTTATCAATGCCGAATGAAGGACAAACCCACAACCAAACGTTCTATTTTATCTATCATAGGGACAATCTTCGATCCCTTAGGTTTTCTTTGTCCCTTGTTGCTACAAGCAAAATTTATTTTGCAACAGTTGTGGATATCGAAAATAGGCTGGGACGAAGAACCAGATTCTTCTATCATCGACTCTTGGAACAAACTTCGTTCTGAATTCCCGCTTCTTTCCAATTTTCAATTACCCCGACAAATCAAACTGTCAAAAACCAATACCTGTCAAATCATCGGCTTCTGTGACGCTTCAATTCGAGGCTACGCAGGCGTCGTATATTTTCGTGTAGAAGAGGAAAACAATATATCTGTTTCTCTCATATCTGCAAAATCTAGGGTCGCGCCTATAAAGTCACAAACTTTGGCTAGGCTAGAACTCCTAGGCGCATTTCTTTTAAGCGAATTAATTGACTTCGTTTTATCTAGCTATGAAGGAAAAATAACTTTTACAAATATCGTTACTTTCTGCGATTCGCAAGTCGTATTGCACTGGCTTTCATCCCCTCCTAATCGCTGGCAAACCTTTGTTGGAAATCGAGTCAGTAGAATCCAAGAAATCATTCCCTCAAACTCGTGGCGCTACATTCCTTCTGCTTTGAATGCAGCCGATATTGCGTCACGAGGGGCCACCCCTTCACAGCTCATATCACATGACATGTGGTGGAACGCACCGTCGTTTTTGTGGTCTCCCGAAAACGAATGGCCCGATTTTCATAAATCAACAATGCCGATTGATTTCGGAGATATTAATCTGGAGGAAAAGCCAAAAGTCTGTTGCAATGCGATAATTGATGTCAACTTCTTAGATCAGCTTCTTATCAAATATTCCTCTATATCAAAAATTCAACGTATCATTTGTTATGTCCTTCGAATAGTTAACCTTTTTCAAAACCATTCCTATCAAAAACCCACTAAGCCGCCGGACCAAAAAGTTATTTTTGAGAATATTGTTTTTCCTACCACCGGTGAGATGCAAAGTGCGTTACACCTTCTTATCAAACGCGTGCAAGGTTCTTGTTTTTCTGAGCTTTTTTCCGCGTTATCTAAGGATAAACCAATACCGAAACCTTTGCGAAAACTTTCACCTTTTCTTGATGAGAATAATATCATTAGAGTCGGTGGCAGATTACAAAAATCTGACCTTTTGTCTTATTCTGCAAAACACCCCGTCTTACTTTCGAGTGACCATCGTTTAACTACTCTTCTTATCGAGTCCGCTCATCGACAATATCTTCATCCTGGGTTTAAAACATTACATAATCTGCTTTTACAGCAATTTTGGATATTATCTGCCAGACGGGCAATTCAAAGAACCATATCCAAGTGCTTGCAATGTTTTAGAATCAACCCTAAACCCTATAGACCGCCCATAATGAGTTCACTTCCCGCTCATCGAATCAATCAACTAAAACCTTTTTCGAGTGTAGCTATCGACTTTTGTGGACCTTTCTTCGTGATTCCTCATCGTTACCGTGGTTGTAAAGCTTTCAAATCGTATGTCTGTGTGTTTGTCTGTACGGCCACACATTGCGTGCATTTGGAATTAACCATGGAACTGTCCACCGAAGGGTTCGTAGGTGCATTCCATCGATTCATTTCCAGACGCGGAAGCGTGACGCAATGCTGGTCAGATCAAGGCAGTAATTTTATAGGGTTTCGTAACCAATTACTGGATTACGCAAGAAGTGCTGCCACCAGACTTTCTATTCGTTGGCATCTGGGACCTCCTCTCAGTCCACATTTCAATGGCCTGGCAGAAGCTGGCGTCAAAAGTTTTAAAACTCACTTTGTACGAGTTGTCGGCGACCAGAAGTTGTCTATCATGGAGATGTCCACCCTTACCTGTCGCATAGAAGCCGTACTTAATAGTCGCCCTTTATCTCCTGCCTCTTCAGACCCACACGATCTTCAACCTCTTACCCCTGGGCATTTTTTGACACTTGAACCCCTTAATTCAGAAATTCCGGAGTCAGATTTGTCCGAGGTTCCCCTAAATCGGCTCTCGAGATGGCAACTAATCCAAAAACTACATAATGATTTTTGGAAACGGTATTCTATAGAGTATTTGCATACGCTACAACAGCGACACAAGTGGACTGATTTGTCCCCAAATATCAAATTAAATGATTTGGTTATCATAACAAGTGATCACATTCAATCGCCTTTGAAATGGCCGGTCGGTCGGGTCATCGAACTGCATCCCGGCGGGGACGGTCAGGTGCGTGTTGCGACGGTAAAAACGGTTACCGGTGTTTATAAGCGGCCAGTTGTAAAACTGTGCCTCTTGCCAAATTAAAAGTAATTTTAATTTTCTACCTTTTACCGGGTATTACAATAGGTTTTTTATTTTTAATTTTTTTTTGAATTTTTTGTTTGTTTGTTTTGCCTTTTTTCGGGATTTCCTTATATCTAAATAAACTTACGATACTTATCTGTTTTCATTCATTTATATTTATCGGTCGATTCTTTTTCTTATATCTATATCTGTCCGGTTGAGATTCTAAATTTGTGTGTTTTGGAGGGCAGTTATGTTAGCTCCCGCTAAATTTCGCGGTTGTTTATATATATTTTTAAAAACACACAACTGTATGAAGGACAAAGCGCATTCCGCGTATTTGGACATGCGCACCAACAACCAGTGAGATCCTTGTCAATCGCCCAGAGAAAAAGGCGTGTTAATTTCGTTCTCCAACTATATCAAATTTCTACACCTGAAAGTGCTCGATTTTTGTGTACTGAAGCATAGAACTAGAAACTTCAGCCCTTCAGCTACGTGGTGACATCATTAGATCCATTCGGGGGCCCCTTGAAACGAGGAGAATTTGGCTGCAAAGGAGGTGAGTGCACTTATCTGATTACCGTTGTGTGGTTCCAACAATTTTACCTATGGACGTCTGATTATTTCGTAATTTCATATCAATACATTTATGTTTGCTCGCGATATCATTAATTAATTTATACAGTCCACTGCATTTAACGTTTTTTCTATCCGCGGGCTAACAGACGATGCTCCATTAAAAAGTTAGCATTAATGGATTTTGACCAAAATCTAATAAGGTCGTAAGAGTATCGAACACTATTTTACCTATATATATATATAATATACACACACGCAGACAGACATCACGACGATATTGCTAGGATAGGTCAAAATACATCCAAATAACACATTTTTGGCGTTATCTCAAATCGTCGAAAATAATACCTTCTCTCTAGCCATTGCTACGCGGGCTAGGAAGGTAAAAATATCCAAAACACATTGTACGAGGAAAACTCAAGATATTATTTTTGATATGTAATCGCAACTCTCAGTAGAAAATTACGGAAATCGTTCCAGAATATACGAAAGTATTACACATATTACAGGGGCAAGCTACATAGTATAGTACTTATCTATTAATGATTATTATACGCATTAAGCAGCAACTTTTATTAAACGTTTTATTTTACTTGACTATATACTATAAACAGTTCCCAGTCCGGCCCAAATTCTCTTTTATTTGTTTAGGATTCCTTAATGGGTTTCACACTTCAAATTTTATTATGGTTTTTTTGGCTGCTTTTTGAAATGAAAGGACTTTAGAAGATATTATTACAAAACGAAAAGAGAAAATGTGGTTCATGGAACCCAAAGGAAAAAGAAGATGCTAGCAGAAGACACGATGAATTTTAGAAATTTGTGTGTCTCCAACTAGCATTCTTACTTTAGACTAAATTACCTAAGTTACCCAAGTTGTTTTTTTAACAAAATACACAAACAGGCAAAGCATAATATTCTAACAGAAATACAGTGAAACCTCCTATAAGCGGAAACTCACGGTTTCGTCGATTTTGTCCGCTTATTGGAGGTGTCCGCTTATGAGAGAGAACTACGAAATTTTAAGATATATTTATTAACAATTTCCGCTGCTTGAGTTTTTCCGATATTAAATTTTTCACCGATCTTTCGTGCTGATAGATGTTCCTTCTTCGAAACGTTAACAACTTCAATTTTTTTACGCGAACTAAGAAGTTTTTTACTAGGCGCCATTTCTATTACTATTCTCCGCATTAAAACGGAAAGAGGTAATTCCCCGGCTGCAGAGTGCGTTGTTGCCAACATACTACATATTATATGCCCATGTCGTGCAGCGCTCCATCCCATTGTCAGAGATTCGCGTCCGGTAAAGGGAGGTTTTAGAATTTTTTAACCAAAAAAATTGTCCGCGTCCAGTTATTAGAGTGTCCGGTTATAGGAGTGAATTTTACATGTAAAGAAATAGGGAAGCTTGGTTCCAACAAATTTGTCCGCCTAAAGGCAGTGTCCGCTTAATAGAGGTGTCCGCAAGGAGAGGTTTCACGGTATGTTAATTTTCTAAAAATTTTCTGAAATACAGGGTTACTTCGATACATTCCTTTGAAGATATGATAGAGGAGGTCGGGTAGCCAGGGACAGCGGGTAACGTGGGACACTACCAGCGGTATTTACTAAGATGGTTCAAGGTTTAAGTTTAACTTTTAGTTTATCTTTTGTGAAACGTTTTAACTGAATTTCTTTTAAACTTAATAAAAGTTAATGGAATTTTGGACTAATTATAACTACATAGGTTATATCGCAATGGAAAAAAACCGGTTTAAATAAGAATCTGCAAGGATTTCGTAAAAAAAATGGAAAAAAAGGAAAAGAAATGGTTTAAACTATAGGTTTAAGTTTGTAGGGAACGAGGTTTAAGTGGAAATGCAGCGATATTTAAGTGAATTACTTACATTTTTCAATTCACACTTACTTCCCAAACTTGACGTTGTCGGAAAATGTGTTCTAATTTCGTAATTGTTATTATATAACTTGCACAAACAAAACGAAACTGAAAAATAAATGTTTAAATTTATTAAAATGACGTAAAAGTGACTTGACTGACACTTGCTGGACTAAGTACTGGGATTGTCATCAGCTGTCACCTCAGTGCACGTACATCTTAAATATATCATGGCTAGAGCGTATTAAAACCATTAATGGAAAATGACTGCTACAAGCGTTCCGCCATATTGGATTCAATTAAACATAAAATGGATTAAAAAAGCCAGTGACGTATATAAGGGGGGAACCCCCTCTTTAAGCTAATTGGTTTTTTAGATATTTTTCACATATTTCATGAATACAAATATAAAGTAACATAAAATACGGCCTTATGGGGTCTCCCCCCACCGTCAAAACTGTCTCGGCCCCCTAAAACCTTTTACCAAATACGCCACTAAAAAAGGAAAACGCTTTCAATAAAATTTATATTTATATTGAGTTGATTTAGGGTGGAATTTATAGTCGAGCCTTAAGGTCGGACGTTTGCGGGGCGTCCTCAAAGATTTCTCAGCGTTTTCATTTTATAAAGCTTTCCTTAAGAAAGGTTGAGTCAAGGAAGCAAATGAGCTGGCTACATTGACATTTATATTATTTTTTGATATTTGTGACATCTTTTAACAATTTCAGCTAATTTATCAAGATTGGTTTAAATAACAGTTTTTAGCTGTGATAAAAGTTTCGCTAGAACGAAGAAGTATGATTGTGAAGAATGGTTTAAAACGACAAAAATCCTACAAAATAAGAAACACATGGATGGAATTACCTACTTGAAAAAACAGGGGAAAACAAAGGCCTGAAAGAAAATGAATTTGATGATCAAGAAATTTATATAGAAAACCTTTTTAGTATCATGAAAAAGCCAAATTAATGTTTTAATGCAGTTGAATATTTACTTCAAATATCATTTCTATGAAATCTGGTTAAGTTAAATGTTGTATTTTATGTTTATACAGGGTGAGGAAAAAGTACCGGGACCCCTAAATATTATCCTTCAAACAAGAAACAATTTGCGATTTGTTTTGACACAATATTAAGATATAATGTCATTGTCACAGCTACACACATAATAAAATACAGGGGTAATTAAATAATCTACGAGTTTCTTAAAGTGTTAAGGCCACTTTAAGAACAATTATTTAATTTATATTCTTCGAAATGTCATTCTGACACAAAATTACAATGTCATTTTAAACGTAGATTTTTATTCTCCATCGAATGGTAAAAGAAAAAAATATGGTTTTCATTTAAATTTTTAAAGTTGACCTCCGAAAAGCTCCTAATGCTGACAGATACGTCAATGTCAATGTCACGACCAAATAGAACAAATTCAATCCTAAAACTTTTATTTAGACCATTTTTGCAAATAACTCTTAGTTATCGAGATATTTAGGGGTCCCGGTACTTTTTCCTCACCCTGTATGTACTAAATGTTTTATCAAAATTAAATACAATTTTTTGACTCATATAAAATATTTCTTTATTTGTTAGATAATAACTTTTTTGAAACTTTTCCAAATAGGTATTTGGTGGTTAGTATACAATTCAAAATTTTTTTTATTAGAAAAATAAATAAACTCGCGGATCCCAAAATGGCGGATCTTCCCATTTATAAACCAATATGCATCAAATTCGGAACTTTACGATCTTTTAGGTCGCTGATTATTATTTTTAACTTAAACTAAAAAAATCAAAATGGCGGATCAAAAATGGCGGACTTTCACATTTCTGAACCAATATGCATCAAATTCGGAACTTAAGCGTGTTTGAGGTCGTCAAAACCTAACCTCAACTTAAAAAAAAATCAAAATGGCTTAAGTTTAAAAAAATCAAAATGGCGGATCAAAAATACCGGATTTTGTTTTATTGTTACAAGTGATTCAGTAGCACCGCGGTGGCACACCGGCCTTTATCAGGCCAGCAGACATAGTTTTTAGCACAAAATATATAGCATATACTTTTAAAGCAATGCATTTTTTAAAAACTTTTTAGTACAAAAAAACTGAAATTTAAAAAAAACTTTTTTTACAAAAAAATCTGGACTTTTAAAGCAAAATATTTTGGTATATTGGTTCATAAATGGAAAAGTCAGCCATTTTTAATCCGCCATTTTGATTTGTTTTTAGTATAAGTGAAAAATAATAACCAGCGACCTGAAAGATCTCAAAGTTCTGAGTTTGATGCAAATCGGTTTATAAATGGAAAAAGTCACCATTTTGTATTCGCTATTTTGATTTATTTTAAGTTTAAGTCAGAAATCATAATCAGCGATCTCAAAACACCCTAAAGTTCCGAGTTTGATGCAAATCGGTTCATAAATGGAAAAATCCACCATTTTGTACCCGCCATTTTGATTTATTTTAAGTTTAAGTTACAAATAATAATTAGGTACCTGAAACACCCTAAAATTCCGAATTTGATGCATATTGGTTAATAAATGGGAAAGCCCTCCATTTTTCATTCGCCATTTTGATTTTTTTTAGTTTTAGTTAAAAATAATAATCAGCGACCTGAAAGATCGTAAAGTTCCGAGTTTGATGCATATCGGTTCATAAATGGGAAAATCCGCCATTTTGGATCCGCCATTTTATTTATTTTTCTAATAAAAAAAATGTTGAATTGTATACTAGTCACCAAGTACCTATTTGGAAAAGTTTGAAAAAAGTTATGATCAAACAAATATATTATATGACGTCAAGTTAAATAAAACTGTTTAAACAATTAATAGTAATATCGTAAAACAAAAAATCTCGCGGCGAACTGTCCCCGCGGCGAATTGTCCCCGACTCTACTTGAGACTTTAATAAATTTTCTGTCTAAATTTTCATTAATATTACAAAATATGTGAAATTTAGGTAGCTACCTATTTATTAAACTGTCTTTATCTATAAGGTTTAAAAATTGATTTTTTCAACAGCCCGCTTTACTTTTTAATCTACCAATTAAAAGAAACACCAAATTGTTGTCTTCCTCAACTAATTATTTAGTTGCATAAAATCTCAAAACCAACCGTCTTAGATTTTTTAAACTAGTGCGCATAATCAGGAAGCGAACTAACAACAGAAATCGTTATTTAGAGGAGATTTACTGGTCCAAATAATTTATATTTGTATTTTAAAAGTATTGAAATAAATAAATAAATAAATAAAAACATTTTTTATTATATTAATTTAAAGATTATTTGCAAATAAACAAATCGCGTGTGAGTTTATTTGGATTTTAATCTGAAGATCGTTTTTTTTACTTTCCTCGTCAAGGCAAATATCGTTTAAAAGCTACGGACTAAAATATAAAAGAGATATGAGAATTTAGTACTAAACGGTTTTTCCAGCCTTGTGTCTAATAGTTAATTGAAGCTAAAAATCGTATAAAATTTTGTCATATCGTTCCTAAATATGACCAAATTTTACTTTACATTTTTAACAAATAAATTAACAAAAACGTGATTGTTTTCAAGTTACAATGAGATAAACCACCCCCCGTAGGTAGTTTAAAATTTAGGATGATTTTTATCCGGAATCCCATGATCTAGGACCTAGGGGTTTGAAGTGACGTTGACGTCTGAATTAGACAGTTGTAGAAAAATCAGTTTTCCATGTTTTCTTCTTTTTTCCAGTCTATATGGTCCATTTCAAGAACAAATCGTCTTAAATTTCAATTTTTAGGACATTTTATCGTCCGTACAGGTAAAAATACCAAATCAATTGCGGCCTGTTACGGCTAAAAATCAATTTTTCCAAACCAATGCACATTTCAATTTTAAACCTAAACCTTAAACTTAAACCAAAATCTAGACTAAAACTTACGCCTTAGTAAATACTGGTGTACATGTTTAAGCGTTTTTAGGATGATTAGTACAAATGTTGCTCATGCGTTTTGTCAAGAAAGACATCACGCGCGGGTCGCCACAGGTGTTTAAGTTCGGTTGCTCTAGTTATAGGGAAATATCGTCGTTTTTTTATTATTTCTCGATTTTTTTCGTGCATCTTCTAAGGTTTGAAGGGATATATCTCAGAACTTATTGACAATTTATGTTTAACCATATCGTACCTTGAATATTCTAGATTACATTAATGTATAAAAATCCTATTGTGTTTTTAAAGTAAAAGAATCTCAATTTTTTTGGATTCTTTTTGTAATTCGGGTAACATGGGACAACAAAAATTCGGGTAAAATGGGACAGTGTGCATTGGTTTTGAATATGCTAATTTTCTTTCAGAATGCCTAAATTCAAGGGCAGAAAAACGAAGAAAGGCTCTTGGAATGAGAAAAAAAGGTGCAATTTGACTCTATAACTCAAAAGGGAAAAGGAAGAGGAAAATCAAATATCACAAGAAAAAAAGGAAAGAAGGAATTAAAAAACAATAAGGAAAATAATGCAGGGAGGAAAATAGGAACACAGAATGTTTAATATGCAATGAGACCTTTGGAAAGGATTGGATCCAATGCAATGTATGCAAGAAGTGGGCTCACGAGGACTGCGCAGACATTCCTGTGTTATCTCTGTACTATACATGTGAGTTTTGTAAAACACAAGACTGAATAAATTATTATTGTTTGTAACAAAACCTTAAAATATTTTATTTTACTTAAGTTTAAACAGTGTCCCGGACATGGGTTTCTTAATTTTGTTTTTAGTTTTAAGGCGGTTGACAAATTATTTTTGTATTGCAAAAAATTATGCTAGTGTATATGGTTTTAACTGATTAAAAAGTATACTTAATAAAAAAGCTCTAACTTTACTATGGGTTTCAAATATCGGACATTTGCGATATTGGGACTACCCAACGATCCTAAAGACACAGGATTGCTTATTTCCATTTAACTCTATGTTAGAGCGTCTCTCAAGCGAGACGAAGACTGCCTGCTTACGTCACCAGCGGACCAGTTCCTTTGTTTGTATTGAGAGTTCGTGTGATTTTAAGGTGTTTTTGACGTTTTACCTCCATTTTTTTTGCGTTTTTTCATTAATTTGACGGTGTGGTTGACTATTTAGGAGGTAAATCTGAGGACACGGCAGTGCCTCGCCAAGATCACGCGCCGTACCATTTTTTCTTGAAACATTTCGGCCAATATTTGACCTATCTAAAACTCTACATCGGAGTGAGCTACGAATTACAAACTTTGCACAGTCGTAGGTCTCCTTGCAGTTGACAATCCCTCCAAGTTTCATGGAATTCCAAAAAGTACTAAAGTAATTACGAAATTTCAAAAAACGTCGAAATTGTCACTCACTCACTCACTCATGTATAGATCATGAAAATTCTACTGTACTTCCAGACATGCTACAAAGCTGAAATTTGGCAGACTGATAGAAATTATGACCAAACCCCTGGAAAAAAAACCCCAAAATTCTAATTTACTTCCCTCCCCTATACATGTATAGTTATGTAAAAGTAACATTGCCCACTTCCGGACACGCTAGAGAGCTGAGCTTTGGAAGGCCGATAGTTACTATGATAAAACTATAGAAAAAAAAATAAAAACCCCAAAATTCTAATTTACTTCCCTCCCCTATAAATGTAAAGTTTTGTAAATTAGCATTGTCCACTTCCAGAAACGCTAGAGAGCTGAGGTTTGGAAGACTGATAGGAACTATGATAAAACTATAGGAAAAAATTTAAAAACACTAAGATTTTAATTTACTTTCCTTCCCTATAAATGTAAAGTTATGTAAAATTACCATTGCCTACTTCCAGGAACACTAGAGAGCTGAGCTTTAGAAGGCTGATAAGAACTATGATAAAACCATAGGAAAATATAAAAACATTTTTAATAAGGCATTGCAAAAGTTTTGAACAATATCCCGCATATTTTACTACTTTAAAAAAGGGGTGAAATCATAACAAAAACATTTCATGTAAAACAAAGCCAAGTACGCGAAAGTGGTATTCTGTAAAAAGAATTGAGATAATAGTAAGGCCAAGTTCTACAATACAAATTTCAAAATGAATGGTTCTTACTAGTGTGGAAATGTTTTTCTAAACTTGGCTATTACGGCTGCAAATGACTCTTAGGAAATTGAACGTAAAGAAGTTTGGCTGGAATAGCAAAGTTTAAAAAAACATTTCCAAACTAGTAAGAACCATTTATTTTGAAATTTGTATTGTAGAACTTGGCTTAACTTACCTCAATTATTTTTACGGAATACCACTTTCGCGTACTTGGCTTTTTTTACATGAAATGTTTTTGTTATGATAAACCTTTAGAAATGTGAATTAAGTGAATTGATATAAAGAAAGCACATTAATTTATTGTTGAAATAAAAGCTTTGCGTTTTCTCTTTCAGTGTAGAAATATAAATATATATACTTTTATATTATTATATTTATATAAACTTTTAATTTTTTTTGGATTTTTGGAAACTCCTTGCTCATTAAATTAATCACATTGAAGAAAATTGGTAATTATGCCGCAAACGTACTTCTTTTATTAAACTGATTATTGGAAAGTGTATTTTGTAGACAGTTTCTCCAAGTTTTTTTAGTCTCTTTATAGAAGTTTTCAGAAACATGGACACAGGAGGGAGTGAAAACGGGCGCTGGGTGGGATAAAAACAACTCATAACACAAACAATGTAATTGAAAAAAAACTTATAAAAATCTATTGATTTAAAGCATAAGACGTTGAAAAACACATCTTATTTGGCTGTTTTCTCCAAAAACTAACTGGTTTTTGACATAATAATATAATAAATATTGCAATTTTAGATCTGTAATATCAAATAAATACCCTTTTTTTACTACATAATATAAGTGTATATTATTATATCAACAACAAAAACAATACATTATACAATTAATGATTTAAATTGATTAAACTTTTAGAAAAAATCCTACTTCTATTCTAAAACTTTCAACTATTTAAAAAAGAAACTCCAACATACCGTCTGGTAGGAAAATTCAGCTCTCAGAGCAAACTCTTGATTTATCAAATCATTTGTTTTGAATGAATGAAATTATTAATTATATTTACTAACACGAATAAAAAAATTTGTTTGCAAATAAGCAAGAAAAAAGCGAGAAAAACTCACGATTGCAATGTGTATTAAATAAAGCGCGCTCAGAAGAGGTCCACTAGTGACGTAAGCAAGGCGCCGCCTACCGCTGAAAGATTCGAGCTAATAGGCAATCCTGTGTGTTTATAATCGTTGGGGACTACCTCCTATCCGATATTAGGACACCATTTTTAAAATGGTGATTTTTGTATTCCAAAATATATTTTTATATGTCTCAGAAAAGAATTAAGTTTGACATTTGGCATTTCAGAATATTGAAAAATTTAGGTTACGTAATTGTTTGGCAACACGTACTTCTGATATATAGCTGAAAAAATTTTTTATAGGCCAAAAGAAAAAAGTATCCGATAATAGGCACCTTTCCTCTATTTTTAATTAATTTATTTTTTTAAAAAGTTAAATCTTTCCTTACGACATGATTGTTTAGTTCTTTTTATTATCTGTGGTTAATAACGAGCGATTAATTGGGTGAACTTTTTGAACGTAAATAATTACAAGCCGGCAGCGCCGCGCAGGGCAAGGTTTCAATCATAGACGAATGAATAATTAGTATACTGTGGTTTCGATTTCACCCGTTTTTTAGCGGTGTATGGGTGGCTGTTCTCGTGCGGGGCGGGTGGAATGTTTGTTTTAGTTGACATCGGCCATCATCATCGTGCTTAAACGTTCGTTGCCCTTTCTAGTGTTGCCGGTTCTATCCTTAGTGAAGGCGTGTGAATTTCTTTTGATTTGGGGTTTGTCAGTAGTAAAATGTCTGGTCGGTCGCGTGTCATTGTTTGTTTTCATTATCGTTTGTTTATAAAATGGAAATAAATACAGTTGATTAGATAATTAACTGCAAATTTAAATACGTTGACATATGAACTAAAATCTTTAGGGCCACATAGACCGGACCTAAAAATTAACCAAAATTTTAGTGTAAGTAATGCCGAGGGGTGTTCCATCAAAATTTAATAAAAAATTATACGATGCTCAAAACTTGTTGTGCGGTTGTGAATTTTTTTTTTGGGATAACGCGGAAAATGTGTTGTTTGTGTGTATTGTGACCTATCTTGGCAATATCGTCGTGATATCTGTCTGTGTGTGTGTGTGTATGTCTCTCCGTAACACTATAGCTCCTAAACCGCTAAAGCGATTTTCATGAAATTTCCAGGTAAAATATATTGTTTGATACTGTGACGAGTTCATTAGATTTTGGTCAAAATTCATTAATGCTAACTTTTTAACGGAGCGTCGCATCTAGATGCGGTTTTCGGAATATAGTAAAGCATATTTTTCTCAAAAGTTTGCGTTAAACTAAAAACTTTGTAGGAGCTTTCGTTTCGGAGTAATTTGCAAAAAACTGTTTTCATAGTATCTAGTTTCCTTGGAGTTTGCTAATGGGCTAGGAAGTAGAGGTGTTGAAAAAGTAGCTATTCGTTACTCAAATACTCGTTACTCGACAAATAACGAAGCAACGAATACCGATCCGAAAATTAAATGATTACTTTCGTTACTTTGATTCCTTCGATTATTTTAGTTTATTTTTAGATTTTAAGTATGTATTTCTTTGTATGTAAAGCATTAGATTTTTAAAATAAAGTTGTACACAGGACAGTTCCTTCTTAATTTTTACCTTTATTTTTTTAATTTTAGCCCGCATTTTGAAAATTTTAATTGAAAATTTCCATATTATCAACAACAAAAATATACCTACAAGTAAATAATCTTCGAATTAACGACAGTTCGAGAATTTTGCACTAATTGTCTGATTGAATTGAATACAGTTACAGTAATCAAAGTAACGATTATTACGAATATATAAAATGATTACTTACTACTCGAGTAACGATTAGTAACGAGTATTCAAAAGTAACGAAAATCAACACCTCTACTAGGAAGGTATCACATCCGTCATGGATACATTTATTTTAATTGTGTATTACCAAGTGTAATACTTAGCTCAAAGGTTATTGGAAAAATAACCACTAGAAAGTAATACACAGGATTTGTTTGGCAGGTATTTTGGTTAAAATATTAAAAGTATGTGCAGCAGATTTTTGGAAAACTAAATTGTAAACCCTTAATTTCTACCTTTTGGAGAAAAACAGAAAAATTTTAATATCTCAAAAACTATTAACTTTTGCATAATGCAAGTTAGGGTTAAATTTACTTCTTACCACCTCCCGGTGAAAACTGTAGCAATTTTGAAGGAGTTGAAAGAATATAAAAACTACGACCAGCATGCGAAATATCAAAGTTTAATTTTATTATATGTTGTGTGTATTGGGTTACACAAAAGAAAAAAAAATTTGGACCAAAGCAATGAAAAAAACCTTCTAGAATAATTAATGAGTTTATTAGCTTACCAACTTATAGATTTTTATGCAAACAAAACAAAAGGTCAAGCGGAGAACGCTGAGGACAATGTATACATTTAAAGAATAATCCGGAAACTGTCACTACTTGATGCACAACTACAAAATTCGCCTTTCACTACATCACAGCGGTCACAACGCACTTAAAATTAGTTGGAAATCAGCGAAAAGCACTAAAAGAAAAACTACAGTTTCCAAAATATTGTGTATTTTTCCTACTACACAATAACAAAGTTCAATCTCTTACAACGCGTCCAACTACATCGGCCCCAGTGTTTGTGTGGTCTTCCAACAATTATTTTAGGAATGGCCCTTTGGCAATCATTGTAGGTTTATTGATACACATTAGCTTTGTTCCGTTGTTTGAGAAACTATTAATACGTTTTTTGTTTGCAAGAGAACAACGATTAATATATGAAAAGGACAAAAAAATAGCTTTATTTCTTAAAAACTAACAAAGCTTTTAAGTTTTTTAAAATACAGTGAATATCACTTATAACGATATCAGATTAAATTGGCCCAAGTAATCGGTTATAACGACGAGCGATATCGCATGTAACGATGAACTGTAGCCATTGTGTGCCGAAGTTCGGGGAATCCGTTTTATTGTAGACGGTAAATCCCCGGTTCATGCGAATCAGCATTTGATCTAAGTATTTTAAACGTTCGTTACCTTTATTGTGTTTACATAATCTAAGCTGCTGAATTTAAGAATATGTATAAATTAAACGCGATGTCTAAACGAAAAGCTTTTACAGTTAAGGAGAAAGCGCATAATTTTGTATACAAATGTACATTAAGTTTGTACCTCATATACGTAATATTCCAATACTCTCTGTTACCTATTTACACAAAGGTTGGCGTTTGATGCAAACATTCAGAAATAAAGGTACGAAAAATGCACAGATACCAAATTTACACAGATAGAGTTTTTATCAACTGTTCGCCGATGTTTTGACGTAAAGAATACAAGAATAAAATAATATTCATGCGTAAAAGTATAACCAATCAGGACATTTTATCTTAAGAACCGCAAAAGGGATAGACTTATACCCATTGATATTGCTATTTCAAATATGTTTGCATTCTGCATCGTAAGGTACCGTAGGTATTGCAATAATACGTACTATATGGAAATAATATGCCTATGTCTTTGAAAGCAACCAATCTGGTCTTTTTTGCTTAAAGACCCCAAGGCCCTCATGTTTTCATCATGAATGGGCAATTACCGTGGGTATTGGAATATTATGTATATGATGTACCTACATACATGCATAATACATATATGTACTATACCCAGTTACATACAAGCGCGGATTTGAGGGGGGGTAACAGGGTAATTACCCCCCTAGAAAAAAAAGCACTTTTTCCTAATAAAATAATGGAAAACAAGAAAATTACCCCCCCCCCCCTAGAAAAAAAAATTATATTGCAAAAAAAAAATTTGTCGACTATTACCCCCCTAGATTTTGACCCAGATCCGCGCTTGGTTACATATAGTACATCTGAAAATATTCCATGTTTTTAACTTTTTTCTAAAAGATAGTTTTTAATAAAAATTTGAACAGATATAATCAGTTTTTCGTAATAAAAATATATAACACAGTTTTTTACCTTTTTTGTCTATAACGACGCTCGGTTATAATGACCCAAAGATTACTCAATTTAGGTCGCCGGGTATTGGCCTCAAATTTGCATAACAGCGCCTGTGTGACGTCATTAAACCAAGATTGCCATTTTTTCCATGTTTTTTCACAAACTTTTTCTTTTAACTTTCAACTTTACAGAAAAATTGTATGGGTTATGATTTGTTCGCAATAGAACATTAATTTAATTGTCGTTGTGTGTTTCCCTTTAGCAAGGCTTCAGAACGCAGTGAACTTCCAAGCGTAGTACAAGCCACCAGCACTAGAGGTCGCCGTGGAAAATAAGGAGTGACGCTCTGTCAAATATCTTTAAATGAGATCAGTGGGTCAATATGACGTTTTACCACGAGTTTAGTTACTAATCATATTATTTAGTTCTTTTCTTAAAAACCATTTCATAATATGTTAGCTACTTTATTGTAGACAATAAAATTTCATTGTAAACGCTATATAGCAAGGTCGTATTATAAACAACAAGTGAAATTAAAGAAAGAAAAATAAGAAAAAAGTTTTCTACTTCGGCCGGGGCTCGAACCCGGGATCTCTTGCTCTCTAGACAAACATTCTAAGTATTGAACTACCGAAGCTATACATAAATTTTCGGAAAACTTTCATCTATGCAGGCTGCGATATTTCAATACAAGAACGAGAAACTCTCAGGGTATTAACTCGACCAAGTCATCAAACTCATTTCTATAATTCTTCCCACTGTCAAAGGTAGTTATTATAGAAATCAGTTTGATGACTTGGTCTAGTCGATAATACCCTGAGAGTCTCTCGTTCTTGTATTGAGACATCGCAGCCTGCATAGATGAAAATTTTCCGAAAATTTATGTATGGCTTCGTTAGTTCAATGCTTAGAATGTTTGCCTAGAGAGCAAGAGATCCCGGGTTCGAGTCCCGGCCGAAGCAGAAAACTTTTTTCTTACTTTTCTTTCTGTAATTTCACTTGTTGTTTATAGTTTTAGGTCCTTGCATTATTTGCAATTTGGTATTTGAGAGGTCGCATTAGTTTCATAATTAAAACTTCACAGGCGTCCGTAAATTAAATCAATGTTGAAAACGTGACAAAATAAACCCGTTTTGTTACTAGTTTTATCCAATTTTCTCGAAACTTTATTGTAAACAGTACCAAGGAATAAAAGTGGCACTTTTTATCTTGAGGCGAAAAGGTTTTACAATTCGTCGAGGGATAAAATGCACTTTTATCACAAGGTATATTCGCTATTTTCAGCACTTTTAAACTTATTTTTCGAGCTTTTTCTTTTTTAATTATTATACTGACTACACCACATTAAACTTTACTATCCTCCGGTGTTCTACTAAAAATTATAGTTTTAATAGGCACCTCTGGAACCGGTCATTTACTATGGGCACAAATGTTTACAATGTTAAACATTAAAATTTTAGCATGCTGTCAGAATATATATATTTTTTTAATAGACTAAGCCTCAGTAAACTCAGATATAGGACGATTGTGTACTTTGAAAATATGTAATGAGAAAATTGATATTCAAGCCACACCTGAAGATGCGTTAAATGATATTTTTCCATTAAACTATACGTGATTTTAAAAGTAGGATGGCTGTGTGACGGCATAAATCAAAGATCGCTATAAGGTAGTTTAAAGAAATGTTCCACAACTATCCCACGGAATATCATAGACCTCTTAACTATAATAAGAATATCTGAATTTAGTGCAATATAAAGTAATGTCGGTAATAATGGAAGAGAGAGAGAAATCCCTTTTACAGAACTATGAGATTGATGAGTTTAACATTGCGGAGTCTGTCAATACTTCGGGAAATGCGAGGTAAAATCCTGGAAAATCAACTCGCTGCGCACTGCAGCGACATCTATTCTAAAGTTAGGAGTTGCAATATATTTCCTGGATTACTGGTTATAGAATATTTATAAACCCACATATCCTGAAAACACTGCTATAACAATTAATAAAACGCTTTAATACATTCATGCCAAGTTTCGTTTCGACAATGTTTACACGACTCTACATTGGTTTCGATCAATAATGTTAACGCGCTCAGATGGTGTTTTAAAATACTCTGCCAATATATGGGCCCCTAAGCTCACACTAGGTACTATAGTTATAGTGTACGTGCTAATATAACTAAAAACTGAAATATATTTTATTCAACTCCAGACTAAATTACCTTTCGTTTAATATCACACAAGCCAAGTTTTGACATACTCAAATTTTTGAAATCTACCCCCACCCTTAAAAAACAAATACTAAAATGTATTTTGTTTAACTCCGGACTTAATTACTTTTCGTTTGATATCACACACGCCATATTTTTACGTAAACTCTAACTTTTTAAATCTACCCTCACCCTTAAAAAAAAACTGAAATATATTTTGTTTAACTCCAGACTCAATTACCTTTCGTTTGATATCACATATTTTCATATAAACTCTAATTTTTGAAATCCGGCCCCACCCTTTTATTTGGCTTAAGTTCGGTGGATTTTGTTCATTTTTAAATGGAACCATCTCGACCCAAGACCCAGCCTGGTCGTTACAGACAGACATACAGACAGACAGACAGACGGCGCAACAAAAAAGTTTCAAAATCATCTGAAACGCAAAGATATATAAAATTTTTTGAAATTGGAGCAACTTTTTTTTTCTCGAAAAAATTAGGATTACCATAGCTCACACTACTATAGTATAGTATACAGGGTGTTCCAACTAACAAGGTAACAGACGTGTTTTTTGGTATTTTTTGTGTGAATTTGGAGAAACGCTCGGACACGTCGATTTTGTTTGCGAGGGGGACACCTTTTGGCTATCTTGAAATTTTTGTAGCACTCGCCATCTTCGAGGGGTATATACTTTACCCCTATATTTTGAATAGGGAAAGTGGGTGTAGTGATACCTTGTTTTGAAGGCCTCTTGAATGTCTTTACAACCGTGTAAAAATTTCAAAAATCTATCTATTAGTGTTTGAGATAATTGCCTTCAAACTTTCAAATTTAACATGGACTGATAAAATAAAAATTTAATCAGAATTTTATATTTTTCGGATTTGATTTTTATTTTATCATTCCATGTAAAATTTGAAAATTTGAAAGCAAATATCTCAAAAACTAATCTATTAATTTTCGAAATTTTTACACGGTTTTAAAGATATTCAAGAGAACTTCAAAAGAAGACTCTAGACCCACTTTCCCTATTCAAAATATAGGGGTTAAATATATCCCTCGAAGATGGTGCGCGCTACAAAAATTTCAAGATAGCCAAAAGGTGTCCCCCTCGCAAACAAAATCGACGTGTCCGGGCGTTTCGCCAAATTCACACAGAAAATACCAAAAAACACGTCTGTTACCTTTTAGTTGGAACACCCTGTATGTGTGAGCTAAAAATTTAAAAAGTTTCTTCAAATATTAATAATAACGTTGTTCTCTCCTTCAAATAACGATAATAATAATACACAGTGGCGGTAGGTGGCGTTATAAATTGGGGGGGCAGAAATTTAAGTTGCATGAAAAATGAGATAAAAAACTTACCGAAACAATTTTGTTTTAGTATTTTCCAAACAAGCAGCTACTTGTAGGTGTAGTTTTTAGTTTATTTTTTTATAAATAAAGTTCATTCGCCTTTCTTTTTTATGGCCCCGTAAAACAACCTCAAAAATCTCACAGAATTTTAAACAGTCTATTAACCTACCAAGTATATGTCTATTTTTTGCCTCATTTTCGTTATGTTCGGTAATGTTTTGCCTATAGGCACTATTCAAATGGCACCTAATATCAGTCTTGCCTAGCATAGAAAATTCTATGTGGTTATTTAAATGAATACCACTTTGTGTCTTTTTAACTTTTCACTAAAGTGCTTGATATCACACATTCCCTTTGCCACCCACGCAGGATCACTTTGTGGATTGTTCATAACACGACGAATAAAGCAAAAAAAATGCATTTCTTTTTTCACAACCGCACAACCAGTTTTCAGCATCGTATAATTTTTTATTAAATTTTCTATTATAAGTTTTTTTGGAACACCCCTCGGCATTACTTGCACTAAAATTTTGGTTAATTTTTAGGTCCCGTGTATGTAACCCTAAAGATTTTATTTGTAATCGAAGTTCATATGTCAACGTATTTAAATTTGCACAGTTAATTATGTAATCGACGGTATTTATTTCCATTTTATAAAGAAACGATAACAAAAACAAACAACGACACGGCGGTGGCATGGCGTTTTACGACTGACCTAGCCCAAATCAAAACAAACTCATACGACTTCACTAAGGGTAGAACCGGCAACGTGTAGGAAGGGCAACGGATGTTTCCGCACAATGATGATGGCCGACGTCAACACAACTAACATTCCTCCCGCTCCTGCGCCAGAACGGCCACCCATACACCGCTGCAAAACGGGTGAAATTGAAACCTTGCCACGCACGACGCTGCCGGCTTGTAATTATTAGCTCACACATATACTATACTATAGTAGTGTGAGCTATGGTGATCCTAATTTTTCCGAGAAAAAAAAAGTTGCTCCGATTTCAAAATTTTTTATATATCTTTGCGTTTCAGATGATTTTAAAACTTTTTTGTTGCGCCGTCTGTCTGTCTGTCTGTCTGTCTGTCTGTCTGTCTGTCTGTCTGTCTGTCTGTCTGTCTGTATGTCTGTAACGACCAACGCGCATAACTCAAAAACCGCTTGGCCGATTTTAATGAAATTTGGTACCTAGGCTGGGTCTTGGGTCGAGATGGTCCCATTTAAAAATGAACAAAATCCACCGAACAGAAACCAAATAAAAGGGTGGGGGTAGATTTCAAAAATTAGAGTTTATGTGAAAATATGGCGTGTGTGATATCAAACGAAAGGTAATTGAGTCTGCAGTTAAACAAAATACATTTTAATTTATTTAAAGAAAAAGGGTGGGGGTATATTTTAAAAATTAGAGTTTAAGTGAAAATATGGCGTGTGTGATATCAAACGAAAGGTAATTGAGTCCGGAGTTTAACAAAATACATTTTAGTTTTTTGTTTTTTTTAAGGGTGGGGGTAGATTTCAAAAATTTGAGTTTAAGTCAAAACATGGCCTGTGTGGTATCAAACAAAAGGTAATTTAGTCTGGAGTTAAATAAAATATATTTCAGTTTTTAGTTATATTAGCTCACACGTACACTATAACTATAGTACCTAGTGTGAGCTTAGGGGCCCATATATTGGCAGAGTATTTACTCTGTTGTCTACTTTTGGGAGCGCACTTCCCCGTTGCCATCCCTCTGTAGCAGCCGCCACTGGCACCACAGTATTTTTCTACAAAAACAAGGTTTTTTAATTTTTTATCTTTTTTATTAGTTTTTTTTATGCATTTCTTTTTCATTTATACAGGGTCTCTAAAAGGTCTATACAAAATCTTAGCACATATTCCTGAGGTCAAAATAAGTCGATTTAAAGCAACTTACCTTAGTCCAAAATTGCTCCGTTTCTTTTCAGAGATACAGGGTGGTAAATTTAAAAATTAAAAATCGATTGTCTTAAAATTTATGAAATTGACTGATACCTACCGAAAATGACTAAACGACAAAAAAAATTAATAACTCATTTACTGACTAAATTTAATCCTTAAAGGTAGCAGCAAAATCTTTTGATCCAAAATAATTTCAATATTCCGTTGCGGCATCGAACACTAAAAACGGAAATATCTCGAAAACGGCTCACCCTAGCAGATTTTATGAAAAGTACCTTTTTTGCGTAAAAAATTCAGGAAATTATTTTATTAACAAAAAAAGATAAAAGTTACACTGAGAAAAAAGTTATGGTCCTTTTAAACTATAAAAAGAGCATTGTGAAGCGCTCTCTAACGGCCACAGTGAAAAGGTATCCATATTTAAGTTTCGCATCCCAAAAAACCCCCGAGTACCAATTTTTAAAGTAATGCGTTGAAAACTGTTCATAAATATTAATAAAATCGATTTTTAATTTTTAAATTTACCACCCTGTATCTGTGAAACGGAGCAATTTTGGACTAAGGTAAGTCGCTTTAAGTCGACTTATTTTGACCTCAGGAATATGTGATAAGATTTTGTACACACCCTGTATAAGCCCTGCGTCGAAAACACTGCCACTTTTCTCTTGGCTCCTTCGCATAGAGATCTGAGGGCACGGCAGTGCCTCGCCAAGTTCGCACGCCATAACCACGGATCACCTAACAAAGATCCGTGCCATAACCATCTTTTCTTGAAACATTTCAGCCGATATTTGACCTACCTAAAACTCTACTTCGGAAGGAGCTACGAATCTCAAACTGCACTGCACAGTCGTAGACCTCCATGGAGTTAACAATCCCTCCAAGTTTCATGAAATTCCATAAGGTAGTAAAGTAGTTACGAAATTTCAAAAAACGTCGAAATTGCCACTCATTCACTCACTCACTCATGTATAGATCATCAATATTCTACTTTACTTCCAGACATGCTACAAAGCTGAAATTTGGCAGACTGATAGAAATTATGACCAAACCCTTGGAAAAAAACCTCAAAAGTTTAATTTACTCCCCTCCCCTATACATTTAAAGTTATGTAAAAGTAGCATCGCCCACTTCTAGAAATGCTAGAGAGTTAAGCTTTGGCAGACTGATAGGAACTATGATAAAACTATAGGAAAAAATCAAAAAAACCCAAAATTTTAATTTACTCTCCTCCCCTATACATTTAAGGTTAAGTAAAATTAACATTGCTTACTTCCAGACATGCTAGAGAGCTGAGCTTTGGAAGACCGAAAGTAACTATGATAAAGTTATAGAAAAAAATACCAACATTTTAATTTACTTCCCTCTCCTATAAATGTCAATTTATATAGAACTAACATTGCCCACTTCCAGAAATGCTAGAGAGCTGAGCATTGGAATGCTGATAGAAATTATCATAAAACCATGGGAAAAAATTTAAAAAGTCCAATATTTTCATTTACTCTCCTCCCCTATAAATGTAAAGTTATGTAAAAGTAACATTAACCACTTCCAGAAACGCTAGAGAGCTGCGCATTGGAAGACTGATAGGAACTATGATAAAACTATAGTACAAAATTTAAAAACACGACAATTTTAATTTATTTCCCTCCCCTATACATGTAAAGTTATGTAAAAGTTTCAGAAACGCTAGAGAGCTGAGCTTTGGAAGGCTGATAGAAACTACGATAAAACCATGGAAAAAAATTAAAAAACCTCAAAAATTTAAGTAAGGCATTGCAAAAGTTTTGAACAATATTCCGCATATTTTACTACTTTAAAAATTAAGTATTATACAATTCCTTTAAAAAAGAACTGAAATCATAAAAGCCAAGTACGGGAAAATGGCATTCCGTAAAAAGAATTGAGATAAAAGTAAAGCCAAGTTCTCCAATACAAATTTCAAAATGAAAGGTTCTTACTAGTTTGGAAATATTTTTCTAAACTTGGCTATTACGGCTGTAAATGACTCTTAGGCACAGTGCTAAATTGAAGATAAAGAAGTTTGGCTGTAATAGCAAAGTTTAAAAAAACATTTCCAAACTAGTAAGAACCTTTCATTTTGAAATTTGTGTTGGAGAACTTGGCTTTACTTTTATCTCAATTCTTTTTACGGAATGCCATTTTCGCGTACTTGGCTTTTTTTTACATGAAATGTTACCTGAAGCCTGTATAACCGACAATGTTGGGTATTTTAGCGTTGTTTGAATAGGAAAAATCAAAGAAACTTTGTGCCTGGCATTTAGTCGTAACTCGTATTACTCGCATTGTTGTTGTTCGTGGAGCATGGATGTTTTAATTTACGCCCCTTCAAATACATTTTAATTATTTCAGCAGAATTTTTTGATAAATTTTAAGTAATTTCATGACGGAATTCGGATGGCCATGGGTAAGTTTCTTTAAAAAAAAAATTAGAAACCCGAAATATAGTATATTTTTTAATTACTTGTGAAATCCCCATAGATCCGCCCCTGTTATTGTAAGTATAGTAGGTATTAGAGTCCCTGTATGTGACAGAGACTGTAGTAGGTACAAAGTCTACTTCAGAATTTCCTATTTTTATGAAAAAATATAAATGTTATCGAAATTCTCGTTATTGTCAAGCCCAAAATCCTTTTATATCTTCAAAATAAGCACAAAAATTGTTATTTCTCACGACCACATATGAAAATGATTGATTTCATACGATTTGCATGCGCAAAAAACGATTAATTTTCGCACATGTGTGTGGAAAGGTACTTTTCCGCACATGCATCGAAAAGTGTACGATGACGTCACCTGTCACCATATTTTGCCGCACATGTGTTTCAAAGTACTATTCAACACATGTGCGGAAAAGCAGTTTCATTTGATTTGTGCAAAATTAAAGACCAATTTTCACAAAAATTAGTAGAGGAAAGGTGCCTATTATCGCATGGGTTCCTAATATCGGATAGTCAAGTATTTCCTAAACTACTGGGCCGATCTACCTGCGTGTGCATGTACCGATGCTACACCAAGCTGTACAGATTCTACATAAATTACAGATTTCTGCGGCAAGTTTTTATTTGCTGTTCAGTTGATTACGTGAAATCATAGTATAAATTCCAAATATCGCACATTTGAAATATTGGGACTACCTCCTATCCTATATTAGGACACCATTTTTAAAATGGTGATTTTTGTATTCCAAAATATATTTTTATCTGTCTCAGAAAAGAGTTAAATTTGACATTTGGCATTTCAGAGTATTAAAAAATGTAGGTTACGTAATTGTTTGCCAACACGTACTTCTGATATATCCAAAGAAATTCAAGGTTTAGTTGAATGTTTTTGGATATATCGCTGAAATTTTTTTTTTATAGGCCAAAAGAAAAAAGTATCCGATAATGTTCGTAGAAAAAATAGCGTTCACAACTCCGCTAGAAAGTATTGTCTAAAGGGGCCTACAGACACGCGAACATTTCTAGAGATTAGTACGCGCGTACAAGTTTGCGCATACTAATCTCTTCGTGTGTAGACAATATCCGCCTAAAATATCTCTCGAAGATTAGTTCGCGCGCACAATGTACGCGAGCAAATCTCTCGGTGTCTAGGCAAAACGCATTGATAATATCGTGTTTATGTTTAGAACGTTTAATTTTGTCTTCTTGTGTGTAGGCAATTCCACCAAACGTACATGTATGCAGAGATTAGTTCGCGTACTAATCTCAAGAAATGCTCGCGTGTCTGTAGGCCCCTTTACACTCGCGTGTTGTTTCAGTCGGCTAGCGCCTCGTTCACAATATTCACGCTCGTGTGAAGTGTGTTACTTTCTTCTCTTGTTCTGTAATATACTATTTCTGGCCGTGCTTGAATGTCGATATGCCTATTAGATTTACCTCTCCGTTAGTTTTTGCATAGCGCGGAATTAGCTGGCCCAAAAAGTTCCTAAAATTCAATATTTTAAAACATAATTTGTGAGCGGCGCTTTAAGGGCCCTAAATCCAAACGTCTGTTCGCTCCGAAACATCCTCGCCATACCGATACGTTTGTACCCAAGGACTGTTGTGTACCGTCCTTGGTTTGTACCGGGTTGATCTCCGAAATAGTTGCTAAATGTGGCTTTCACTTGAGGCTTTGACATTTTTTAAACTTATTTACCTTGACATTTGTCACCTAACCTGTCAATGTTTAGCGTTTGTTTATTTTTTTGAATTTTTTGTGGTTTATATTTTTTGGGTTTTAAATTAAAAATAGAATGGATAGGTTCAAGTGTCCCTATTTAAGTGATATTTGATATGGTATGTGTACATTATAACAATTTGTTCAAAAGAGTAGCTAGATTTCTTTATGTTTTCCAAGGTTTTTCTTGTATACCAAATATTCCATTAGAATTATACGAGGGATGAACAGCTCTCACAATCGGTGTACACATTTTTCACAATCTGTTCACATTCCTTCACAATCTTTACACAATCCCTCCCAATCATCCACAATCTGTGACAATCTCTCACAATCTTACCACAGTCCTTCACAATCCCTCACAATCTTACCACAGTCCCTCACAATCTTACCACAGTCTCTAACAACAGTGGCGTAGCGTGGAGGGGGCGCAGGGGGTTCGTCGCCGCCCCCGCCCCAAGGGTAGTGGCGCCCCATGGGTGGTTGAACCGCCCTAAGCTTACTAGCAGGACCGGCAACAGCAAATTTTTTGATAGATAGAAAGATAGATAGATATATAGATAGATAGATAGATATTTTATTAATGTTAAAAAAAAAATTACAAATTTTTACACACGTCAAAAAGTTTAAAATGCTATAGAGAAATTTAAGTAAAAAGCTTAAATCTAGCTATTCCTAATCCAAAGTTTGGAGTTTAAAATAAATTTAAGAGAAATATATTTATATAATTCATTTTTAAACAAACAAGAATATAAAAATCTGAAAAGACAATCCAAAATTGACCTTCTAAAAAACATCACAAAATTTAAAATGAGAAGAAACACTACACACTAAAATGCATGTTGTTGATGTCACACTGCAGAAACTCTTGTTCTGAGTAGAAACTTTTTTCATAAAGTAAGTTCTTAATGACCCTCTTGAAAGTATTTGGAGGAAGCTCTCTAATATTTTCAGGAATCTTATTAAAATATTTAATAGCAATGAACTCCGGCCTCGATTGTGTTTTTGTAAGGCGACAGTGAGTCACTCTCAGATCATTTCCATGACGAGTAGGGTAGTCATGAATGTTATGGTGTGTTTGGTAAATTTCTCTACGCTCTCTAACATAGACAAGACACTCATAGATAAAAACTGAAGGCAGTGTTAGAATTTTAAGGCGTTTAAATGAATCTCTGCAGTCCTGACGATAGTCAAGACCAGCCATAAGTCGCACAGCCTTTCTCTGGAGAGAAAAGACTCTCCCGACTGATCCTGCTCTACCCCATGTGATAATGCCATAAGTCATGGTAGAGTGGAAAAGCGCATAGTATGAGCTTTTGAGTGTTTCTTGGGTCACACATCCTGCTAGATTTCTAAGTAAGAAAACTGAGCTTCGTAGTTTCTTACAGGTCTGTTCAATGTGACAGTCCCATATGAGTTTTGGGTCAAGATGTATTCCCAAAGTCTTAACCACACCTGGATTCTCCTCCCCCTCAATATCCCACAGTGTAAAAATAATTCTTTGTGTTTTTTCTAGATTTAGGGAGAGCTTATTTGCATCAAACCAGTCCTTCGCCCTCAACTGTGCCTCATCTGCCTTTCTCAAGGCCTCAGCGAGAATCCTAGCCTTGGTTTTGGTGGTTGTATCATCGGCATATGTGGTGTACTTGGACTCCGGGTCACACAGGGGAAGATCATTGACAAATATTAAAAACAGAATTGGTCCAAGGATCGACCCCTGTGGTACCCCGAGCTGCAGTATCCTTTCTGTCGACGACACACCCCCCACTTTCACAATCTGTGGCCTATCCTCAAGGTAGGACGCTACTAGTTGTCTACTTTTTGGTTGAAAGTTGTAGAGCATGAGTTTTGTTAAAAGAATCTCATGGGAAACACAGTCAAATGCTTTGCTGAGATCGAAGAACTGGGTGATATTGTAGTTCCCTTCCTCAAAGTCATCCATAATGGTTGAGAGAACATCCAGGATGGCCAAGCTTGTGCTTCTTTTTGATCTAAAACCAAACTGACAGTTTGTGAAAAGGTTGTTATTTTCAAAGTAGTCAGAAATTTGTTCTGCCATGCACTTTTCCACAACCTTTGACACAATTGGCAAAAGTGAGATTGGCCTGTAGTTGGAGACATCAGACTCATCCCCCTTTTTGTCAATAGGAGTTACAATTGCTTGTTTTAAAGCTGCTGGGAAAATGCCATTCAAAAAACTGAGAGGCCGGCAAAGGAAACTAAAGACATGATGACCTTTTTTTTTTTTTTTGATCGCAACATGTCTGAGGGGCGCCCTTTATAGCAGTTGGACCCCCCCGCCCCGTGAGGCATTCTACGCCGCTGCCTCACAATCTTAGCAAAAGATTGTGGATTTTCACAATCGGTGTATACATTTATGGTTAGCTGTTCACCCCTCGGTATTATAGCTGTCTCCATTGACCTAGCAGGCACACCTCACAAAGTCTAATTTTAATTATTCCAGAATTATGTTCTTTTTATGTGCTAATTTTGTCCTCTTAGAATGTGTTGGTATTTTAGTTTTTAAGATAATTAGAGAAAAGGTGGACCTCAAGGGGTGGTCAGCTGCCCACAGTAGGTGTACAAATTTTTTTACAGGACTTCCACAGGACCCTGAGAGTACTGGAGCCTAAGGGGTGCCCTAAGCATGATTAAGTACTAAGGCAAATCGGCTCGCTAAGAAAAACAAGAGTTAAGATGTGATGACCTTTTTTTTTTGGTCACAAAGTTTTTTATGGGTGCCTTGTCAGCCACAGGACAGTACAGGACCAAAAATTTATTAAAGTCCTGTAGGATGGTGTACAAATTTGGTTCAGCTGATCACCCCTTTTTTAAGCAAAATCTAGAGGGTGACTTTACATTTATAAAAATTGCCACAGCCAGAACTGTTGCAGCTAGATAGCTAAGTATACTATTTTAAAACTGCATAGCTGGGCCTAAATATGTACTCACTAGAGATATTTTTTTAGCTGCATAATCAAAAATGCCATTAATTTATGTTCTAAACATATTTTTTCAAAAATAAACAAAATTTTATCATTGCATGCAAAAGTTGAGTTTTTTCAGTATTGCATATGGGTTACTCTACAACAAGAAAAGTTCAATTTCATCAAATAAGAAGTACCCAGCCTAACTGAAATCTGAAAATATAAAGCTGAGTACTATGTATATTATTTGAAAGATAATTAAAATCATATAAGAAAATGTTTCCTAATTTAATGTTGAGACTCTTTACAAAATTATCACATTACAATATGTCAAATTATAGCTTAATATGCCAGTTAAAAATTTTGTGAGGTGGATGGAGTTATTATTCTTGTATTTTTATATATTCCTTAGTCATTCCCTTTCCCTTTCTACTTAAATGTTTTTTGAGATATTTTGTCAAGGGGTGATCAGCTGAGCCAAATTTGTACACCATCCTACAGGACTTTAAAATAAAATCTTGGTCCTGTAGACAAAATTTGTACACCTACTGTGGGCAGCTGATCACCTCATATTTTGTATAATTTTGTCACTTCTAAAATTTGCCAAAGGCACTAGTAAATTCACCAAGCTTTAATTTCATACTGAATCTTGGTCTAAAATATTGTGTCCAATCCTTTTTTAGAGGATATGGTTGCCAAGGAGGTTGTGTCATATGATACAGAACATGATATTTAAAAGAAAAAGAGATTGAACTCAGTAGTGTTGAAAATATACTAATATGCAGTCATGTGGTCTCAATTTCTCCTTAATCAGGTCCTTAAGGTAGAGTTTGTGAAGATTTTTGGGTTTGGTCATTTTTAGGATGATGTAAGCAATCTAACAAAGGAGGAATTTCTAAAGTTTTTGAACTGCACAGGTCAGAAAAATCTGCCCATTCACAAAAAATTTTTGGTCAAGAATAAAAGAAATCAGCCAATCACTTTAATAGAGAAATCAGGCACTTACTTGGCGGACAAAGTTCAAATTGAAGAAAGTTCTCTTAACAACAAGGTTTTGAGAATACCTCTACCTGTGGTTAAAAATTTAAAAGGTAAAATATGATGGTGTGGTTTTCTATGCATTTGAAGGAAATATCAAATCTCTCATAAGTCTATTGTAACTCATTTACAGTGTTTTTAGCCAAGCCCCATATAATGTTTTGCCATTGGTTGAATTTGAAACAGTTATCGGGACAAGGTGGACAGTGAACCAGCATTGCCAATTTGCCAACATCTAGAAAAACATTTGCATTTTAAACATAAAACTGCAAAATTTAAAATCAGAAGTTTAAGACTGTGAAAAAGATGAAAACATCAGACAAAAATATACAAAATTGATATTGTTCAAAAATCAGTAAATAATTTTTTATTCATAATTTTTTAAAAAATGTGTTTTTTGGTTTTTTAGGTTCTTGGGCGTTTTTTTTTTCGTAATTTTCATCAAGAATAGCTTATTGTCGATTTTTCTAAAGTAATTTTAATAAAAAGATCAGCAATTTGATTACTGTATTATTTATTCCAACTTTGATTTATAAGTTTTAAGTTTTTTTTACTTGCTTTTTTACCTACATGGTATCAATTCAATTTAAAAAGTTTCAATAAGAATATCTTAAAAATTGCAAAATTTTAAAAAGTAGTGTTTGGCACAAATTTTTTTAGATTGATAATTTAACTATTTTAAAAATTTTCAAAAGTTTTAAAATTTCTAAAAAACTTTCCCAAATTTAAAATTTAGAAAAGAAATAATAATGTATCTTAAATTTTCCAGGCTTTCTCTGAACATTTCCAGACCTTTTTTAACCTTCCAAAGTATGTATGAATTCTTGATCCCATATGAGATGTAAAAAATATAATTTCTTAACCATCCTTTGTTTGAAAGCAGTAATTTAGTTCCAATATGAAATACATTTCTTTGACTATTTTATTATTTGTTTCTCTTTATTATGTTTTTAAAATATCCACAAGCTTAAAAACATTTTTTTTTTAAATATTGATTTTATTTTTTTTTCAAAAATACAGACCCTGAGTCGATGTTACCTTTTGTGTAACATCGTGCCACGTTATTGCTGAAAGATTAAACATTTATAAACTTTTCCAGACCTGTCCAGGGTTTCCCAAAACATTTCCTGACATTACAAAACATTTTCAGACATTTTTTAAACATTTACAGATCCCTCCAGAACACTTGTAGACTTTTTCTGAACATTTCCAGACGTTTTTACAACATTTCCAGACTTTCCTGAACATTTCCAGAGTTTTTCGGACTTCCAGACTTTTTGATGAGAGTTAATTATCGTCCTTAAGGTTAGATCCAGGTCTAGAGGTTAATAGGTTTAGGACTGAGCATATTCAAAAGACAATTGAATTTTGCTGATGTTTCGACTATATTTTTAGTCTTCTTCAGAGCTACAAACAAAAAATAGTTCTTATTAAAACATGATAACTACTTAAAAATAGGATTAAAACTTTGTTCTTTCTTTTTTGGTATAAAAATTGATTTTTTTTTATAAAATAGGTACCAGAAACCAGAAAAAAAACTCTAAATACTGATTTTTCTCTTTACATAAGTAGAATAAGGGATTTAAACGAATATATATACCCTAAACAAAAACAGATTTAAAAAAAAAAATCAACTTAAAGGATATAATGATAAAATATTTAAAAAATCCAAATAAATAAAAACAAAACATATAAAAAGGACTCATTAGCTTACCTAATCCTTAGTCTTGACGCTTGATAAAACACAACACAAGAGGAACCACACACAACATTTCCAATCAAATGTCATCTTATTAAAATAATAATTTTATCCTAATTTCTAGTCAATTTGCTTTATTTTCTTTTTTAATTCAAAACAATGTATATTGTTAATATGTCAAGTGCTTAACTAGCAATAATAAGAGAATTTTTATCGAACAAGTTTTTTATAATTGTTTTTTATTTGGGTAACGCGCGAAGAAATAAATTATTTTATATGATATCACATTGCGGTGAACTTTAGAATATTGTTATAAATATTATTAAGAAATTATTAGAAAAAGGACACTGATCTCTCAACTTTTATATTTTTTAAGTCAGAATGATTTGAAAACAGTTAAAGGGAAATTTTATTTATTTATGAAATTTCTTACATGATCTAGTCAAGAACCATATCAAAATGAAAGAAGAAAAGAAGAAGAAAATCTGAGAATTGTAAGAAATAAAAATTTGAAATTTCTTCCTCCTTTTTCCTTCCATAATATATGTATGTGTATATATACATATATATATATATATATATATATATATATATATATATATATATATATATATATATATATATATATACATATTTTTTTTTTGTTTATAGATTTTATTTTATTTATTATTTTTTTGTTTGTTTTTTTTGGTTTATTTATCTACTATAATACTGTTAGGTTGTAGCTTCGTCCGTGTTCCTCCTTTTTCCTTCCATAATATATGTATGTGTATATATACATATATATATATATATATATATATATATATATATACATACACATACATATTTATTTTTTTGTTTATAGATTTTATTTTATTTAACGTTTTTTTTTTGTTTGTTTTTTTTGGTTTATTTATCTACTATAATACTGTTAGGTTGTAGCTTCGTCCGTGTTTTTGTTTGTGAAAAGACCCTACACCCTTACAACTAAGATCTAATTTAACATACAAAATTCCTTGTCAAGATTGTGAAAAATGTTACATAGGAATAACTAAACAACACCTGCAGACAAGAATACGACAACATAACTACGATTGTCAGGAAAAAAATCGCGGCAAAAATGACAAAACAGCACTAGCCGTCCACCACTTTTCAGAGCACCATAGTTTTGATTTCACTAATCCGAAAATTTTAGATTTAGAAACAAATTTTGAAAAGAGAAAAATCAGTGAGATGATTTTTATCCAATTGAATAATGCGGTTAACTTTAAGACAGACGTTCAAGGACTGAGCTCTTCCTACATGAACATTCTCAAGAATCATATCACAAACAAAAACACGGACGAAGCTACAACCTAACAGTATTATAGTAGATAAATAAACCAAAAAAAAAACAACAAAAAAAAACCTTAAATAAAATAAAATCTATAAACAAAAAAAAAACAAAAAAAAAATATGTTTGTGTATGTGTATATATATATATATATATATATATATATATATATATACATATATATATATATATATATATATGTATATATATACATACATATATTATGGAAGGAAAAAGGAGGAAGAAATTTCAAATTTTTATTTCTTACAATTCTCAGATTTTCTTCTTCTTTTCTTCTTTCATTTTGATATGGTTCTTGACTAGATCATGTAAGAAATTTCATAAATAAATAAATAAATAAAATTTCCCTTTAACTGTTTTCAAATCATTCTGACTTAAAATATATTAAAGTTGAGAGATCAGTGTCCTTTTTCTAATAATTTCTTAATAATATTTATACCAATATTCTAAAGTTCACCGCAATGTGATATCATATAAAATAATTTATTTCTTCGCGCGTTACCCAAATAAAAAACAATTATAAAAAACTTGTTCAATAAAAATTCTCTCATTATTGCTAGTTAAGCACTTGACATATTAACAATATACAATGTTTTGAATTAAAAAAGAAAATAAAGAAAATTGACTAGAAATTAGGATAAAATTATTATTTTAATAAGATGACATTTGATTGGAAATGTTGTGTGTGGTTCCTCTTGTGTTGTGTTTTATCAAGCGTCAAGACTAAGGATTAGGTAAGCTAATGAGTCCTTTTTATATGTTTTGTTTTTATTTATTTGGATTTTTTAAATATTTTATCATTATATCTTTTTTGTTGATTTTTTTTTTTAAATCTGTTTTTGTTTAATTTTTGTTTAGGGTATATATATTCGTTTAAATCCCTTATTCTACTTATGTAAAGAGAAAAATCAGTATTTAGAGTTTTTTTTTCTGGTTTCTGGTACCTATTTTATAAAAAAAAATCAATTTTTATACCAAAAAAGAAAGAACAAAGTTTTAATCCTATTTTTAAGTACTTATCATGTTTTAATAAGAACTATTTTTTGTTTGTAGCTCTGAAGAAGACTAAAAATATAGTCGAAACGTCAGCAAAATTCAATTGTCTTTTGAATACGCTCAGTCCTAAACCTATTAACATCTAGACCTAGTTCCAGACTTTCTGAACATTTCTAGAAGTTTTTAGAACATTTTCATACTCTTTTTTAAACATTTCCAGACTTTTTCAAAATATTTCCAGACTTGAAGTCTTTCAGAATATTTCCAGAGTTTTCTTTAGCAATTTCCAGCATTTTGTATCTTTCTAGTTTTCTTTTATTAAGCAGAGTAATTTATGTTTCAAACCAGCCATTTTTAAAATATTTTTAGTTTAATATTTTAACAATAAATGAACTAATTTACGGCACTACAAAATAAAAAACAAGGTATTTTTTTTAATGGTTTATTTTTGTATGATATGCTGCTTTATACTATGTCGATTTAGAACGTTTTTCTAGGTTGTCCGAGGCCTATTCTCCTCCCCCTTCGATCCTGACAATCATCTTCTGTCAGGTGTTTTTGACTCATTGATCTTTTGATTGTCGCCATTCTAGTTTAGGACCTGCTTTGGTAATCTTTCGTCGTTCATTCGTTGTACATAGCCGTACCATATCAGTTATCTGTGATGTCATCCGTTATGGTTCCCTCGATTCCCATTCTTTCTTTTATGATCTCATTTCTAATATGTTCTAGATATTCTCATTGATCTTCTTATTGCAATCATTTCGACAGTTTCCATTTTTGTTTTGTATTTTTCTGTTACGCGACAAGTCTGTAGTCCATACAACAGCGTGCTTTTTACCATTGTTTCGTATATGTTAAATTTTACATTCTTTTTTATCTCTGCTGCATAAATAATATAATAAATACTGTTACGGGATCCAATAACCTTTTTTGCTTTTACTATTCCTTTCTTTAGTTCTCTACAGTCTATTCCTATCTTATCAAATGTGACACCCAAGTATACATACTCATTGCATGGAGTGTTTGTTCATTGTCTAGTTCTAACTCACTTGATTTGTCTCCAATACATAAATACTGTGTCTTGTCCACAATCACTGTTAACCCCCACTTTTGGTATTCTTTAGTTAACTTTCTCATTATATACTTCATGTCTTCTTTATCACTAAATCGGTCGTTAAGTTGGATTCCTAAGGCGTGTACTTTACATTTCCAGTTTTTTAGAGCTCCTGCGATATATATTTTAAATGTCTGCTTATCAAATGAAAATATATTTTTTTTTGCTCTTGATCAAAACATTATTTTTTTCTAGCTAGTGTGGGATTTTGAAACACAGTGCGTCGGTTCCCACTCCTGTGTAGCTATTCTGGGTCTTTTAACGATGTGATAGTTCCCATCACATGCTTTGGCCAATGGCAAGCTTTAAATTAGCTTCGAGCCGTCGCGTGCTATGCGAAAAGACCTCCATTGCGCAAGCTTCTCCTACGATCCGACCGAGAAACGTTCAGTCGGTACGGGGCAGGAGAACAGATTTCACTTCAAACACGTAAAATTCACTAACTCTAAAGAGCGAGCGACTAAGCCATTGGTCGAGACAAGTCATTTCGCACAACCACCGCTCAGAGTTTGCTATTGATCAAGGCGTGTGATGTGGATGATCACATCGTTCAAGACCTAGATTAGCTACCCTGAAGTGGCCATCATCCAGCCGTGAGATAGGGGCTTAGAAGAAACGAATAAACTACAAGCCAGTAGTAAACTTTTGTTTATCTTATACTTTTGTTTTGCAGGTCTAAATTTGAGAAAGGCTCAATCAACTTTTAGACCCAAAGCAAGCACCTTTCGAACATTTACGAACAAAAGGCGAAAACCAAACGTCTCAAGTTTTGGCAGAAAAATAAAAAAGAAGCATTTTTTTGAGGACAAACCAAAAAATATAGCTACAAAACAGCAGAGCAAATATTTAAAACCGGTTCCGAAAGTTTTAAAAACAAAACCAGATCTCAAGCCTATTGAAAAAAAGAAGTACAGCTCAGAAAGTGAATCTAGCGAAGAACCACCAGTGCTAGAATATTTTGATATTAAAAAGAAACCTTCTAAAACAAAAGTCGGTAAGATGGAGGTGAGTCAAACGTATAGCATAAACTAATAAAATAGACAACCAATCCAAAATGGCCCCATTTACCGATATCTCATACCAGATGGCCATACACGACGGTGTAAATATTTATTGAGAATTGCCTCCTCCGAAAGAGTCGGCGGTGTTGCCATACCAAAGACAATTATACCGATCTACTTTACAATCGTCCTACTACCTTTCCCCCGCTTATAGATTCCTTTTTCAAGACGTGGACATTTAGTGACTTCGCGTAAACAACCCAGAGCGCTTGGCAATTCTTTCGCTCTTTTAAATGAGGTGCATTAAAGAGAGAGAGCCTCTCGGGCGCGCGGCCCCGTGGGTTTGCTCGAACTCTATTATAAATGAAGTATTTAGAATTTGGTAGGTATACGGCTTAATTTAATCAAATATTATTCCTTTTCGAGCGACTGCCTATTTATTATATGCTTAGGCCAGAAACTAGTTAAATTCTACTTAGTGCAGGCGCTGTAGGTAGTTGAGTATGCAAAATAAGAGGAGCGCACTTTGACAGTGGGTCAAGGATCTGGATGTTGCCAAGCCAGGTTTTGGTCCAATTTTTTTTATCCACCCTCCTCTTATAGTCGTGTTCGAATTTCTGAAAATGTAACTATGTTGATGCCCTAAAGCCGCAATGACAGAGAAATGAATCAAAAATATTAAAAACCTAAGCTAAAAATAAAATTATATTAGTTTTTTAAATTTTAGCTGCAAAAACCCCCATACCTTCTTCTAGCTTCTTAGTGAAAAATATGTTATTGTCTTTATTGTAGACAATAAAATTTCCTTTTCAACGATATACAAGTCAGTGGGGTAGAACAAAGACAAATTCTCAAGCGGCGTCCGTTTATTGAGGTAATGCAAAAAAATTTAAAACATAATTATTAAAAATTGTGTCCTATAGTCGGTTGTAGAGAATAACATTTCCTTTTAAACGATGTGTAACAGGGCAGCATTAGTTTTATTTATAACAATTTAGGGCCGTCCGTAAATTACATCAATTGAAAAATCACTAAACTTACCAATTGTTTTACAAGTTTTATTCAATTTTCTCAAAAACTAAGCTTTTTAGGAAAAAACTTATTCCACACTTTATTGTAGAAAATGAAATTCCCTTTTTAATAGTATATAAGTTAGAGCAATCAGATTAACAGCAAACTCTCCAGCGGCGTCCGTTTTTTGAGAAAATGTGAAAAAAATTAAAAAACCACATGTTTGTCACAAGTTCTGCCCGATTATCTTAAAAACCAAGCCCTCTATCAAAAATGGTGCCCTATAGTCGATTATAGACAATAAAAATTCCTTTTAAACGCCGTACCACAAGGTAAGGTTTATCTTCACAATAAAACTTCACAGGCGTCCGTAATTAAAACCAATTTTTACAAATCACCAAACAAATTAATTTTGTTACAGGTTTTATCCAAGTTTCTTAGAAACTAAGCTCAATAAAAAAAAGTGTTCTAAACTTTATTGTAGAAAATAAAATTATCTTCGTAAATGGGGGTCATTTACAAAATAAATAAATAAAAACATTTTTGTAACATGTTTCACCCGATTATCCAAAAAACCAAGCTCTTTATCAAAAAATGTCTCATATTTGATTGTAGAAAAAAAAATTCCTTTTCAACGATGTATAACAAGGTAAGAAAAGTTTAATTTTTAAAACTTTGGGGACGTCCGTAAATTAAATTAATGTTTAAAAATCACCAAACAAATTAATTTTGGTTCGATTTTTTTAAAGATTTTTAAAATTTGAATCAGTGGCGGTAGTAGGCCATCCCCCTCACATATCTAACCGTACCTAAAAAATTATGGCGCAAGATGTACAGAAAAGGTGAGAAGTAGGATCACCTTTGATGCTAGCCGTACCTAGAATCTTTTTTTGGGGGGGAGTTTCCTCTTTTTTTTGTGGAGGAGGGATGAAAGGAAAGGTGGGGAGGTACAAGGGGTGCAAAGACTATCAATGCAGATCGGGAATAGTGTGGTGCTTCATTTGTTAATTTTTAAAAATTTATTTTATTTACAAACGCCTCTAAAGTTTTAAAAATGAAATTAATCTTACCAAGTTATATATCATTTAAAAGGAAATTTTATTTTCTACAAATCTGCTGTCAAGCATATTTCCTATAAAAAGCTTAGTTTTTTTGGAAAATCGGGTGAAACATGTGACAAAAATGCTTTTATTTTTTTTTGTTTTATATGACCCTTATATCTATACGAACGTCGCTGGAGAGTTTGTCATTGACCAAATCGCACTGACTTATATATCGGTAAAATGGGAATTTTATTTTCTTCAATAAAGTTTAGAACATATTTTTTTCAATTGGCCTTAGTTTTTAAGGAAATTGGATAAAACCTATAAAAAAATTAATTTATTTGGTGATTTGTAAAAATTGATTTTATTTACGGACGCCTGTGAAGTTTTAATTTAAAGCTAAATCTTACTTTGTGACACAGCATAATATAACATGATTTTTGACAGAAGGCTTAGTTTTTAAGATAATCGGGTAAAACATGTGGTTTTTTAATTTTTTAAACATTTTCTCAACAAATGAACGCCGCTGGAAAGTTTGGTATTACTCTGCGCTAGCTTATAGATAGTTAAAAAGATAATTTTATTTTCTACAATAAAGTGTAAAATATTTTTTTTCCCAAAAAGCTTAGTTGTGATTTTTCAAAATTGATGTAATTTACGGACGACCCTAAATTGTTATAGATAAAAGTAATCTTATTTTCTTATACATCGTTTTGAAGGAAATTTCATTGTCTACAATTGACTATAGGACACAATTTTTGATAGATAGCTTAGTTTTCAAGAAAATCGGTTAAATCATGTGATAAACATGTTTCTTTTTTTCATATTTTTATATCACCTCAATTAACGGACGCCGCTGAAGACTTTGTCATTGGTCTTACCTCACTGTGTAATAGACCGTTAAAAAGCAAATTTTATTGTCTATAATAAAGGTAATTACATATTTTTCCCTAAGAAGCTTAGTTTTCAGAAAATTTGAAGAAAATCTCAGGTTTTTGGGGGTCGGGGGGGTTTTTGCATCTAACATTTTACAAACTAATAAAATTTTATATTTAGGTTGGATTTTACACATTTTTGATTAATTTCTCTGTCATTCTGGCTTTAAGGCGTCAACTTAGTTAAATTTTCAGAAATGCGAACACGGCTATAAGAGAAGGAGGGATAAAAAAAATTGGACCAAAACCTGGCTTGGAAACATCCAGATCGTTAATCTGCGACCTTTTGTCAGCTAGAATCCATTGTCAAACTGCAGTCGTCATATTTTGCATACTCAACTACCTACAGCGCCTGCACTAACTCGTTTGTTTTGGCTTAGGCGTTTACGTTTTGGACATATAAATAATTGTCTATATATATATATATATATATATATATATATATATATATATACGGGTGGGCCAAAAAAAACCGGACTATACAAGAATAAACGAGCATCTTTGAAGGGTGCAATTTAATTTCGACCGCCATCTTGGATTCTGATATGGCGGACCGAAAAAGATATTTAGATAAAATATAATATAATTCTCTGCCAAGTGCAGTTTGTCCCATTAAAATCGATGATATAGTTCAAAAGTTATATTAAAAAAAATTGACCGGTTTTTTTTGGCGCACCCGGTATATATAGACTAATAATTTCTAAAATACAATAATCAGTCAAAAATATCTTTGATTTCCATAATATATGCCCAAGAAGAAAGGGGAAAAAAGACGTTGGATGGTTTTTAGATCGAGTGGCGCACTTTTTACACCGTAGCGACTACTTAAGTGTTTAATTAATAAAAAATTTTAGTTGTCAGAAAACTTAGCATTAATGTAATTTGATCAAAAGCTGATCAACTCGTGAGTGTCGAACACTATTTTACCTGAAACTTATGAAAATCGGTTTAGTGGTTTAGGAGCTATCGTGTGACGGAGAGGCATAAATACACACACAGGCAGACATCACGACGATATTGGTAAGATAGGTCAAATACACCCAAATAACAAATTTTCAGCGTTATCTCAAAAAAAATATTTTCGTCGAAAATAATACCTTCACTACCCATTGCTGCGCGTGCTAGGAAGGTAAAGAAATATTTTCAGGTGACCCAAATTTAACCGCAAACCAAAAAATCGCTTTTCAATTTTGGCCAAATAGTTTATAAAATGGTTTTGAATTTAAGCAGCCCAAAATCTTTGAATTTGCCCGACCACTATAAGACTTGGATATTTTTTTATAAAAACTAAAAAATATTGAACTTTAGACGCTTTCTTGCTATCACCAAATATATTTTAAAAAATTACACTTTTTTAAAGCTGGTCTATAATAGTAAAAATAAAGATTTTTGCAACCTAGTAAAATGTTGTTGGAAAAAAATCTTATAGCATGTACAGAAAGAATTTTTGAAATCGCCCTATATTTGATAAAATTATGCGAATATGGTTTTTGAAGAGGGTGGGGGGGAATGACAGAAGGGGCGATGGGTGGAAGCAGGGAGGACTGCAAAGTAGGAATTAGTAAAGTAAAGGATTGCAAAATGATAATTAATTATCCGCTTGCAAAATGATCTTTAGAATGTTTTTAGAAAAGTTGACCGTTTTCGAGTTATTAGCAAAAAACCGTCAAAAAGCACGTTTAAGGGGGGGGAGACACCTCCCTGCCAGTGTTGAGGGGATGGTTTCCTTTCGTAAAATGTTCGAACGAGTCTTATGTCTATCCATAACAAGTGTGTTGCTTTTACCAGAAACGAGTATAATATAGTTTACATTAAAAGCGTCTAGAGCGACACAAACATTTGAGCGAACGTTTATTTGAGCATAGAGAACTAAATATAATGTAAGATACAAAAAAGTAATTAAATTAAACTTTTGTTTGTTAATTATTTTTTTAAGAAGTTGTTATTTTTTTCCTACCACTACACATGAAAATGATGGATTTCACACCATTTTACCATCCTCAGAAAACGTTAGATTTCACCTATGGACAAAAATTTTTCTGCACATGAAAAAGTACTTTTCGCACAAAATTTACAAAGGTCAAAAGAAATAATTAGTTAACAGCAAAATTTAAAATACTCATAAAAAAAACAAAGATAAAATTTAATCAGCCAATAAGGTCTTGAATAAACCACTCTATACAATAACTGGCGATGAATGATAGACAGACAACTCAATAGAAAGTAACTTTCTTACACTCACGTGTTGTTTCAGTCGGCTAGCGCCTCGTTCACAACATTCACGGTCATGTGAAATTTGTCACTCTCTTTTTTGTCTCTTGTTATGTAATAGACTATTTTTAGCTCACACATATACTATACTATAGTAGTGTGAGCTATGGTGATCCTAATTTTTTCGAGAAAAAAAAAGTTGCTCCGATTTCAAAAATTTTTATATATCTTTGCGTTTCAGATGATTTTGAAACTTTTTTGTTGCGCCGTCTGTGTACCTAGGCTGGGTTTTAGGCCGAGATGGTCCCATTTAAAAATGAACAAAATCCACCAAACACAAACCAAATAAAAGGGTGGGGGTAGATTTCAAAAATTAGAGTTTATGGGGAAATATGGCGTGTGTGATATCAAACGAAAGGTAATTGAGTCTGGAGTTAAACAAAATACATTTTAATTTATTTTAAAAAAAGGGTGGGGGTATATTTCAAAAATTGGAGTTTAAGTGAAAATATGGCGTGTGTGATATCAAACGAAAGGTAATTGAGTCTGGAGTTAAAAAAAATACATTTTAGTTTTTAAAAAAGGGTGGGGGTAGATTTGAAAAATTAGAGTTTAAGTCAAAACATGGCTTGTGTGGTATCAAACGAAAGGTAATTGAGTCTGGATTTCAATAAAATATACTTCAGTTTTTAGTTATATTTCATGTAGCTTTCAAGTAGATACACTAAAACTATAGTACCCAGTGTGAGCTTATGTGCCCATAGATTGGCAGAGTATTTTTCTAACCTTACCATATGAATAATAAAGTTACTCATTTCTGACCTTACTAGCTAGAAACCACAAAAAGAGTCCACCTATTAAAAAAAAAATAATGAAACTGGGCCTCCTTTCAAGGGCCTCTCCAAATTATTTTTTGTAGTTTAGGAATAAAAACACAAGACATAAAAGTGTCACTGTTTATCCCTGGGATCAAAAGTGATAAATTAGGGATAAAAAATTAAAATCAGGGATGAAAAGTGATAGGTCAGGAAAGACAAACCAGGTTTATAACAGACGTAAATTTAAACTGGGCATTTAAAATATTTTAGACAAGTGATTCTTATTTGATTAAACAATCGTTTAACCCTATTTTTTATGCACGCACGCTTTTACCTTAAGGGGCCTACAGACACGCGTACATTTCCAGAGAATAGTACGCGCGTACAAGTTTGCACATACTTATCTCTTCGTGTGTAGACAATATCCGCCTAAAATATCTCTCGAAGATTAGTTCGCGCGCACAATGTACGCGAGCAAATCTCTCGGTGTCTAGGCAAAACGCATTGATAATATCGTGTTTATGTTTAGGGGCCTACAGACACGCGAACATTTCCAGAGATTAGTACGCGCGTACAAGTTTGCGCATACTAATCTCTTCGTGTGTAGACAATATCCGCCTAAAATATCTCTCGAAGATTAGTTCGCGCGCACAATGTACGCGAGCAAATCTCGGTGTCTAGGCAAAACGCGTTGATAATATCGTGTTTATGTTTAGAACGTTTAATTTTGTCTTCGTGTGTATAGGCAATTCCACCAAACGTACATGGATGCAGAGATTAGTTCGCGTACTAATCTCAAGAAATGCTCGCGTGTCTGTAGGCCCCTTTTAGAACGTTTAATTTTGTCTTCGTGTGTGTAGGCAATTCCACCAAACGTATATGTATGCAGAGATTAGTTCGCGTACTAATCTCAAGAAATGCTCGCGTGTCTGTAGGCCCCTTTAGTCTGTTAAAAGTCACGTTTGTGTACTTAAAATTTTCTAGTTTTTTATACAGCTAATGATTTCAGTAAAACCGTTTAACTTAAAACTGTTTACCTATTTTTGAGTTTGATGTTTGGCTCCACTCCACTTACCTGTTCCAACTTAATTTCTAAAATCCTAAATTAAAATCAGCGACGTTATATACCCCAAAGTTTTAAATTTGATACGGATATCGGTTGACAAATGAATTTTGTTTTAGATTAGTTTAAAAAATGTATTGAGTGATCTTAAGCACCACAAAGTAGCAAGTTTGAATCAGATCAATTAATAAATACTTATGAAAAATTTTGCAGCCGTCATGTTCATTTTTGTAAGTTTCAGTTTCCGTATTTAATACATACTGGTTGATAAATGGGGAACTCCGCCATTTGTTTTTTTTAAAGATTGATGAAAATAAATTGAGTAGGTGGATTTACTCCGACAATTCTCTCACTCATAAAAATGTCTAGACTAGAGTTTTTCCAAACGTTTTCCGAGTTTTTCGAGCATTTCACGAGTTTCTATGGAAATTTTTCGAGTTTTTTCCGAGTGTTTTCGAACAATTCCTGAGTTTTCCGAAAAAAATTTCAAAGTTTATTCCAATATTTCCGAGTTTTTGGGGTCAATATTCAATTTCAATTTTAATCAATTCAATTCAATTTCAATATATCTATTTGCCACATTTTTTACATGGAAATGAGTTTTATACATCATAGCCTTAAGTAAGTAAATATATCATGAAATATACATTGCAATGGTTTCTTTGTACCTACATAAATGTAATTAAGCCCATTTACCGGAATTCAACAAAGTTAAAAAAATAACAAAAATAATAATAATTGTGACAAACTTGATGGATTCAGGAAAAAGTTTTTTCTTGGTTTAGTGTTGTTTTTTAGACTAAAAAAAGTTTAAAAAAATTAAATAAATAAAAGTAGAAATAAATAAATGCAAAGTAGTTATACTACCACAATGAAAAATACTCTGCCAATCTATGGGCACATAAGCTCACACTGGGTACTATAGTTTTAGTGTATCTACTTGAAACCTAATATAACTAAAAACTGAAGTATATTTTATTGAACTCCAGACTCAATTACCTTTCGTTTGATACCACACAAGCCATGTTTTGACTTAAACTCTAATTTTTCAAATCTACCCCCACCCTTTTTTAAAAACTAAAATGTATTTTTTTTAACTCCAGACTCAATTACCTTTCGTTTGATATCACACACGCCATATTTTCACTTAAACTCCAATTTTTGAAATATACCCCCACCCTTTTTTTTAAATGAATTAAAATGTATTTTGTTTAACTCCAGACTCAATTACCTTTCGTTTGATATCACTCACGCCATATTTCCCCATAAACTCTAATTTTTGAAATCTACCCCCACCCTTTTATTTGGTTTGTGTTCGGTGGATTTTGTTCATTTTTAAATGTGACCATCTCGGCCCAAAACCCAGCCTAGGTACCAAATTTCATTAAAATCGGCCAAGCGGTTTTTGAGTTATGCGCGTTGGTCGTTACAGACAGACGACAGACATACAGACAGACAACAACAGACGGCGCAACAAAAAAGTTTCAAAATCATCTGAAACGGAAAGATATATAAAAATTTTTGAAATCGGAGCAACTTTTTTTTCCCGAAAAAATTAGGATCATCATAGCTCACACTACTATAGTATAGTATATGTGTGAGCTAAAAAACAAATAATATATAAAAGTAAAAAAAAGTAATGAAATATTCTTGAAGACCAGTTTCTAGTTAAGTATCTATTTATTTATTATAATTTTGGATAATTTTGAAGTAACCAAGTGCATATTTATTTTTTTAAATATTTTTTTTTGACATTGTGCTTGAGTTCAGATGGTAGCAGGTTAAAGTGTTCTTTTTCAATATATGTATAGCAGCTTTGACCAATTGTTTTTTGTTTTCTTGGTAGTCTATTTTCCACAACAAATCTTGTGTCAGGAATATGTGGGATTTCTGGAAACAGTAGATTATTTTGACCTAGATAGAGAACAGAATATTTATAATAGAGTTGGTTGTCTTAAACTGAGTAAGTTTGTGCCTTTGTACAAATTTTGAGTTTTTCTAAACATTACACAAGTTTTCTTTGAGCATTTGCTGAGTTTTTCGAACATTTTCAGTTTTCCAAAAATTTTCCTAGTTTTTCTAAACACTTTCCCAGATTTCCGAAAATGTTCTTAGTTTTTCCGAGCATTTCCCGAGTTTTTTCGAACATTTCTAAAGTTTTTCTGAACTTTTCTCGAGTTTTTAAACACTTTCCGTGTTTTTCCGAACATTTCCCCGGTTTTCCAAAAATTTTCCTAGTTTTTCTGAACATTTTCAAAGATTTCCGAAAATTTTTCTAGTTTTTCCGAGCATTTACCGAGGTTTTTTGAACATTTTCAAAGTTTTCTGAAAATTCTTTGAGTTTGTCTAAACATTTTCCGAGTTTTTCGAAAATTTCTCGAGTTTTTTTGAACTTTTACAAAGTTTTTCTAAACTTTTCTCGACTTTTTTAAACATTTTCTGTGTTTTTCCGAACATTTCCCCAGTTTTCCAAAAAGTTTCCTAGTTTTTCTGAACATTTTCCGAGATTTCCGAAAATTTTCCTAGTTTTTCCGAGCATTTGCCGAGGTTTTTCGAATATTTGTAAAGTTTTCTGAAAATTGTCCGAGGTTTTTTGAAGATTTTCCGAACATTTGTAAAGTTTTTTTAAAACTTTTCTCGAGTTTTTTTAACATTTTCCAAGTTTTTGCGAACATTTCGCAAGTTTTATGAAAATGTATGTTTCCGAACATTTCCCAAACATTTTCCGGGGTTTTTCTGACATTTCCCATGTTTTCCGAAAATTTCTTGAGTTTTTCCAAAAAATTCCCAAATTTTTAGCAACAGGTTTAAGGACTGTACATGTGTTTCTGGCCTTAACTCTTGGAAGTCAGAAAATATATCTACTTTTTCTTACCTACATATCTATGCCCTCCACTGGGCAAGACGCGTCCACCCCTGACGAAGGTTGCATGTATACTGAAAGCAGTGATTGAAAGATTTTTCCAAATGATTTTGTATTAAATGAAATATCGGCAACACTGCACTATGGAGGCAGAAACGCTTCCTCTCTCTTTTTTCCTATGTAAATTATTGCATAAGAAAAAAAAGACAGAGCTAGCATTCCAGTGCATGAACCGAACCGAACCAAACGAATAGGGAAATCAGCGCCCTCACCGGCTGCGTTCAAAGGTGCCGAGTGCGTGAATTTTAGAGTATGCTATTAGCCTAATGTAAATTGACTGTCTACTATATTATACTCGTTTCTGCGCATAGTATACCTGAGAACAGCAATTGCCAAAACATTTAGAGAAAAAAAATCATGATTTCTTGAAAAAAAAATGCTTTTAAGTAGTTTTTCAAAAAACTACTTTATAAAAAAAATTACAAAAATTATTTTTGAAAATAATACATTTTTAAAAAGTAGTTTTTTTCAAAACTAATTTATGAAAAAAAAGTCAAAATTTTTTCTTTTAATAAATCTTTTTTAAAAAGCAGTTTTTTTGAAAATAAATGTTTTTTCAAAAATTTGTTTACTCCAACCACAACTTCCTTCTCACTATCCCTATCAAAATATAGGAGTAAAGTATACCCCTCGAAGGGGGTTCGTGCTACAAAAATTTCAAAATAGCCAAAAAGTGTCCTCCTTGCAAACAAAATTGACGTGTTCGAGCGTTTCTCCAAATTCGCACTCTAAATATTCAAAAAGTCCTCTGTTTCGATGTTCGTGAAACACCGTGTATATCTTTGATTTTATCAAGGGTAGGCAATCCCTTTCTGCATACATTATCTACATGCCATTGTTTGACATATCATTTATTTTTAGGTACCAATGAATTCATCAGACTGGAGCGCCCTGTTAAGTCAAACCGATGAAACCTACTTTCTAAAATTCAACCCTATAAAACATCCAGAGGACGGTAAGTTAAAATACCCTTTCGAGGTACTTGTAAAAGACATTAAAAATATGAAACTACCTTCAGCTTCATGGAGGATCAAAGTAATTGTGAGGAACAGTAAAATTTCTTCAATAATTTTTACCAATAAATGTGTGATCGAAAGGACAGTTACATTTACTGCCAAAACTGAAAGATATGAAATTGTAATAGAAAATAGGCCTGCCATTTTGTTGGGTTCCCCGGGTGTCATGGAGTGTATCGAAGACATTGAGATACTTTTAGATATTATTCATACTATAAGTGCTAAAAGTCCTATGGTTTTTTATAAAGACTAAACAGTTTATTATAAAGGACAAAAAACAATTCATCCTAGATCTTAAAGGAATATGGTCTAACGGTCCAAATTAAAAAACGGAATTATTAATAACCAAACATATCAAAAACGTCATTCATCAAAACATTAGCATAACGGTCCGCGATCAAAAAAGGATTGGTAATAACCGAACAAAAACAATCGAAGTTTTGTATACAGTGAAACCCTATAAGCGGACACTCACGGTTTCGTCAATTTTGTTCGCTTATTGGAGTTGTCCACTTATGATATGATATGATAGAACTGCACGATTTTAATATATATTTATTAACAATTTCCGCTGCTAGAGTTTTTCCGATATTAAATTTTTCAGCGATCTTTCGTGCTGATAGATGTTCCTTTTCTGAAACGTTAACAACCTCCATTTTTTTTCGTAAACTAAGAAATTTTTCTACTAGGCGCCATTTCAAAGAGATCTCTTACTTCCTAACTGAACAACAAATAAAACACAGCAGTTCCGTCAAATAAAATATGTTGTAAACGACAGAAGTATTTAGTCACCGCATTAAAACGGAAAGAGGTAATTCCTCGGCTTAATAATATTTATGCCCATTTCGTGCAGCGCTTCGTCCCGTTGTTAGAGGTTCGCGTCCTGTTAAGGGAGGTTTCAGTCAGAATTTTGTAAGCAAAAAAAAAAATTTCCGCTTCCGGTTATTAGAGTGTCCGGTTAGAGGCGTGAATTTTACAAGTAAAAAACGATAAAATTTTGGTTTCAACAAATTTGTCCGCCTAAAGGTAGTGTCCGCTGAATAGAGGTGTCCGCGTGGAGAGGTTTCACTGTATGTCATTTCTCAAAACCGGTCGAAAACATAAAGGACAATATCGTGTTGTTCACCCAAAGAAGAGTCAAAATGCGCTCTTCTTTGGTTGTTTAAAATGAGCTATAGAGAGGAGGAAAAGAATCTAAAATCCACATTTTTTATTCCCATATAAAAATACAGAATCAACTTAATAATATTTAAAATACATTTTTGAGCTTAGGGGATCAAGTACTACCAAAATACCAAAAATAAAAAATACGAGCAACGACTCTGTATTGTTTATAAAATAACCCATTCTCCTTTATGCCGATTTTGAGAAAAGGCTTCATACAAAACTTTGATTTTGTTAAGTCCTGTTTTAATGAATGACGTTTTTTATAATGTCCAGTTATTAATAATTCCGTTTTTAAAATTAGACTGTTATACCATTTTCCTTCTTGGACGATTTTTTTTGATTCTTTATCACATTAGATAGGGATTTCTGAATTTTTTTAATTTGTGTTGTATTTTGTACAATAGGTTTTGTAGGCGAAAAATAAAAATCTTTTTAACTAACTTATTTTATTAATACATATAGAATAATTTTTATAATAATAAAGTAAATATATATCACCAAAATAAAAAAGTTAGACTCTCTAAAAATAAGTTCTATCCTAATACCAGCACAAACTTTTAGATTGTCAACAAAACCAAAAAAATTATAAGCTAAAATTAATTTGCAAAACATCATTTAACGGATTATTTGGTTTTCATGGGAATTAAGTTTGTTTTGCAGTCTTCAAAATGATTTTAATCTAAACGGGCGTGAGTATTCGCCCTAAAGATATCCCCAAGTAAAGGTCGTTCAGATTCAATCCTGAAAATAGTTCTGAAATTATTTGTTGCTTGCATATTTGTAATACACTTTTTATCACAAACAGGGAAGCTAGAGGTATTTCAAAACGGCCTATTTCAAACCTGACTAAAATATTTAGGGTCGGATCAAGAATAAAATACCATTTTGCATGAAATCGGGGATTGAATTCTAGCACGCAATTGGCCTCTGGTAAATAAAAGAAATAAGGGACTGAAACAATTTTTTTTATTAAAATTTTTTTTTGAAAAATAAAGGAAATAAATATATATTTAAATTTACATAACTTGACAATTTTAAAAATATCAAAATTGAAAACCGCCTTGAAATCCATGCAAAAAATTTTGAAAACATTGAAAACGAATTAAATACCCATGGAAACGGAGCATAATATTAATATTCATTATATATATCAGGAAGCCAAGTTTATTGCTCAAAAATTAAGATATATCCATAAACATAATAATAATATAACATAATAAAATAAAACAAACACACTTATCCTTAAACGTAATTAATACTATCAAAAATAAAGACCTTTTTTAATCACTGTTTGGCTTTGATTTTTTCCTGTTCTTTACTTTTCGATACCATTTGATTTTGTGGTAAAGGTAATTGGTCCAGGAAACTAATAATCTGACCAATGTATTCTTTTGGGTATTTTCTGAAATGTCCCACATGGGGCGATTTTTCAAACACCTTCCATGTCACCTACAAGAGAAGAGAAATAATTTTAAATATAAAAATTAGTTAAATATCTAAAAAAATATTTAAACGAAGGTTCTACATACAGGGTGATTTTTTATAATCACAAAATCCCTCTAACTTGGTTATTATTGTATATGTATTATGTCCACTTCAAGCACTGCAACAAGCTGATAAACAAGAGAAACTGATAAAAATCCTTACCGGAATTCCCATACTCTCCCAGTTTTCCCGAACTCGATTGTTGGATTCTTCAGTTCCAATGGTGTCAGTTTTGCTGAGCAACATTAGAGCGGGGGCTCGGACCAAATTGGTATGAAACATTTGACTGGATCTTACATAGTGGGTCGTCGCTACTTTGTCAAAGGTTCTCATATGGTACCTAAGTAAGAAAATACAGTGTGAAACCAACAGAAACAACTCCTCCGAGGGAAAATGGGAAAATACCCCTACCGGCATTGAATTATACCAATGAGTATATGACCCATATTGTTGTAGAGTGGCAACTGGCAAGCCTTGCAACATTGAGGGGCAGATGGCGCTGAAATAAATTCGTCTGGTACGCAAGATTCAGCCACTACTAGTACGATTTAGTTGCATGTGCGAGTTCCAAGGTTCATGCCTATTACACAAATGCCATTAGATCATAGTAGGTGTCTCTGAATATTGCGTACTAGACGAATTTATTTCAGCGCAATCTGCCCCTCAATGTTGCAAGGCTCGACGGTTGCCACTCTATATGGGTACTCATTGATTATTTTATTTTACAGCCACTCAACAGGAACAAACCCAATTACAGAGTGGGAAAAATATAGTTAAAATTGACTACAGCTAATAAAACATACAAAAAAAATTGTGTTTATAAAAGAAAGAAATAATAAGTTAGTAGTGATTTAGGACAACCGTAATTTTTTTAAATAAGCGATACTGCAATTAAATATGTCACATCGTTCATTGTAAGAATTACAAGTGTTGCACGCTCCTGTTAAAGGGGCATTTTTGCAAATGTTGGTTCGTTGGTTTGGTAAATAAAATGGCACTGTCGATCGAGCCGAAGTTCTAGGTACTAAAAAGTTTAATTGTTGCAATAGTTCCGGCGAGTCAATTTGGTTGTTAATAATTTTATAAATGAACTGTAGCTCTGCCAAACTGCGTCTATCTTTTAAAGAACTGATATTAAACCTATCACAAAGGACCTCATTTGGTAAGCCAGGTATTTTAAAAATTTGCGCTGAATTTTTTCAATTGAGTCAATATGTGTTTGGTAGCACAGTGACCACACTATAAACGAGTATTCTAATCTTGATCGGACGTACGCAAAATATAATAATTTTAAGCTAGCGATATTTTTAAAATGTTGAGAATTGCGGATTATAAAACCGAGCATTTGATAACTCTTCTTAACAATATCCCGTATATGAGGAACAAACGAAAGAGCACTGTCGAATCCGAGGTCTTTAAATTCCAGTGATCTAGGCAATATGGCGCCATCCAAAGAATAGTCAAACTGAATTACCTGTTGCTTAAGAGAGAAGGAGACAACGTTAGATTTGGTAGGATTTAGTGGAAGTAAATTAGAGTGACACCAAGTATTAACTCTATTTAGGGCATTTTGAAGTTTTTCGCAGTCAGATAAATTATTTATTCGACAAAATATTTTAAAATCATCAGCATATAGTAGACAAATAACTTCAATGTCCAAATTGTGAAAGGCTTTCGCGGCCATCGTCCAATGGTGGGTGTGCTTTCGGGCTGTTCGGCCGTCGTCGTTGGAAATTCGTTCTCGACGTTTCGCCATCTCGAGTGGATGGCATCTATAGTCTTCGAGAAGCCGACAAACAGTCAACATCTCCTGAAGGCCATCCACTCGAGATGGCGAAACGTCAAAAACGAATTTCCAACCACGACGGCCGAACAGCCCGAAAGCACACCCAACTTCAATGTCGTTTAGAATATTATTAATAAAAGCAATGAAAATATTATTAATAAAAGCAATGAAAAATAATAATTATACTGATAAATGGTTAGATTTTGCTTTTAGTTTCTATTGGTTTCACAGAGCTTATGTTCTACACGGAGCTATCGCCTACATTCACCTAAAGAAGGCCAATACTGGTCGTAGATTGGCATGGATCACTGTTCCTGCAACTTGTCAGGACGTGTTCCAAACAAGGTTAATTCGTATCCTTGTAATCGCCGTTGAACAAAGTGAAAACCACATAGTTTTAATAAGAAAGTACATTTGTGTTTAAAAGAAAAACATATAACAAAAACATTTTATGTAAACAAAAATACGCGAATATGGTATCCCGTAATAAAAAAAGATATATCAACAAGAAGCGGAAAACTGTATGTGACGTCACACTTGGACCAAATGAAATTAATGCAGTTGTATTACACTGAGAAAAATATTGTGTAACTCTGCTTGAAGGTGTAATTGTTTTAAACAGAAAAAATATTCTACTATAAATTAAGGGGGGCAGTATTCTCGTATATAGCTATACTGTGGTCATAGAAAATCATCCATTTTTAAATAATAATAATTGTAAATTGCACAATTTTTTCTCTCAGTGTAATAGGACTAAATTACTGTCATTTATGTTTTGTCGCTTCTTGCTAAATCTACTTGTACAGTCGGGGACTTAATAAATGGCCGCTGCCATTTTCAGAAGAGCTTGGATAAGAATCCCAATACCGGCCGAGGTTATTGACCGGATTTCGTGGCGCGTCGTTCAACACATATAATTTATTCGCATTCCTGGGTTAAATTTAATCATGAAAAATTTTGCTTTTGTATTCCGTTTGAATGTTCGGTTAAAAAAATACACATAATTGCAGAAAAAATTAGCTTTGGTCTGTAGTCAGTTTGAATGTTCGGTTAAAAAACTTAACTTTGTAAAAATATGTTTTATAATACATTAAATTAAACTTCTCGGTGCCCTCTATATCACCAATATAAAAGGTAAAGGACAAGTGTTTATAATAATCACGAGAGGCCGCCAAAGTCACTTCAGTTTTGAGTTTTGACAATTTAAACTTTTATTTATTTCTTACAAACACAAACCTTTAGACCAACTTTTGGGGTCTTTTTTATTTCTTTGTGAGGCAAGCAATAAAAATATAACAATTGTTTTGACGTATTTCCAATAGCAAAAAAGTTGACTTTTTTTACAAAATTATTAATTTTTGGAAAATTTTCAACATATGATTCTATTTTTCTCGATAACCATTACATCTACAACTGTAATATTTTCAGGTTAGTTTAAGGGACTCGGTAGCTTCTTCGTGGCACAGTATCAACTAAATGTTTTTTTGAAATTTTGATGAAAATTTTCCTGACCAAAGGGGTACCCAAAAAGTGCAGTTTTTTAATTTTTTTAAATTGCTAACTTTGTAAAAATATATATTATAATACATTAAATTAAACTTCTCGGGTCCCTCTCTATCACCATACAAAAGGTTAAGTATAAGTGTTTATAATAATGCCGCGAGAGGCCGCCAAAGTCACTTCAGTTTTGAGTTTTGGCAATTTAAACTTTTATTTATTTCTTACAAACACAAACCTTTAGACCAACTTTTGGGGTCTTTTTTCTTACTTTGTGAGGCAAGCAATGAAAATATAACAATTGTTTTGACGTATATCCAATAGGAAAAAAGTTTACTTTTTTTTGACAAAATTTTTAATTTTTTGAAAGTTTACAACTTTTGATTTTATTTTTCTCGAAAACTATTACATCTACACCTGTACTATTTTCAGGTTAGTATAAGGGACTCGGTAGCTTCTTCGTGGCACAGTATCAACAAAATGTCTTTTTGAAATTTTTGACGAAAATTTTCCTAACCAAAGGGGTACCCAAAAAGTGCAGTTTTTTAATTTTTTTAAATTGTTAACTTTGTAAAAATATATATTATAATACATTAAATTAAGCTTCTCGGGGACAAAATTATTAATTTTTGGAAAATTTTCAACATATGATTCTATTTTTCTCGATAACCATTACATCTACAACTGTAATATTTTCAGGTTAGTTTAAGGGACTCGGTAGCTTCTTCGTGGCACAGTATCAACTAAATGTTTTTTTTGAAATTTTGATGAAAATTTTCCTGACCAAAGGGGTACCCAAAAAGTGCAGTTTTTTAATTTTTTTAAATTGCTAACTTTGTAAAAATATATATTATAATACATTAAATTAAACTTCTCGGGTCCCTCTCTATCACCATACAAAAGGTTAAGTATAAGTGTTTATAATAATGCCGCGAGAGGCCGCCAAAGTCACTTCAGTTTTGAGTTTTGGCAATTTAAACTTTTATTTATTTCTTACAAACACAAACCTTTAGACCAACTTTTGGGGTCTTTTTTAATTCTTTGTGAGGCAAACAATAAAAATATAACAATTGTTTTGACGTATATCCAATAGCAAAAAAGTTGACATTTTCTGACAAAATTTTTAATTTTTTGAAAATTTACAACTTTTGATTTTATTTTTCTCGAACACCATTACATCTACAACTGTAATATTTTAAGGTTAATATAAGGGACTCGGTAGCTTCTTTGTAGCACAGTATCAACTAAATCTTTTTTTTGAAATTTTTGACGAAAATTTTCCTGACCAAAGGGGTACTCAAAAAGTGCAGTTTTTTAATTTTTTTAAATTGTTAACTTTGTAAAAATATATATTATAATACATTAAATTAAGCTTCTCGGGCCCCTCTATATAACGATGTAAAAGTTAAAAGACAGGTATTTATAATAATGCCGAGAGAGACCGCCAAAGTCACTTCAGTTTTGAGTTTTGGCAATTTAAACTTTTATTTATTTCTTACAAACACAAACCTTTAGACCAACTTTTGGGGTCTTTTTTATTTCTTTGTGAGGCAAGCAATAAAAATATAACAATTGTTTTGACGTATATCCAATAGCAAAAAAGTTAACTTTTTTTTGACAAAATTTTTAATTTTTTGAAAATATACAACTTTTGATTTTATTTTTCTCGAACACCATTTCATCTACAACTGTAATATTTTCAGGTTAGTATAAGGGACTCGGTAGCTTCTTTGGGGCACAGTATCAACTAAATGTTTTTTTTTTTGAAATTTTTGATGAAAATTTTCCTGACTAAAGGGGTACCCAAAAAGTGCAGTTTTTTAATTTTTTTAAATTGCTAACTTTGTAAAAATATACATTATAATACATTAAATTAAACTTCTCGGGGCCCTCTATATCACCATATAAAAGGTTAAGAACAAGAGTTTATAATATTGCCGCGAGAGGCTGCCAAAGTCACTACAGTTTTGAGTTTTGGCAATTTAGACTTTTATTTATTTCTTACAAGCACAAACCTTTAGGCCAACTTTTGGAGTCTTTTTTATTACTTTATGAGGCAAGCAATAAAAATATAAAAATTGTTTTGACGTATATCCAATAGCAAAAAAATTAACTTTTTTTTGACAAAATTTTTAATTTTTTGAAAATATACTTTTGATTTTATTTTTCTCGAACACCATTTCACCTACAACTGTAATATTTTCAGGTTAGTATAAGGGACTCGGTAGCTTCTTTGTGGCACAGTATCAACTAAATGTTTTTTTTGAAAGTTTTGATGATAATTTTCCTGACCAAAGGGGTACCCAAAAAGTGCAGTTTTTTAATTTTTTTAAATTGCTGCTTTCAGGATTTTAATTTATTGTTTTTTATTACATAGTTACATAGAGAAACACAAATGCAACATGTTTGTATTCCTAGCTATTTTTAAAATGGTAAAAATAAATACAAGCAAAAATTGGTTATTTGAGTAAGGGCGTTTATCGGCCAATATTCCAAATAGTTATTAATTTCAATAGCAAAAATTGCATTGCACAAAAGTGCACAGCGACAGCCGATCGACGTGGAGTCGAAGGAATGAAAGCGCGCGATACGATGTTCAATAATTCATTCATTCATAAACCTCGCCCGGTATTGGGATTCTCATCCAAGCTCTTTTGAAAACGGCAGCGGCCATTTATTAAGTCCCCGACTGTACCTACTAGTCGCAGTTGGGTACAAAATTGATAGGTATACCTATAATGTATGTCATTCTTCAACTTTTAGTTTTGTATTTTCATGAATCAGGTTATTGGATAATTTTGTACCCAGCTGCGACTAGTCGGTACAAGTAGATTTAGCAGTTTGTGTTTTTTTATTTCCAACTTTTAGGTTTAATATTTAATCAGCCAGTCATTTAAGTAAATCAAGGTACCTAATTATTACCTAAATCATGCATTTCTTTTTTCTTGCCTTGGGGGGGGGGTCGGCGGGGGGGGGGGTAATTTCTCCCTTTAATTCCCCACCCGTAGAACCGCCAATGACCTAAGAGATAATTATGCAGGTTTAACAACTTAATCACCCAAAATAAACACTTACATCATGTACTGTCCCAACGCCTGCTGCATAAGCTTGTTTCTTGGAAAGACCGCTGGTGGTACACCTTTGTGGATTTCGGTTACGTCTGCAGCACTGTCCCATACTTGACCTATAGACAATACGATTTTTTTATATGTTGCTAGTATGCTTGAGGGTAGTTCATCCTCAAGTTTGTAATGCTTAAATCCCTGGTGCTACTCCCGTGGGACTCAGAAATCTGGCAAGTTAAAAAAAACTACATATATTTTTTTAACTTTAAAATTTTTTAGATTTTCGAGCCCCACGGGAGTAGGTAGCATAGGCATTTCAGGATTGCAAACTTGGGCATGAACTACTTACTCTAAAGGATCCTAACAATATACCGCGTAAACAAGTGCACATCTAGGGGGATAAAAAACAGATAGAGTATAGTATGTATTAATAAGAGACCGCGATACGCCCGATTCCTGTCGAAAGCGTTTCAGCGTTGCCAAAAATAACCTCGATAAATAACTGCAGGCGCAAGTGGTCCGTTACCTACGAAGCTCGTAGGTTCGGTTCGGTGAATGGTCGCAGTCGTCAAAGGGCGGACAACCTGAATTATTTTGTTTGGGGCAAGAATTATTATACCCTGTTTCCACCAATGCATGCCCACCCCGATTCAAAAAACGGCCCATGGATTTGTACGGGTTTTAAATGCAGCGTCACCTGATGCGTTTTTTGAATCGGGGTGGGCATGCATAGGAGGAAACAGGGTGTTAAATGACTTGATTTTTAGGACACTTTACAAAAAGTGGTCCATTAAACGTGAAAATGTAATTTTTTTTTAAATTAAATGTGAGATTTAGGTCCTGAAACACCGAAATCAGCGAATAAAATTAATTTTCTGTTTGAATACACGATAAATTAAGCATAGCTTAAACAATTTTAACCCAATATGATGATGAAAGGGGCGATTCCACAGAAAGTGGTCCTAAGCGGATATGTTTTAAACATTTTTATAGGTTATCAAAATTAGTCTTAAATTAAAGCCAAGTCTTCTTAGCTTATGATCTTTAGCAGTGGCGGCGCGTGATAAAAAGTTTTGGGGGTGCACACCAAACAATAAAAATAAAAATTGCAACGCAGGCGAAAATCTTTTTTCAGTGCCACGCTAACTTTTTGGGCCTTCGAGTGGGCCGTCATATCATATAATTTAGAGCAAATAATTAAAAAATGAGATATTTAGTTAGATATTAGTTACCTACCTATTATTATTGTTTTTATAAATCAATAATAAATTATCACACCTAGTTCATTTTCTCCTCTAATGGCAAAGATGAAAATTTATGTAAATATTGCACGCTAATGCTATCAGAATTAGAAAATTTCCGCCATTGTCAAAATTCCCCAGATTAATATATCTACATTTTCGTAATAAAAAAAAAACACACGGCAGAAGTGTAAACTTCAACAAGGCGAAATTATTAATACTGGCCCATAACATATTCTGCAAAGCGGACCGAAGCGAACTCTTCTGTGTACTGGCCTTCATCTGCATCATCATATCGCTCGCTGAATGTTTCTCACAGTTAGTCGACTCTTCGAGCCGAGTTCACCCAAATGAGCGTTACATAGCCGAGCCTGACGGCTCAGTTGAATTCACTACCCACAAAAACTGCTAAACGCGCCTAAAAAGTTTACACTTCAAAAACTACAAACATGTAAAACATCAATATTTTTATTTTTTGCATACTTAGTAAATTTCAACTCTATTCAGTATTTATTGGATTTACCGATAATATAATGATTACTTAGTACCGAATACAAAATATCTGATACTCGAATAGGAAGTATCAGTATCTACTCGATACTTGGAAAAGTAATCATTGCACACACAACTACTAAGTGTACGAATTAAAAGTGCCGGTAATCTGCTCTAACATGCAACGCGAACCGACGACGCTGGGATCATCACGGGGGTGCGGGCGGCATTGAGGCTGGTCTTTGTATACGCGCCGTGCAGAAGGAAAGTTCAGATTCTATGTACTGTAAAATTGTATTGGGACATGTCGTCCTCTTTTTCTATATTTCGTAATTAGCATGCGACATAACATCTAGGGTGCATAGAATTTGGTTCCAGTAAATAAAGCGTTGTTTGCATATACGTAGTATTCCGTATATGGTTGTTTGATAGAGAGTTTGAACACGAATACAAACACATACATCAGGTATTAATTCCTAGATTATATTCCAGTCTTTAGTGAATTTCTTTTGGGATAATTATGAATTAAATTAAGGAATGATCAAAGTTTAATATATTTTTAAGTAAAATTTGGGAGTGCACATGTGCACTTGTGGAGAAACCGCCACTGATCTTTAGACAGGACTTCATATAGTTTTTCTATTTTTCCAAAAAATCCGAAGAAAAAAGCATTAAACTAATTTATATAACAATATCCATTATTTTAGCTTAAAGATAAACATATCAAAAAACTGTTTTTCCTTAAGCTTTTGATATTAAACAATTAACCATACCATAGTACCATATACAATAAATGTACAAATTTTCATGCCAAAGTTTGCTTGTTTGTACTTGGTTTAGCGTAAAAATACATGGCATGATAAACTGTTGTCACACACGTAACGAAAAGAGAAATAAAAATGTATGACTCGGAAATTAGGCATTAATTAAACGAATTTTTTTTTGTCAAAAGCCCATTTATGAGATACCAGAAACAAAATTTTAAAAAATTGCATGCAATAAGTTTTTTTTTATCAACAGAAATAACTCTGTCACACACGTAACGAATATTTTAACTTTTGCAATAAAATGCAATATTTTCTAAGTAATAATTTTGTTTGTTCAGTTTTCGCCTTAAATGTCTATTCTTTGAGTAATTCTAAAAGGAATAGTTTGTATAGTCATTATTGGCGTAAATAAAAAACAAAATAATTATATTATTCGTTGTGTTCATCTGCGGAATGCTACTAGACCTAATAATGTTATTCCAGGCCTAAATTGGCCACCTACTTCTACAAATAACACTGTCGAATTTCAACAAAGTTGTGTAAAATTTACTTAGTAATTAAAATTATATTTACAAAAAGGTTTGACGTATCTTGAAATCTATATATTTTTAGACCTATGTTTATAAGAACCTCTCTTATAAGAGAAAACTTTTTGATATGCTCGGACGCAAAAGAAAAGACTAAAAATACCATATTTTTATTTGTTAGTAAGTTGTTTGAGATAATTTTTACAGAAGGTCAAAAGGAAGATGTGATAATTTTTAGTGATGGACCATCATCGGAATTCAAAAATAAATACTTACTTCCATGTTTAAAAGACAAATTTTATGTTAATTTTACATGGAAGTATTTTTCCATAAGCTACGGCAAAGGTGTAGTAGGCGGTATAGGAGGATGCGTAGAATCTTTGGTTTGGCAACTATCTCAATCTAAAGATGAAAAATTGGTAGTCCAAAATTTGCTTGACTTTTATAAAGCTGCATCAAGTGTTTAAAATCAACTTCTTTATGAAAACAACAACAGCAGATTACTATTTATAAAACTAAATAAGCCTAACCCAAAAAATTTAGGTAAGAAGTTATTTGGTCAAGTAATTATGAAATTTTTAAAAAAATATCCTTTTTAGTTGTCTAGTTATAGTTCTTTTTAAAAATAAAATATTATTAGCTGTTACTTTTTGTATTTGTTCATTAGTGCCCCACGTAACACGTTGTTGTCACACACGTAACTCACTTTTAAGTTTATTAATAAAATGCATAAAGGGGCATTTAAATGTAAATCTTATTGTACAAAATATTACCAAGTTTTAGTTAAAAAATAAAAGTTGAATTAAGTATTTGGCAGTTCGCAGAAAGTTTTTAAAAATCACAAAAATACATTATTCTGTAGAGAAATAAATGTCACACACGTAACGAATTTTTATAATCTTATAAGTAAGTTAATCTAAGTCTGAATGTCACACACGTAACGGTGGAATCACCCAAAGTCTTTTGTTGGCATTAGATTTCTTTGAAATCAAGAAAGGCTTATGATTATTATTATTTAAACAATTTTAGTTTAAAACTATCAGTTATACATAACTTTGCTTGACATGCAAAAGGTCCCTAATAAAAGTGAATTCTTAAATTAACTTACCAACAATTCTCTTCAACACAGGCTCGTATCTCTCGAGTTCGGATTTCATCTGCACCATACATTCGCCCCATAGGTAGCCCCCCACCGAGAAGCCGTGAAGCACTATAGGGCTATAGGCGTTTTTCTCAAGGAAGCTCAGAATGTCAGAGGCCACGACCTTTAAAAAAACTAGCATTTAGATTTTCGCAACTTCCCTCGTTATAAAACATACCGTAGAAGTATTTATAATGTTATAGACTTGACCCCTTATATTCGTATTATCCACGAAAATTAATGCACTTTTGCATGCGCTCAAACCAGTTGTCAAAGCTGTAATTCCACTCGTTTGTTGGTACTATCAAAATTGCATTCTTGAAGGCGTCGACTGCTTCCTCTGGCGACTGAAATCTTTGAACACGCAGTCCTTGATTGTCGGAAAAGTATAGAAATCGTTGGGTCTTACTTCGGGACTGTATGGAGGATGGTCCAACAATTTAATGTTTTGTTAAGTTTAACATTCAATAGTTTTTTGTGCTTTGTGCGAACTTGCATTGTCTTGATGGAGGATCATTCGTCGTTCGGGGTTCGTTTTTCTAAGCTCAGCGATGACTTTCGGCAAAGAAATGGTGATGTACCAATCGAGAGTAACAGTCCTTTAATCTTCCAAAGTAATTGTTGCTACAAGAACTGCTTTTAAGACAAATCTCGCCACCATCTTTTTGGATACACCTCGAGAACGGATGACTTGTTGGCTTTTCTTCATCCTAGAACATCCAAACAGACGACTGACGTTTATTTTCGGGTTTATATGAGTAAGTCCACGATTTATCACCACTGACAATGCTGTACACGTTCTTCGAGTTTCCTGCCTCAAAACGGGCCAGAGTTTTCTGACAATTGACCTTAGCCTCTTTCTGTTCTTCGGTTGTTCCGCGATATCCAGCGGGAAACTAATTTTCTTACCCCTAATATTTTATAAAAAATTTTTTGAGTTGGGGTCTTTGAAATCCCCAATGAAGCTTCAATCTCGCGATATGTCACATCTCGATCTTCCGTGATGAGCATGCGCACAGCATCGATGTTATCCTGGCTGACAGCCGTTTTTGGTGCACCTGGCCTTGGCTCGTCACTAAGGCTAATTCGTCCACGCTTGATTTCTCCATACCAACGAGAAACTGTCGAAAATGTCGTGGTTCATTACCGAAAACAGAAATCAACTCAGCAAGGCATTCTTGTTGAGATAATTTCCTTTGAAAGTTGTAAAAACTTATAGCCCGAAAGTGTTCTCGGTTTAATTCCATTTTTCGACTGATTTCTTAATTTAAAAAATTCACTGTACCTATAAACTATATGTATCGCACTGACGTTTTGAACGTATAATCTTTGGTTCTCAGTGATCTCATAAAAATTCAAATTAACTTTAGAAATAAAAAAAACACAATAAAAATTTTGTAACAATTTGTTATATTATTAGTAAATAAAACGTCGTTTCTGCACGTCGACCCAAGCGCACGTGATTCACTTCACTCATCCTAAAGTATCGCATTTTTAGTGATTTATATAACCATACCCTCAAATGGTCTAGCACATTGGTGAGTTGAAAAAATTACTGTAGCTGTTCCACAATACTGTAAATTGGCCCTTTGATGAAATTCCCGCCATAAAATTCCGCGATGTCATCTCGCAGCTGTGGTGTTTGCGACACGTCAACACGCAGAAGGGGTTTGCAAGAGAAAATATCACGCAGATTGCTTGCGTATACCAAACGATTCAGTAGCAGTAATACAGAGTGTACCAGGGCTAACTTGGAAATGTCCCACGTGCCGTAACCTACCTGCCGAAACTTTTACAGCTAACTTGGAAGGTCGTATTGAAGCAAAACTCAACTCGGTGAAACAATCAATTGTAGAGGAATTATTTACAAAAATCGATCAAAAGCTCCAGGATGTCAGTCCTCGAACAATCATCGAACCCAGGAATTCTGACGTTCTTAAAAATCAATTTCGTTCTAATATTATCATCAAACCGAAAGTTACAAATCAGAACAATACGCAAACAAAGAGCGATATTCTCCACAAAATCAAGCCAGACCAAGAAAAAATCCAAATCAATCGTGTAAAGCACATTTCCAACGGAGGCATCGTACTGTCCACCAACCACAATGATGCCCAACGCATGAAAGATCTTTTTAGCCAAAACTTAGCAGACGATTACGAGGTTCGAGAATCAAAATCCGTATCGCCGATGGTCAAGATTGTTGGTCTCTCAGCCGAGTACGACAAAGACGTACTATTACGACACTTAAAAACGCAAATTTTTTTCTTTAATAACTCAGCAGATATAAATATTCTAAAAGTCTGGCCAACCAAAAATAACGCGAGCATTTTCCAGATGGTACTGCAAGTATATATGGTCACACACAAAAAATTAACTGATAAAAACGCCTTGTAGTTGGTCTTGATTATTGTACCGTTTACGATTCAACTTCTTTATCACGCTGTTTCAACTGCAACAACTTTAACCACTCAAAAAAATATTGTCAAAAAGACCCCACCTGCCCCCTCTGCGCTGGGCCACACTTGGTAAACGCGTGTGACAACTCTGCCAATAAATGCTGCGTCAATTGTAAGCATCTTAAAACCAAATTCGACCTAAACATCGAAATAAATCATGCTTGCTGGAATTATAATGCATGTTAGGCTTATAAACAGACACACGAAAAATACAAGTCGGAAATTTTTGGGTCCACCATGTAGCAGCCAACCACGCTAGCCCCCTCCTTAGCTGAGTTTACTGTTGATCCCCACAATATTTCACTACAGTCGACTGAGTCTGGTAGGCGCTGTGATATCCTTTCAATTTATTAACAAAACGTACGCGGGCTATGGACAAAAACAAAAACTATTTTTAATTCCACACTCGCCTATGAATTTGATATCATAGCGTTGACTGAGACTTGGTTGTACCCGGGTATTCACGATACGGAACTTTTTCATTCGGGGTATTGCATCTTTAGATCTGACAGAAACTACGATGAAGTCGAACAAAACTTGGGGGGTGGTGTTTTGTTGGCTGTAAGGGAAAATCTACAGACAACCAACCTGGAAATTAAATTGCCTGTATCAATCCGTGACACAATAGACATAGCTGGAATCAAAGTATCTTTCTCGAACAAACTATCTCTTTATATTTTCCTTGTATATATTCCGCCAGGCAAAATCTCATACATATATGAACAACTTTTTGAATATCTGTCATCGCTGAATTTCCTATATAGTGCTAAAGTAGTCTTTCTCGGAGATTTTAATTACCCTGAATACGTAACCTACATGGAGAAGGATCCTCCTCCCAACAGTAGGTTAACTCACTTGCTGAATTTTATTAATTTTTTTGATTGGCATCAGATTAACACTGTCAAAAATTCTGATAATCGACTGCTTGATCTAGTATTAACATCTTCCTCAAACCTCACTTCCGTGCAGAGATGTCATGACATCCTGCTAAACGAGGACAGGTGCCATCCTTCTTTATTAATTGACTAAAAAATGGCCGGTGACAAAAAGTTGAGCAAACTCAAAATTAATGACATCTTTTATAATTTCAAGAGATCTGACCTGAGAAATCTATATGCGAGCTTAGCTGAGATTGACTGGCGTGTTTTGGAAACGGTTGATAAGGTCAATGAGGCTGTCGAATTATTTTATTACAAATTATACTCCTGTCTAGACACCCACGTGCCAAAAACATCTAAGCGGCGTAGAAAATATCCTCCCTGGTTTACTTCCCTCATCATACGGTCGATTAAACAAAAACATAAATACTTTCAAAAACAAAAAAAAGTCGCAGCGATAATGATTTACTTAAATTTCGAGAACTTCGTAATAAAATAAAACGCGATACAGAAACATCATACCGCGAGTATTGCGCTAGACTTGAAGCGAACCTGACAACTCAACCTGGAAATTTCTGGCGCCTAATACAATCATTGCAGTCGAATAATGGTCTGCCGCAGTGCATGACAGATCACAATGAAGAGAGTACGACGGATCCCCAGCGCATAGCTGATGCATTTGCTGATTACTTTCAGAGTTCATATACACCATCTCAGCAGCGTACCTCAGTACAAAATAATATTCCTTCTAACCTTAACTCAAATTTCATTTCACTTAAAAGTTTTAATGAATCTGAGGTATTGCAAGCACTAAAGACCATGAGACCCAAGGCCATTGTCGGTCCCGACAAAATTCCTGCATTTTTACTGAAAGATTGTCATACGTCTTTGCTTACCCCTTAACTTATCTTTAAAATGCTGCACATTTCCTGATACTTGGAAAAATTCTAAAATTATACCTGTCCATAAAAAAACAAGAAAAAGATCGTATTGTAAATTATCGGCCAATTACCATAATAAACAATTTTTCAAAATGTTTTGAACGCGTTCTCCATACATCGCTTTACTTTCCCCTGAGCAGTCAAATAGATTCCTGTCAACACGGCTTCATGAAACGCAAATCTACCACAACCAATTTAATTACTGTTGCACACCTAATAGCTGAATCCTTGGATGCGGGTGCTCAGATTGATGTTATTTACACCGATTTTTCTAAGGCCTTTGACAGACTAGACCATAGTATTCTTCTCCGTACACTTGTAACCTTTGGCATCTCTGATGATTTATCTAAGTTTCTTTATTCATACTTAACTGAAAGGCTTCAGTATGTAGAATGCTATGGACAAACCTCCTCTACGATCAAGGCTACTTCCGGAGTTCCTCAAGGCTCTATACTAGGTCCTCTCTTCTTTATAGCTTTTATAAATAGCATAGTTCAGGACATAGAAGTTATTTGCCTATTGTACGCTGATGACTTAAAGCTTATCTTTAGAATAAATTACATTGGTGATTGTGAAAAACTTCAAGCTGCTCTAAATAAGGTATATACTTGGTGTCTTGATAACTCTCTCCCTCTCAATCCATCTAAATGCAATGTAGTGTCTTTCACCCTTAGAAAACAGGTAATTCAATTCAATTACTCCATTGATACAACCGAAATACCCAGGAGTCTGGAATTTAAAGATCTCGGAGTAACATTCGATAGTGCTCTATCATTTGTTCCCCACATCCAGGATGTTGTAAAGAAAAGCTACCGAATGCTTGGGTTCATAATACGGAATTCTCAGTACCTAGAAAATATTTCCAGTATAAAATTACTCTATTTTGCTTATGTCAGATCTAAATTGGAATACTCGTGCATAGTATGGTCTCCGTATTATGATACTCACATTAATACTATTGAAAAAATTCAACGTAAGTTTCTGAAGTACCTTGTTTTGAAGCTTGATGGTGTGTATCCCGAAATTGGTATTCTGAACCTGGTCCTTTGTGAAAGGTTCAGTATATCTTCGTTGGAGGACCGGCGCAAGTTGGCAGAGTTGCAATTCATTTTCAAATTAATACATAATAAAATCGACTCCCAGGAATTATTGCATAAGATTAATTTTTTAGTACCCAGAACATCAGCACGCACTACTGTTCCGTTTTATCTTCCTTACCAGCGCACCAATATTTGCAAAAATTCTCCAATAATTCGGGCTTGTAACACGTGCAATCAGACTTGCGACAGATTTGACATATTTAACTGCAGTATCTCTACTTTAAAGAATATACGATTTTTATCATTTTTATTTCTGCTCACTCAGTGTAGATGTAGTAAATTTCTTTTATTTTGTACATAATTTTATCCTTAGATTATTGTTAATCACTGTCTTCCCCACTTTGTAATTGGGTTAACTCCTGTTAAGTGGTGTAAATAAAATAAAATAAAATAAAATAAAATATTTTGGAAATAATACATAAATAACTTAAAACTTTGGCAGTAGATGCATTAACGTGTTGAATACGTATAAACATTTAAATATTGTAAAAAGAGCAATATATATATATTAGAATCCTTGCTCAGTATCACTCAAAACAATTGAAAATCGGTTTAATCATCGCCATTATCGTCCAAAAAATTAACATGTAAAATATAGCAGACAGCTGACACTGACTTACTCCGTTTTTATTTGACATCTCCTAGTGACGTTTAGAGGTTTAAATATGGCTACCTTTTTAAACCAAAATATTATTTTTATTTTTTTTTTTAAGTTTTGTTTGGATATAATGTCACGACTACAACGAAAAAATATGGCCTATGTTGCAAGGTTAAACAAATTATATAAATTTTAAAATCCATTGTATCCAAGGGAAGAAATTAGTTAAACCTTTTTTTGAATTTTAAAACCTAGGACTGTTGAACATTTCTATATTTAAAATTAATATTCTCATACCTGAGTGCCTTTGACAGGCCACAGGAATTGCCAGGGATTGCAAGTGACATTTAAAACGTCAAATCCTTTGTCGACATAAATCTGAGCGTATTTGGCGGTGTGCTTCTTTTTGGCCATCAACCAGCTTAGAAGGACTACAAGAGGTCGCTCTTGGTCACCTTCGAATTTTAAGTTGACAGGTCTGGACGGTTTCTTTTCGTTTGACAGGAGGTTCATGTTTTTGGTCACTTCGATGGTTGAGATGTTGCGCGCTGGCAACATCAGGAAGCCCTGAAAATTAGTTTTGGGTAATTACATTGCATGATCAGTGGCGTTCGCTAGGGGGGCCTGGGGGGCTGATGCCCCCACCTGATTTTCCCCAAAAATCAAAATTAAAATGTATCGAACTGCGCTAAAGCCCCCCAGGATCCATCGTTATGTGTCGATCCGCACTCAAGCCCCCCCAGGATTTATTTCTGCGTACGCCATTGATGATGTTCACAATTAAATGTACCGTAGAACGTCGTGACTTTGTGCCTGGCAGGTGACTGTGTGACAGACTGTATTCTCGCCATTTAGGGCCGGTTTCTCAATAGAGGGTTACCCCTGACCTGTGGGTTATCATTCATAGCTGTCTTTTTTGGCATGTGGTAACCCTCTAATGAGAAACCGGCCCTTAATCAGTGACAATTTAAACGTGTATTAACCTATCACCACGAAACACGTGTTCACGGACTCCAAAGAAGCGCGCGGTTCGGTTTAGACGTCAGTTAACGTTGGACAAGTTCACAAACAGCTGTGCGGGCCATTTATATAAATGGTAAGAAATTTGAATATTTTACGTTTTTCGTATACTTTAAATTACCCAACAAAAACTATCTAGCCAAGATATAGACGGTGTTTCACGAACATCGAAACCGAGGCCTTTTTGGGTATTTAGAGTGCGAATTAGAGAAACGCTCGGACACGTCGATTTCTTTTGCGAGAGGGACACTTTTTGGCTATCTTGAAATTTTTTTAGCACAAACCCCCTTCGAGGGTTATACTTTACCCCTATATTTTGAATAGGGAAAGTGGGTTCTAGTGATACCTTGTTTTGAAGCTCTCTTGAATATTACGATTACTTTTTGAGGTATTTGCTTTCAAATTTCCAAATTTAACATGGAATGATAAAATAAAAATTAAATCTGAAAAATATAAAATTCTAATAAAAATTTTATTTTATCAGTCCATGTTAAATTTGAAAGTTTGAAAGCAATTATCTCAAAAACTAATAGATTTTTGAAATTTTTACACGGTTGTAAGGACATTAAAAAGGCCTTCAAAACAAGGTATCACTAGACCCACTTTCCCTATTCAAAAGGGGTAAGGTATACCCCTCGAAGGGGGTTCGTGCTACAAAAATGTCAAAATAGCCAAAAAGTGTCCCCCTTGTAAACAAAATCGACGTGTTTCAGCGTTTTTTTAATTTCTTGATAATTTTCGAGAAAATATAGGTGGTTCCTTTTTACATTGTCACCTAGTATATTGGATGTGTTCGCTTTAGTTTTGGCTATTTATTGAAGAACTTTTATTTTAATAAGTCCAATCACGAAGCTCGTGTGGTCATAATTAATAAAATGTCAACAAAATGCGGAGTGAAATTGTGTCAGGTTTTAGTATTTAAAAAAACCGTCGTGAATTTGTGACAATAGGGACTTATTAGAATAAAGCCATGCAATAATAGTGTCAGGCAGTATTTTGACAGATTTACATTGCAGGCTGACAGTTGATGAATTTAAAACTTTCGACGTTTATTTATCTATAAATACAGTCGGTTCGTACAGTAAACAGAATCCTTTTATGTTGAAAGATTAGCGGTCATATTCCAATGCAAAACTATCAAAATACAGCCTGACACTATTATTGCATGGCTATATCCAATAAGTCCCTAATTGTTTTCGTTTGTAGCGATGTCACGATACTACACAAGGCTGCCAGAGACTCTCTCATATACCGGGTGGGACAAAAAGCCGGACAATTTTTTTATTATAACTTTTGAACTATAAAATCGATTTTAATGGGATAAACTGCACTTTACAGAGAATTAATCAGAGGTTTGACTAAATATATTTTTTTTGTCCGCCATCTCAAAATTCAAGATGGCAGACGATATTAGGCAGACGAAATTAAAATGTACCTTTCCAAGATGCTCGTTTATTCTTGTGTTGCGAACATGTTTTAATTATTTTTTTTAATTAGTAAAAAAGCTGCATTCTTGCAACGCATAAGAAGGTACGAATTAGCAAAATCTGTTTAGTGGTTCTAAAAAAATATTTTTGTTTCAACCATTGTTTTGCCAATCATGTCTGCATTTATTTTCTTATAAATTCATTAATATTGAACCGATTGTAATGAAATAAAAAACATTCTGGTTAGAATTGATTGCTTTTTAAAGATCATAAGTGGTACCGCCAAATTTACCAAATTAATTTTTTTCTTACTTTTTTGGAAGATTTTTTGTTTTTTATACATTTTAATTTTTTTATGTTTAGATGCTTTTCTAGAAAAAATAGAATTGCCTATGGTATACAGCAAATGCCAAAATAGAGCTTTTAACGTTGTCAAAACAATGTTTAAGGGAAAAACCATTTTAAACCACAAAAAACCTTTTACACATAAAACTAAACTAAATTTTTTGTAGGAAGGTATATCAATGAATGTCTATTGTTTATAAATTTCAAATTTGTGATTTTAATTTCCAAAAATGAAAATAATTATGCATATACAGGTTGTTTCTTTTAAACCGAAACATATGCTTTTTTGGGTATTTCTCAAACTTTTTTGAAAAAGCTAACGAATATTTACAAAAAATAAAGTAAATTTCTGCTTTTTTAGGTTGAATTTGTGCGCCAAATAGAAAATAACTTTAGATTAATTGGTACCAAAAAAACGCTAGTTACTTCTTTTTTCCATATTTAGGCAATATCATCTCGATTTCATAATAGATATATAAAATTTGTTAGATTTCTTTAAGGGCTTCGATGTTTGAGACACCCTGTATAGGTATGCTCATATTTTGTTTACAGAAAAAATGTTCTTTATTTAAATTTTAGTCTTTTGGAAATTTTTCTCAGGGCTGGATAAAAAAATGTATTCTTGAAAAAATAATACAAATACAATAAAATACAAATAAATGGATCAATGACGGATCTGATACCTTCCTAACCCACTAGCACACTCCAAGTAAACTCCATGCTATATGAACCTTAAAAACAGTTTTTTGTAAATATCTCGAAACAAAACAAATTTTTGAAAAAATGTGCATTACAATATTCCGAAAACCGCATATTGATGCGACGCTCCGTTAAAAAGTTAGCATTTTTTAAAACTTTTTAATCAGCTCGTCACAGTATCGAATACTATTTTACCTAAAAATTTCATGAAAATCGGTTAGGCGGTTTAGGAGCTATCGTTACGACAATACTGCTAGGGCAGAGCTGTCGGGTACTTCAAGTACAGTACTTGAAATTGTACTTCAAGTACTGTACTTGAAGTACAGCTACAATCCACTAAATTGTACTTGGTACTTGAAGTACTTTTAACAATGTACTTGGAAATGTACTTGATTTTATCAAGTACAGTACTTCAGGTACACTAAAATGTACTTCAAGTACACCGAAAGTACTTTAAGTACATTATAAGTACTTCAAGTACATTCAAGGTACTTCAAGTACATTTGAAGTACTTCAAGTACAATAAAATGTTTTTACTTGAAATACAATTTAGATAGGTGAGATATAAAGTTTAAATGTTGAAGACAAGTGGAAACCTCAGGGTTGCCCCCTATCCGGTTTTTTATCAACCTGGCAGTGAAGTCCGGTATTTTAGCAACCTTGATAGGTAGGTCTTAATAAATCGCCCAAACAATCGTAATATTAGGTACACACTTATCCAAAGAATATTGCCCATAGGCTTTATTATTTGCACGCTTTATTTCGTGGAACAAGAAATTTAAATTCAGTGTAAGAAACTACTGCAGCACTGTCATGCCATCTATTGAGGGGTGGTAGAACGGTAGTGCAGTATGGGAGTTGCGGCTAGATTTTTGGGGATCCACGTACTCGCCGAGCAGCAGACGTAATTTTTACGTTTGATGAAGCTTGGTTTAAAGAACCCGAAAATTTATTTAGTCTTTGACTAGGTACACCTCAAAAGATTCCTTGGATATTTGCGTTTGTTGTTTATTTAGTTTGACAAACAAGTTTTTAAGCAGTTTCCGTAGAAATGATTTAGGTGGGCTATTATAAAAATAGTACTTTCTACGAGTGAGTTATAAATTATTGACGGTAAGAACAGTGCCCCAAATGAACTACCAAAAAAGAAATAAGGAATGGTGGGGTACGTGGGTCCCTTCTAATTTTTAATTAAACTTCTTTTAAAAATCTTGAATTTTATTTGAATTTAGACTGCAATATTTTAGGCCTTAAAAGTTTAAAATACAGTTTAACCTCACTTACTCGAACTTTCTATAACTCAATATTTTTGTTGTCGCTTTAAGTTATAGAAGTTTAATGGTATTGATAAATTCAGAATAAAGTAAGTAGTTAAAATACATATGTAGTTTTTACGGGGTGTCTCCAAAAGATCTGTACAAAATCTTGCTACACGAATTGTTGTTAAAATAAGCTAATTTTTAATAACTTACTTCCGTCCGAAATTGAAGATAAAGGGTGTTAAAACTAAACAATAAAAATCAATTTTTTTAAAAATTTTTTGACATTTTTTAACATATTGTTTTGAAAATTTGGACTCTGATGATTTTCGGAATGCTAAACTCGAATATGTTTTCACTATCGCTGTTAGAGGGCGCTCTGTTTTTCTAAAGGTTTAAAATTACCATACCTTTTTTTTCAATTTAGGTATTTCATAAATATTATTATTTTATATGTTTTATTTTATTCAAGTACAAGTACTTAAAATACTTGAAATACTTCAAGTACTTCTATTGTACTTCAAGTACTTTTATTGTACTTCAAGTACAGTACTTGGGGAAAATCAAGTACTTTTACAAATCTTAATGTACTTGGTACTTGTACTTGAAGTACTTTCATAATGTACTTGTGACAGCTCTGTGCTAGGGTAGGTCAAAATACACCCAAATAACACATTTTAGGCGTTATCTCAAAAAAAAAAATTCGTCGAAAACAATACCTTCTCTAGCCATTGCTGTGCGGGTTAGGAAGGTAAAAAGTACAATATAATAATAAAATTAATATGATTCAATATTAACATATTTTTAGCCACACCTTAAAGGGAACAAGAAGTTGAATATTGTTATAATAATTAATTAACTCAATGACTTGACATATTTTCTGTGGGTATAAAAAGTAACACAAAGTAAATGTTATTAAAAAAATAATATCTAAGCAAAAAATGTAAACAAGTGTACCTGACCCTGTAATTATTATTCACAACATTTTCTTTATCGGTTGGTATACAGGGCAAGCGCGGATTTGGGGGGGGGGGGGTAACGTGGTAATTACCCCCCCTAGAAAAAAAGTATATTCTATTTTAGTTAATAAATAAAGGGCTTAACGGATTAGTACTCCCTAGGCAAAAATAATTGCACAAATGTTTTTTTCGTCGACAATTACCCACACCCCGCCCCTAGATTTATGCCCAGATCCGCGCTTGGTGGGGCCATAACGATGCGAAAAAACCACACCCTGAGTTAAGATTTGGAAAAACGTCATTTACCGAATTTTAGGGTAGAAAATCCCATAAGACCGAAATGGCCAAAACCACAGCCTTAGTTAAGATTCGAAAAAAACGTCATTTAGTGAATTTTAGGGTAGGGAATCCCATAAGACTAAAATGGCCAATCTTTGAAAATTCATATTTCAAAAACTATACACCTTATCAACAAAAGCACCGAGTTGCAGGATGGTGGGGCCATAGAAATGTGAAAAAACACACCTCAAGTTAAGATTTGAAAAACAGCCATTTAGCGAAGTTTAGGGTAGGGAATCCCATAAGACCAATAAGGTGAAATTTTGAAAATTCATATTTCAAAAACTATACAGTTTATCAATAAAAGCACCAAGTTGCAGTATGGTGGAGCCATAGAGATGCGAAAAAACCACACACTGAGTTAAGATTCGAAAAAACGTCATTTAGCGAATTTTAGGGTAGGAAATCCCATAAGACCAAAATGGCCAAACTTTGAAAATTTATAAATTAAAACTATACAGTTTATCAACAAAAGCACCGAGTTGCAGTATTGTGGGGCCATAGTGATGCGAAAAAATCACACCCTGGGTTAAGATTCGGAAAAACGCCATTTAGCGAATGTTAGGGTAAGACCAAAATAGCGAATTTTTGAAAATTCATATTTTAAGAACTATACAGTTTATCAACAAAAGCACCGAGTTGCAGTATGGTGGCGCTATAGAGATGCGAAAAAACCACACACTGAGTTAAGATTCGAAAAAACGTCATTTAGCGAATTTTAGGGTAGGAAATCCCATAAGAGCAAAATGGCCAAACTTTGAAAATTCATATTTCAAAAACTAGACAGTTTATCAATAAAAGCACCGAGTTGCAGTATGGTGGAGCCATAGAGATACGAAAAAACCACACTTTGAGTTAAGATTCGAAAAAACGTCATTTAGCGAATTTTAGGGTAGTAAAATCCCATAAGAACAAAATGGCCAAACTTTGAAAATTCATATTTCAAAAACTTGACAGTTTATCAACAAAAGCACCGAGTCGCAGTATGGTAGAGCCATAGAGATGCGAAAAAACCATACACTGAGTTAAGATTCGAAAAAAAGTCATTTAACGAATTTTAGGGTAGGAAATCCTATCCCATTTTCCTGGCCAAACTTTAAAAATTCATATTTCAAAAACTATACACTTTATCAACAAAAGCACCGAGTTGCGGTATGGTGGAGCCATAGAGATACGAAAAAACCACACACTGAGTTAAGATTCGAAAAAACGTCATTTAGCGAATTTTTGGGTAGGAAATCCCATAAGAACAAAATGGCCAAACTTTGAAAATTCATATTTCAAAAACTTGACAGTTTATCAACAAAAGCACCGAGTCGCAGTATGGTAGAGCCATAGAGGTGCGAAAAAACCACACACTGAGTTAAGATTCGAAAAAAAGTCATTTAGCGAATTTTAGGGTAGGAAATACCATAGCAAAATGGCCAAACTTTGAAAATTCATATTTCAAAAACTAGACAGTTTATCAATAAAAGCACCGAGTTGCAGTATGGTGGAGCCATAGAGATGCGAAAAAACCACACACTGAGTTAAGATTCGAAAAAACGTCATTTAGCGAATTTTAGGGTAGTAAAATTCCAGAAGAGCAAAATGGCCAAACTTTGAAAATTCATATTTCAAAAACTAGAGAGTTTATCAACAAAAGCACCGAGTTGCAGTATGGTGGAGCCATAGTGATGCAAAAAACCCACACACTGAGTTAAGATTCGAAAAAACGTCATTTAGCGAATTTTTGGGTAGGAAATCCCATAAGAGCAAAATGGCCAAATTTTGAAAATTAATATTTCAAAAACTATACAGTTTATCAACAAAAGCACCTAGTTGCAGTATGGTGGAGCCATAGAGATGCGAAAAACCCACACACTGAGTTAAGATTCGAAAAAACGTCATTTAGCGAATTTTAGGGTAGGAAATCCCATAAGAGCAAAATGGCCAAATTTTGAAAATTCATATTTCAAAAACTATACAGTTTATCAACAAAAGCACCGAGTTGCAGTATAGTGGAGCTATAAAGATGCGAAAAAACTACACACTTAGTTAAGATTCGAAAAAACGTCATTTAGCGAATTTTAGGGTAGGAAATCCCATAAGAGCATAATGGCCAAACTTTGAAAATTCATATTTCAAAAACTACACAGTTTATCAACAAAAGCACCGAGTTGCAGTATGGTGGAGCCATAGAGATGCGAAAAAACCACACACTGAGTTAAGATTTGAAAAAACGTCATTTAGCGAATTTTAGGGTAGGAAATCCCATAAGAGCAAAATGGCCAAACTTTGAAAATTCATATTTCAAAAACTATACAGTTTATCAACAAAAGCACCGAGTTGCAGTATAGCGGAGCTATAGAGATGCGAAAAAACCACACAGTGAGTTAGATTCGAAAAAACGTCATTTAGCGAATTTTAGGGTAGGAAATCCCATAAGAGCAAAATGGCCAAACTTTGAAAATTCATATTTCAAAAACTATACAGTTTATCAACAAAAGCACCGAGTTGCAGTATGGTGGAGCCATAGAGATGCGAAAAAACCACACACTGAGTTAAGATTCGAAAAAACGTCATTTAGCGAATTTTAGGGTAGGAAATCCCATAAGAGCAAAATGGCCAATTTTTGAAAATTCATATTTCAAAAACTATACAGTTTATCAACAAAAGCACCGAGTTGCAGTATAGTGGAGCCATAGAGATGCGAAAAACCCACACACTGAGATAAGATTCGAAAAAACGTCATTTAGCGAATTTTAGGGTAGGAAATCCCATAAAAAAAAGAAAATTCATATTTCAAAAACTATACAGTTTATCAACAAAAGCACCGAGTTGCAGTATGGTGGAGCCATAGAGATGCGAAAAAACCACACACTGAGTTAAGTTTCGAAAAAACGTCATTTAGCGAATTTTAGGGTAGTAAAATCCCAGAAGAGGAAAATGGCCAAACTTTGAAAATTCATATTTCAAAAACTATACAGTTTATTAACAAAAGCACCTAGTTGCAGTATGGTGGAGCCATAGAGATGCGAAAAAACCATACACTGAGTTAAGATTCGAAAAAACGTCATTTAGCGAATTTTAGGGTAGGAAATCCCATAAGAGCAAAATGGCCAAACTTTGAAAATTCATATTTCAAAAACTATACAGTTTATCAACAAAAGCACCGAGTTGCAGTATAGTGGAGCCATAGAGATGCGAAAAAACCACACACTGAGTTAAGATTCGAAAAAACGTCATTTAGCGAATTTTAGGGTATGAAATCCCATAAGAGCAAAATGGCCAAACTTTGAAAATTCATATTTCAAAAACTATACAGTTTATCAACAAAAGCACCGAGTTGCAGTATGGTGGAGCCATAGAGATGCGAAAAAACCACACACTGAGTTAAGATTCGAAAAAACGTCATTTAGCGAATTTTAGGGTAGGAAATCCCATAAGAGGAAAATGGCCAAACTTTGAAAATTCATATTTCAAAAACTATAAAGTTTATCAACAAAAGCACCGAGTTGCAGTATGGTGGAGCCATAGAGATGCGAAAAAACCACACACTGAGTTAAGATTCGAAAAAACGTCATTTATAGCGAATTTTAGGTTAGGAAATCCCATAAGAAGAAAATGGCCAAACTTTGAAAATTCATATTTCAAAAACTATACAGTTTATCAACAAAAGCACCGAGTTGCAGTATAGTGGAGCCATAGAGATGTGAAAAAACAACACACTGAGTTAAGATTCGAAAAAACGTCATTTAGCGAATTTTAGGGTAGGAAATCCCATAAGAGCAAAATGGCCAAAATTTGAAAATTCATATTTCAAAAACTATACAGTTTATCAACAAAAGCACCGAGTTGCAGTATGGTGGAGCCATAGAGATGCGAAAAAACCACACACTGAGTTAAGATTCGAAAAAACGTCATTTAGCGAATTTTAGGGTAGGAAATCCCATAGCAAAATGGCCAAACTTTGAAAATGCATATTTTAAAAACTAGACAGTTTATCAATAAATGCACCGAGTTGCGGTATGGTGGAGCCATAGAGATGGGAAAAAACCACACACTGAGTAAAGATTCGAAAAAACGTCATTTAGCGAATTTTAGGGTAGTAAAATCCCAGAAGAGGAAAATGGCCAAACTTTGAAAATTCATATTTCAAAAATTATACAGTTTATCAACAAAAGCACCAAGTTGCAATATGGTGGAGCCATAGAAATACGAAAAAACCACACTTTGAGTTAAGATTCGAAAAAACGTCATTTAGCGAATTTTAGGGTAGGCAATCCCATAAGAGCAAAATGGCCAAATTTTGAAAATTCATATTTCAAAAACTATACAGTTTATCAACAAAAGCACCGAGTTGCAGTATAGTGGAGCCATAGAGATGCGAAAAAACCACACACTGAGTTAAGATTCGAAAAAACGTCGTTTAGCGAATTTTAGGGTAGGAAATCCCATAAGAGCAAAATCGCCAAACTTTGAAAATTCATATTTCAAAAACTAGACAGTTTATCAATAAATGCACCGAGTTGCGGTATGGTGGAGCCATAGAGATGCGAAAAAACCACACACTGAGTTAAGATTCGAAAAAACGTCATTTAGCGAATTTTAGGGTAGTAAAATCCCAGAAGAGGAAAATGGCCAAACTTTGAAAATTCATATTTCAAAAATTATACAGTTTATCAACAAAAGCACCGAGTTGCAGTATGGTGGAGCCATAGAGATGCGAAAAACCCACACACTGAGTTAAGATTCGAAAAAACGTCATTTAGCGAATTTTAGGGTAGGCAATCCCATAAGAGCAAAATGGCCAAATTTTGAAAATTCATATTTCAAAAACTATACAGTTTATCAACAAAAGCACCGAGTTGCAGTATAGTGGAGCCATAGAGATGCGAAAAAACCACACACTGAGTTAAGATTCGAAAAAACGTCATTTAGCGAATTTTAGGGTAGGAAATCCCATAAGAGCAAAATGGCCAAACTTTGAAAATTCATATTTCAAAAACTAGACAGTTTATCAATAAAAGCACCAAGTTGCAATATGGTGGAGCCATAGAGATACGAAAAAAACCACACTTTGAGTTAAGATTCGAAAAAACGTCATTTAGCGAATTTTAGGGTAGTAAAATCCCAGAAGAGGAAAATGGCCAAATTTTAAAAATTCATATTTCAAAAACTATACAGTTTATCAACAAAAGCACCGAGTTGCAGTATGGTGGAACCATAGAGATACGAAAAAACCACACACTGAGTTAAGATTCGAAAAAACGTCATTTAGCGAATTTTAGGGTAGGAAATCCCAGAAGAGGAAAATGGCCAAACTTTGAAAATTCATATTTCAAAACTATACAGTTTATCAACAAAAGCACCGAGTTGCAGTATGGTGGAGCCATAGAGATGCGAAAAAACCATACACTGAGTTAAGATTCGAAAAAACGTCATTTAGCGAATTTTAGGGTAGGAAATCCCATAAGAGCAAAATGGCCAAACTTTGAAAATTCATATTTCAAAAACTATACAGTTTATCAACAAAAGCACCGAGTTGCAGTATGGTGGAGCCATAAAGATGCGAAAAAACCACACACTGAGTTAAGATTCGAAAAAACGTCATTTAGCGAATTTTAGGGTAGGAAACCCCATAGCAAAATGGCCAAACATTGAAAATTCATATTTCACTAGACAGTTTATCAATAAATGCACCGAGTTGCAGTATGGTGGAGCCATAGAGATGCGAAAAAACCACACACTGAGTTAAGTTTCGAAAAAACGTCATTTAGCGAATTTTAGGGTAGTAAAATCCCAGAAGAGGAAAATGGCCAAACTTTGAAAATTCATATTTCAAAAACTATACAGTTTATTAACAAAAGCACCTAGTTGCAGTATGGTGGAGCCATAGAGATGCGAAAACCCACACACTGAGTTAAGATTCGAAAAAACGTCATTTAGCGAATTTTAGGGTAGGAAATCCCATAAGAGCAAAATGGCCAAATTTTGAAAATTCATATTTCAAAAACTATACAGTTTATCAACAAAAGCACCGAGTTGCAGTATAGTGGAGCCATAGAGATGCGAAAAAACCACACACTGAGTTAAGATTCGAAAAAACGTCATTTAGCGAATTTTAGGGTATGAAATCCCATAAGAGCAAAATGGCCAAACTTTGAAAATTCATATTTCAAAAACTATACAGTTTATCAACAAAAGCACCGAGTTGCAGTATGGCGGAGCTATAGAGATGCAAAAAAACCACACAGTGAGTTAAGATTCGAAAAAACGTCATTTAGCGAATTTTAGGGTAGGAAATCCCATAAGAGCAAAATGGCCAATTTTTGAAAATTCATATTTCAAAAACTATACAGTTTATCAACAAAAGCACCGAGTTGCAGTATAGTGGAGCCATAGAGATGCGAAAAACCCACACACTGAGTTAAGATTCGAAAAAACGTCATTTAGCGAATTTTAGGGTAGGAAATCCCATAAGAGGAAAATGGCCAAACTTTGAAAATTCATATTTCAAAAACTATACAGTTTATCAACAAAAGCACCGAGTTGCAGTATGGTGGAGCCATAGAGATGCGAAAAAACCACACACTGAGTTAAGATTCGAAAAAACGTCATTTAGCGAATTTTAGGGTAGGAAATCCCATAAGAGGAAAATGGCCAAACTTTGAAAATTCATATTTCAAAAACTATAAAGTTTATCAACAAAAGCACCGAGTTGCAGTATGGTGGAGCCATAGAGATGCGAAAAAACCACACACTGAGTTAAGATTCGAAAAAACGTCATTTATAGCGAATTTTAGGTTAGGAAATCCCATAAGAAGAAAATGGCCAAACTTTGAAAATTCATATTTCAAAAACTATACAGTTTATCAACAAAAGCACCGAGTTGCAGTATAGTGGAGCCATAGAGATGTGAAAAAACAACACACTGAGTTAAGATTCGAAAAAACGTCATTTAGCGAATTTTAGGGTAGGAAATCTCATAAGAGGAAAATGGCCAAACTTTGAAAATTCATATTTCAAAAACTATACAGTTTATCAACAAAAGCACCGAGTTGCAGTATGGTGGAGCCATAGAGATGCGAAAAAACCACACACTGAGTTAAGATTCGAAAAAACGTCATTTAGCGAATTTTAGGGTAGGAAATCCCATAAGAGCAAAATGGCCAAAATTTGAAAATTCATATTTCAAAAACTATACAGTTTATCAACAAAAGCACCGAGTTGCAGTATGGTGGAGCCATAGAGATGCGAAAAAACCACACACTGAGTTAAGATTCGAAAAAACGTCATTTAGCGAATTTTAGGGTAGGAAATCCCATAGCAAAATGGCCAAACTTTGAAAATGCATATTTTAAAAACTAGACAGTTTATCAATAAATGCACCGAGTTGCGGTATGGTGGAGCCATAGAGATGGGAAAAAACCACACACTGAGTTAAGATTCGAAAAAACGTCATTTAGCGAATTTTAGGGTAGTAAAATCCCAGAAGAGGAAAATGGCCAAACTTTGAAAATTCATATTTCAAAAATTATACAGTTTATCAACAAAAGCACCAAGTTGCAATATGGTGGAGCCATAGAAATACGAAAAAACCACACTTTGAGTTAAGATTCGAAAAAACGTCATTTAGCGAATTTTAGGGTAGGCAGTCCCATAAGAGCAAAATGGCCAAATTTTGAAAATTCATATTTCAAAAACTATACAGTTTATCAACAAAAGCACCGAGTTGCAGTATAGTGGAGCCATAGAGATGCGAAAAAACCACACACTGAGTTAAGATTCGAAAAAACGTCGTTTAGCGAATTTTAGGGTAGGAAATCCCATAAGAGCAAAATGGCCAAACTTTGAAAATTCATATTTCAAAAACTAGACAGTTTATCAATAAATGCACCGAGTTGCGGTATGGTAGAGCCATAGAGATGCGAAAAAACCACACACTGAGTTAAGATTCGAAAAAACGTCATTTAGCGAATTTTAGGGTAGTAAAATCCCAGAAGAGGAAAATGGCCAAACTTTGAAAATTCATATTTCAAAAATTATACAGTTTATCAACAAAAGCACCGAGTTGCAGTATGGTGGAGCCATAGAGATGCGAAAAACCCACACACTGAGTTAAGATTCGAAAAAACGTCATTTAGCGAATTTTAGGGTAGGCAATCCCATAAGAGCAAAATGGCCAAATTTTGAAAATTCATATTTCAAAAACTATACAGTTTATCAACAAAAGCACCGAGTTGCAGTATAGTGGAGCCATAGAGATGCGAAAAAACCACACACTGAGTTAAGATTCGAAAAAACGTCATTTAGCGAATTTTAGGGTAGGAAATCCCATAAGAGCAAAATGGCCAAACTTTGAAAATTCATATTTCAAAAACTAGACAGTTTATCAATAAAAGCACCAAGTTGCAATATGGTGGAGCCATAGAGATACGAAAAAAACCACACTTTGAGTTAAGATTCGAAAAAACGTCATTTAGCGAATTTTAGGGTAGTAAAATCCCAGAAGAGGAAAATGGCCAAATTTTAAAAATTCATATTTCAAAAACTATACAGTTTATCAACAAAAGCACCGAGTTGCAGTATGGTGGAACCATAGAGATACGAAAAAACCACACACTGAGTTAAGATTCGAAAAAACGTCATTTAGCGAATTTTAGGGTAGCAAATCCCATAAGAGCAAAATGGCCAAACTTTGAAAATGTATATTTCAAAAACTAGACAGTTTATCAATAAAAGCACCCCGAGTTGCAGTATGGTGGAGCCATAGTGATGCGAAAAACCCACACACTGAGTTAAGATTCAAAAAAACGTCATTTAGCGAATTTTAGGGTAGAAAATCCCATAAGAGCAAAATGGGGAAACTTTGAAAATTCATATTTTAAAAACTATACAGTTTCTCAACAAAAGCACCGAGTTGCAGTATTGTGGAGTCATAGAAATGCGAAAAAACCACACACTGAGTTAAGATTCAAAAAAACGTCATTTAGCGAATTTTAGGGTAGGAAATCCCATAAGAGCAAAATGGCCAAACTTTGAAAATTCATATTTAAAATCTATCCAGTTTCTCAACAAAAGCACCGAGTTGCAGTATGGTGGAGCCATAGAGATGCACAAAAACACCACACACTGAGTTAAGATTCGAAAAAACGTAATTTAGCGAATTTTAGGGTAGGAAATCCCATAAGAGCAAAATGGCCAAACTTTGAAAATTCATATTTCAAAAACTATACAGTTTATCAACAAAAGCACCGAGTTGCAGTATGGTGGAGCCATAGAGATGCGAAAAAACCACACACTGAGTTAAGATTCGAAAAAACGTCATTTAGCGAATTTTAGGATAGGAAATCCCATAAGAGCAAAATGGCCAAACTTTGAAAATTCATATTTCAAAAACTATACAGTTTATCAACAAAAGCACCGAGTTGCAGTATGGCGGAGCTATAGAGATGCGAAAAAACCATACAGTGAGTTAAGATTCGAAAAAACGTCATTTAGCGAATTTTAGGGTAGGAAATCCCATAAGAGCAAAATGGCCAAACTTTGAAAATTCATATTTCAAAAACTATACAGTTTATCAACAAAAGCACCGAGTTGCAGTATGGTGGAGCCATAGAGATGCGAAAAAACCACACACTGAGTTAAGATTCGAAAAAACGTCATTTAGCGAATTTTAGGATAGGAAATCCCATAAGAGCAAAATGGCCAAACTTTGAAAATTCATATTTCAAAAACTATACAGTTTATCAACAAAAGCACCGAGTTGCAGTATGGCGGAGCTATAGAGATGCGAAAAAACCATACAGTGAGTTAAGATTCGAAAAAACGTCATTTAGCGAATTTTAGGGTAGGAAATCCCATAAGAGCAAAATGGCCAAACTTTGAAAATTCATATTTCAAAAACTATACAGTTTATCAACAAAAGCACCGAGTTGCAGTATGGTGGAGCCATAGAGATGCGAAAAAACCACACACTGAGTTAAGATTCGAAAAACGTCATTTAGCGAATTTTAGGGTAGGAAATCCCATAAGAGCAAAATGGCCAATTTTTGAAAATTCATATTTCAAAAACTATACAGTTTATCAACAAAAGCACCGAGTTGCAGTATGGTGGAGCCATAGAGATGCGAAAAACCCACACACTGAGTTAAGATTCGAAAAAACGTCATTTATAGCGAATTTTAGGGTAGGAAATCCCATAAGAGGAAAATGGCCAAACTTTGAAAATTCATATTTCACAAACTATACAGTTTATCAACAAAAGCACCGAGTTGCAGTATAGTGGAGCCATAGAGATGCGAAAAAACCACACACTGAGTTAAGATTCGAAAAAACGTCATTTAGCGAATTTTAGGGTAGGAAATCCCATAAGTTTATCAACAAAAGCACCGAGTTGCAGTATGGTGGAGCCATAGAGATGCGAAAAAACTACACACTGAGTTAAGATTCGAAAAAACGTCATTTAGCGAATTTTAGGGTAGGAAATCCCATAGCAAAATGGCCAAACTTTGAAAATTTATATTTCAAAAACTAGACAGTTTCTCAATAAATGCACCGAGTTGCAGTATGGTGGAGCCATAGAGATGCGAAAAGACCACACATTGAGTTAAGATTCGAAAAAACGTCATTTAGCGAATTTTAGGGTAGTAAAATCCCAGAAAAGAAAGATAGAAAATAGTAGAACCGGTAACAGAGTTAATGATCTGACAGTTGGCCAATATGGAGAAAATCTTGTTAATGACAATGGAAACCGGGTAATTACAGTATGTGAGCAATTAAACCTAAAAATCCAAAACGGTTTTTTTCAACATAAGGAAATACACAAATATACCTGGACCAAACCCTCACAAAACCTGAAATCCGTCATTGATTATCTTATCACTAAACAAAAGACAAAACTAAAAATTCAAGATGTCAGAACAAAGCGTGGATCAACATGCGGAAGTGATCACTATTTTCTGGAGTCCAAAATTCTCTTTCCTTATCAAGGCCGAAGCCTGCATCAACAACATCTTGATGATACAGTGATTGAAGAAATTGATCACTGTAAATATAATCTACTAAGCCTAGAACATGACAGCGTAAAAAACTTATACAAAAAGAGACTGAACGAAAAACTTAATACAAGTTCAGGTGAAACCCCAGATGAGGAATACGAATGTATTACATTAAGCATCCACCAAGCTGCAAAAGAAGCACTAGGATTAGTGGAAGAAACTTCTAAAAGAAGAAAACCATACTGGTGGGATGCTGAGATTGAGAGAGACATAGAGGAAAAAAGGAAATTATATCACACCTACTTATCCCAAAAGACAGATAGAAGCAGACAAGAATACAAAATCGCGCAATCAAAGGTGAGAAGAATGATCAGTGATAAGAAAAATCATTCGTGGACGCAAAAGTGTCAGAAAATAGATTCTTACTTAGGAGGTAGGAGAAGTACCGAAAGCTGGAAAACTATAAGATCGATTAAAAAAGAAACATGCAGAGATATCATTTCACCAATACCAGACAAAGAATGGGATGAGCATTTTAAAAAACTTTTAACTGAAGATAGAGCAGAATTCAAGGAAGACGCAAGAGACAATATAATTAGAACGATGGGATCTCCAGTACCCCTCACAATCTCTGAGGTCAAAAACGTGTGCACAACCGTAAAAAGCGGTAAATCTGCCGGACCCGGAAATATCCCAGCCGAACTTATTAAATATGGCACTGAAGAACTGTTTTGGAGATTACGGAATCTTTTCCAAAAATATTTAAATGGAACTTTTTAATAGTCCCAACTGAGTGGAAAACGTCATATATATCCACAATACACAAAAAAGGAAGGAAATATATATGTGACAATTATAGAGGTATATCTGTGACTAGTACGCTAAGCAGAATATACGGTAAAATAATTAGAAATAAAGTAGAGAGCGAATATAAAGACATGGAGGCAGAACAAGCTGGTTTCAGGGCGGGTAGATCGACTTCAGATCATCTCTTTTGTATAACCCAAGTTATTGAAAAGAAAATGGCATACGGTCAAGAGCTGCATCTGCTTTACGTGGATTTGCAGAAGGCATATGATAGTATACCACTAAATCTACTTTGGAAAGCGTTGGAAAACACAAACATAAGCGTACAACTAATTAAGGCCATCCAAGAGTTATACCGCAATAGTAAGGCAAAAGTTAAAATAAAAGCAAAACTAACCAAAGGCTTTCAAGTAAATAAAGGTCTTAAACAAGGTTGCTGTATCTCGCCTACGCTCTTCAAGATATACTTGGAACAAGTCCTTAAAGTATGGAAGAGAAAATGCCAAAACATGGGAATTCCGTTGGACGAAACCACCTTGTATACTTTATGTTTCGCCGATGATCAGATAGTAGTGGCTCAGGATTATGACGACCTCGAATATATGACACGAAAACTAATAGAAGAGTACAATAAGTGGGGACTAGAGGTTAATCTCAATAAGACAGAGTATATGTGTATCGGTGGAATGAAACAGGATCTAATCTTAAATACCGGGCAGCGAATTCACTCCTGTGATGAGTATAAATACTTAGGTCTAAAAATTACAGCTGACGGAACACTAGACAAAGCTATAAAAGATCGAAACGTACAAGGAAGAAAAGCAATAACTTTATTAAATGGAATAATTTGGGACCAAAGTATATCAAAACATAACAAAAAGCTTATATATAACACCATTATAAAAAGTATTATTACATACGGCTCAGATGTATGGCCAATCAAGGATAGAACAGAAAAAATGCTTTCCGCTACGGAGATGGACTATTGGAGAAGAGCAGCAGGGAAATCAAAAAGAGAAAGAGTTACAAATCAAAGAATAAGAGAAATTATGACAGTAGGTGAACGTACTTTAGTGGATGATATAAGAACAAAACAACTGGTGTGGTACGGACATGTACAAAGAATGAATGACGAAAGACTACCTAAACAAATACTACAATGGAAACCAACTGGCCGAAGAAAACGAGGACGGCCAAGGAGAAGCTGGAGAGAAGGAATAGACAGTGAAATAAGAATAAGAGGCCTAGATGATGAATTATGGGCAAACAGAAACGAGTGGAGATTGGGTATCGGAAGACGTAGAACGTTGTGAAACCGATAAATATATATATATATATATATATATATATATAAAATCCCAGAAGAGGAAAATGGCCAAACTTTGAAAATTCATATTTCAAAAACTATACAGTTTATCAACAAAAGCACCGAGTTGCAGTATGATGGAGCCATAAAGATACGAAAAAACCACACACTGAGTTAAGATTCGAAAAAACGTCATTTAGCGAATTTTAGGGTAGGAAATCCCATAAGAGCAAAATGGCCAAACTTTGAAAATTCATATTTCAAAAACTATACAGTTTCTCAACAAAAGCACCTAGTTGCAGTATGGTGGAGCCATAGAGATGCGAAAAACCCACACACTGAGTTAAGATTCGAAAAAACGTAATTTAGCGAATTTTAGGGTAGGAAATCCCATAAGAGCAAAATGCCCAAATTTTGAAAATTCATATTTTAAAAACTATACAGTTTATCAACAAAAGCACCGAGTTGCAGTATAGTGGAGCCATAGAGATGCGAAAAAACCACACACTGAGTTAAGATTCGAAATAACGTCATTTAGCGAATTTTAGGGTAGGAAATCCCATAAGAGCAAAATGGCCAAATTTTGAAAATTCATATTTCAAAAACTACAGTTTATCAACAAAAGCACCGAGTTGCAGTATGGGGGAGCCATAGAGATGCGAAAAAACCACACAGTCAGTTAAGATTCGAAAAAACGTCATTTAGCGAATTTTAGGGTAGGAAATCCCATAAGAGCAAAATGGCCAAACTTTGAAAATTCATATTTCAAAAACTATACAGTTTATCAACAAAAGCACCAAGTTGCAGTATGGTGGAGCCATAGAGATGCGAAAAAACCACACACTGAGTTAAGATTCGAAAAAACGTCATTTAGCGAATTTTAGGGTAGGAAATCCCATAAGAGCAAAATGGCCAATTTTTGAAAATTCATATTTCAAAAACTATACAGTTTATCAACAAAAGCACCGAGTTGCAGTATGGTGGAGCCATAGAGATGCGAAAAAACCACACACTGAGTTAAGATTCGAAAAAACGTCATTTAGCGAATTTTAGGGTAGGAAATCCCATAAGAGGAAAATGGCGAAACTTTGAAAATTCATATTTCAAAAACTATACAGTTTATCAATAAAAGCACCTAGTTGCAGTATGGTGGAGCCATAGAGATGCGAAAAAACCACACACTGAGTTAAGATTCGAAAAAACGTCATTTAGCGAATTTTAGGGTAGGGAATCCCATAAGACCAATTTATTTTGTCCGTTGAAAATTACCCCCCCTCCTAGATTTATGTCCAGATCCGCGATTGATACGTAGGCAAAAATTCGCAAAATAAAACTAAGTTTAAAAAAAAATACTTATTTTCCAATCTATTAAATAAAAAATCTCTAAACTAAACTCATTAAAATTTTTATTACTTTAATAAAACTTATGATAAAAATACCTGTTTTTATAATTATTATGCTATGCAACTTACCAAAATAAATTTTTTGTTATTTTGGCCATTCTTCAGGTTTTGCAATCCATTGCAGACATAAAGACCCGCTCTGCCCAAAACCATTTTGTCTAAAAGAAATGTAAAATAAAAAAATAAGGTTTTACTGGCAATCCTTAGAGGTAAAGGCAGTGCCTGTTTAAGGGCCTAACGGGACCTAGGCCCTAGCGGTAAGACGGGCCTCCTCCCCCTTAACAAAGCCGCTAAAAAAACAAATAGATTCAGTGGGACAAGTTGAATTTAACCAAAAAAAATTCACGCAAAATATTTGAGTCATTCACGCAGAATATTGAGATATTCAATATGTGAAACTAAACTTTCAGATCCCAACAATTATTATTACACAACCCTTACGAAAAAATGTCGAGATCTGTAAAGGTGGCTTCCCACGACCCGTGGTTCTGTAGGCCGGGCCGCATATTCATATCTATCACCTGGAATAGCGATTCGAACGAGCCCGAGCTCAGTTCTTATCCATCACATGTTATATTCATATCTATCACTTGGTATCGCGCATCAAGCGAGCTCGAGCGCAGCTCTTATCCATCACATGTTATCAACGCGTCTACATAACCAGCATGTGCAATCGCGATATTTTATTACATTGAATAATTTTTAAATACCTACTTAGATATCAAAAATGCAATTTTCACAATTTTTGTGTGTCTGTCATCACGCAAATATTGCCAAGCTGATTTTGATGAGGTGGTAAAAATAATGCGAACCGAACCGAACTATTGTTCCGAACCGAACCGAACCCTAAACAGTGAATATAACTTACCTCCGTTTCTTCTTCCGTTGACAAGTTCACTCTGAATTAACAATCATCATCCTTTTTGCAAAATAAGACAAAAGCACATGGCTCGCTACACAGCTGAAGCACAGAAGAGCCACTTCTGAGGCCGGGCCGCGCCAGCTCGCGCTAACGCGCCCTAGGAAGACGGTCGCCTGAGGTAGCGCGAGGAGGTGCGACGAATCCGCGACGAGTCGGTAACTTCAAAGAGGCGCGAACCGGCGCGGCGCGTTCATCACCAAACCCAAGCACCAGTAAACACAAAAATATGTAAACAGCTGATCGGTTTTGGAAAGGTACATGGGCACAAACACGCCGAGGGAAGAGTTTCGCCCGAAGTCCGTTCCGATCTACGCGCCGCCCGTTCCCCTGTGGTGGCGCGGCCTGGTCTGTAAAATTACGGGCCGTGCGAAGCCACCATAAGACAGACCTTGATATTCCTAAGTATTTTTTGACGCTCAATCTAAATCCGGGGTCAAAGTCAAAAGTCCCTAGACGCCTGGAATTTTTCCCAGTAAGTTAGTTTATATAAAATTAACAAAAATAAATGGATCCATGATGGATCTGATACTTCCTAGCCCATTTGCACACTCCAAGTTATATCAGCCTTGAAAACAGTTTTTTGTAAATATCTCAGAAACGAAAGCTTCTACGACTTTTTTGGTTATACCAGAAATTATTAAGAAAAATGTATTCTAGGGTGGGTATACATATTATCGACAGTGTACATATTATCGACAGTTTTTCGGTTTGTTTTAAATAATAAGATATACCTTGCACCTGAATAAAGTTTATTTTATAAAAAAAGTCATTATTTGTGCACATGTTGGCAGCACTGCATAAAACATATCTCTCTAAAAATACGCGGGAAATTGTGACAGTTGACGAAAAGTGCTTGATGTGGCCGGTTCGCTTGTTAATGGTGTTAAGAAACAGGTGAGATTTGAACTAATATAACTAAAATAATAATTTAGGAAAAAGAAATAGATTCTGGTTGTTAGGATAGGGTTAAATTTTATAAAAAAAAAACAAAAAGAAATCATATAATCTGTTTTTTTATCTAAAAAAAGGACTGTCGGTTTTATGTACAGCTTATCTTACCCTGAACAAAATGTCGACAATTACCGTCGATAATAAGGTTTTTACACATAAATTTTTAAACTTATTTTTTTATTTACATAAGTCGGGTGTTTTTTTTTAATTTTGTTTAAAAAAAAAGAAAAGCTTTTTTGATGTATTGATAAAATATCGACACATACTTTTTTCATAGTTTTTGTGTTATATTGAAGTAAATTTGTGTGTCCATAAAAGGTTCATTCGTATGTCGATAGATTGTGCAAATTTGTGTTGATCTTACATCCTAACGTGTGGTTACTTTACTTTTTTAAGGTTTACATTTTTAATAAAAAAATATTAAAAATATATTTTATTATAGCAAAATCATTTCTGAGGTCTTTAGTTGTAACCGACAACTTGTTTATTTTTATAGCATTTACAGTATGTTAAATTAAACTAAAGTGTCGATATAACCCTCTATTGTGTCGATATTAAGGATATCTTTATTTTTAGAAAAATTAAAGAACCACAAATTAAAAATAAGACAGGTTTATATACAGTCGATCAAGTTTCTGTTTTTGTGTAAATCCTCTATCATACTTACAGAAATGACTTTTGTTTTGATAAGAGTAAGGTACAAAATAAATATTAAATGTTTATTAAAATTGTTTGTATAAAGTAGGTATTTCCCGATTTTTTTATTTTCTTTAAAAATTAATGTAAAAAGTTTAAAACTAATGTTTATTTTTGTTATTGTCAATTAGGAAAGCACTCTGATTAAAAGTATTTTGAAAATTAGTTTGAAGTAAATGGGTACCTAATGACATTCTTTTATTACATCTAGATACTTCAAATTTTGTTAGGCAGATTCGTATCTACTTTGTAAAATAAGATGTTAACTTAAAAAACCTATAATAATACGATATTTTCGGCAACAATTTTTTTTATTTAATATAGGTACTTGTTGATTATATTAAATAAAATAAAAATATTTAGTAAAAAAAAATTGTCGGTAATAAGTTCAATTTTGTGTCGATAACATGGACCCTTTATTTTAAAAATTATCGATATAAGGGACATTTTGACTGTTTTTTTACTTTTTTATTATTTTATGACAGTTAAAAATAAACATAAAAAAACATAATTTTAGTAAAATAGACTCTTGATTTTATCTAAGAAACAAAAATAAGCTCGTTAGTAGGTCAGAATAATTTTTTATTGCCTACGAAAGTCAATATTTACTATATTATTTTTAACTGTCAACTGTCATTAGCATTGTCGAACAGTATTTTACCTGAAAATTTCATGAACATTGGTTCAGCGGTTTAGGACCTATCGTGTTACGGACAGACATACGCACACACAGATTGACGTCACGGCGATATTGCTAAACTAGGTCAAAATATACCCAAATAAATCGATTTCGGCGTTATCTCAAAAAAAAAGTCCGAAACAATACCTTCTCCAGCCATCGCTGCGGGGGCTAGGAAGGTAAAAATAAGGTTTGGCAGACCATATTTTTGATTTTAATGATTTTTTGCGAGGGGTGAAGCTGCCCACAGTAGGTGTACAAATTTTTACAGGACCCCACAGGACTTCCACAGAACTTCCACAGGACTATATATACAGGACTTCCACAAGACTATACAGGACCCCGAGGATACTGGCGCCTTTTCAGCCACAGGACTATACAGGACCCCACAGGCGGGACTATACAGGACTTGTACAGGACACTACAGGACGGTGTACAAATTTGGTTCAGCTGATCACCCCTCTTTTTGTATACAGTGAAACCTCTCCTTGCGGACACCTCTATTAAGCGGACACTCCCTTTAGGCGGACAAAATTTTTGAACCACGCTTTTCCCTATTTCTTTACATGTAAAATTCACTTCTATAACCGGACACTTTAATAACCGGACGCGGACAATTTTTTTTGGTTAAAAAATTTTGAAACCTCCCATAACCGGACGCGAACCTCTGACAACGGGACGGAGCGCTGCACAACATGGGCACAAATATTATGTAGTATGTTGGCAACAACGCACTCTGCAGCCGGGGAATTACCTCTTTCCTTTTTAATGCGGTGACTAAATACTTCTGTCGTATTTACAACATATTTTATTCGGCGGGGGCGGGACTGCTGTGTTTTATTTTTATTGTTCAATCGGGTAGTAATAGATCTCTTGGAAATAGTGCCTAGTAAAAATCTTCTTATTTTACGTAAAGAAATGGACGTTTCGGAGTAGGAACATCTATCAGCACGAAAGATCGCTGAAAAATTTAATATCGGAAAAACTCAAGCAGCGGAAATTGTTAATAAATATATATTGAAACTTCGCAGTTCCCTCTCATAAGCGGACACCTCCAATAAGCGGACAAAATCGACGGAACCGTGAGTGTCCGCTTCTGGGAGGTTTCACTGTACATTAATTCTGCTACTATACTATTTTTTTTATACATTTTTGAAAAAAAATGCAAATTTGGCTGAAACATGTACTAAAATAAATTCAGATTTGCCACTTTTTGCATGATTACAAAAATGCATAGATGAAACTTTGGCACTATAATTTAGTCAATTCTATTAAATACCTAGATTTGAATAGTAGTTTTTCAATGTAAACCCAAAATTAAAAAAACTAAATTTTTTAACCTTTTTTTCTTGCATTTTTTCCATCACAATAAATTTAAAGTTAAATTGAGTTTTAAGACCAGGGCCCTGCCGGTCCCCTTGAGGCTGCGGGCCCTAGGCAAGTGTCTAGAGGATAAACTAGGGCTGTACCTTAGTCAAAACTAAAAACATTTTCAATATGCCTAGTTATTTAGCTAATTTATAATGCATAATATTTTGGTATTATAGAAAGGTTTTGGGGGCAAAATTTTTGATATTCATGATAGTTTTTATGTAAATTGAACACGGCGCCGCTTTCTGAGTCACTACCAGTAAAAGGTCGGTTAAGCCTCGCAAATTAAATTAGATTAAATTAAATTAACTTAAGCTAAGCCAAATTAGACTTACTAACTTAAGAAATTTTTTTGTTAAAAAAGTATTGTTTTTTTTACTTAGGTATAAATATAATATTTACAGAAAATGCTAGTGAAAATCTTTTTAACGGAACCGACCCGTTATTTAACGGCCAAAATTCTTTTTTTTTCTAGGGTCCCCTTAAACTCTGTTTTTTGCTATTCCCTTCTAGGAAAGTGTACTTTTTGTATTCATGCAAAAAATCCTTTTGGCACTTTTTTTTACAATATCCGACAATATCTTAAATATTAAAGAATATAAATTATTCATTGAATGGCCTTCAAACTGTTAACTTGGTATTTTCGGTGGTGGAGTTATATAAATTTAGAAAATTTTTAAGAAAATAGCTTTGTGGATCTGGAAATGTACTGGAAAAGTAAAAAACTATTGTGTGAAAGTTTGTAAATGTCATTAAAAAGTCTGAAAATGTATTGGAAAAGTCTAGAAATGTTCTGGAAAAGTCTAGAAATGATCTGGAAATGTCCTAAAAAAGTTTAGAAATGTTCCAGAAAAGTTTGGACATGTTCAGGAAAACTAAAAAATATAAAATTATTCATTGAATGGGTTTGAAACTGTTAACTTGCTATTTTCGGTGGTGGAGCTATATAAAATTAGAGAATTTTTAAGAAAATAGCTTTGTGGATCTGGAAATGTACTGGAAAAGTAAAAAAATATTGTGTGAAAGTTTGTAAATGTCATTAAAAAGTGTGAAAATGTATTGGAAAAGTCTAGAAATGTTCTGGAAAAGTCTAGAAATGATCTGGAAATCTCCTAAAAAAGTTAAGAAATGTTGAAATTAAATATTTACTAAATAAAAAGGCACTTTTCAAAGGGCAAAGTCTAGCTCACAGTCTAGCTACTTAACATTAATAAATCTTACCCACTCTAAATACTAATCTCAGATTAATTTTATATCTATATAAAACAATGGAACAGTCTGGAAATGATAAAAAAAATTATATTCAGTTTAGAATAATGTAATCCTACAATAAACTTATGGTTCTTGAAAATATGCTTATAAGTATACCCTTTTTTTCTGGAATGTTTACAGACCACAAAAAAATGCAGTTTTTTTCAAAAAAAAAACTGACAGTTAAAAAAATGTAATAAATTTTACTCCTACATAAATTAATACTCTGTCACATAACTTTATAACAAATTGGTCTCGTTTATCACAGAAAGTTGAGACCCCATGAAGTTGTATTTTATGCTATTTAATTTTTGGATTATTGGATTAATGAAATATGTGGAAAATATCTAAAAGAAATTTAGGCTTGAGGGGGGCCTGGGTCCTGAAGCCCCACCCCTGGGTGAGCCCATGCAGTTTTAACTAAATTAAACCTAGATTTTTAAGGTTTTATTGATTTGTTTGATAAAAAAAGCCAATCTCAAAATTTGATCCAAAAATATTAATTGGTTTGCGAGTTGATATAAAAAAACACTTTATCTTTATCTAAAGGCTGCTTGACATGGTGCATGATGCGCTGCAAATATTTGCAAGCAAAAAATTTCGGTCAAATTGTTGCCTGCAAAAAATCTTCTTTTTATTTGACATTGTGCATGGCCATGCATTGATTCCCCAGAATCTAGGTAAAAATTCCCCAGTTTGCATGCAAAAGAATGGCACCGGACCGATAAAAATGGATTGCCTGCAACAATCAGCTGGATGTGTACTGCGCATGCACCTGGGCAAAATTTTATTGTCATGCACCATGTCAAGTGGCCTTAACTAGATTCTTAGATAGTTTAAGTGGTGCTACTTAATTTGTATGTATGCAAGAGATTTGACAGATATACAAGTGCACTGTCTCAAGGTCACATATCTACCTTATCTTGCAGCAGTCTGTGGGCACCTTAAACATTACCACTTTATCTGATTTTTTTTTATCAAAAACAATATACCTTCTCTAGCCATGGCTGTGCGGGCCAGGAAGGTACATACAGGGTCTCTAGTGCAGGCTAGGAAGGTAAAAAATATAGGCATTAAAAAAAGCCTACTGTTGCAACAAAACTCAACATTTTTAACTATTTTATGATTATATTAAGTCCAAACCAATGACACTTATTTTTAAATTTAAATAACACAAAACCTACCTCAAAACTACTATGTTTGTCCACCACAAAAAGCAACCAAAATAGAACTTTAAAAAAAAGGGAATTGGTTGGCAAACTGCCTTTTGTTAGGACAAAGCCAAAAAAAAATGCCACCTAAAAAGCGCAACAGATATTTACGTACGTATCTGCCGGCGGCGCTTTATTACTTTTAACAAAGACAGATTAAATAATTTCAATACAAAAATTAAATTTTCTATCACGCGGAAGTTTCGTGATTTGAGCATGAAAAGTTATGTTGTGAATGGAGGACCTTGACCTTTTGAATAGCTTTCACTCAAGTAAGTTTTATAGAGCTTTCAGTTAGAGGTCACGTGACCTGCTTACCAACGCTTTCCTCAGATTAGGCTATATAAGATTAGTAAAAACGCTTTCTAAAAAGTATGCTAACAGTTTCCTTGGTGTTCTGTCACAGAAGGGGTAAAGGCCTTTACACACACAATTTACGTAATCCGTAGCATGGCGCATAGCGGGCTTTCAACCAATCAGCGATCGAATAGCAGCGGCCATATTGGATTTACGTAAGAAAAGTCCATAGGTTGAACTTCTTACGCGTTATGTTTTTTGTGTGTGATCGGCTTAACTCTTCTGGGGTACGTTCAGATAGCACGTCGGATAGAGATGGGTAGTTCGCGAACGAACTAGAAAAATGAACTAGTTCATTCAACAAGGAAAATGAACTAGGAAAATAAAGGGTTATGTTTTTTGTGTGTGATCGGCTTAACTCTTCTGGGGTACGTTCAGATAGCACGTCGGATAGAGATGGGTAGTTCGCGAACGAACTAGAAAAATGAACTAGTTCATTCAACAAGGAAAATGAACTAGTTCACTTTTCTAAAATGAACTAGTTCAAAGTGAACTATAAAGAAGCAACACACAATACTCTTAACCCAATTATTTCTGTACACTAGGAACGCGGCATCTGTTTTCCTATTCATGAAATGCTGAACGAGGACAGAACACTGAACGAGTGAACGATACCGCGGTGCTTTCTACGATGAACGAACGAACTGTTAGAAATGAACTATTGAGTTGAACTAATAAGTAAAAACCGGCGTTCGTTCAGTCGGCTAGTCGAATCACCTGTTTCGTTACATTGAGTGGCACGCTTAAGCTACGATGAACTAGGTATTTCAAATTTTGATTTGATTACGGAAAATTAAGGAACTGCTAGCCTAATACAAAATAATAAAATTTTGACGAATGTCCAATTATTTATTATATATTTATACCTACTGTAAAATATTTTAGTAAAAAAAAGCATTATAATAAAAATAATTTTAAACTGTTTTTGATTCTGCAAATATTTTAACTAAAAATTAAACAATTAAATAAAACAAGTCAGAAATACGATAAACAGGTTTTTTTTAACAGAATGAATATAAAATATAAATATATAACACGCTTAATCCATATAGCCATTCAGTTAATAGTTCAAACGAACTAGTTCAGTGAACTAGTTCATTTTGGTGAACTAGTTCACATGAACTAGTTCATTAAAATGAACTGCTAAGCACATCTCTAACGTCGGATGTAGTCGGGCGCGCTCAATTCCGTTTAGATTACATACTGGGTGAAAGTTACTCTCGTTCATATTGGCCGAAAATAACGTTGGGCGAATCCAAGGACTGTACACAGAGAACAGGATGGTCCACTTCGCGAAATCTGTCAGACGGTTTTTAATACGTCACAAAATACTCAACGACATAACCTCACTTTTTCGTAAAATATAAACAAAAACTAATTTTAAAACGTTTTTTTTTAAACCATGTCTCGCTGTAATGTAGAAAGATAATAATAATATACAATTTTATGTAAAAATATCCTAGGTGTATCTTGTGCAGAAAATAGTTTACAGAACCCCTCAATCATCAATAAATTTTTTCATTGTCATTCATCAGCATTTGCTTAAAAAAAACATGTTAATATTTGGAATATCATCTAGAATATTTTGTGAATAGTATTTTACTCCCCATTAGAATACCTAAGCCTATGAGGGGTGATCAGCTGCCATAGTCATAGTAGGTGTACAAAATTAATTTACAGGACACTATATTGCCCGGCTTTTTGCTGTCTTAATCACTACATTATTCTACTTATCAATTTCTATTAGCAAATCTTCTTAAGCTTTTATGGTTTTTAAGAAGCAAATAACTTACCATTATCAGAAAGTAGCATTTGTATATTATTTTTCAGGTTTACATTACATGCACCCTGCAATCCACTACAGGACCAAAAATTTATTGCTAATTCCTGTAGGACAATGCATACATTTCATTCCACTTATCACCTAGTAGTACCACCTAAAGTGAGGGGTTCATCAATATGTAAGGACCTATACAATATCTCGACACTTTTAATGACCACTCAGGACTGATAAGAATCAGGACCTGGCACAACCTTTAAGGACTAACAGGGTCAACAAAAATATGGTTTATTAAGTCCCTGTACAAAGTTTTTGCTATTGATCAGCAGAGGTATTTTTTGCACTTAAGAAATATTCACTTTCTGTCAGTAGCGGCTTGTGGTAGAACATGGCACATCAGTTGAATAGAAAAAACCAAGGACCATAAACTGACTGTCTTTGGTAAAAACGAGATATTGTTGGCAAAAATGTTCAGTTATCATGTCATTTGTACAGTATGAAACCTCATTCCACATGACATGATAAATTAAATGTTTTGTCAATACATTATACAGTTTTTTCTTTCAACTGATGTAGAGTGTTCTACAACATTGCTATGTTTAAAAGGTAATAACATGTGTACCTACTGAGGTGTGTATATTGCTCAACTTCACCTAACTAGCAGCAGTACTAGCTTTTTGTCCCTTATTATTTTAGTAATTAAAATCTCACTTTTTGTCCTGTTGAAGCAATTTGTAGTTATCAGTATTTTAACCTATTGCTTCATCTAAATGTTACATATAGGTTTGATTTTATGAGGTATATGTTAGTGCCCCCAAAGATATCATCTCAGGATACATGTTTACATATTTAAAGATAAAAAATAAAATGATTAAATAAAAGTTATTTTCCTATTTTAATTTCGACCAAATTTATTATATTTATTGATTTATAATACTAGAAATTATCTAAGTAGATAAAGTCTTTAGGCATCTGTATACATTTTTAGAATTTTTTTGTTATATCACTCATAATAGCAAAAAAATAACAAACCTGTATACAATATTAAGTGGGGTTATTGATTAGAAGCAATAAGGAATTTGTTACCATAAACATCAGGATAACAAATCCTGAATTTGATAAATGAAATGTAAGAAGAATGAACCATGGGGGCAAAAAATCTAGGACATGTAGGTAGTTTACCTTTCTAAGAAATGTCCTAGTATTTTTTACCCAACTGCAAGACCTTTTTCCTTCTCAGCATCATTTTGTTTTTATTAAGTGACATTAGCTTCTAAAGAATTGAAAAAAATATAATAATATATTACATTTTAATAATATATATAAAAAATATAAATATATCTTTAAAACAACTGTGTTAAAGCAAAATCTCCATTGTGCAAAAACTAAAATTGATAAAATTGACAAAACAAAAACTTAGAACATTATAAATAAATTATTGGGGAGGCAAAGAAAACAACTAAATTAAACTTAGAATAGATTCTGAAACTATTAAAGACACACACTAACAGTCGCAAACCAACTGAATACTCATTTTCATACAATAGCAGACTCCGATACAAAAAATTTAACAATAACCCTATCAATTTGCACAAAACAAAAAAAAATCAGACTTTAACTAAGTAGTTTTCTTTTGTACCAACATCAACCAGCAAATGTTCCTTGATTCCGATGCTTGTACCTGCAGTTGGCTCTTCAGGATCAACTTCTATTGGTTTCACTGATAGGTTTTGACTTGGCACAGATGTATTCCTTAGTATTGTTTTGGAAGTACATAAGCCTGTAATAAAAAAACATATATAAGGAACTTTTTTAAAAATAGGTAGTTTCTACAGTGTAAATTTTGTACTCTAGTACATATGGAATTCACAAAAAAACATGAGGTTTTAGAAATTGTCCAAGTATTATTTTGTTATGACATTTTTTACAAAATTACAGTAGGTGTCCCAAATTAAGTTGGCACTATTGATAACTTCACTATTATTGGAGTCAAATTAGTACAAAACAGAAAAACAATTAAATTGCACATTTACAGAAAAAAAATTAAAAAGTATGTTTAATGTCTAATTTTTGTGGTTGTAGAGGTTTCTTCATAGACAAGGGGTGATCAGCTGCCCACAGTAGGTCTACAGGACTCCATAGGACACTACAATACACTACAGGATCAAGAATTAATTAAAGTCCTGTAGGATGGTGAACAAATTTGGTTCAGCTGATCACACCTTGTTCATAGATGAACACACAGGCCTAAATAAATTCACATGTGGCTTAGTGTTACATTAAGTAATCTCTGGGGGGGGAGGGTTACCTTTGTGTCATAGTCTTGGCCATAGGTGGTTACACTTTTGTGACATTTTTAACCTATTTCTTTATCAAAAAATCTGAAAAATGGTATGTTGTTGAGTTGTTTTTATGAGAACATTTTTTTTGTCAACATAAGGTATGTATGTATTCGAAAGTGGTGGCAGGCCCTTCTGGACCTCCATGCACTGTGACCACATATGGATCTATTGTGCCCACATACCTACATACTGAGTTTGACTAAAGTGGCATATTTTTTTTTCCACCCAGCACTTAAAAAACTCTGCAGATTACAACTAAATGATTTAGGCTTAACACAACATAAGGTATACCTACACAACATATTTAATATATTTGTGGTTAGGAAAGATGCTTGGAAATAGGCTCAGAAATAGGTATGTTTATGTCAAAGTCACAAAAGTGTAACTGCCTATGGCAAGGACTATACACTGAATGATTTTTTTATATTTTTCTTGAAAATGCGTTACGACAGGAGAAGGGCGGCAAAAGATCCTGAATTTTAACCTTACATAATTAAAGAATGTGGCCCTAAATAGATTTTAAAAAATGTTAAAAATGATATTTACCTAGCAATTTATCTTGAAAAGGAATTTCGAAAACTGTTCTGTAGAAATGCTTTCGTGGGATCCATATTGTCTTTTCCACAACGCCTTAGCCACTCTTGCAAAATAGTCTTGGGAACAGTCATTGGAAGGTGGAAATTTAAAAAAACTCATAAACGTAGAACTTTTAAGTTCGAATAGTTGGATTTACATCCAGAAACCGCACAGGATGCTCCTGGGATTTTGCGATTCCGAAAATTGTTTAAAATATCGAAAATAACAATACAAAACCAAGATTCCACAAATTTTTTCCCTTAAAATAAATAAAAATGCGAAATGCACGGAAAAATTAACCTCACTTTGGATTCGCGAAAAAATCAATAAGTTCGGTTGTCCTTTTTCATTTAATGTGAATAGAAAAGGAAAGACCACCCTATCAAACAGATCAAGGGTCTTTTGAGAAGGATGAGTAGGTTCATAGAAGGATGGCTCGACCCCTTGAGGATTTTGTGACGTAGCGAAATTTGGAATATATGGGGCTTATGGAAGTGGACCGTCCTGTTCTCTGTGTACAGTCCTTGGGGCGAATCGCCTTTTACACCCTTCTGTATGAGGTGGGTGATAAACGCTCGACTTGCGCAGTAGGTATATAAATCAACCCCCCAATTTTTTTATTTTTTGTTTTATATTTTCGAAAACATATTACATAAAAGTGGCATTTTTCATAAATAAATAATCAAATTTTATTTTTTCTTGAAGACAAAAAACACTTGTTTGACTTTTGACAGGTGAGTCTAAGTTTCTTTAGAAGGGTTAAGTCCCATTTATAAACTCGAGACCATTCAACATGGTTAACTCTGACAAGACAATTTGTTATGGTTGGGTTTGTTTTATATCCTGTATAGAAAACATTAAATGTAGTTACCTATTAGCTCACACTACTACTATACTCCCGTCCTAAGCGTAACCCCCGTATTTGAATTTTATATGAAATGGAGTAAATCGCGTTTGAATGTTTGAAAATACATAGTGCCTTATGGAAAAAAGAAAATTTTAAGTGACTTTTTAAATACTTTTTGTAGTTTTACGATTTGTTACATTAGTATAAACAATAGAGTATATTATTATAATTTCAAATACGGGGGTTATGCTTAGGACGGCAGTATACTGTAGTAGTGTGAGCTATGGTGATCCTAATTTTTTCAAGAAAAAAAAATTGCTGTTTTTAAAATTTTTTATATATCTTTCCGTTTCAGATGATTTTGAAACTTTTTTGTCGCGCCGTGTGTCTGTCTGTCTGGCTGTCTGTAACGACGACGGGTGGGTTTTCGTTCGAGATGGTCCCATTTAAAAATGAACAAAATCCACCGAACGCAAGTCAAATAAAAGGGTGGGAGTGATATTGTGTGATATCAAACAAAAGGTAATTAAGTCTGGAGTTAAACAACCTACATTTTAGTTTTTTGAAAAAAAAAATGGTGAAGGTAGATTTTAAAAATTAGAGTTTAAGTCAAAACATGGCTTGTGTGGTATCAAACGAAAGGTAATATATTTCAGTTTTTAGTTATATTAGCTCACACACACACTATAACCATAGTACCTAGTGTGAGCTTAGGTGCTCATAGATTGACAGAGTATTTTTTTATATGGGATTTTAGCTATAGGGTATGCATAATGGTTTACCCATAGTAACATAGCACAATGGATAAAGTTAATGTCTTGTTTTAAAGCTCCATTTTACCATAATCAGCTGGCAGAAAAAAAAACGAAAATACCAAAATTAACCCTAAAATTCAATTTTTTGTTATGTTGCTGTGTAAATCGACCCTCAAAACTATTGGTTACAGGTTTCACATCGCTCCATGCAATGAAGACAATTGGCTTTGGAATAACCCTTGGCAGTGCGAGTGGTTTTTAGAGTATCAAGCAGTTTCTCAAGCAGAATCCTCTTGCAGCGGCACTCCTTTTAGGAAAACACTCTTTCAGATGCAAATGGATCCTTTACAGAATTTTATTTGGACTGTTTAGTTTCTATTTAGGAGAATGTAGAGATTTTTGTTTGGACAAATTGTTATAGGAATATAAATAATATTATACCTAGATATTACTTTGTGCTTTCAAATTAAAATAATAAGACATTTAAACTATGTATATTTGTATTCTTTATTTAATAGTAAATAATGTAACCATATAAAGAGGTTTGATATAATGTAATTGAAGATCTCTCAACACCCCAGCAAACACTTTGAGAATTAGTCTTCTTTCACATTCTCACTGTCATACGCTATTATACATATAACTATTAATTTTCAAATTTATTTATTTCCTTTGAAAGTGTTGAGCAGAGGAACTTAAAACCTGTACTGCTTGTACAACAAAGAAAATAAATTTGCAGAAAACACAACTTTTAAATCTAAAACAAAACTTTATTTGTCTAATAAAACTATGTCAGCCACTCCAAAAGACTCTCTATTTCCATTTTTCAAAACAAAAAAACACTTATTTGTGTTTATGCTAACTCTACTAAATAAACTGTAACAAATTTTTAAATCTGATCAAATTTATCAATAATTTAAAAAATATATTTTAAGGTTATGTTTATTACACCCATACCGTTCACAAAGGCAAGACGTCCGGCGATTTACCCATGACGTCATTCGCTCGGCAAGACGTCTCGCCCGACGTTTCAATCTGAACGTACCCCTGAGGTTCTGTGTTCCTAACCAAAAAAAAATTATTTTTTATACTTATTTACCTAATCTGTGAAAATTATGTTTTAAAGATTTCTACAAGACTGTTTAAAAAAAATAAAAATGGCAGGTTTGTTGAAGAGAATCTGTACGAATTTGAGGCCCCTGGTGCAAGCCTCGCCACAGTCTTCCTGTCTGATTCGTAACCAGTGTCCACCCATCCTAACCAACTGGGCTCGGGTCTATGCTAGCTCTAAACCCACACCTTATGAGTTAGTAGATGAAAAGGAGCATCAAAAAGCAGTAAACGGTAAGAATTAATACCAATTATTTTCCCATTTGTATTCCCAGTGTATTTATATAAAATAAATTCAAAATTCAAATTTGTTCGAGTGAGATCAACACTCAGTGGGTGAAGACTGGGTTAAAAGCTCAGGTTGAAAAGTTAAATTAAACTTATGATTGCTCTGATTTCTAAAGACTAAAACCCGTTATTATTTTTAGAGGTAGTTGAGAAAGTAAACACTCAAGTAGCCAGCCCCACTTTAAGCCGATTATTTGCTATAGTTCACCTGGCAGGAAAACAGATAAAAATTACTGAAGGAGATATTGTTGTGGTTGAAGGATATTGGCCACCAGACTGTGGGGATAAAATCTCTTTAGACAAGGTAAGTTCAGTTTATACTTGATATTGTATTAAAGTGGCACAGCATCATCAAAACCGTGATAGGCTGGAATCAAAATCAAAATCTTTATTAATGCATATAGCAGTTACAAATAAAAAAGTAGGACTGACTAATAATGTCCCATTAAGAAATAGTCATGTCATTTCAAAAATAAAATTACAAGTAAAAGTTAGAATAAATCACACAGTTGGAGTAAAACTTTTTATCACAATTTATCACTTATTTATTCATCAAGATGGTGGTTTAACACATCAAAATGTACTTAATTAAGAGAGCAGCATAAACAACAAGAACCATCACAATACAAATGTAATCTAAACAACAAATCTAAAAAGATAACAATTCAGGCTTAAATAAAAATTTTTTAACCTGTTTGCAAAATACATTGTAACTACAATTAAAAAAGTCAATGTTATTATTTTCTTCCATTAGAAAATTTGCACTTTTACACATTCGATTTATAGGAATATTAGTGCCATAATTAGTTCTATGAAATGTTAGACTAAATAGATCTTTATTTCTGGAATTCCTAGGTGGAATGTGAAAGCTAACCTCTGAAAGAAGCTCTGGAGCATCAATCATACCATTCAGAATTTTAAAGAGAGTGCAAGCATTAAAAAATGTTCTTCGACTTTCTAATGATGTAAGATTTAAAAGTTTCATTATCTGATTACAATTAATTTCTTCATAGGGAATACCCAGCCTAACTCCCACTCTTCTTAAAAATTTTCTCTGCACTCTCTCTAAGCTCTCTTTATGAACTCTATAAAAAGGCTGCCAAACTGAACAGGCATATTCGAGCACCGAACTAACAAGTGCACAGTAAACATCTTTTAACACATAAATATTATCTATATCTTTCAGAGTGTGAAAGAGAAACCCCAGTAATCTCATTGCTTTGTTGGTGCTTTTTTCAATATGTGTGCTAAATGATAGATCACTTTCTATCCACACTCCTAGATCTTTAACTAAGGTTTTTCTCTCTAACTCTTCAGAGTCAATAGAATAATTAAATAGAATAGGTTGTTTTATTTTATTAAAAGTAATGATATTGCATTTTTTAATATTTAAGGTAAGACTATTTTCTGTACACCAAGAAGAAAACAAATTCAATTGATCCTGTGAAGATTAATAGGGAAGGGAGTAAAGGGGTACATACAGTGGCCCGCACTTCCTGTAATTTTTTATTGGTATTGATTCCCAAAACGAGGCACTGCACTAATTAGTCATTAGCTTACTATTTTACTTGATTTTTATTTATGTCTTCTTCTAAACAATTTTATTAGAAAGGAACATATATATATATATATACTCTTGTCTGGTTGTTACAAATATATTGATTTAGCCGAGCTTTGACGTTTTCTATTTGTTGTTGTTTTGGGACTGACTTTTTACAAAACAAATTACCGTTTTTGCAACTAAATCAAAATTTGTGCACATTTTAATATCATTTTGGATTCGCTTTTATGTTTCAGATCTTTATTTATTAGGTTCATTATCATTATCAGGATACGATGAGAGGTTATGTTTCAGATAGCACATGTAAAATTTTTCTAAGTTAATTTCTTTATAAAAATCACGTTAAATAAATATTAAAAACGTCTTAGTGTGTTAGTTAAGACTGCGAGGGACCTAATAAACAGTAGTAAGATGGCTGATAACTGCCCCCAGTGTTCAAAATCATGCAACAACTCATATGCAATAAATTGCATATCCTGTGCCAAATGGTACCACAAAAAGTGCCTTGGGCTGACAACAGAGAGATTCAACTACTTCCAGGACCAACTAAAACAACTTAATGGTGAAAAATTTCAATGCCCAGCATGTGAAAAAAATTGTGAGGTTAAGTTGCCAAAAAAAAGGAAAAAACACGCAGATACCGAAAATTCCGGGGATGACGGCTGGACAATAAATGATGTTATGACTAGGCTAATAGATATGGATAGTAAGCTAATGAACATGGACAAAAAATACACTGACATGTTGGAAAAATATGAGCAACAATTAGAAGTAAACAATGAATTAAAAACAGAGATTTTTCAGCTCCAAAAGCAACTAAACACTGAAATCAACAGAAGGGAGCAAAAAGACCTAAAAAACAACATAATCCTCAAAGGGATTCCACAAACAGAAGCAAAAGAAGTAGATAATGTGGTTGCAAAACTTGGACAAGTCCTTGGAGTCGACATCAAAGGAGCAAGGGCTTACCGTCTAGGCAAAGGCCAAACCAGGCCAGGTCCAATAAAAGTATGTCTCAGAGATGAAGCTGTAAAAAACCAACTCATGCAGGCAAAAAAACAGAAAAGACAACTATCAGCGGTGGACCTTGGGTTCACTAATGCAAAAATAGATGACTACATCTACCTAGACCATGACCTAACAAAAACCAACCAAGAGATATACAAAGAAGCACGGATATTTAAAAAACAGAACAACTATCGGTTTGTTTGGTTCAAAGATGGCCAAGTCTTTCTTCGAAAAGATGAAAACAGCAAGACAGTGCTTATCAATGACAAAGACACTTTAAAAAACTTGCACTAACTGAGACACAGGAGCAGACGCTCTGCATTAACTACTTAAATATGCAAAGTGTACGTAATAAATTTGACAAACTCCAGTGCTTTCTCAAGGCACATGTGAGTGATATTCTTGTTTTGACTGAGACATGGCTGTCAAGAGATGAAACCCATTATTTTGACTTAGATGGGTATCAAGCAATCCATGCCTGTAGGGACCAACAGGGAGGTGGGGTATCAATTTATGTAAAAAACAATTTTAACTACAAAATACTAAAAACTGTAGATGGTAAGGAACCTTATAATTTAGTGCTAATATCTATCTTACATGTAAATCTTAACTTATGTGCGCTTTACAGACCACCTAATTATCACTTTTCTGATTTTATTGAAACAATGCAAGATTTTTTAGCCTTTCAAAAACAAAAAACTTTAATAGTTGGAGATATGAATGTCGATATATTGGAAGATACTAAATACATTAAGGAAAAAAATGAATATCTAAACAGCATAAAATTATTCGGGTATGAAATACAAAATAAAACAAACCATTCAAATGCAACTCGTATAACGGAAGATTCAATTTCCTTGATTGATCATGTTATAGCTAACAAAAATGTAAAATGTAACGTAAAAGTTCTTAATTACAAAATATCTGACCACAATCCGTTAACTGTCAATGTAAACCTAAGATTTTTTAAACCAACACCTAAACTCTACAGAGAGATAAATATTATGAATCCAGAAATATTTAAAAACAACTTTGAAACCTTGTGTTCTACTACCTTATTTCATTCTTTTGATGAATTAATAAAAAATATAACTGAATGCAAACAAAAAGCAACTAAAAAAATAAAATTGCATCACCGACAAGGCAACAATTGGATAACTCTTGATATTTTAAATATGATAAAAGATCGTAACCAAATTTTCTCACAATTACTAAGAAAAAAAAGACAAAACATCCACGACAACAGACTAGAGCTCCAATACAGAATACTTAAAAACAAGGTAAACTCACAAATTCGCAGAGCCAAAACCCAATATTTTGCTAATAATTGGAATAAGGCTGGCAATAATCCAAAAAAACAATGGAAAGTAATAAATTCTATAATACAAAAAAAAGAAAAAAACAATACAATTAACTCAATTGAGATTGAGAGTGTGACCATAACGGAAAAGTCTGAAATTGCTTATCATTTTAACAAATATTTTGCCAACATAGGGCAGTCAATTGTAACCTCCATCAGTACTCAAAATATACAACAACAAAACACTCAATTTACAGAAATTGAAAACCCAAATACTATAAACTTAAACCTTACTAGCAACAACGAAATTATAGAAACCATTTTAAACTTAAAAAAAGATTCTGCAGCAGGCTACGACGGTATTAGCCCATCAGATATTATTTTAATAAAAGTAGCTTTAGCTCCAATTCTAACCAAACTAATAAATGATGTGTTTACATCCGGAACATTCCCCGAGATTTTAAAAATAGGAAAAATAACGCCCATATATAAAGCTGGAGATTTACAAAAAATCTCAAACTATAGACCAATTACAGTTGTCTGTGTGTTCTCAAAAATAATTGAAAGCATACTCAAAAAACAAATAAACTCATTTATAGAAAACACAATCGGATTTGACAAGTACCAGTATGGTTTCATCAAAAACAGCAACACCCTCAGTGCTACTACAGATTTTTTAAACCATGTTTCAAGTGAACTAGACAAAAAAAATATGTTATTGCTGTCTTCATAGACCTACAGAAGGCATTTGATGTGGTGGACCATAGAGTACTTTTGAGTAAGCTATTCAAAATGGGAATACAAGACAAATTACACTCAATACTAACTTCCTACTTAAAAGACAGACCTCAGTATGTGTCAATCGATGGTGCTGATAGTGACAGAATCCTAAGCAATTGTGGAGTACCCCAGGGGTCCGTTTTGGGGCCTCAGTTGTATTCACTATTGGTACTGTCATTGAGCCAGGCTGGACTAGAAGGACTTTACTATACCTTCGCAGACGACAAGGCCGATGTATACAGCGACACAGACCCCAAAACTCTTGAAAATAATGTAAACAAAAACCTTACACTGTACTCAAACTGGTTAAACCAAAATAAATTAAAAATAAATGTTGAAAAAACAGTGTTTATGGTATTTAAACAAAAAAACATGCCAGATTATGAATTTAATTTAAAAATTAATGACACTAATATAGAACGAACAAGTACAAATAAATACTTAGGACTTATCATAGACGACAAACTAAACTGGGAATCTCAAATTGAAAAAATCACTAAAAAAATAGTGCCCATGCTAGGTGCACTACACAGGTGCTCCCCTTTCCTTAATGAGGTTAATCGAAAACTTATTTATAATGCATATATCGTTAGTAATTTTACTTATTTGATTAACATCTGGGGAACATGTGGAAGCATACAGTTTAAAAAACTACAAAGATTACAAAATAAAAGCCTAAAAATCCTTTATCGGAAAGATTATCGAACCTCAACTGAAACTCTTTACATTGAAACCCAAGCTAAACCATTAAAATATCTACTAGAATTATCCCAATGTAAACAGATTTACAAAATTTTAAATAGCACCCTTAAATGCAATACAGATTTTACCCAAAATTTCGAACACTACAATTACAATACAAGAGCCAGAAATAATATACACATGACTTCACTACGCACTAACAAAGCATTAAACAATCCTTTAACTCAAGCAATTAAAATTTACAATGCCATACCTGAACATATTAAAAACCAAAATTTCTCTAAATTTGTAAAGGAATTAAAACAATACTTAGAATCTATATTTAACTCCTAGTAATTCATATATTAAACATTAAACCTCAACAGATAGATACTTGATAAAAATACATTCTAAATTACGTAAGTATTTAAAAAAAAAAACTTGTGCTATCCTAAATGGCTAGTCCCAAAACCAGCAACCCTGCTGATCCGGGGCATAACTACAGTTATTAAATATATAAAAGTATTTTCGTATTTTCATGTTAAGTAGATACCACTGTAATTTGTTTTTGTAAGTAAGTGAAATTATATTTTTGTAAGTTTCTACTTTTTATGTCTTAAATGTACCATTTTAGAATAAGTAAGACTATGTAACTGATAGTTATATTTTAATAATAAAAAAATAAAAAAAAAAATAATAATCATTACCTATTTTATCTCTCCTTTAAAAGGTCCAGACATATAAAGCGGCACACTGCAGGTACAAAGTGAAACAACAATTTTTTGAGGCTTCTTTACTTAGATTTTGCCGCAAAATTTGTTTACCATAGCTATGATACAGTGCCACTTATATACATTCTCAACTATAGTTTAATTTATTTTTGCAATCAAGTTATTTACAAAATACAAGAGCAACATCAAAAATAGATCTTTTGATCCTTAAAGGTTTAAATATAACATAGTGTGTGTAAGAAACAAATACTAATTAGAAATTACAAAATTTCTTGTGTTATATAAAGTATAGAGAGAATTGTAGAGATGCATTCAGAAATCAAAAAATTTTAAAGTTTCCCTCATTCTATATTTTTCACTGCCTTTGCTATATGAAGTCTAATTTGAACTTATATGAAACACACATCAATACTCATAATTATAATATGCAAGTTAAAAATAATGTAAGATCAATCTATAATAGATTAAAAAGATGCCAAAATTCAACAAAGTACTGGTGTGTCCGTTTTCTAAATTATGTGCTTCCTCAAACAATAAGAAATTTACAACTGAAATCTTTTAAAGTCAAAGTAAAACAAATATTGCTCCAGAATGCCTTCTACTCGTTTGAAGAATTTTTAAATCATAAATTTGAAACTTGAATGTTTAGTGTTATTTGAATGTTAAGTGTACTGTTAAAATTTTAATTTAAACAAATTTAACCACTATTTTATTACTTACTATTTAGAGAGAGATAGAAAAAAAACTGACTTGTGTAAACATTTTTATATGTAAAACACCAATAAATTTTTACTATTTACTATAGACAAAAATCAAATTAGTAATATTGCTTCTCTGTCAGAAATTTGTTGACCTCTCTTTTGAAAGAATAGAATGGAATAGAAATATATTCACCAGTATGAAAGTAAAGTAAATAAATTTTTAAAATGTTTTTTTTCTTTGAAATTGCCCTAAAACATTGTTTAAACTTTTATTTTTTCTTTCTTAAATACTAAAATCACTAAGTATATTAATCACACTTTAAAATATTTTTTTTAATACTAAAATCACAGAGGAACTTAACTTCTTTATTAAAATAAAAACTTCAAATTAACATTTACTAACTTACAACATAGTACAGTTGATACACTCATAGGGATTGTCATCATTTACTTTACCTACATAGATAGCATTTCCTGGTCACTAACTAACACTCAAAAATTTGTTTATCAAGATTTGTAAATTGTTTGTCTCCTAGATCTAATGTATACTGAGGCACCTTATTACCTATATAATAAAGGACCATAATAATTTTTTGAGTATCTGCAATGATTATATTTTCCAAAATTTCTTGTAATGTTTATGTATTTCACTATGTGTTTGGTAATTTTGCAAATTTTCTCTAATATACTTTATGCATTCATAGATGTATAATGAAGGAAGTTTTAATAGATTATTATCTATAAATATATGCTGAACATCTGTTTGATACTTAAGTTCAAAAATAACACTTTTCTTTGCATGCTAAACACACTCTCAGAGTGAGGTGAGTTACCCCGTATTAAAATTCCATAGCTCATGTAATAGACAATCAATGAGTGATATGCAGTTAATTTTGTACTATCTGTTACTACTTTTGTCAAATTTTTTATAACAAACAAAAGTTTTTGCAAACATGACTAGTATGATTTTCCCAAGTTAGTTTTTGATCCAAATAAAAGCCTAAAAATTTATAGGGCTCATTATTATTATTTTCTAATTCTCCAAAGGTAAAGTAGTAAGTTTTAGTTTTTGCCGTATTTAACTTTAATTTGTTTTGAACCAGACTTCAAAGGAAAGGCATAATCCCTGATTGATCAGAAGAATTTGGTATGCTTTTATGGCCCGATTGTAATAAAAAATTGTACTATGGTAGGGGATTGTAAGGTCTGTCTCATTTACTTGGCAGGTTATGGTTCTGGGAGCATCAAACTTCACTCTGATTGGTCGACCTCTTATTCAGAAAGGCTTGGTGAATATAGAAGCATGTGTCATTGAAAAGACAGTGTCACACACAAAGACACATTTTAGGAAGAAGAGAAGGAAGCAATACATGAGGATACATTGTAAGTTACATATAGTTTAATGCTATTCAAGATACATAGTTAACATAAAATATACCACATGGCCAACCCTGTATCTAGAGGTAGGATTTTTGTATGGGCCATAAGGATTGCATGGGAGGACAGACCAACGTTGCCAGTTTAGCGAAAATATCAGTATAGTCTGCCACTTGGTTCCCGAAAAGGTCAACTTTTCAGTTTTATTTGAGTGCATTCATCAAATGGGGTGATAAACAACCAGAAAACCTTAAAATTCTGCTTGTTCCATTGTAAATAATTCACTTATTTTTACAAACAGAATTTTAAAGTTATATTCCTGTTATTGATTTTTGTTTCATATTTACTAGTCAATTTTTTTATACCACACTTTACCAATCTATTGGTAAGCTAACTATTATTTAATTTTAGGTTTTTTTTTAATGCATTTTTAGTCCAACTCTAACAAAGGTAGACCACAGTGAACGCAGCGCGGTTATTGGACGTGAGAGGGTGGTCGAGACCTTAGGGGGGCGGCAGAGATATTGAGCCTCAAAAGTAGTTCAGCAGAGCTCATTTAGTACTTTTTCAAGACAAATATCATAATTATGAGTAGTAATGCCTTTTAAACTAAAAACAAAAATTCTCAGAAAATATTGAAGTAATGTTACTTTAAATGCTCGCAGGCAACATGCGCTACAGACAAAAATATTTTAAATACAAAAGGAACATTTTTAAACAAAACTCGATGCAACCAGAAAAGTTGATAGTTTTAAATTGGTTAAATAATACTTTTAAACTAATCCAATGCCGACATAAAACTTGTGTATCATATTGGGTTAAAATCGTTTGAGGTGTTGTTGGGTTACCATGTATTGAGACAGACAATTTATTTTATTATCCGATCTAGGTGTTTTAGGAACTAAATTACTCACATTTAATAAAATTCAAAAAATAAAATGTTTTTAATAGTCCACTTCTTGTATGGTGACAAGTCAAGTAATAATTGTCCGATCCTTGACGAGTGCGACCGCGTGCGCCTATAGTAATTTTTCAAGGTTACCTTTGACAATACGCTGCAAAGCTTTTTGCGGGACTCGGGCGTATGGCGGTCTCTTTTTAATAAATGCGATACTCTATCTGTTTTTTGTCCTCTTATGGAAATTTATACCCCTAGATGGGAACTTGTTCACGCGGTATAAACAAAACTTTATCTGGGTAATATGCTATTAAGGAATTTTTTTAATTAAGAAACCACTTAATTTCTCCTAGAACATGAAAAGAATCACTAACTTGTCATTGTATTTATTAGAAATAATTTGAATTTAAAAAACTTAGACGGCTGAATGCCTGAAGGGGAGAAGACTAGAGATTTCACAAAAAAATTACCCCAAAGTTAAATTCACCCCGTCTGGGAAAACAGACGCGTATTGAACTAAAACAAAGGAAAAAAATCGGCAACACGCTAGAAGCTTACCTTCTTTCATTTAACAGCAGTTCCACAGTTTCACTCGCGGCGCCGCGGACTTTCTTGTGGATGGAATTTTGGTCTTAATCTTAAAACACGTGAGACTTCTTTCAGTGTCTTTTCGGAAGTGGTTCTTCATTCCCCTGTCAAATACAGGGGGGCGCCTCAAACTCTCAGCGCGTGCAAAGCGCGCATGAATTTTGCCAAAATGGTCAGGTGTTCAAAGAGAAAATAACTTTCAACAAAGAGAAAAATTATCTCCTGATCGGAATTTTCCCAAACAAGGAGTTTCTTTTTTAAAGGTTTGGCTAAAGAGCCCAAAAATATCAAAACAAAATTTAAGGTTAGGTTTTTCTAAAAATTCAAATAAAAACAAAAATAGAAAATAACTGGCAGCATTAAACAAAACTTATCTTTTCGATAAACAATAATAGTGTGATGTTTCAATTAGTGTTCTACAATTGAAACAGATTTAATATTATTTTATAAAGAATCATTTAAAAATCAAATATTTAAAAAGCTTGAGATTGAGAACGATGTAGAAGAAGAACAATCAAAACGTCGCGAATAAACAAACACTGATTTTTGAATAAAAAAAAATCCTTAATGACATTGTACCCAGATAAAGTTTTGTTTTGTAAAATTTTTCTGAAATCAAAAATGTCAAATACCTTGCCATAATTATTATCACACTTTATTAGCAAAAAATATATTGCTCTTTACAATGTCATTATAAATACAAATAGGTAGCTAAATAAGTATTTTCATCCAAAAAAAAAATTACAAAGTTTTCACATAATGAGCACATTTTGTTTTAAAAGTTTTCAGTGAAGTGCATTCTTTCATGTCTCTAGGGATGCTATTAAACAATCTTAAACCTACACTGAACACCGTTTCACTTTGAAAATCAGCAATATAGAAATCGTTTACTGATCTTGACCTAGTGTTATGAATATCTCTAACATACACTACCTCACCAGTTAAATATGTGGGCAACATATTATTTTTGAGTTTGAAAACAAAGACTAATATGTTGTATGAGGCTTGTTGTTGAACATTCATAAGGTTCATTCATCGCTTATTACATAATAAAATTGCCCTCATGCAACGGTTCTGCAGTTTTTGTAACATGTTTTTCTGACCTGCATTTAAAAAATGAAACAATGTTCCATAATAATCACAATGTGGTGCAATAATTGATTTGTAAATTGTGAGTTTATTGCATAATGAAACTTTATTATTTAGCTTATACATGAAACCTGCTTTTTTTTGCAATTTTCTTTTTTATGTACTCACATTGTAGAGAAAGGTTGAGCTCAGGGTCTAACATTACGCCTAGATATTTAAAAGATTTAACCTCTTCTATTTGAGAATTTTTAATAACAATGTTGAGTTTGTTTTTATTCTTAAGTTGATTTAAATTGTGCTTTGAGGATAAAATCATAAATTTTGTTTTGTTTATATTTAATTAAAGTCCATTTTCTATTAACCACACATGCAAGTTATTAAGATCTTCATTTAAATTTTTTTCAATGTTTTGAAATTTGAAATATTGCAAATGAAATACAGTATTGTATCATCTGCAAATAGTTTGATTTTGCAATAGTTTATGTGTTTAATTATGTCGTTAATAAAAATAAGAAATAAAATGGGCCCTAGGACTGATCCCTGAGGAACCCCATGATCATAGTTAATCCCAAAGGTTAATGCTATCCATTTTTAAATGTTTGTAAGTGGGTTATAGCAATTAAAATTTTTCTGAAGTACTGTTGGTTTCATAAACATCTTCATCATCAGATATTCTCATTGATCTTCTTATTGCATCCATTACGCGACAATTCTCTATTCCATACAACAGCGTGCTTTTCACCATTGTTTCATAAATGTTACATTTTACATTCTTTTTTATCTCTGCTCCATACAATACTGTTAAGACATCCAATAACCTTTTTTGCTTTTACTATTCTTTTTTCCAGTTCTTTACAGTATGTTCCTGTCTTATCAAATGTGACATCCAAGTATACATACTCATTGCATAGAGATATTGTTTGTCCATTGTTTAGTTCTAACTCACTTGATTCGTTTCTAATACATAGGTACTGTGTCTTGTTCACGTTCACTGTTAACCCCCACTTCTGGTATTTTTCCATTAACTTTCTCATCATAATATACTCCATGTCTTCTTTATCATTAGCTACAATTACTTGGTCGTCAGCAAACTGTAGTGTTCTTTACGTTTCCAGTTTTTTAGAGCTATTGCGATATATATTTAAGAATAAATATTTTTAAAATCACGTCGTTTGTTTAATTACAAAATTAAACAGATTTTCTTTTTTTACCAATTTTCATAAATCTTCATTTTTAATTAAATTTATTATTTAAACATAGGTGATCTTGAGAAATTAGGTTTTAATAACATAAACTAACCTTCTCAAGTTTACCTATTTAAATTATATAAATTATTTAGTTTATAAAACAACACATTATATGGAATTTTATATTTTACAATTTATCACGAACCATAACAATTTTTGAATATAAAATGAGAGGATTCATTTCAATAAAGCAGATTCAACATTTGATAGTTGTTCTCACTATACCTACTTAGTTTACTGTACCATAAGCCTTCTTGGTCATTGCAGGGAGTGAGGCTGCTCCCTGGCAGTAAACTTTTACTTTAGTCCCGCTGCTTAACCAAGCCGAGTTAAGCAAGTGTAATTGTCAAGCACAGCTTGCACATCGTTGGAGAGATACAACATCCCTGTCTTAAGCCTTTTGCTACCAGGAATTCTTTTGAAAGTCAATTTCCAATTCTAATTTTAGATTTTGAGCCTTTGTATAGTTCTTTTATCGCTTTTATATATGTATGATTGATATTAGTTTGCTCTAACACTGTCCCCAATTTTTCTAGTTGCACAGTATCAGATGCTTTTTGTAGGTCCACAAAGGTAACATGAGTCTATATATTTCTAGCACTCCTTTTCTTAATTACTTGTGTAAGACAAAAAACATTATCACTACAAGATCTACTACTATGTCGGTTTAGAACGTTTTTCTACGTTGTCCGACGCCTATTCTCCACCTCCTTCGACAGTCATCTTCCGTCAGGTTTTTTTGACTCATTGATGATCTTTGGATTGACTGTTGCCATTCCAGTTTAGGACGCCCTCTTTTTCTGCGCTCTATTAGTTGCCATTCTAGGACCTGCTTTGGTAATCTCTCGTCACTACAAGATCTGCCTGCACAAAACCCACTTTGCTTTTCTTGTTCATAAAAATCATCCACTATAAATTATAATTCTCATTCCTATTTTTTTATTCATTTTAGTCTACAGAATACCACAGACCTTTTTAAGGATAAAATCAATCAAAGTAGTGGGAGAAGTTAATAACCCTCCAGAAGTTAGTGGACTAGAGAATGTAGTGTTTTAAGTAAGTACATAAATTTTTTATTTAATTATAGCTTTAATTTGTTAATAAATTATTCTTACAAGTACTGAATATTGTCTAAATCTACTAGTGTAGTGATCAAAAAGTATTTTATTCTAAAATTTTCATTCTTAGAATAAATATCCCACCAAGTATCCTATTTTAAGGGGGGATTAAAAAAAATACGAAACCCTGGAATATTAAAACATTTTTTTATTTTGTTCATATACATCGCGATACATACAAAATTTTACATAAAATATCCTAGTAACATTTTTTTCTTTATCTAAATACCTAGGACTTAACCTAGTAGAAAATAGTCATCCAAATATTATAATTTTTTTACATTAAAATTAACAATCAAGTTAAAAAAACTAAAGTAATGCTTTAAGAAGACATATTATTTTTAATCTTATAAAAGTAACATCATACATATATCACAAAATATTGGTAAAAAACACAATAATTTACAAACTACTAAGTAGTATAAAGAATATGGGCAGTAATATGGATTTTTTATTGGTATATAATATCTAAAACTTCAGTCGTTTTGCCAACAAGAGCAAGATGTCAAGAACTAACCTAAATACAGGGTAGCCCAAATAAAAATAACTATATGTAAATTTCGAAAACGGGTTCCAAAAAAAATTAGAAGGCCTGAAAAAAATTCGTTAATAAAGAGCCTAAGAAAAAATCGTCAACATAAAAAAAATATAAAGCTTTGATTTTAGAGGTTACTCAAAAACACTGTGTGCAGGACAAGTGGGATGCTTTAAAAACTGTGGCTGAAAGGAATTTAGAGAAACGCTCGGACACGTCGATTTTGTTTGCAAGGACACTTTTTGGCTATCTTTGCCTTAAAAGTTTCAAATTTAACATGGACTGATAAAATAAAAATTTAATTGAAATTTTATTATTTTTCGGATTTAACTTTTATTTTATCATTCCCTGTTAAATTTGAAAGCAAATATTTCAAAAACTAATCGATGGATTTTCGAAATTTTTACACGGTTGTAAAGATATTTAAGAGAGTTTCAAAACAAGGTATCACTAGACTCACTTTCCCTATTCAAAATATAGGGGTAAAGTATACCTCTCGAAGGGGGTTTGTGCTACAAACATTTCAAGATAGCCAAAAAGTGTCTTCATCGTAAACAAAATCGACGTGTCCGAGCGTTTCTCTCAAATACCCACTCTAAATACCCAAAAAGGTCTCTGTTTCGATGTTCGTGAAACACCGTGTATTATGAAAAAGTGGTTTGATGAAACCCCCTATCAGTCAATTAAAAGTGGATCTTAAAAATTATATCATAACAAAAACATTTCATGTAAACAAAAGCCAAGTACGCGAAAATGGCATTCCGTAAAAAGAATTGAGATAAAAGTAAAGCCAAGTTCTCCAATACAAATTTCAAAATGAAAGGTTCTTACTAGTTTGAAAATGTTTTTTTAAATTTTGCTATTACAGCCAAACTTCTTTATGTTCAATTTAGCACTGTGCCTAAGAGTCATTTACAGCCGTAATAGCCAAGTTTAGAAAAATATTTCCAAACTAGTAAGAACCTTTCATTTTGTAATTTGTGTTGGAGAACTTGGCTTTTTTTTACATGAAAGGTTTTTGTTATGATTTCAATTCTTTTTTAAAGGATTTGGATAATACTTAATTTTTAAGGTAGTAAAATATGCGGAATATTGTTCAAAACTTTTGCAATGCCTTACTTAAATTTTTGAGGTTTTTTAATTTTTTTCCATGCTCTCTAGCGTTTCTGATAGTGCACAATGTTACTTTTTATACCTTTACATGTATAGGGGAGGGAAATAAATTAAAATTGTCGTGTTTTTAAATTTTGTCCTATAGTTTTATCATAGTTCCTATCCGTCTTCTAATGCTCAGCTCTCTAGCGTTTCTGGAAATGGGTAATGTTACTTTTACATAACTTTACATTTATAGGGGAGGAGAGTAAATGAAAATATTGAACTTTTTAAATTTTTTCCCATGGTTTTATCATAATTTCTATCAGCATTCCAATGCTCAGCTCTCTAGCGTTTCTGGAAGTGGGCAATGTTAGTTTTATATAAATTTACATTTATAGGAGAGGGAAGTAAATTAAAATGTTGGTTTTTGAAAATGTTTTCATATAGTTTTATCATATTGTCTTTCAGTCTTAAAAAGTTCAGCTCTCTAGCGTTTCTGGAAGTGGGCAGTGTTACTTTTACATAACTTTACATTTATAGGGGAAGGAAGTAAATTAGAATTCTGGGGTGTTTTAATTTTTTTCTATAACTTTATCATAGTTCCTATCAGTCTGCCAAAGCTCAACTCTCTAGCATTTCTGGAAGTGGGCAATGCTATTTTTACATAACTTTAAATTTATAGGGGAGGGGAGTAAATTAAAATTTTGGGGTTTTTTGATTTTTTCCTATAGTTTTATCATAGTTCCTATCATTCTGCCAAAGCTCAACTCTCTAGCATTTCTGGAAGTGAGCGATGCTACTTTTACATAACTTTAAATGTATTGGGGGGGGGGGAGTAAATTAAAATTTTGGGGTTTTTTGATTTTTTCCAGGGGTTTGGTCATAATTTCTATCAGTCTGCCAAATTTCAGCTTTGTAGCATGTCTGGGAGTACAGTAGAATATTGATGATCTATACATGAGTGAGTGAGTGGCAATTTCGACGTTTTTTGAAATTTCGTAACTACTTTACTACTTTATGGAATTCCATGAAACTTGGAGAGGTTGTTAACTCCATGGAGATCTACGACTGTGCAAAGTTTGAGATTCGTAGCTCATTCCGAAGTAGAGTTTTAGGTAGGTCAAATATCGGCTGAAATGTTTCAAGAAAAGATGGTTACGGCGCGCGAACTTGGCGAGGCACTGCCGTGCCCTCAGATTCAAAAAACTAATAATTTTGTTAAAAAAGTCAAATTTAATTTTACTTTTTTCCGCAAAAACTTCCAAATTTAGAAAATTAGATTGTTTAAAAAGTCTGTAAAACACTTCCTAAACTATTAATAATTTTTAAATATCGTCTTGAATAGTTTTACTTAAGTTAAATTGGAGAATATAATGTGAAACGAGTTTGAGTAAAGTGCAATTTTTTTCTATTAATCTAAAATTGACAGTAAAACCAGGACTGAATAAAGTCACCTGATTGTGATAATAATACAAGATTGAGACGACTATATACCTACCTGTTAATCACTGGCACCTACAAGTAGATTATTTGACTTAAATGGTGCTTTTTCTATGTTTATTATTTACTTATTTTGACACGTACTCGCTAATACAAAACTAGTCAATTTTATTGAATTTTTTACAATCGTTAAAAAAAAACAATTATATTTAGTTTTTGCTCAAGACACGTAATTTTGGTTAAATGGTGAAAAAGCAGCGGCGGTTCGTGTCAATACAACATGGTAGTGTCAGAATTTAGAGTCAGTAAAAAAAAATTCGGGGTGTTGCGCCCAAATATTTACTCACAAGTCATTAAAAAATAGACCTACTACTACTATGTTCAAGCGGGGATCTGGGTGAAGATCTAGGGGGGGGGGGGTAATATAATATAAATTATTTGTAATATAATTTTTTTAGGGGGGGTAATTCGCCGATTTTCCCTTTAATCAATAACAAAAAGTGCATATTTTTGGTTTTAGGGGGGGTAATTACAACGTTACCTCCCCTAAAACACAAAAATGCATAGCGCATAGTATGTCGCATAGAAGTTCAACCTTAAGCCGCGTCCAGATCAATAAATTTGTGTGTTGTGCGTTGTATTTGACGCAAATTTGTTCGTGTTCGTCAAAATATTTATAGATGTCGACTATGCGCCGCACAAAAAAACACGTGCCGCAAATATTTTTGTCGAATTCAACACAAATTTATTGATCTGGACGCGGCTTACCGGACTTTTAAAAACCAATATGGCCGCTGCTATTTGATCGCTGATTGGTTGAAAGCCCCATGCTATGCGTTATGCGGCCTATGCAAGTTTGTGATGGGCTTAATTCAATTTTTTTTAAAGAAACTAACCCATGCCCACCCCAACTACGTTATAGCATAAATACATGTTCAAAGAATTGAAGAGTGAAGCGCTCATAGCTGGCTTTGGAAACAATGGCAAATTTAAATTCGCGGATGCGAATTTTCAAGTGCGCATGGGTGTGTTTTGTCATGTAGACACACATCTGCTGTGTGGGTGGAGGCCATATTGACATTTTGCGGTGTTTTGCCTTTGTCGTCTAAAATTATGTTTTTTTCTGTGAAAAGTGGGAAATAATTCATGTAAAACATGTGCGGTTTGTGGAAAAATGTCCGGAAGAAGTAAGGGAATACCATTCCATAGGTAACTACGTGTATCTTTCTTTATAGTTTGTTAATAAAGTTAAGAGTGGGTTATAGATGCCATTAAACACACTTCATTGTGTCCACAATAAATCTGCACAATTAGGTTTAGAAAAACTACAATTTTAATCCACAATTTGATAAATTTTCAACCCTAAACATTTGACAATTGTCAAATAATGTAGTGACGTAACGGAGTATGTTCCAAAACCACCAAAACTGACGCATGCGCAGTAACCGAAATCCTGTCTACCCGAAAAAGGAACATTAAGAATTAAATAGGGGTCCTGGCCTCAAGCATCGCGTGTGAGAATGCATGGGTATGCCCCATATTTATGCTCTAACTTATTTGGCCCACCCGAATTCCCTCATGAAATGACAAAAAATTTATCAAAAAATTTTGCTGATATAATTGAAATGTAAAGGACGTAAATTAAAACATTCATGCTCCACGCACAAAAACAATGCCAGTTATACCACTAACTAATGGCCTGTGCCAGACACAATTTTTTTTTAAATGTAAACAACGCTAGAATTTTCAACATTAGCCTCCCAACAAACAATTAAAGTTGTAACGACGAAACCCCAACTAGAAAGAATTTCTTAAAAGTAACCGCAACGTACTCCCGCTACGTCTCAGTATACCATACAGCGACGTTATAATTCCCTAAGTGGGGAACCAATTTCTGGTTATAACTACTTGGCCAAGTGTTTAAAGTCACTGTAGTAACAACTACACTACTACGTCGTAGCCAGGTATCTACTACGTCGTAGAGGCTGTTTTTTTTTCCGTAATGGCATAAAAGTTGCGATGTAGTTGCAAATAATATAATCGTTTCTTTTTGGTAGAATTGTTACACAATATGGTGGACACAACAGTAAACAGACTCGCTTAGTTTTTTTGTTTGGTTATGGTTATAATATGAACTATGTTATCCAAAAGTGTGAGAATTTACGAGCAGAGGATCAAAATTCGAGTGCGACGCAAAGTTTTTTGTATAACATGCATTATATATATTGCAAAAAACCGGTGCGCCCGTAAAATTGAGCCGTTTTCTGGTAGCTGATGGAATTTTTGTGTTGTGATTTTGGAGGTTATGTTTTCATAATCGACAGTTAACTCCAACAAATGGTGCTTAAGAAGAGCATTTTTGGTAAGCTTCAACTAATTTGTTTATAAAATAGTATGGCTCTTTAATATGAGCTCATAAAACGACAACAAAAATATTAAATTTTCTTTCTTACATAAAAACATGGCGTACCAAACTATATTCCCTGATAGTCGAAAAGGTTACTTGAAAGTAGTTGCGGCTTTAAAGTTGATCCAAAAAGTTATTTTGTCTACATTGTTACATCAGATGTTATTATGATGACACAAACTTTTGTGGTAAAAATTAAAGTTATAATGTAGTTGTCGGATACACTTGTTTGGGACTCCAATGAAGCTTAACTTTCTAGTGGTAATTAAGTAGGATATAAAAGTCAGGGCGACTACGAAATAACGACTAAAAAGAAAGTAAAACTTTAGCAACGTCCTATTGTGGTAGAGAAGACTATCAGAATCGACTATCAAGAAACAATCCTATGAAGTAGTTTAGAGGGTCGTTTTTACGAAACATCTACTATTTCCTGATACTAAATAGTAGTTAGAACTAAAAAGTAACAAATTTTGGTTGGGATCACCACATTTCTACTATAAGAAAGTAGCAAAGCCTTTAGAACATGTAGCCGCTACTATAAATGTTAGTTGGGCTTATCTCTATCGCTCAATAGGCTGCTGATAAAATCTATCTCTGTTCGAAGAAGTCAACAGAAAAGTGGCACACACTCTTTAAGCAGCGTGTTCTATGCTGCTTTGGGTTTCAGTGGCCCGTTTGTCGCGTCGCATCGAGTCCTAGTGTGATCCACTGCATTGCACAGGGTTACCAAATTTTATATAATTTATAAATTAAAGAAATGCATAAAATAAAATAAAATCCTATAAAGATGTTTCAAAATTAATAAATTTTGGTAGTTTTGTATTAGCGACTAAGGCCAATCAAATAAGGTTCACGATTTTTTTCCAGGCCTTTTTATTTCTTTTTTAAACCGTTTTCAAAATCTCAATGTGTGTGTCACTTTTACCTGGGAAAAAATTAGTAATTTTAATGCCACTATTCATGTTTAGGTATTTTACAAAACTATAGAGCTGTCTAAAACAACATCCACTGAAGTTTGGTTTCCTTACCTTCTAGGGTTAACATACGGACTCATCATATATTTTCAATATGAAATAAATTTCTTTGAATATTTTAGTACACGAGGTATGACAATAAAATTAGAAGACTGTTGTAAAAAATCTACCTTATTTAAATACTAATACAACTTAAGGATGTTCCCCATCAATGTAGTCCAATGTTGGAAATGATCAGAAGAGATGCTGTTAAGAAGTCTTGCCGTTTTTTCCTTGACGTATTCTAATATTTCAAAACGGGTTCCTTTTAACGATTTCTTCACTTTCGGAAACAGGTAGAAGTCGCAAGGGGCTCTGGTGAATATGGTGGGTGGTTACCAACGGAGATCTTCTGATTAGCTAAAAACTGCTTAATGGAAAGGGCATTGTGGGCCGGTGCATTGTCCTGGTAGAGCAGCCACGCGTTGTTCTTCCACAAATCTGGATTTTTCTTACACGTTCCCTTAGCTACATCAATACTTGCACATATAAATGTTGGTTGACTGTTTGACCCTCACGCGCCTATTCAATAAGAATAACACCTCTAATATAAAAAAAAAAACAATGAGCGTCGCTGTTTTGGATGTGCTGGAGCGCCCTTCTCGTTCACCATCTTTAACTTCCTCACGACCATCGAAAAAGCTTTTATGCCACATTAAAATCATTGCACCAGAAAGACACTGCTCTTCGTAGACATCTTTTAGCATTCAGTAGCCATTTTTCTGAGTTTCACTTTAAATTAATACGATGGTTAATTTTTTCGTTTGTCATAATTCCGACAAATGAGCTATGCACATTCAGCTTCAAACCACTGCGTAAACCAAAGTAGAAGAGGAAAGGCGACAAGATATTAACTCCGACCGCCCGAGGCGTGGAGATTTAAAACCTATTAGTACAGGGGCCAGTCTTATAATTTAATTGTCATACCTCGTATGTTTCTCTTTATTATGTATTTAAAATATCTACAAGCTTAAAAACAATTTTTTAATTTTTTTTTCAAAATTGCTGATTTTGAGTCCGACGTTACCTGTCGTGTTACATAGTGCCACGTTATCTCTGGAAGGCTAAACTCAATGCCATTTTAATAATTTAATCATTTAAAAAATAAAGAATTTTTTTGTTAGCCTTATATTTGTACAGGGAGAGCCAAATTGGATGTTTTTCGGAGGATTTAGGTATTTTTAGCCGAGATGGATAAAAACAAGTAGGCATGTCCTGGGCTCGATTTTCGAGACGTGGTCAAATATTAAAACCGCTTCTTGATAGACCTCGTAGTTTTACAGCTACAAGGGTATTTTGAAAAGTCTGCATTTATCATTTTGGTGCAAAATGCTTTTTTATAGGTTATTTTTATAGAGACTGTTGGAGTCAAACTGAATTTTATCTGTCACTTTTAATTTTTGAAATATTACTTATCATACATACATAAAAACGATAAAAGAACTATACAAAGGGTCAAAATCTAAAATTAAAATTGGAAATCGACTTTCAAAAGAATTCCTGGTAACAAAAGGCTTAAGACAGGGATGTTGTATCTCTCCAACTCTTTTTTTTTAAATATATATCGCAGTAGCTCTAAAAAACTGGAAACGTAAAGTGCACGGCATGGGAATACAACTTAACGACCGATTTACCATATACACACTACAGTTTGCTGACGACCAAGTAATTGTGGCTAATGATAAAGAGATATGATGAGAAAGTTAACAGAAGAATACCAAAAGTGGGGATTAACAGTGAACGTGGACAAGACACAGTACTTATGTATTGGAAACGAATCCAGTGAGTTAGTACTAGAAATGGACAAACAATATCTCCATGCAATGAGTATGTATACTTGAGTGTCACATTTGATAAGACAGGAACAGACTGTAAAGAATTGGAAAAAAGAATAGTAAAAGCAAAAAAAGTTATTGAATGTCTTAACAGTATTTTATGGAGCAGAGAGATAAAAAAGAATGTAAAATTTAACATATATGAAACAATGGTCAAAAGCACGCTGTTGTATGGAATAGAGACTTGTCGCGTAACAGAAAAATACAAAACAAAAATAGAAAGTGTCGAAATGGATGCAATAAGAAGATCAATGAGAATATCTAGAATAGAACACATAAGAAATGAGATCATAAAAGAAAGAATGAAAATCGAGGGAAGCAATCGGATGACATCACTAAAAGGCAACTGATATGGTACGGCCATGTACAACGGATGAACGACGAAAGATTACCAAAGCAGGTCCTAGAATGGCAACCAATAGGGCGCAGAAAAGAGGGCGTCCTAAACTAAAATGGCAACAGTCAATCCAAAGATCAATGAGTCAAAAGAATCTGACAGAGGATGATTGTCAGGATCGAAGGAGGTGGAGAATAGGCGTTCTAAACCGACATAGTAGTAGTAGTAGTACTTACCTGAAATCGTTATTTCTTTATGAAATAACTTTATTTCTTTATGAAATAACTTTATTTCTTTTTATTCTTTGTATTTTTTATATTTTTATTTTCTTACTTTGTAATTACAGTCGAACCTCTCTAACTCGAACCTCTATAACTCGAACCTCTCTATAACTCGAACCTTTTAAGTGGTCCCTGCACTTTTTACATGTATTTTAACCTATGTAACTCGAGTTTCTATTACTCGAACTCTCCATAACTCGAACTGTTTTGGTTGTCCCTTCAGGTTCGAGTTATAGAGGTAAATATTTTAAAATAATCATTACAAAAATATTTAAAACTAAAGAAGTAATTAAAAAAACAAGAAAAAAACAAAATATTGAGTGTTATACGTCATTGTAAAAGAAATTTTACGCTGATTAAAAAAAAACAATAAAAAGAGCTTCATTCCAAAAATTTCAACTTTATGTAATATCTTAAAAACGAAAAGTGATAGATAAAATTCACTTTTACAGATGGATTCTTTATTCAAAAATCCATAAAATAGCATCTCTATAAATGCAGACCTTTTAATAACCCCTCAAATATCGAGTCCAGGGCATGTCAACTCGTTTTCATGTATCTCGGCTGGAAATACCTAAAATCCCATCGAATTTGGCGCACCCTGTAAACACAGATTATAAGATCCTCCTGCTGCGATACCTTGTTCATTTCAATTTTTAATATTAAAAAAAGCAAAAAAAGTGAATTTGTAAACTGAATCACGGCTTTGTCTACTTAGAGACTCTTGTATGTAAGAATTGTAAAAATTATTAAAAAATATTCATTCAAAAAACAATGCTTTACAGAATTAACTTTTAAAAAAAAACCAAATGGTGGAATTTTTTTTCTCCTGTATTTTAGAAGTCTCCCAAAGAAACCAAAATATGTATAAATGGTAAAAATCCGTTTGTAAAGTTTGCGACATTAAAAGTAAAATTAAAAATTGTTTAACAACATAAGCTGTCAATTTGACATTGGCAGGTTAGTAAAACGAGCTTAACGTGACCTCTACACGAAAAAAGTTATACCGGGTGGGCCAAAAAAACCGAAAATTTTTTTTTTTCATTATTACTCTTGAATTATATAATCGATTTTAATATGATAAACTGCACTTGGCAGAGAATTAATCAAAGTTTTAACTAAAAAAATCTTTTGTCCGATATCTCACAATCCAAGATGGCGGAGGAAATTAAAATGTACCTTTCAAAAATGCTCATAATTTAAGTTATAATGAAAAAAAATTGTTCGGTTTTTTTTGGCTCACCCGGTATAACTTTTTTCGTCTAGAGCTCACCTTTAGCTCGTTTTACTAACCTGCCAATGTCAAATTGACAGATCATGTTAACCTTTTTTATTTTATTTTTAATATCGCAAAAAAATCAATGTAAAGAAAAGTTAGTTTACGATTGTCTTGGGAAATTACACGCCACTAAATGAATAAATGATTAAAAAAGTACTGTGAGCATAATTATATTTGTTTAAATTTATCGTTAAAAAAAGCGAAAGTATTTTTCATTTCTAAAGAAAAACATTAAAATCCTAAAAAGCTTAAAGCTTTACAGCGTTTTGTGAAACCTATCAAACTGACTGTAGCAAACTGTTAATAAGTCCAATTTTTTTATTTGTATGTTAAGCTCTACTTGTGATCTAACGTTTGATATATACCAAACAATAATATAATTTTTCAGAATAGGTAGAAATGACTTGAAATAGTTTTTTGTGAAAAATGCACACAAGCAAAAAACTGAAACTTTGAACCCCTGTATCTTAAAAACCATAGGTCGGACGACGATGGGGCGATGATAACTTTTCATCATGCCATCAAGATCTACAACATACTGAAATTTAAAAGAAATCCAGCCGAAAGCCACCGCCCATAAGCTCCGGGCGGGATCCTTTAAATTAGTTTTAGTGAAACGCAAATGAACTTGGCAAGAAAATAACATAACCAAAAAATTTTAATTTCAGTGACTTTGATGGGTTTGTCGCGTCTTTCTTTTGTAAAAACAGCCATTTTTCTTAACAAATCTTTGACAACTCTGCTTGAATTTAACACAAAAAAATTAGTCTAACACCACATATTACTATTTTTAATGATACTAGTATTTGATAGATATTGATATTAGCCTATCGACAATCATGATTCAGTATAAAAAGGGTGAAATTCTAATATTTGGCAGTGGACATCCATATAGAAGGGATCGGGTTTTATAGAAGTAAGGGTATAAAAGTTTTAGACAAAATGATTGTATGTTACTTACAAAAAGGATCAAAATTCTGCCTTAAAATACCCACACGTTATTTGTCATTCACTTCTGTTTTTCAATTTTGAGTAAAAATAGTAGGTAATAGTTGTTAAGATTCCCTCTTTTACTCTTAAGGTCAAGGTATAAAGTTGTGTTTATAGTTAGCCGCTTACATTATCAATACAATTTACTTGAATCAATTGAAATCAAAGGAATTTTTTGGCAAATTGTCAATTTTACATGCTTCCTAATAATTATAACCAACAGTAACCAATCCATAACTGGCGAATTTAATGGTTATTCATTTTTTTAGTGAGGGGGTAATGACATATAACAAATCAAAGAGAACCAACCAATTGGTTGAATTAATTTATTTTGGTTATCCGCCAATAAATGGCTTTAGTTACCTTATATTGCCAAATACCAAATTGCAAAATAATGCAAGGACCTAAAACTATAAACAACAAGTGAAATTAAAGAAACAAAAATAAGAAAAAAGTTTTCTGTCTTCGGCCGGGACTCGAACCCGGAATCTCTTGCTCTGTACGCCAACGCTCTTAACATTAAACCACCGAAGATCATACATATATTTTCGGAAAACTCATCTATGCATGTGTGCGGTGTCTCAATACAAGAACGAGAAACTCTCAGGGTATTAACTCGACCAAGTCATCCAACTCCATCTCTATAATTCTTCCTTCCCACTGTCAAAGGTATGAAAACTCAAAATTAAACGTAAAGTATCAACGTCTGAAAACAGGAGATCACCTTTGCCATATAATAAATTATATATATATATGTATATATGTATATATATATATATATATATATATATATATATATATATATATATATATAAATTATATTTCAGACGTTGATACTTTACATCTAATTTTGAGTTTTCATACCTTTGACAGTGGGAAGGAAGAATTATAGAGATCAGTTGGATGGCTTGGTCGATTTAATACCCTGGGAGTTTCTCTTTCTTGTATTAAGACACCGCACACACGCATAGATGAAAGTTTTCCGAAAATATATGTATGGTCTTCGGTGATTCAATGTTAAGAGCGTTTCCGTACAGAGCAAGAGATTCCAGGTTCGAGTCCCGGCCGAAGACAGAATTTTTTTTTCTTATTTTTCTTTTTTTAATTTCACTTGTTTACCTTATATTGTTTACATAATATGATGTTGTGATGTAACCGCCTAACTAAAAAAAATTAACTATAATAAATTTTGTTTATAAACTTTGTGGGTTATCCCTTTTAAAACGGCATATTTAATAGACTAGTCCAGGGCCATAGCATCAATATTTTGTCTCTGCGTGGACTTTTTCCCACCAACACGGAATAACCTATTAACTGTCCTAAAAATTACTCATAAAGTAAGGTTAGGATGTCAACATTTTTTTTTTCAGTTCTGTACGGTTTAGGCTAGAGAATTGAAGCTTGGTACGCATATTGACCTTTAAGTACTGATTTTACAGCTGTCAGATTATTAAATTAGATGAATAATTTTTTTTTTATTGTAAAAATCTAAATTTTTGCCCCCAACTAGGGAGCCTTGTTAACAGCTTTGCTTTTTTTATATAGCAGACCTGTGGAGAATTGTATGAACTACCGATTTAGTGACACCTAGATGTGCAGGTGCAATAGTGTAGAAGATATAAGGGATAGTCCAAAAACACATTTTGCCCCGTTAAGCCCCCTAGAGGCCATACATATGATTTTTTGACAGCTGAAGAATAATCAGTACTTGCCCAACATACATGCCAAGTTTCGTCGCTCTAGCTTAAACCATTAAGAATTGAAAAACATTATTTGACACCCTAACCAGACTTTTTGCTGAGGCATTTTTGGATCTGTTAACAGGTCAGGCAGTGTTGATGGGGATCGTTTGTAATCGATAAAAACAGGTACTGGCCCTAAGGACGCACGTCCGTAAAGTAGGCAAAGTTGTTAATCAATACAAGGCCGCAGTTCGGAAGTCACGTTACGCGGATGGTCTGGTCTAAGAGCGTAATTGGCGCTAGCATGATAAAGACGCCTGTGCTCGACAAAGAGTATCAATCACATTAAATTCTCTTTAAGCAAAGAAACTTGCCTACCGTGGAGGTGCTTGGGTCTTCATGTATTATGAATGTGAGAGTGAATGAGTTGATTGTCCCGGACGCGAAAGGACTTTGAGTCAGATTCTTAGTGTCGACCGACCAATAAGCGGACAGAGCCAAAAACGAGGGAAACGATTAAAACAGGTGACAAATTCTTCATGAAAAAAAAAAGACGCTATGGTGCCGTACTTTGGATTTCACCATTCAAAAAAAAATATACAAAAATATCAATGTATATCGAAAATTATTTTGCCGCACGCGCTTCTCTGCACAGGGTCCTGCAGACGTTCAACCACGCCACTTCATAGTCACTGGCCTGAGAGGAGCTACAGGCCATCGAATCGTCTCTAGCAACGGTCTCGCATACTAGCCTAAAATTGAAAAAAAGAACGAAATGAAATTCTCGTAACTTACCTCATAACGTTGTATGCGCGGCAACACTGTCTCTTAATAAAGGAACTAGTAGCCTGTGTTATTCAAACACAAGTAAGGTCAAACATTATCCTTTAGTAAGGGATAAAGTTCAAACCAGGTAACTGCGCATGCCTCAAATAAAGGATAAGGGAAAAATGGGACATACAAAAGGTCCCTAATAATTCATTGAAGAAAAGTTAAGCTTGAATTATAAGTAGTTCGAATGACAATTAATTGGAAGAAAATTAGTTCAAATGATAATTATTATTAGTAAGTAGTTCTTAAGCAGATTTCTTGGATTAGTCACTTAATTGCGATTAAGTCCTTTTTGGTCACATACAAAACAACAAAGAGGGAGAATGGGTAAGCTAAGCCTTATTGCGTGTTACATACCTGGCCAGTCAATCAACAATAATGCCCTGCGAAACGTTGGCTAGAGTGTCCTTTAAAATCCTAAATGATGGTCTATTTTCTGGAAGATGAGCCCAACATTTTCTCATCACCTGGAAAAGATAATTGATATTTACTTTAACGATTTTTTTTGACACATTGCACTATTTTTTTTCCTAAAAAGGTTTTAAATTTGGGCTCTCTGATCAGGATCAGTTTAAATATTGATTTATTCACAGTACATTATTGAGTATAATAAATAAAGCCACAAGTAAACATCCATACTATTAAAGGAATCTCAGATCGCGTTGCCTATCATATCCTCAAAATGAAAAGAACATCACTTAAAATTATTCAAGTACACGCCCCCACATCTACCTATGATGACAAGCATATCGAAGCATTCTATAAAGACATCTCAAAAGCTAAGGAATGCCAAAGTAGGTAAGAAAATAAACATGGAAGAAAATAAAATAGGGGATTTTGGATATGGCGAAAGGAATGACAGTGGCACAACCTTAATAAACTATCTAGAGAAAAAAAACACCTTTATGCAATGAATTCTAAAACGAAATTGATTACATACTGACTACTGAGGAAAACAACATTAGAGATGTAACAGTTCTAAACAGCTTCACAACAGGCAGTGATCACAGGATGGTCAGAAAAAAAATCTGCATTGATAGCAATTTCGAAATGAAAAATGAATAACAACTTGACATAAATAAACTTAAACAAACTAAAGCTATATACCAAGAAAGGCTAAAGGAATAATTAACCCAAAACTTAGGATGTGAAAATTAAATTATACAGATAAAATAAATCATAAGCTGACAGGAGCTATGACCAAAGTAGGAAAAGATATCGCACAAAAAGATAGAAAAAAAGAAAATTGTATATCAGAAGAAAAAGAAACTGATGGAAAAAAGGCGGAACCTGGAGAAAGAAGGACAAAGAACATCGATGGAATACACAGAAATAAATAAAACTATAAGAAAAATGATAAAAGAAAAAAAGAAAGAACCAAGAAATAAAAGTTAAGAGAGTTATAGAAAATAACAAAAATATGAAATTTCTAGGTGGATCTGAAATAATTAAAATAAAGGATATGAACGACATAGAAACTAACGTTAAAGAGGATAATATCAGACAACTATTCTATACAGAACAACGAGGGAACCATCGCGAGAAACCATGAAGAAACTCCAAACAAAAATAAACTCAGAGCTACAAACTAAAATAAGCAAAGCGAAAATAAAGAAAAAGAAATAGATGGAGTAACAACAGAAATGCTCAAATACGGTGGAAAAGCTGTAGTTAATTATTAATACCCTCCATATTTTCCGGAATAAAATACTAAAAGAAAAACAACTGGAAAGAATCCATCACCATTATTGTATACAAGAAAGGCGATACAGCAGACCTAAAAAACTATCGACCTATAACACTCCTTAATGTAATTTATAAGCTTCTCAAGAAATCAAATATGTAACAGGCTTCAGAAAAGGTTTCAGTACAGTTGACCACCAAAAGCCAACGAATACAACATTCCACTATATATATATATATATATATATATATATATATATATATATATATATATATATATATATATATATATATATATATATATATATATATATATATGTATATATATATATATATATTGCGTTTATAGACTTTGAAAAAGCGATAGCATTGAGCACTGGGCAGTAAAAGCATCTTTAATTAACAGCCGAATAGATCACAGATACGCAATTTAATAGCCAATATATATAGCGAAGCAACAACATCCACGAAGAAATCAAGAGAGGTGTCAGACAGGGTGATACAATATCGAAGAAGGCTAAAAAGACAGATATACTTTGAGTTGTCTAATAGCCCTGGTTGTTTTGGTTTTTATTTATTTATTTTTATTTAAGATATCACTGTGTAACAACAGTTGGGTGGAAAACTACGTATGTAGGTACTTACATCATATACTTCTTTGTAACAAGCCTTTGGTTTCTCTAAAATTAAGCCTTTTTGAACTCTTTCGACGACCTCGGTGTTTTTCAATCGACCATACGGCATTTTTCCACAAGTAAACACTTCCCACATCAGAACACCTAAAAATAAAACAAAAATTTGAATTTTAGAAAGTAGTTCATGTTACACCTCGTCATTGGATTTTTTTTTTATACTGGTACTTTTTCCATCCATACTAGGATCAATCGCCCAGTTTTTGCATCGAAAAATAGCTTTTTAGACATAACAACACAAGCATGCATTGTGTGGGACTCGAACCCACAAGCTCGCGAAACGCCGTAATCGAGGCAGTCCAGTCGAATATAAGCTGCCATCATAGCAGCGATACGTCCGAAGCAGGACCACTACACAAGCGGACACAAACTCACACAACCGTCATTGAAATTATAAATTAAAAACAAAATATTATGGTAGTTCACCATTAATTCTTTACATTAAGCACTGCCAGAAAACTACAAAAACATAACTTTTTTGATCACCGACCCAAAAAAGAATTGTTTCTCGCACGGATGCAAAAAATTGGTCTAAAGTTATCCGCTTTACCGCTTGTATATTGAATTTGTAGTACAAACCAGTGTTTCCAGATTTGAAGGTTTTCCTTCAATATGAAGCGTTTTGAACAAAGATTTTGACTATTGAAAGATTGAAGGTTTTTATCTGAATTTGAAGGATTTGGACTATTTTGAGGCAAAGTTATATATTTTACCTACTCGCGTGCGTTAAAGTAATTACCGCACACTTTGCGGTAAAGTTACTTTACCGCACGCGCACCACTTAGAAACCTTAGCAACGCATCAATAAGAGAGCTTCAATATTTGTTCACATTTAAATTCCATCTAATTTGACATGTTTATTTATAAATTACATTCAATTTTTTGAAAAAAAAGGTACTCATAGGTAAAATATTGTACCTAACACATGCGAAAAGTGTCTTTACCACCCTTGACGGCTTGACCGAACTCCGCTCCGCGTCGTTCGGCCAACTGCCGTTAGGTAAATAACTATTGCAAATATTCCAATAATATTATCAAACTTAACTTATGTAGGTAAATAAAATACTTTACGTTTAATTTTGGTTTTTATAATTTATGATTTAAGTTATAAATAAATATTATAAAAAGAATTGAGATAAAAGTAAAGCCAAGTTCTCTAATTCAAATTTTAAAATGAAAGGTTTTTACTTGTTTGGAAATGTTTTTTTAAACTTTGCTATTACAGCCAAACATCTTTATGTTCAATTTAGCACTGTGCCTAAGAGTAATAGCCAAGTTTAGAAAAACGTTTCCAAACTAGTAAGAACCTTTTATTTTGAAATTTGAATTGGAAAACTTGGCTTTACTTTTATCTCAATTATTTTTACGTAATACCATGCTTTTACTCCTTTTTTAAAGAATTTGGATAATATTTAAGTTTTAAAGTAGTAAAATATGCGAAATATTGTTCAAAATTTTTGCAATGCCTTATTTAAAATTTTGCGTTTTTTATCATAGTTCATATCAGCTTTTCAAAGCTCAGCTGTCTAGCGTTTCTGGAAGCGGGCAATCTTACTTTTACATAACTTTACATTTATAGTAAGCAAACAAGTAAATTAAAATTTTGCAGTTTTTCAATTTTTTTTCTATAGTTTTATCATAGTTCATATCAGCTTTTCAAAGCTCAGCTGTCTAGCGTTTCTGGAAGCGGGCAATCTTACTTTTACATAACTTTACATTTATAGTAAGCAAGCAAGTAAATTAAAATTTTGCAGTTTTTCAATTTTTTTTTCTATAGTTTTATCATAGTTCCTATCGGCCTTCCAAAGCTCAGCTCTCTAACGTCGCTGGAAGGGGGAAATGTTACTTTTACATAACTTTACATTTATAGGGGAGGAAAGTAAATTAAAATTTTGGGGTTTTTAAATTTTTTCCTATTGTTTTATAATGGTTCCTATCAGTCTCCCAAAGCTCAGCTCTCTAGCGTTTCTGGAAGAGGGCAATATTACTTTTACATAACTTTACATGTATAGGGGAGAGGAGTAAATTAAAATTTTGGGGTTTTTTGATTTTTTCCTAGGGTTTGGTCATAATTTCTATCAGTCTGTCAAATTTCAACTTTGTAACATGTACAGTAGAATTTTGATGATCTATACATGAGTAAGTGACAATAGGGTGTTTGACAGTAGTAAAAAATAAATATGTATTTATTCTTAGATATAGTCGTTAGAGAAGAATAGTTATTATACGCATTTGTAATGACGTCCCAGGTGAGAAAAAACCTATGGCGTAGATATTTTTGCCAATCAATGTGTTTTGATTGACAGTGACGGATACTTCACATAACCAATTACCTACCTATTTAAATCATAGACACTACTTTTCTTTAAAAGTTTATTGTCACCGCTGTTTATAATATACTAAACAAAGATAAACAAAAATGACGTCTTTGCAAATGGGTATAATTTGGACTATATCTCTTTAGGTCTTGGGAATGCCAAAAACAAACTTTTTTGTTAATTTTTTTCTCAAATTCATAGTTCTTTTAATTAAATAAATTCATTGAATTAAAACAATTAGCCACGTGATTCAAAACAGGCGGTCTACCAATTAGCTGCGAGTGACGTCACAAAACAGTAAACGCCTCGAACGAATCTATTTTCTGTGTTATTTTCTTATGTATGGTAATGTTTGCTTTGGTTTTAAGTGCGAATTATCGTGCTAAATTAGATTTTATTTTGTGTTTTGCTTATAAAAAACATTTTCAATGGAAAACCGATTCTCCAAAGTCGATAGCTCCAACTTGCCAATGCTGAATTCCTTTATGGTGGCAGGCTTCTTTGCCAACATTTTTTTGATTTTTGTTCTGCGGAATTTAGAAACGTTAAAATGTTGATGTATGTATTCGATGAGTTGTTTTGTATATAACTGAAAGTTTTTTTACGATATTCTTCGCCTACTTTTACTCATTTAGATTTTGAGGTTAGGTTATATGTTTTGCGTTTTTGTTTAATATGCCACTTACAATAGATTCAATTAAATACCCAATCATTATTATTTTAAGCATTAAGAAAGAATCAAAAATTGCTTTTTTAAAACAAAATTTTCTAAATACATTTTGTTTCAAAGAATTCTTATGACTCTTCATAACAAATTTCAAAAGACCAAAATTATTATGAAGTGAGCTTTCATATTTCTTGGACAAAACTCCTGGTTTCATTCTTATTTTAGTTACTGAACTCATTAAATGGTACTCCATATAGTTTTCCATATCATTGGGCAACTGTAATAATAAATTAATTCACAGAAAAAAAAACAAAAAGAAAAATCATGTAATAAACCGAGGGGGGACAGGTAGGCAAAAAATATACAACGACCAGCAATACTTGAAGTACTGCATAGGTTACACTGCATAGTCCTGAGTAGGTACTGCCTAGTCCTGCCTATGCACTGCCTAGTCTTGCATATGCACTGCTCAGTCCTACATTTAGCCTACATGTGCACTACCTAATCCTACATTTAGAGGTACTCCCTAGTTCTGTCTAATAACTGCCTAGCACCGCCTAAAAATTTGTACACCTTTCTGCCTAGTATAGTTGTTCACCCCTTGTAATAAACATAACCTCCAAAATTTCATCGAAATTTACGAAATAGTTATATATATTATAGACAACCTGAGAAAAATTAATAGAAACAATTTGGTTATACTCACATCAAAGTGATCTTCACAAATGTCAAGTGAAGATGTATTATATAAGGCCCTTGGGTTTCTTCGAGCAAGTTCTAGCCACTTTTTTCCGTTCTTTTACTGCTGTAGGCACATTAATAAATAGTTTTTCAGGTGTTCTTATGCTAGTATTCGAAGACTGAGGCACTACACACCACTTATAGGACATTTTTTTACATAAAAAACAGTAAAAACACAGACCAAAAACAAATAAACACTTAGATGCCGTGTATCTGTCCGCGAGTTTACTGCGCTGTGACGTTTTAGCGGCAAATTTAAATCGGAAATTAGAAAACTTGATTTTAATGTAAAATATACTATTTTAATAATTTTGCGTTTTTGCGTAGCAAATTAGGGATCTATGTATCATTCTAAACTCTTTTCTAAAATTTGTCAAATACCCTATTTCGACTATTTTTAAAATTTAGTAACTACTTTACTACTTTATGGAAGTCCATAAAACTTGGAGGGATTCTTAACTCTATGAAGACCTACAATTGTACAAAGTTTGAGTTTTGTAGCTCATTTCGAAGTTGATTTTTAGATAAGTAAGTCAAATATGGGCTGAAATGTTTTAAGAAAAGATGGTACAGCAGTTGCGCGAACTTGGCCACTAGTTATATAAGCTATTATTTTCTTTTGGGCTCCCCAGCATGATTTTTCATAAAACTCTGTATTGATCGATGCTTACCATAAGCCCACACGTCAGACTTCGACGAAAATCTGGTGTAATTAAGTACCTCGGGTGGGGCCCACTTGATGGGGAACTTGGAACCACCTGATGACGTATACTGATCGTCTAAGACGTACCTACAAAAAATTTGAAACAGTTTAAATACCATCGCCAGGAACCACGGTAAAAGCTCCAGCGCAAATTGGTGGATCTTCTCGGCAGCACGTTGGAAAATAAGATACTTACACCAGTATTTACTAAAGGGTCTACAGTGCTAAGTGCTACAATCCAAGGTCTACAGGTCTAGATTTTGGTTGAAGGTTTAACTTACTTTCCCGTGAATGCAATAGTTTTTAATATTAATATAAATTGTTCATAAATACCTTGCGATATGGGTCATTTCCACACAAAGGTTAGAAATAAATAAAAAGAATATAATATTTTGGTTTAAAAATGGTAGCCATATTTCAATCTCTAAACGTCACTAGGATATGTTTAGCAAAAGCGGTGTAAGTCAGTGTCAGCTGTCCACTATATTTTACATGTTAAATTTTTAGACAAGTTAGCGATGATTAAACCGATGTTAAATTGTTTTGGTGCATGTATAATTGAAATCAGATTCTAATATATCTTGTGCTTTTTAAAAATATTTATATATTGATACGTATTAATTACAGTAATGCATCTACAGACAGTTTTAAGTTATTTATGAATTATTTAGCTTTGAAAATTTTTGTATATAAGTTTTTTTATGAATCATAGATAATTTCTATTGTTTTTTTAATTTTAAACCATCCCCCAGGGGTTCATTCTGCACGACTGCAGGGTCTAATTTTCCAAAAAATGACATTTCGTTACAAATTTTTTATGTGGTTTTTCGTTACTTCTAAAGTTAATTTGAATTTATTTGATATGAACCTTACTGAGAAATGCTCACGATTTTTTGACCCAGTATTTCTCCTCTAAGCTATGTACATACCTGGCCAATCCAAAGTCAGCGACTTTCACTATATTTTCGGTGCCTACTAGACAGTTCCTTGCGGCCAGGTCTCGGTGGATATAATTGTGTCGTTCTAAGTAGGCCATACCTTTGCAAATCTGTAGAAAACAAAAATTTCCTTTAACATATAGTCAAACAAATTAGTAATGTTACATTTTGTATGTTTTAAGAATAATACCTAAACAATCTTACGGGTTCAGTGCTTCAAATAAAACTCGCAGAATGTCAATTTATTTCGACAATTATGTACAAAAACACGCACTTAAACTTACTAATAACTTGTTAATAATTCACTACTTTAATCAGCCTATTAACTTCGCGTTAACATCTAGCGATCACTACGTTTCGTTATCTTTGACTGACTCGATGCGCGACATCCGGCCCTATTTATAGAGTCGTCGAACTTTCCGGAATTTTCCATCCTCTTTCGATTCCCGCTTATACTAGCCTTTTCTAGACCGCGGACCGTCCGAGCACGAGTGTCATAGATAACGCAACTAAAACCTAAACTAAGAATACAACCATAAGATACATCAACCTAATACTACACTAAACCTAAATAATTTCTAACTATAAAATTTAAATAACTTAAATTTGTAACAATAATATACGTGTATCTGATGTAATGTACCCAGTGTTATTTTATATGTTTGTATTGTTCTCCAAAATAAGTATGTATAAAAAAAGTGTTCTTCCTTTCTTTGTGTTTTGTTTTGATAATGGTCAGGGATATTTCCATTAGTTAGTCAGGGAAAGTCAGGGATTTTTTTTTGAGAAATGCTGGGGACACAAATTGAAAAGTTAATAAGCAAGCATATTTGAGTTTTTTGCTAATTTCCTTCTTGTGTGTGAATGGCATGTTTGGAATATTTTTGAATACACCAAATATTTGTCCAAATACACCAAACTGCCAACGCATACGCTACGCCAAGCAGTGTTGCCAGACTTTTCTGACTACTTTCCTTCAATTAAGTGACAAAAACCCTTCAAAACAGTAACAAATTTTTTTAATAAAAATGGATGAAAAAACCAAACAAATAAAAGATTTTTAACTTAAATCATAAATTATAAAAACCAAAATTAAAAATAAAGTATTTAAATTTAATAAGTTAAGTTTAGTAAAATTATTGGAATATTTGCAAAATATATCAATTTGCCTCAAAATAGTCAAATTCAGATTAAAACCTTCAATGGTCAATTTTTTTTTCAAAACCCTTCATATTGAAGAAAAATCTTCAAATTTGGCAACACTGACGCCAAGTGAAGTGCCGTCATAAGATGTCGGATCTTGTCAAAAAACTAATACTTGCCCCCATTGCTTATTACATACCTGTATGCACATATCCAATAGCAGTCCCTGATTACTGCTTAATGACTGTTCGTGTCGCCTGAGGTGGTTTAGCAAGGAGCCATATTTCATATATTCAGTCACTATAAAAATCGGCCTGTTTTTACTACACACCCCGTAGAGTTGCACGAGATTGGGGTGTTGAAGTTTTCTGAAAAAAAAAAATATATAAATGTCAAAAGATGAATCAAAATCCTTTATCCTACTACAAAATAAATGGATCCATGACGGATCTGATACCTTCCTAGCTAGCCTATTATCATACTTCAAGTGAAGCCATGATATATCTGCCTTGAAAACAGTTTTTTGTAAATATCTCGGAAACTAAAGCTCCTACGAAGTATTGGGTTAAAACACAAATTATTGAGCAAAATGTAGTCTACTATATTCCGAAAACCGCCTATTGATGCGATGCTCCGTTAAAAAGTTAGCATGGTCCATGCCAAGTTACAAAAGCTAGTAGATGAGGACAATGAATGTAAGGTTATCTGTGTGGTGGAGCATTGGAAAACTGAAACAAAAATTAAATTGTATAATCTAGTGGGCTATACTTTGGCATCATACTATTGTAGAGGGAAATATGAACATGGAGGTTGTGCCATATATGTTAGAGATGGACCAAAATGGATAGAAAGAAAAGATATTTGTCGAAAATCAGAAAAAATTATTTTTGAATGCTCTGCAGTTGAGCTAATAATAAATGGAAAAAAGAATGTCTTCTTGAGCACATATCATATTCCCAGTGAAAGAAGGGAGGACAAAAATAGTTTATTAAAAAAAATGGAAGAGGTCATGACAAACTTGACATTGAATGAAGACTATAATTTTTTTATGGCTTGTGATTTTAATGTAGATTTGTTGACAGATGGTAGCTACACTAAAGACTTCTTAAATATTCATTCAGGTCATTTGGGTTTTTTCCTTCTACAAGGGATGCTACAAGGTCCGGTAAGACAAAAAATAGCTGCATAGACAATATATATACAAATTATAAAAACATTAAGATTGAAAGCGTAAATGCTCACTTATCAGATCACAATGGTTTAATGCTACATTTTCATTAGGTAGAGAGTGTTTAAAGGAAAAAGTAGAAAAAAGATCTTTTATTCAGTTCCAAAAAGAGGTTTTTAAGATCAGCTTAGGTCAAATAAATTGGCAGGATTTATTTACTATCAAAGAGGATGAAGTAAATCAACAGTGGGATTATTTTGAGTGTGAGTTTCATACACTGTTTAATCAATGCTTTCCTAAAAGGTTCTTTGATGTGAAAGCAAAAAAACAAAACAGAAACTTTTATCAAAATTCACAGCTGAGTATTATAAAAGATAGGTTAGATATTTTATTTACAATGAAAAAACATGATTATAGCGGAATCACGGAAAGATTTCTATAAAAACAAAATTTTGAATAGTGATAACAAATCAAAAGTTGTTTGGAATGTGGTGAATGAGATAAAAGGTAAGTCAAAAACTAAAAATGAAATAAAACTTAATGGAAATGGAAGGGATATTGCTGAAACTTTTAACAATTTTATAATAAATACAGTGAGAAACCTAGCAAATAATTTACCTTACATTGAGTATTCGGACAATATTTCAAACAATAACACACAATGTTTTTATTACCTCTTTCAACTGATGAAATTATTCATATTATAAAAAACTTAAAGAATAAATTTAGCTGTGGGTTTGATGAAGTTTCTAATAATTTACTTAAATACTGTGCAACAGAACTAGCAATGACATTAATCTATATTATAAACAACTCCTTTCAATCAGGTAATTTTCCTGACAAATTAAAACTAGCAAAAGTTAGACCTCTATACAAAAAGGGTGATCCCAGTGATATTGGTAATTACAGACCAATAAGCCTGATATCATCCTTTTCAAAAGTTTTTTTTGTGGATGTCTGATGGATTTTTTTAATAGGCATAACTTAATTAGTGAAATACAACATGGTTACATAAAAGGAAAAAATATTGAGACAGCCATTTATGACTTCTTGCAGACAATTATAGAGAGCTTAGAAAATAGGTGCTTATCAATGGGCTTGTTCCTGGATTTGTCTAAGGCTTTTGATAGCTTAGATCACAATATCATTTTTACAAAGCTAGAAAAGTATGGTGTCAGAGGAACTGTGCTTGAATGGATTAAATCATACCTGTCACAAAGGAGACAGATTGTTGTTGTGGAGAGGGAGAACAAGTTACACCACTCAAATAAAGGACATCTTCCAAGAGGTATTCCTCAAGGAAGTGTCTTGGGACCGACTTTATTTCTTATCTGCATCAATGATCTTGTCGATGGAGTGACAGGTGAGGATATTAGTCTTGGTAATTTTGCTGACGATACAGATTTGAGGGTTGTTTCTGAATCGTTTGACAGCCTGGTTCAGAAAACATCTGAAACCATGGAGAGAGCCCAGACTTGGTTTGCAAAAAATAAACTTACATTAAATAAAGAGAAAATGTGTGTTTTAGGACACAGCAAAAGGACAGACATACCAGACTCAAGAACCATCCAGGCAACAAATGTGACTCTGCCAGCAACAACAAAAATTCTAGGCATACACATAAACCAAAATCTAACATGGGATAAGCACATTGATGAATTAAATAATAAATTAAGTAGTAGAAATACTAAAAGTGGTCTATTATGCAAACTTTCAATCTTTGATGAGATTTGGCATTATATTTTGGGGGGCATCTAGTAGATGTGAAGATATCTTCATTACACAAAAGAGAGCTCTTCGGCAAATGTTGGGGTTACGATTCGTTGAAAGTTGTAGGGGTAAATTTAAAAACTTAAAAATATTGACAGTGTATGGGACATATCTTTGAATATCTTATGTTTTTATTTAAAAATAAACACAAATTATGTGATTTTACATCTCATCATAAACATAATACTAGAACATTACATTATATCATTCTTCAGCACAGATTAACTTTAACTGAAAAGCTCCCTACCTATACATGCATAACTTTTTTGAATAAACTTCCTGTAAATATAAAAAGGAAAAATAATCTTAAACACTATAGAAGAAATGTATTGACCTTGCTACTAGAAATCGAACCCTATAGCATCCTAGAGTTCCTGAGCTACCCGATATAATAAGTGATAAAAATGTGATACCTAATGTCTGTATGTAATATTCTAAAAAAGAAAATAATAATCAATTTTGCCATATTGTCATTTATTGTCATTTACAGTGAAACCTCCCATAAGCGGACACTCACGGTTCCGTCGATTTGGTCCGCTTATTGGAGGTGTCCGCTTATGAGAGGGAACTGCGAAATTGTAATATATATTTATTAACAATTTCCGCTGCTTGATATTAAATTTTTCAGCGATCTTCCGTGCGGATAGATGTTCCTTCTCCGAAACGTTCACAACTTCAATTTTTTCACGTAAACTAAGAATTTTTTTACTAGGCACTATTTCAAAGAGATCTATTACTACCCAATTGAACAATAAAAATAAAACACAGCAGTCCCGGCCTAGCCGAATAAAATATGTTGTATATGAATGATTCTACCACAAGTGGGCTATATGGATATCATTTTTGGTCATTGCCTTTAAATAACAGCACAGTAAATAATTTTGTTTTGTTAAATTTATGTAACTAATTAGGTGTAAGCTAAGGAATATTTATTTTCCCAAATTTTAGGAATTATTGCATAAAAATGCCAGAGGAATGAGGACCAGAGGAATGAGTTTTTTAATGGTTTTCCAATTTAAATCAAAATCTATTTAGACTGCTTAACTTAAGTTTTATATAAACAAAGTTGCTATACTTATAATTTTAAAACAATCAACAAAAAAATTATACTATTGATATCAGTCGAATATTTACTTACCAGAGGAATGATAATTGAAGCGTTCCTTTTTGATTTCTCCGAAAAAAAAAAGATCTATAACTTAAACCAAACTAAAGTCAAAGAAAATATATCTAAAATTGACATTATCTGTCAAAACTTGTCATCCTCACAAGTAAATTAGATATCCAGGGCCGTCTCTTTCTCTAGAAATTAACCAGTGGTATTCACAAATATTGTGTTATTAAAAATGGAGCACGTTTAAAATTGTAAAATTTTCCGGGAAGATGTAAATTCGGATTTTCAAAAATATGACTGCAAACTTAAGTTTTATCAATTTTTTGATAAATAGTTAAGACTTGGTTAAATATTATTTATTAGGATATTTTTTTCAATCTGAGTTTTTAATATTTGGTTTGGGACTACACTAGAGGAATGAGGTATTTGCTTTGTAATAAAAAAAATTATAAGCTTGCAATTTTTTTTATACATTAAACTTAAATGCTCCATAAAGAAAACATTTCGTTTTAAATCTTATAACTAAAACTATGCTTCATTTGCAGTCTGTTTTTGAAAAATATGCATTCCCACTCCACAGCACCAAAGTATTTAGTCTCCGCATTTAAACGGAAATATAATGTTTATGCCCATATCGTGTAGCACTCCGTCCCGTTGTTAGAGGCTCGCGTCCGGTTAAGAGAGGTTTCAGAATTTTTTAACCAAAAAAAATTGTCCGCGTCCGGTTATTAGAGTGTCCGGTTATAGGAGTGAATTTTACATATAAAGAAATAGGAAAAAGCTTGGTTCCAACTAATTTGTCCGCCTATAGGGAGTGTCCGATTAATAGAGGTATCCGCAAGGAGAGGTTTCACTGAATTTTGTTTTATTTTTGTGTAGGTAATATTTTAATAAGTTTGTAAGTTTTTAAATATTTTAATTTTAATTTGTAAGATGTAAGATTTCTCTTTTTGACTACAATTCATTTTAACGGTGGTGCATTTCTTTGTATTATATCAACTGGTTCCTATGAATAAAGAAACTTTGACTTTGACAATCCAAGATCGGTTTCGGCCTTCTTGGGCTATCCTTAGGTGAATGCAGGCGATAGCTCCGTGTCGAGCATAAGCAATGTGAATCACCTGCATTCACCTGAGGATGGCCCAAGAATGTCGAAAGTAGTCGTGGATTGGCATGGATCACTGTTTACGTAGATTGTCGGGACGTGTTCCAAACAAGGATAATTCATTTCCCTGTAATCGACGTTGGATAGAGTGAAAACCACATAGTTTTAACAAGTTTCTGATGAAAGCATCAAAACATCAGTATAATTCAATGGCGGTAAGGTTATTTTCCCTCGGCGTAGTTCTTTCTGTAGGTTTTGATTAAAAATATTGATATTGAGTAACCTAAACATGTCAGATAGATGCTAACAAAAATAAAAACAAGCCCACATTAAAAAATATAATTTTTATGGAGTAAAAAGAGTTTTGGTAACAAAAACAATAATTGAGCATGTAGCTAGGACTCGTCTCTATACTTAAGAGTAATTCCACGCCAAATCATCCAACGGGGGAAGCTGCTATGTCACGAAAAAATTTTGATAACGTGTATTAGGGTCCTTAGGAATACCAAATTAATAAATTTTAATTTTTAGTGTCGCCTCCTGTATTTTACAGGCCACTTTAACAGTAAAAAAAAGAAGAAAATCCATTTCCTTAATTTTTTTTATTTCTATTGTATTAAATCTAATGTAAGAACAAATTTGAGTGAAGAAATCTATAATATTGGTTGGATGATCCTATACAGAAAAAAAAATTAACCTCACTTTTTTGACATGGCAAAAATAGTTTTAAAAAAATAGTAAATTTTATGATTTTCTCGATTTTTAATTATTTACACCGGTGCGGAATATGGTCCATCAAAAAAAATCTATACGCACTTTAAAGCTCAATGGCTTGACTATCATACAAGGTAAAAGAAAAATATCTAGGTCTATTGGTTTCAGCAAACTAAATTTTTAAAAATTGGAAAAATCGCAAAAACCTCAGAATTGGCAACTTTTGACTGAAAAAATTAGCATGTCTATCTGTCTATTGAAACTTCACTTGTACCTTGTTTTACTTGACAATGTATCGTCTAAATAAAAGTAAAATAAAAAATCTGGGTCTGTCATCTTAACATCAACTTTTAAGCTATTTGGTTAAAGCATGTAAAAAATCTCATTTTTTTATTCAGTCGCAAAAACAAAAAAAAATGTATACAAAAATCATCGTCAGGGGATCTTATTTATAGCCACATACTGTTTTGCGTGACATCCTAGTTTGTGGGTTCAAGTCCCATCTTCTTACACTGTTGGAATTTTTTTTTTAGTTTTAAGAATAAATTTTTGGTGTGACCCGGACATTATTTTCTCTTTGGTAAATGAAATGGTTCAGGTTTAACAGTGGCGTACGCAGGAGGGAGGGGGGTTGGAGGCCTAATCCTTCCAAAGGCATTAAATAACTTGTCCTAAAGATTGAATTTTTCTGAAAGAAGAAATAAATGGTTTTCCAGGACTTTGCTTTTACTCAAGCTCCCTCTCCCAACCCCCTTGAAAAATTACTGCATACGCCACTGGGCATTAAAAAAATTAACCATAAAACTAACGCATGGTAAAAGTCCATGTGATGTGGTTGGAGGTACTGTGAAACGAACGAACAACAACTAGACACCATTCTTTCACTCCTCTGGATGATTTAACTATAGATGCTAAATTTGATGTAAATTTAGAAAAAAAAATTAATGTTCGGTGTCTGAAATTATAGAACTCAACTTCTTTTCCGATTTTTTAAATATGACAGTAGGTAATTACTTAAAAATTAAATAAACTTTTAAAAAATTTGTGTAGTGACCTTATGAAGAGAGTTTAGATCACAATTTAGTGAACTGTGCTCATATGAATAAACTTTAACTTCTGATAAACCTTAATTTGCAGGGGCGGATCTAGAAACTTTATTTGGGGGGAAAATATCATAATAAATATTTTACAAAACTATTTTGCGTAGTGCCGAGGAGGTGTATTCTGTGTGTGCCAAGTAAAGTTTCAGATTTGGAGGGGGGTATCCCCCCCCCCCCGTAGATCCACGCCTGTAAATTGTGATGCAATTTAACATCACTAAAAATATTAAAATAACAAAAAAATATGTAGTGACCTTAAGGATTACAGACCCAGATTTTTTATTTTTGTTTTTAAAAGTATATGATCGCAGCCTTCGTAAACTAACGAGCCACGAACCAGAAGAAACGGCAACACAGCGCGGAGGCCAGTCATTTTCGTCCACGTGCGTCGCCCACCACGCTAGTTACTGGCCGTTTCCGCGCAGATAATGTTTTTTTTTAACTTTTAGTATATTTCAAATCGCGTTACCAAATAAAACAACTGTTCTGGTTTTAGTGAGATGTGTGGTGAACTTAAAATTTTATTACCTACTTAATAAAAGCTGTGTAAAAAAGACCTTTTATACACCGGTAATAAGTGAGGTTAGATGTTTGTTTTTGTTTGGAATTTTTGGTCTGTTTTTTCTTTTTAAATTTTAAACATGCCGTGAAAGTGTTGGGTACCTGGTTGCAAAAGTAACGATGCATTAATGAAGAGGGTCACGAAACAACCTTTAGCTTCCCAAAAGAAAATGACCTAAAAAATGCTTGGCTTCAGGCCATACACAGAGAAGATTATGTTGTGACTGCATCTTCAGTGGTTTGTTGGAAACATTTTGACATAAGTGACGTTGGTAGAACCGAGATAATTAGGGATAAAGAGGGAGTACAAAAGGAGGTGCCACTAACATTCCCTAAGTTAAACAATGGGGCAATACCTCGGCTATTTGAATCTCAACCCGAGTATATGTCAAACCCCAAACCTCCAGTAAGAGAAAATCCTGACGACAACGAAAAAAATTGAAGAAAGGGAGGGTATGGAAATATATATAAATATATATTGCGTTTATAGACTTCGAAAAAGCATTGAGCACTGGGCAGTAAAAGATCTTTAATTAATAGCCGAATAGATCACAGATATACAGACTTAATAGCCAATTTATATAGTGAAGCAACAACATTAATCAAAATCCACAGAGGAACCAAGCCAATCCGCATAAGAAGAGGTGTCAGCGTGACACAATATTCCCTAAATTATTTAACCAGGCCCTAGAAGATGTTTTTAAAAACTTAGATTGGGAAGAAATAGGCATCAAAGTAAACGGACAATTCTAAACCACCAAGATATGCAGATAATATCAATCTAAAAGAAAATAGAACAAGTAGAGGAATATATAGGACCCGGGACAAATTATTAAACTGAAAAAAGAAAAGCAAACAGCTGAAATCAAGAGACGAGTAAGATTGGCCTGGGCAGCATTCGGTAAATTAAGCAACATATTAAGAAATAAAAAATATCCTCAGTACCTCAAAACGGAAGTGTATAACCAATGTATCCTTCCTGTACTTACCTATGAATCCCAGACCTGGACACTTACAAAATCAAATATGGTAAAGCTAACAGGTAGAAAAGGAATGAATTGATAAGAAATAAAACAAAAGTAAGGGATGTCAGAGCAGAAGTAGCAAAATTAAAATGGAAATTTGCCGGTCATATTATCAGACAGAAAGACGATTGATGGAACAAATGTATTGTAAACTGGAGAACTTGGCCAAAGATGGATTGACGAAGGCTAAATAGAATAGATATAAAAAAAGGTAAGTTCATTTAAAGTTTAAATTAACATGGTACCACTTAAACTAGATTCATAGTTCTGTAAAGTAAGCAGTCAGACATAAGAAACTATCCCACAAACATCCCGTTGTTCAAACTTGATAGTAATAACTTAGCAGCAAGAAAGGAATAATTTTTATTTATTACTTCTCACTTCATACTGCTTACTTCACGGTACTATGAATCGAACTTTAGGGTTGTTCTCACAAATTGTTTAAAAGGAATTTCTCTTCTGTTTATTCTAGGTTTTGTTACATATTTTTTAACATGATTAATGGCCACTGATATTTATTTCCAAATGTTTTGTTTGTTTTAAAAATTAAATGTAACACGCCTAAACACAGTTTATTAGTTTTTACAAAAAAAAAATACAAAATCGCCAAACTACAATCAAAACAAATAGCAGATGTTTATATCTCCCATGTATATATCGGCCCACCAGCCGGCCAATTTGCGATGTTGCCTTTTCTGGTTCGTGGCTCGTTAGTTTACGAAGGCTGCGATATGATACAGTGAAAAATACTCTGCCAATCTATGGGCACCTAAGCTCACACTGGATACTATAGTTATAGTGTATCTACGTGAAAGCTAATATAACTAAAAACTGAAGTATATATTATTGAACTCCAGACTCAATTACCTTTCGTTTGATACCACACAAGCCATGTTTTGACTTAAACTCTAATTTTTCAAATCTACCCCCACCCTTTTTTTAAAAACTAAAATGTATTTTGTTTAACTCCAGACTCAATTACCTTTTGTTTGATATCACACACGCCATATTTCCACTTAAACACTAATTTTTAAAATTTACCCCCACCCTTTTTTTTCAAATAAACTAAAATGTATTTTGTTCAACTCCAGACTTAATTACCTTTCTTTTGATATCACACACGCTATATTTTTACATAAACTCTAATTTTTGAAATCTACCCCCACCCTTTTATTTGGCTTGTGTTTGGTGGATTTTGTTCATTTTTAAATGGGACCATCTCGACCCAAAACCCAGCCTGGGTACCAAATTTCATTGAAATCGGGCAAGCCGTTTTTGAGTTATGCGCGTTGGTCGTTACAGACATACAGACACACAGACAGACAGACAGACAGACAGACATACAGACAGACGGCGCAACAAAAAAGTTTCAAAATCATCTGAAACGCAAAGATATATAAAAATTTTGAAATCGGAGCAACTTTTTTTTTCTCGAAAAAATTAGGATCACCATAGCTCACACTACTATAGTATAGTATAGTAGTAGTGTGAGCTAATTTACCCTACTTGATTATCACCAGCACCCCGATAGACAGGGTCATTTTTGATGCTGAAGTTGAGGGATTTCCCAGACATTCTGAATTTCTTCGTGGAACTCCAAGGTAACGTCTACTTTTTAAATATATTTTATACAAGGAAGATATAGCCCTTGAGTATAGCTTCCCAACACTGTATCAAAAATTTAAGAAAACATTACATTTATACCCCAAAAAAATATGAAAACTTCGGAAATTTCTGCGTTTTTTGGATATTCTCTAAATTGCTCTAATCAAGACGTGTAAAAGATTTTGCTAAACCTCACATTTTTTTGAAAACTACTTTTATGCATGTTTTTAAAGTTATAGGTTGATTTTTTTTAGGTGCTGTTTACTATAAGCATATTTTTTTTCTTTAAAGTCCCATTTTGCCCGTTTTAAGACTTTTCAAATGCTTGTGCAACAGACTAATTGGATTTAAAAATCTAAAATTGTGCAAAAGTGGTTAAGCATAAGCTGTTTCATTTAGTAAACATGATTAAAGAAAAAAATTAAATGTCAGGGCATTTTTTTGTAAATTGGATGACTTGGCGTGGAGTTGCTCTTAAACAAATATATAACCCCCCAATAAATTGCAAAAAAAAAGTGTGATACATATTGTAGTTTTTTGGCCGTCAATAGTTTTACTTACGTCATAACTTTGGCCTCTTCTATAAAATCATCCTCAGACATAGTGCCTTCTTTCATCATTTTGACAGCCACGTCAATGGATCCCCTCCATTTTCCCCTCCTGACAACTCCAAACTGGCCGGAACCTAACTCTTCCAAGAGCATCAGTTCTTGATGGTCTATTTCCCATTTATCTGTATAATTAAAGTAAGGGATTTGAGAGGAGAAGTAGCAAAATTCACATGGAAATTTACCGGTCATAATATCAGACAGAAAGACGATTGATGGAACAAATGTATTGTAAACTGGAGACCTTGGGAGAATAAAAGTAGGAGAAGACCCCAAATGAGATAAGCGGATGATTTGAAGAAACACGCGAGAACTAGATCGATGAACACGGCGACAGACAGAGAAGAGTGGAAGATATTGGGGAACACGGTGGATAGAATAGACCGGTGTTCGGATCTTATAAATATATGTCGAATTTTCACGACACTGGTGGTCCAGCTGATTTTTGTAAACAAAAGTTAGATATGATATGAACAACTAATATTTTTTGAATTTTTTAAAAACTAAGGCAATTTTCCTACTATTTTTTAGTATATTCTTATAAAATAATGTTTTTCAGACATACCAGTCGTTATTTTTTTTTTGTCCGCTTCATTTCTCTTTACACAAAAATTAAAATTCGAAGAAAATGTGTTTGTTTGAGCTTCAAAAATAATCCGCTGACGTACATCTTTGTTTACTTCCCAAGTCCTCGGTTCCCCTTTGATACTAAACGATCACATTCAGTTTGACGTGTAGTTTAAGTTTTGTGTAATAAAAAATAAAGCGGGCTAAAAAAAACGACAATAAGTCTAGAAAACTATATTTTATAAGGATGTACCAGAAAACAGCGGGAAAATTGCCTTAGTTTTCAAAAAAATTAAAAAAATGTTAGTAGTTTCGTTGTTCCTATCTTAATCTAACTTTTGTTTACAAAAATCCGCTGAACCACCAGTGACGTGAAAAATTCGACATATATATATATATATATATATATATATATATAAAAGATTCGAACACCGTCTATTCTATCCACCGTGATTGGGGAAGGCCTCTGTTTAAAGATGGATCGAAGAAGACTAAATAGATGGAGAGATAGATAGAATACATTATGGGTGTTTTAAAGTTTAGAAAATAGATGACGCTGACAGCGTGGCACCCAGAATCAGCAACCTTAATTTATCCAAGCCATACGTTGGGGTTTATTTGAAATCCAACATGCCGACACACTTATAGCAGTCATTTTTAGAGGTCCTTTTCCAGTACAGATGTATATGATGTATAAGTACATATTAGAAAAATAAATTTAGAAAAAAAAACTTTTTAAAAACAAGCTTTTATAAAATGGACTAAAAAGCATAATTTGAGTATTCTGATATCATAATAATAAAAGCGATGGGCGTATTAAAGGAAATTTACCCGTTTGTCTTTTAGCCTTGTTAACTCGAAGTTTAGTGAAAATCCAAATTCATTATATTATAGCAGAGAAATGTATGGGTAGATAATTTAACCCAACCCAACCCTACTTAAGCTACCCTTATGCGCATAGAAAGGCATTTACCTAATATTAAATACGCCCATCGCTTTTATTATTATGACATCAGAACACTCAAAAAATTATTTTATGCTTTTAGTCCATTTTATAAAAGCTCGTTTTCAAAAAGTTTTTTTTTCTAAATTTATTTTTTAATTTTTAGATTTGTCTAAGTCTATGCATTTCAGCTAGCGCATCGATATTGCAGGGAGTCTTTCCTGTCAATTTTGAAATATCTAAATCTTCGATGAAAAGGCCGTCCAACGATTTGATACTAAACAAAATACAAACTAAAATTTTACCCCCTCTCCGCCCTCCACGTTAGGGGGGAGGTAGGCAGTCAGTGATACCACATTATTGGATTGTCATCGGAACTATAACGTTATGCGAAATTTAAAGTTAATCGGATACGTGGAAGTCAGTTGAAAGTAATCAAAAAACTTGACATTAAATCGTCCATTTTGAATCCGCCATATTGAATTTTTGTAATCTGATCAAAAATTCGTAATCCTCATCCTCAAAAACCCCCAGATACTAATTTTGGTGGAAATCCAACAAACTAAAATTTTACCCCCTCTCCGCCCTCCAGGTTAGGGGTGAGGTAGGCAGTCAGTGATACCACATTATTGGATTGTCATCGGAACTATAACGGTATACGAAATTTAAAGTCAATCGGATACGTGGAAGTCAGTTGAAAGTAATCAGAAAAACTTGAAATTAAATCGTCCATTTTGAATCCGCCATATTGAATTTTTGTAATCTGATCAAAAATTCGTAATTCTCATCCTCAAAAACCCCCAGATACCAATTTTGGTGGAAATCGGACAAACTAAAGTTTTCCCCCTCTCCACCCCCCACGTTAGGGGGGAAGGTAGGTGAACCCGATGCAACCACGTTATTGTATTGTCATCGAAAGTAAGACGCTATGCGAAATTTGAAGTCAATCGGATGTTTGGAAGTTCTTCAAAAGTGAGTTGCAAGATTTGATTACAGACATACATACCCACATACATACATACAGGTGAAGTTAAATAAAAGCTTGTAATTATGGACAGTGTTAGAACAAACTAATATCATTCATACATACATAAAAGCGATAAAAGAACTAGACAAAGGGTCAACATATAAAATTAAAATTGGAAATCGACTTTCTAAAGAATTCTTGGTTGGCTTGGCTTATAACAAGGATGTGGTGTCTCACCAACTCTTTTTAAAATATATATCGCAGTAGCTCTAAAAAACTGGAAACGTAAAGTACACGGCATGGGAATACAACTTAACGACCGATTTACCATATACACACTACAGTTTGCTGACGACAAAGGAATTGTAGCTAATGATAAAGAAGACATGGAGTATATGATGAGAAAGTTAACGGAAGAATACCAAAAGTGGGGGTTAACAGTGAACGTGGACAAGACACAGTACTTATGTATTGGAAACGAATCAAGTGACTTGAACTAGACAATGGACAAAAAATGTCTCCATGCAATGAGTATGTATACTTGGGTGGTACATTTGATAAGACAGGAACAGACCGTACAGAACTGGAAAAAGAATAGTAAAAGCAAAAAAGGTTATTGGATGTCTTAACAGTATTTTATGGAGCAGAGAAAAAAAAATAATGTAGAATTTAACATACAGTGGTGACTCGATAATCCGTACACGCGAGAATCCGGATGCTTCGGTAGTCCGGATAGCCTCAGAAGTCCATGGAGGTATTCCGGATTTTACTTGATTCAATTATCCGGACTCACGTTTTTTTAATTATGACAATAATTAACATAATAATGCAGGTTTTAACCTGTGATTTGGTTGGTTTGATGCGGCGTGTGAGGCCAAAGCCCGCATTCAGCAGTTCTCAGCTAGCTTTTCGGGCGAGGGCAAGGTTATAGGTCACGGTCGTGTCGAGAAAGGCTGAATTTAAATTGAAACATAAAACTATAGAAGAGAAGTCGAAGATTATTGATGCAAGTGACTTAAAAGAAGGTTGACACAAATGAAGAGGGTGTACTTAATACAGAAGAAGCCGGCCAAAAAAGTTATTGTATCTTACATTAACGGCTAATGATGTCTTAAGAGTATTTTATGGAGCGGCGAGATAAAAAAGAATGTAAAATTTAACGTATATGAAACAACAGTGAAAAGCACGCTGTTGTATGGAATAGAGAAATGTCGCGTAACAGAAAAGTACAAAACAAGAATGAAAAGGGTCAAAAAGGATGCAATAAGAAGATCAATGAAAATATCTAGAACAGATCATATAAGAAAGAATTGGAATCGACGAAAGCTAAAAGACAACTGATATGGTACGGCCATGTACAACGGATGAACGTTGAAAGATTACCAAAGCAGGTCCTAGAATGGCAACCAATAGGGCGTAGAAAAAGAGGGCATCCTAAACTAGACTGGCAACAGTCAATCCAAAAATCAATGAGTTAAAAGACCTGACAGAATATGATTGTCACGATCAGAGGAGGTGGAGAATAGGCCTTTGCAAACGTAGAAAAGCGTTCCAAACCGACATAGTACTGGTAGAAGCCGATGAAAATTAATTAGTATAGAGTAAAAAAAAATATTTTTGGTTAAGTAAAGAATTTTCTTTTTTAAAATCATTACTTATTCTATTAATTCACACTTTTAATTATATTTATACATTTTTTGTTATTTAAAAAAAAGTCCTCAATAATCCGGATTCCTCGATAATCCGGATCGGGCCGGTTTTAATTGATCCGGATTATCGAGTCACCACTGTATACGAAATAATGGTAAAAAGCGCGCTGTTGTATGGAATAGACTGGTCGCGTAACAGAAAAATACAAAACAAAAATGGAAAGTGTCGAAATGGATGCACTAAAAAGATCAATAAGAATACCTAGAACAGATCATATAAGAAATGAGATCATAAAAGAACGAATGGGAGTCGAGGGAAGCATAACGGATGAGTTCACTAAAAGACAACTGATATGGTATGGTCATTTACAATGGATGAATGACGAAAGAGTGCCAAAGCAGATCCTAGAATGGAAACCAATAGGACGCAGAAAAAGAGGGCGTCCTAAACTGGAATGGCAACAGTCAATTCACAGATCAATGAGAAAAAAAACCTGACAGAAGATGATTATCAGGAGGAGGAGGTGAAGAATAGGCGTCGTACAACGTAGACAAACGTTCTAAACCGACACAGTAGTATGTATATAAGTCCGTAGTTTTGGGTTAACTTACCGTGGCTAAGTCCAGCAGTGGCGGGCGCGGCCCTATCGCTAGGGCTAGTCTTAAGTCGTGAGGCTAGACCTCCACTGTTGTGCTTGTGATAGTTGATCAGTTCTGGTATCGAGTTGCAACAGTGTTTTTCCGACAGAAAAAACTCGCCCTTCGGGTTCTGCTTTATGTGGTAGTGTTTTACGTGGGGGTGTGGCCTAAAAGTTGAAGCAGTAATTTGTTATTGAATATTGTTTTATAACACAAGGTGTCAGTGTTGCCCGATTACACGATTAATCGTGTAATTACACGATTTCAGTTCTTTTTACACGATTACACGAATCAAAGGCCAATTTTCACGATTTTTAAATTCTGCTAGAGAAGTCATCGCTTTTAATAAAAATCTAAAGAGATTGCTAAAAGACTATCCACTAGATAATATTGAAAATTATGTACCATTTTGGAGAGAAATTGCCAATATGAGGATAGGAGATTCGCTAAAATTTCCAAATTAAACTAAGTTTGTTTTTTAACTTCTTTGTTTGGCTCATTCTAGCGCAGCTGTGGAGAGAATATTCTCCAAAATCAATCTGATTAAAACATAGTTTCGCAATAAATTAAAAACAAAAACAATAGGTCTTTTTTATACAAAAAGTTTTATAGAAAAAAAGACATGTTACGAGTTTACTCGGAATAAAAATGTTACCAAAAAACTCGGTAATAGTAGGCTATTTATCTGATGGCACGGCAGTGCCTCGCCAAGTTCGCGCGCCGTAACCATCTTTTCTGGAAACATTTCAGCCGATATTTGACCTACCTAAAACTCTACTTCGGAATGAGCTATGAATCTCAAACTTTGCATAGTCGTAGATCTCCATGGAGTTAACAACCCCTCCAAGTTTCATGGAATTCCATAAAGTAGTTACGAAATTTCAAAAGACGTCGAAATTGACACTCACTCACTGACTCACTCATGTATAGATCATCAATATTCTACTGTACTTCCAGACATGCTACAAAGCTGAAATTTGGCAGACTGATAGAAATTATGACCAAACCCCTGGGAAAAAACCCCAAAATTTTAATTTACTCCCCTCCCCTATACATCTAAAGTATATAAAAGTAACATCGCCCACTTCCAGAAATGCTAGAGAGTTGAGCTTTGGCAGACTGATAGGAACTATGATAAAACTATAGGAAAAAATCAAAAAACCCCAAAATTTTAATTTACTCCCCTCCCCTATACATTTAAAGTTATGTTAAAGTAGCATTGCCCACTTCCAGAAATGCTAGAGAGTTGAGCTTTGGTAGACTGATAGGAACTTTGATAAAACTATAGGAAAAAATTAAAACACCCCAAAATTCTAATTTACTTCCCTTCCCTATAAATGTAAATTTAAGTAAAAGTAACATTGCCTACTTCCAGACATGCTAGAGAGCTAAGCTTTGGAAGACCGATGGTAACTATGATAAAGATATAGAAAAAAATTAAAACACCTCAAAATTCTAATTTACTTCCTTCCCCTATAAATGTAAAGTTATGTAAAAGTAACATTGCCCACTTCCAGAAACGCTAGAGAGCTGAACTTTTTAAGACTGAAAGACAATATGATAAAACTATATAAAAAAATTTAAAAACACCAACATTTTAATTTACTTCCCTCTCCTATAAATTTAAATTTATATAAAACTAACATTGCACGCTTCCAGAAACGCTAGAGAGCTGAGCATTGGAATGCTGATAGAAATTATGATAAAACCATGGGAAAAAATTTAAAAAGTCCAATATTTTCATTTACTCTCCTCCCCTATAAATGTAAAGTTATGTAAAAGTAACATTACCCACTTCCAGAAACGCTAGAGAGCTGAGCATTGGAAGACTGATAGGAACTATGATAAAACTATAGGACAAAATTTAAAAACACGACAATTTTAATTTATTTCCCTCTCCTATAAATGTATTTATATAAAACTAACATTGCCCACTTCCAGAAACGCTAGAGAGCTGAGCATTGGAATGCTAATAGAAATTATGATAAAACCATGGGAAAAAATTTATAAGTCCAATATTTTCATTTACTCTCCTCCCCTATACATGTAAAGTTATGTAAAATTTACATTGTGCACTTTCAGAAACGCGAAAGTACGCGAAAATGGCATTCCGTAAAAAGAATTGTGATAAAAGTAAAGCCAAGTTCTCCAATACAAATTTCAAAATGAAAGGTTCTTACTAGTTTGGAAATATTTTTCTAAACTTGGCTATTACGGCTGTAAATGACTCCTAGGCACAGTGCTAAATTAAACATAAAGAAGTTTGGAAAATTGGAAGGTTCTTCCGATTTTCCTCCTTTGTGAATGGGAATTACTATTGCAGATTTTAAGCATCCTGGAAATATGCCAGTATCGAAAGAGTTGTTTATGAGTTTCACCAGTACAGTAAGTGCATTGTCCGGTAATTTTTGCAATATTTTTTTAGAGATCCCATTGTAACCAGCCCTGGTTTTGTTCTTTATAGTCTTTAATATTGCCTTAATCTCATGTAGTGTTGTATGTGTTAAATGAAAATCTTCAGAGATACTAACATATTCCAAAAAACTTAATGGATCTTTTGAAGGAGTTATGTGTGCTGTTAACTTATCTGCTACTGTACAGTAGAAATTATTAATTGGATTAGGTTCTATATTCACCTTAGAATGGCACTTTGGTTTGCCCCTCAAGGAATTTATAATCTTCCAATTAAGTCTGTTTTGGTAATGTTGAGCCTTGGCTAATTTTATTGTTTTTCGATAAATATTTCTATAGTTTTTGATATAATTTTCAAAAAACTCATTTCTAAATTATTTTTTTATGTAATCAAATGTACGTAAATTTCTCGAAGATATTTTGATTCCTTTAGTTATCCAAGGTTTTTTATATTTAGTTTTTAGTTTACGAAGTGGAAACGATTGATTAAAAATTGTAACCAGAACAGAGTGAAATGTGTTGAAAGGTTCAGGATAAATAAATACATTAATCCAGTTTGTATCCTAACAAATAGTTTTAAAGCTGTCAAAGTTTTTCCGACTAAAGATTCTACCCATTTTAGTTTCTTTTTTAATTTGAGACTGCAAGGGAATAATTAATTGACAAGCGTAGTGGTCAGACATACCAGGGATAATGGTAACTGTGGAAATATCAGTATCAAGATTAGAGCAAGCATAGTCAATCATTTTTCGTGAGTGGCTAGTGACTCTTGTGACATCCGAGTTGTGAACTATTATATTACGTGAGAAAAATAGATTGAGAAGATCACGTCTTTCTCTCAGATTTTCATTTTTAAAGTCGATGTTAAAATCACCACCAATTACAATTTTTGCAGTGACAGGTATGCAATCCAATAGATTTTCCAGTTTCTGAATGAAGTCATGTGGACTGGTTGCTGGATTTGTATACAAACAAAGTAAAAAGACGTTATGGGTTTTGTTGTAAGCAAGAGAAAACTCAAACAGTTTTTCTTCTAAAAGATAATTGTAACAATCAACGCAAATAAAGTCGATGGTTTTAAGTAAATCAGTTTTCACCAAAATCATGGTACCCTGATAAAAGAATTTCGACAGTACTTGGACACTTCAGTATAACTCTCCAGAATTGAACACACACCGTTCATAAGCCAGTGTTCACAAATTAGTAAAATCTCAGGAAGATTAAGATCTGAAAGTAATACCTGGAACTCGTTAACCTTGTTCATAAGGCCTTGAATGTTAAAAATAAAAATGGAGACATTACCGTTAGCCCTCTGATTACTATTTATCCTTTCGTCATTTCTAAAGCGATCTCTACTAAAAAATTATTTTATGGTTGATTTTGAGAAGCTAATCTTACCTCAGAAATATCTTGTTGATTATCCTCTGAAAGATCAATGAGTATCACTTCACTTGACTCACTTATATTCGGATAATCTTGCCTTTCTATGTAAATCAAATTACAATTATTGGGTGTCATTTTTTGGGAGAATTGTGTAATTATTTCACTTATTTTTTTAGATAGTATATTTAAGCCTAGTTTATTAAGAAATTCTGAATTTTTAATAAAACATCCAAAATTCAAAACGTTACTACTAGATAAGTTTAACATGTATTCGAGTATGTGATTATTTACGGAAGGGTATAGCTGTGATGAGATCTTTACCGGGGAAGAACACAAGATTAAATTGGTCAAAAAGCATTTGTTTGACAAGATATTAATTTGTCTTTTTGAGAAGTTTATTATACTAGAACCTACTAAAACTATAACATAATCTTTGTTTGTAAAGTTTTTTTATGTAGCAGTCGATATCTCGCACTATATTGTCAAAATGAGCATTGGGCTTGCAGACCACTTGAATCACAAATTCATCGCCAATGTGTTTTGATAAGTATTCATACATATATTTACCGTAGTTATCTGTCAATAAGAGAATTTGTCTCTTTTGCCTATTTAGATTATTATTTTTAATGTTTTTAATTTTTTCAATGTTTTCACTCATACCCTCATTTAATTTGCTGGTATTAATGTTTGGATTGTTGATATATCGCTCTGTATTTATTAGCTCACACATATACTATATTATAGTGGTGTGAGCTATGGTGATCCTAATTTTTTCGAGAATTTTTTTTAAATATATCTTTGCGTTTCAGATGATTTTGAAACTTTTTTGTCGCGCCGTCTGTCTGTCTGTAACGACCAACGCGCATAACTTAAAAACCGCTTGCCCGATTTCAATAAAATTTGGTACCTTGCCTGGGTCTTGGGTCGAGATGGTCCCATTTTAAACTGAACAAAATCCACTGAACACAAACCAAATAAAAGGGTGGAGGTAGATTTCAAAAATTAGAGTTTCTATGAAAATATGTGTGATATCAAACGAAAGGTAATTAAGTGTGGAGTTAAACAAAATAAATTTTAGTTTTTAAAAAAGGGTGGGGGTAGATTTCCAAAATTAGAGTTTACGTGAAAATATGGCGTGTTTAATATCAAAAGAAAGGTAATTGAGTCTGGAGTTAAACAAAATACATTTTAATTTTTGTTTTTTTTAAGGGGGAGGGGGAGATTTCAAAAATTTGAGTTTAGGTCAAAACATGGCTTGTGTGGTATCAAACGAGAGGTAATTTAGTCTGGAGTTGAAAACATGTATTACAGCTTTTAGTTATATTAGCTCACACGTACACTATAACTATAGTACCGAGTGTGAGCTTATGGGCCCATATATTGGCAGAGTATTTTATTTGTTGTTTTAAATATAATACCGTTTTTTATAAATATCTCAGAAACTTAAGCTCTTACTAAGTTTTTCGTTATAACACAAATTATAAAGCAAAATGCAAGCTACTTTATATCCGACAACCACATATTGATGCAATGCTCCGTTAAATAGTGCCAAACACTATTTTACCTAAAAATTTTATGAAAATCGGTTCAGCGGTTTAGGAGCTATCGTGTTACGGACAGAAAGAATACACACACACACAAACATCACTACGATATTGCTAAGAGGTCAAAATACATCCAAATAACAGATTTTCGGCGTTATATGAAAAAAAATTATCGTCGAAAATAATACCCGAGAACAGCACTGAGAAATTGCTGTTCAGATAATACCTTCTCTAGCCATTGCCACGCGGGCTAGAAGGTAAAAAATGATGTATTATGTTGTCTGTCAATTTGATATCGCAATAGAGTTTTTTTTTCATTAAAGGTATTTTATTACTTGTTTTTATGTATTTTTAAAAATGAAGATATTCAACATTTAAACGACTTTACACGATTTTTGGCAGCCGAATTACACAATTCTCTCCGCACTTCATCTGGCAACACTGCATAAAGTACACTTCTAAGCCACAATAGACTGGTGGCCACAGTGGAAGGGCTGCAAGGCCCACGCATATGAATCATAACACTTCTCTTTAAATATTAAAAAAAAGCAAAACTTGTATATCAATTTTTATTTGTTTCTATATTGTTTGCATGGATTACGATTTTTTTATATGTTGTTAGGATCCTTGTGATATTCCTGTAGGATTCAATAATCTTCATTTTTTTTTAGTTTTCTCAAAAAAACTACCCTAAGGAAGCCATTTTTTGGTATTTGCGTTTTGTACTACAATGTTCCTGAAGCGAAAGGGGTCGGGGCTGTTGTCAATCAATTTAGCCTTACTTTCGGCGATTTGATTACGATTTTGTAAAATTTATTTCGAAACGTAATAAAAACAAATAATTGGTAATTTATACTGTAAATACTACCAGTCAATTAGTCTAGACCAGGTTTTAACTAATCAGAAAAAAAAACGAAGCTATTCAAATTTAAACAAACTTAAACCATAGAAAATTGCCGTTGAAAATTCTAAGGTAATGGGTAATATACACGCTTTAAGAAGTGACAAAAATTTAATATTGTTTGGTTTACACTGTTATTACTTGCTTTATATTAGGCTCTTTTTCAGTACAGATGTACAGCGTGTCCCATTTTCGATGGGATTAAATAGGCAACTCGGTTATTATTAACGATATTGCTTTTTTGACTCCACCTTACTTCTGTTTTTTTGAGTCCTTAAAATTGGAGTATCAGATTTTTGCTATACTCCGTAGTTTCGCTAATAAAGGGAGTTTTTTTTATCCTGTAAAAAACCTTTTTATGGCAACTTTTTTAGAAGAAAATAATGACATTGTCAATTTTTTTAAATATTGTTTAGTTTTTGAGATATGCTATTTGTCATACAAAAATTAAATATGGACTTGAATTTTTTTTATTAATATTTTAGTTTGTTTCGTGCTATTCTTTCATGCTATTATTATCACAAAATAATAAGAATGTAATATTTTTTGTTTTATAGTTAAAAAAAATATTTAATATTTAAAAACAAAAATTAGTCCAAACCTGGATATTTCCAACATAAATAAAAACTAAAAATTGCTATTGAACAATTTTTAGTTTAACTGTTATGATTCTTACCAAATTAAAATGATTTTGCGTTAATTTAAAGATTTATTTCAAACAAAGTCTAGCACAAATACAAAAAAAATAAAGAATTACAAAAAAGTTTTAACTAATTTTTATATATAATGTTCAAACTGATTGCCATTATGTGTAAGACATTGTTGGCATTTTTGAGTAATTTTTGCGTGAATAAAGCAGTCAAATATATCACATTATTTAAAATCTGGATATAGTCGTTTTGTAGCCATCTTAGAATAATTTTGAGTGAGTCATTGTTTGCCCGCAGGTAGAAAAACGATAACTGCAGTGGACTGTATATATTTTAATTAAATGAAGCGCGAACAAACATAAATATATTGATATGAAATCACGAAATAATTAAGGTCCATAGGTTAATTGTTGGTACCACACAACGGAAATCAGAAACCAAGCACTCACCAGTTTGCAGCCAATTTCTCCACGTTCCAAGGGGCCCCTGTCTTGATCTAATGATGGCACCACGTAGCTGAAGGGCAGAAGTTTCTAGTTCTATGCTTCAGTACACCAAAATCGAGCACTTTTAAGTGTAGAAATTTGAAATAGTTGGAGAAAGAAATTAACACGCCATTTTCTCGAGGCGGTAGAAAAAGGATCTCACTGATTGTTGGTGCGCATGTCGAAATGCGCGAAAAATGTACTCTGTCCGTCATCCAATTGTGTGGTTTTAAAATTTACAAACAACCGCGAAATTTAGCGGGAGCTAACAGTCATTCACAAAAATTACAAGTAAAATGACAATGTCAATTCCACGCTTTTGTTTTTCCATGTTGAAGAAAATCACATAAGTTGCTGTGCTACCAGCAAATAATTACTATGATATTATTTTTGTAACTTTTTAACGTTTTTTATTTTATTTATAAGTTTTTTATTTAACGTTTCAAAACAGATAAACTAAAAATAGTTCAACTAGTCTTGCAATTTTTAATTTATATTTACCTTGGAAATTTCCAGGTTTGGACTATTTTTTAAAAAAATATTAAATATTATTTATTTAACCTTAAATCAAAAAAATATTAAAGTTTTATCACTTTGAGAAAATAAGAGCAAAAGCCAATCAAAATAGTAATTAAAAAAATCCAGGTCCGTATTTAATTTTTTTTCGATAAATACCATGTCTCAAAAATTAAACAATATTTAAAAAAATTGACAACGTCATTATTTTGCTCTAAAAAAGGTTTTTACAGACTAAACTTATCTTGCAAATTAAGCGAGATACAAGGAATTAATAAAAATGCAATTTTTTTAAAAACTCCCTGTATTAGCGAAGTATATCTTTCATAATAACCGAGTTTCCCATTTAATTCCATCGAAAATGGGACACGCTGTATACATATAAGTACCTGATTTAGGTACATAAATTGTTCGCATCTCAAAATGAATTGGAAATGACGTGGTGAATTTAGATTTAAAACTTTGATAATAAGGACTTATTATGTGAAACTGTCTAAATACTGGCAAGCAGTATTTAGACAGTTTCACATCATAAGAACAGCTGTCTCCTTTCAAAATAAGGTCTTTGTGTATTATAAAAACCGGAATTAATATTGCCGTCTTTATTAAAGAAACATAAACGAGTGGATTTATAAATTTGAATTTTATATGTCAATTTTTATTATCTGTCAGTTTTCGATAGAAAACTGTCAGAAGACGGTCTGGCACTATTAGTACCTGGCTTTGTTGTAATAATTCCCTATAATCTGGTAAACTTACACTTTAGTATATAACGACAAAGTATAAAGTCCCTTGGTGGAGGAGTTTCTGACGACGAAACAACCTTCTTTGTCTTCCTGTTTTAGCAGCGATTCCGATCTTTGCCTCGACATGTCATTGACATACCACTCGAATTGCTGTAAACCCACAAGTTCCTTTTCTTTGACGTAGTTACTAGGGATGAAACCTATATTCCCTTTTCCATCTTTTACCTAAAAAAAGCACATATGCATTAAAACTTGAGCTATTTATTAGCGGAATTGGTTCTTTGGTTTGTCATACGGCATTACCCCCTCTACTAAAAAATAAATAACCATTAAATTCTCTAATATCGATTGGTTATTGCTGGTTACTAGTAGATTCCAGGCAAAACTGACGAAGAAGCCTATAGTAACCTAGCTTACCTAAGGCAACCCAATCCCTGAAATTTCCATAATTTTGAACACGGCATTAAAAATATGAGTAAGGCCTTAATAAGAATAATTCTGAAATAAAGTCTTTATGTAACTTGGCCTTATTTTGACGGTTTGCTGAAATTTGTCAGCTGAGCTGTGAGGCTTTTTTACCTAACCATTTTGTTCTACACTATCATTGTCCATCTCAGCCAGAATAGCACGCCACAAACCCTCTATTTTTATTATTTTTTTAAAAATATGACGAACAATAAACATAGCATAACATAAAAACACTGGAGTTCTAAATTTTTTTTTCAGTTTTCGACATTGGGGGGTGGGGCGCCATCATGGATTTAGTGTGCATAAAAAGGTTTTTTTTTAATTACTTGGTTCCTGTACATTTAAAAAAAAAAGTTTTAGAGAAAAACGAGTTGACGTTGACGCTAAACATTTCGCCGCCATTTTGAGAAAATCTGTAATGACATAAAATAAAGACCAACTAATAGACTATAAAACGAGACTTCACCGAGTTCTCTGGGTAGTACCCTTGCTGAAATACGAACCCTGAAGTGTTAGCAGTACACCCGTTTCCTATGTATTTCCATAGTATATGCAAAATAAACCGAAATTATTCAGTTTTATTCAAAAAGGAGACTACAGAAATTGTGTAATTAACTTTATTATAGAAATTAAATTATCTTTTAAACGATTTATCATCAAAGTGGGGTGAGTCCACGGTTAGCACTTAATTGGCATGCATAAATTGGGGTTATTTTTTAAGAACGACGACAAAAAAATAATGTTTTTTTAGGTTTTATTCAGTTTTCAAAAAAAACTAAGCGTTTTAGGGACAAATGTTAAAAAACCTTTTCTAGAGAAAATAAAATGTTTTTTCAAACAGCGTATCACAAAATTGTTTTAAAGCTATTATTGAGACTCCAGGGGCGTCCGCATATTGACGTTTTTTTTTATTTAAGTTTTTTAAAATTTTTAATTTGTTTAGTTCAATTGTCTTAAAAACTAAGGTTTCTAAAAAATATTCTTTAACTCTATATTGTTGATAATAAAATTATCTTTAAAACGATATGTATCTAGTGAGTTTTTGGTAAAGGAGAACACTCGCAGAATATACACATGTTTAGTGATTTTTTTTAATCACAAAAAAGTATTGTTATCATGTATTTTACCAATATTTTTTAAAACCAAGTCTTACCGGAAAAAAACGTTTTAATCCGTGTTATAGACAATTAAATTTTCTTTTGAACGATGTGTATAGTTATATTTTTTAGGAAACCGTAAAATGCTTACCTTTTGAGAAAATTACATAAAACTGAATAATTTCGGTTTATTTTGCATATACATACTGTGAAAATACATAGACAACGGGTGTACCGCTAACACTTCAGGGTTCGCATCTCAGCAAGGGTACTATCTAGAGAACTCAGTGATGTATTATTTTATACGCTATTAGTTGATCTTTATTTTATGTTATTACAGATTTGCTGAAAAATAAGCAGGTTCAAAGTTAGAGGCCACTAACAAAAAAAAGGTCAAAATCCAAAATGGCGGCGTTATGTTTAGCGTCATAACTCAAAAACTATTCGTCTGACAAAAAAATGTATAAAAGCGTTTTTGTAGGAAATTTTATTATCTTCAGCTCTTGTTTAAAACTTTTTTACTAAAACGTACAGTAACCAAGTAATTTAAAAAACACTTTTTGTACCCACTAAATCCAAGATGGCGGGGGGAGCCTGCCCATGCTAGCCTTATTTTGAAATTTCCAAAAAATTTCTAATGATGTAATGTTTTTTCCACAAATCACAACGAAAAATCTTCACTCACCTTCCACCAGTGCTCCTGTCCATCATCCAAAACTTCATACTCTTGATTCTTTTCCAACGAGAGGTCGCCACTCTCGATGGCTTTGTAATTGTACAGAGCTACCACGACTTTGGGTCTCGGCGCCGGTTGACGGGCCGAGGGAGTCCCTGGGGCTCCGCCTCCAGGCATAATGGTGCTTGATTGGGTACCTGAAAGAAATGGTACTGTGTTTATTAAGTCTTTAAAAACAAAAAATCTGGTCGCAGAATTTTGTTCAATAACACTTTTAGTCCACAGTACAGGGTGTCTCATTATATTTTTTCCCACCCTTTTAGATCATTAATAATTGATGTAGGAATATAAAAGAAATTGTGTTAGAATTCGCGAAATTTTTACTTTTAAATTGCATCTTGACTTTATTCCTGATGCTTACCGTATTTGACAGGCGCTCAAATTTATAGTTTTTGTAGATTGGATGCTCCTTATATTATTTAGTTAATAGATTAGGCTTGGAATATACTTTCCAAAAATACCCCATATGTCGCAGTTTTGATAAATAGTTTTTGAAAAAATTGCATTTTTAATAATCCCTTATATCTTGCTTATTTCTTATTACTATTTTGATTAGTTTAATGATATTATTTACAAATAAAAATTTAATACTTTTTCATTTTAAGGCAAAAAAAAATTATATTTTAAAAAGAATTTTAGTCCGAGCCTGAAAATGTCCAACATAAAAATAAATTAAAAATTGCTTGTTGAACGATTTTTAGTTTAACTGTTATGATACTTGGTAAATTAAAATGGTTTTACGTTAATTTAAAGATTTCTTTGAAACAAAGTCTACGACAAATACAAAAAAAAATAACGTATTACAAAAAATAATAACTAATTTTTCTTTAATGATATAAATGTTCAAACTGATTGCAATTATGTGTAAGATATTGTTGGTATTTTTGAGTAATTTTTCTTAACGCATTTTGCATAAAAATATTTCTGCAGTTTCAATATTGGGATTTTGTTGCTTGAATAAAGCAGTCAAACATATCACATTTTTCAAAATCTGAATATAGTCGATTTCTAGCCATTTTAAAATCATTTTGAGTGAGCCATTCACAAAAATGACAACTAAAATGACAATATCAATTCCACGTTTTTATTGTTCCATGTTAAAGTAAATTTCATGAGTTGCTGTGCTACCGTCAAATAATTACTATGATATTATCTTTGTAATTTTTTTACGTTTTTTACTTTATTTATAAATCTTTTAATTAACGTTTCAAAACAGATAAACTAAAAATCGTTCAACTAGCAATTTTTAATTTATATTTACGTTGAAAATTTCCAGGTTTGGACTAAATTTTTTTAAAAATATTAAATATTATTTTTTTTAACCTTAAATCAAATTTTTTTAAAAGTTTTATCATTTTGCTGCCCAAACTACAACAACCAGAGACACAAACACAAATTGAAAAACAATTTAATGGAACTACTAAACAATAGTGAACAGACCACCAATCATCTTCTGAACTTTTTAAAAGACTGTAATTTGGTACATTGTATTTAACTATTGTAAACTTCTTTGAGTGCGCTAATGACCTTAGTGGTCGATGCGCCTTACAATAAAAGAAAAAAAAAAAAAAAGATAATAATAGTATGAAATCAATCAAAATAGTAATAAAAAAATCCAGGTCCGTGTTTAATTTTTTTATGATAAATACCATACCTCCAAAACTAAACAATATTGACAACGTCATTATTTTGCTCTAAAAACGTTGCCCTAAAAAGGTTTTTACAGAATAAAAATATTTTGCATAATAAGCGAGGAATTAATAAAAAGGCAATTTTTTCAAAAACTCCCTGTATTAGCGAAACCACGGGGTATAGCAAAAATCTGATTTTTAAGGGCTCAAAAAAAGTGCACGGTAAGGTGCAATCAGAAAATCGATATCTTTAATAACAACCGAGTTTCCCATTTAATCCCATCGAAAATGGAACACGCTGTACACCGGACTATTTTTTTAGTGATTAGTATAACAGCCTGAAATATTTCGAGCTTCGAACTGACTAAACCAAGCGTGCGGTTTTGGGGACAATGTTGCCATTTACTTTCAAACACATTTCTAAGCCATAGAAATTAAAAACTTACTAATTCTAAGATAGTTACTAATTCTTTACTGTTACGTTTTGGTCTAATACATTACAAGATTAAGAAACTAACAGTAAAGAATCAGCTATTTTTTTTCTGTGGCTTAAAACGTGTTTGAAGGGGCAACATTGTCCCCAAAATCGCATGCTTGGTTTAGTGAGTTCGACACTCGAAAAATTTGTGTGCCCCTCGCACTCTGTCTCAAATTACATTCAAGAAAGAAGAAAAAGTTGGGTTTTTAAGCCAAGCGCCCTCCTAGAAAAAAAATTCTGCCCTTTTTTTTGATAATCAAAGGGCAAAGAGGCGAATTAACCCCACCCCCTAAAAAAAAAATTACATTACAAATAATTTTTTCGGCGACTATTTCTCAGCACAATAAAGCTACTTACGAAAACTTATCACTTAAAAAATAGACTGGTGTACTGTGGACTATTTTGTTGGAAGGCAATATTTTGAGACATATTAATTCGAAAATGAATAGTTTAAAAAGTAATTAGTTCGAAAATCTTTCATTCAAAAGGTAATTAGTCCGTTTAAAAAAACGTTAAAAATCTCGTTTTTCGAACCAATTAACTTTCGAGCTAGTTTCTTTTCGAACTTACTATTTTAAGACTACCTTTTATCATGGGCGTACGCCGCACGGGACAGGGAGGGGCATTTGCCCCCCCCCCCCTAAGGATTGAAAATAATTTATAATGTCTCAGTTTTTAAACAAAACAATCAATCAAGATAAGAACTTTAAACCTATCCTACCTACATAATATTAAATATAAAAGAAATTTTTCGAGGTGAAGTCAAAGACTAAATAATTTAATTTTCGGGCTAATCCTCAAAGGGGTCATGGTAGCCGCAGACATAATTATTCTCCGCGTTTTTAGGGTTCATCAGTACGTTTAATCATAATGGGTGGAGAAAAATGAAATGTGGACACCCACTTTAGAAAACCAACTGTCAGTTGCAGTATCAGCTAGGGTAGTCTCGGATCTGAGATAAAAATCTAACATCACTACGGAGACAGCTAAAGTCAATCGTAGTAGGTATCCTAAGCCCAGGTTTAATATTAAATAAATTGGTAAAAATTTTTTTTAAGTCACAAGCTTTTATAAAATGCACTAAAAATTAAAAAATAATTTTCTAAACTTCTAATATCATCATAATAATAAAAGCGATGGCCGACTGATGGAAATTTTGACGATGTTAGCACGATAAGATATTCGTTTCAATTAAATATCATTATTTGCAAGAAGGTGTTTGGGTTTGGACATTTTTTCATTATTGTTGTATTGTCATCGGACCACTATATGTATACCAAATTTCATCCAAATCGGATAATGGGAAGTGTGTCAAAAACGCATTTTTCTACAGATGGGGGTGGGGGTAGGAGTGGTAGGATTTTTTTTTTCAATGTTGTATTGTCATCGTACCACTATATGTATACCAAATTTTATCCAAATCGGATAATGGGAAGGGTGTCAAAAATGCATTTTCTATGGAACGGGGTGGGCGTAGGATTTTTTTTTCAATGTTGTATTGTCATCGTACCACTATATGTATACCAAATTTTATCCAAATCGGATAGCGGGAAGTGTGTCAAAAACACATTTTTCTATAGAAGGGGTGGGGGTAGGGGTGGGAGGATGTTGTATTGTCATGGGACCACTATGTGTGTACCAAATTTCATCCAAATCGGATAATGGGAAGTGTGTGAAAAACGCTTCACAAGATTTGATAGATAGTTAGATAGTTAGACAGAACATCTGAAGCTAAATAAAAGCTTGTAATATAAAAGGAATTTTTCCAGGTGAAGTCAAAGTAAAATAACGACTGGTATGTTTGAAAAATATTATTTTAATATACACTAAAAAATAGTAAGAAAATTGCCTTAGTCTTCAAAAAAATCAAAAAATATTAGTTATTCATATCATATCTAACTTTCGTTTCTAAAAATTAGCTGGACCACCAGTGACGTGAAAATTCGACATATATTTATAAGATCCGAACACCGGTATATTCTATCCACCGCGCTCTCCAACGATACCACATACTTTCTGACGCTACGTCTAAAAACAACACATATTGGCTTTTTTGATAGTTGTTTTACTATACATGTGTTACAAAGTACCTTGGCAAAATTATTATTTTTATTTAATATACAAGTAATTATAATTTTTATATGTTGAAGTAAACACGCAAATCTTGTTAGAAAAAATCACAAACCATTAACAAAATTGAAGGAAAAAAAAATCATTTTGTTGTTTCGTGACCAGTGATTGATAGTCAGTGGGTACCTTTGTATGTGTGTATGTAAAATGTAATTTAAAAAGTCGTAAAAAAATTATAACTATATTTGTTGTACCAAAAACCTCTGTGTTTAAAATTTGCTTAAAAAATATACCGTTTCGGAAAAGGCTTATTTTTCACGAAAAAATTAAAAGGGCTTTTGGGTCTTATTTTAAAAATTGCACAAATTTGTGGACCCCAGCCATTAAACGATGTATCACCGCATCCATAAATTAGGTATTTATTTTTTAAGATCACAACACAAAATTATGTTTTTTAGGTTTTATTCTGTTTTCAAAAAAACTAAGCATTTTAAGGAGGAATGTTAAAACACCTTTTTAAGAGACAATAAAATGTTCTTTCAAATGGCGTATCACAAAGTTGTGATAAAGCTATTATTGACACTCCAGGTACGTCCGCATATTGAGGCAATTTTTTTAAAATTAATTTTTTAAAAATTTTTATTTGTTTTATTTAATTTTGTTAAAAACTAAGCTTTTTAAAAAATCATGTTTTAATCTATATTGATCAGAATAAAATTATCTATAAAACAATATGTATCTTGTGGGTTTTTGTTAGCGGGGAACACTCAAAGAATGTGATTTTTTTTTAATCACAAAAAAAAGTGTTGTTATCATGTATTTTACCAATTTTTTTAAAAACCAAGCCTTATCGGGAAAAACGTTTTACTCTGTATTATAAATAATTAAATTTTCTTTCGAACGATGTGTATAGTTATAATATTTAGAGAACCGTTAATACACCAGGGGCGTCCAAATACTGAATTGACAAAAAATTATATTCTTTGAGTGTTCCCCGGTAACAAAAACCCACTATGTAGATCATATCGTGTTAAAGATAATTTTATTTTAAACAAAACAGAGTAAAATAAGATTTTTCAGAAAGCTTAGTTTTTACGAAAATGAAATAAAACAAATAAAAAATTTATTAGAAAAAAATAACTTTAATATGCGGATGCCCCTGGAGTGTCAATAATAGCTTAAACACAACTTTGTGATACTTTTCTCTAAAAAAGTATTTTAACATTTTTCCCTAAAATGCTTAGTTTTTATGGAAACTGAATAAAACCTAAAAAACATGATTTTTTTTCGTGATCCTAAAAAATAACTGCAATTTATCGATGCCAATTAACCTAACCTAACCGTGGACTTGGCCCACTTAGGTGATACATCGTTTAAAAAATTATTTAACTTTTTACAGTAAAGTACTGCGAACACTTCGGGGTTCTTATCTCAGCAAGGGTACTACCGAAAGAACTTAGTGATGTGTCATTTTATAGGCTATTAGTTGGTCTTTATTTTATGTTATTACAGATTTTCTCACAAATAAGCAGTTTCGAAATTAAAGGACACTAAAGAACAAAATTCCTCAAAATCCAAAATGGCGGCGAAATGTTTAGCGTCATAACTCGAAAACCATTCGTCTGACAAGAAAACGTACAAAAGCGTTTTTGTAGGAAGTTTTATTGTCTTCAACTTTTGTTTGAAACTTTTTTTTCTAAAACGTACAGTAACCAAATAATTTTAAAAAAAACCTTTATGTGCACACTAAATCCAAGATGGCGCCCCCCCCCCTCAAGGTCGAAAACTCAAATTTGTTTTTAGGACTCTAATGTCAACAACATATGTCAAAATCGCGACAACACCACCTTTTGCTAGGTAAAATTCTATAATGACTAGACTATAACCTAAAAACAAAATTTTATGAGTAGAATCTAGTAGTCTGGGTATCCGTATGGTCGTGAATAATTTTTTTATAGACACGAAGAGTTTTGACGACGTAAAGCAAAAGACTTCATTGTATAGTCGGTGATGGTGAATCGCTAATGCAAGATCGTTAGAAGAATGTATACAGCAATCCTCTCTCATGCAAAGGTGCCCATGCAAGGCCATGACACGATATAGCGCCTTTCTAAAGACTCGTGTTAACTTACCGCTTTGAAACAGTATAGATATTTTATTTACGAGTATGTAAAAAGCTCCCAGCAGGTATTTTAATATTGTATTCTTCATTTTCATCGTTATAACCCTTGGAGGGTCAACAAAATGTTGCGGTCCTCCAAAATACTACCGCCGCACACAGGCGGGTTTTAAGAAAAAGCTGGCCATAACCCCTAAACATTAAAAAGCACTGTTTAATTTTAAAATTGCTATTAGTGCAATCACTGATGATCATGCTAGGCCGTGACACATTACACGCCTAATTTGAAAAACAATGCCATAGTAATGACAGATGAAACGTCCATTAAATTTTTTATGTTATTTACGTTACTTAAATTTACAAAAGTTGATGATTAAAAAGCCCTTTTAAAACTTGCGCCTATTATCAAAAATAATTTTTTTGAACATGGATTTTGAATCTGGAGGTCTCTAGCTATTTATTGTACGTATTTAACATTGTTTTTTATTTTATTGGTAATATTTTAAACCGGTTTAAACGAAACGTTGCAGAAAACTTTTTAAATTTTCATTTTCTGAAATAGAACTTGACTAAATGTTTCAACTTCATCCAACTTTATTGGCATTTTTGGTCCTATTAAGTGCATGCATATGTTTTCCAAGTAACAAAGTCAGTTTCAGCTGCGGAGTTATGCGGTTTGAGTAAAAAAGTTAAAATTTCCGTTTGTGTATATAAAAATTGTCCAGTGACAAATAATACGTACATAATATGCAGAAATTAATAAATAAGTTTTCTTAGCTTTAATAATAATGGTTTTTGTAAACCAAAAGTATACTTATTATGTCACATGTATTCTGATTTCATTTTTACCTTCCTAGCCCGCGCAGCAATGGCTAGAGAAGGTATTATTTTCTGTCCGTGTGTGTGTCTGTCTGTATTTAGGTGTGTGTATAGATATCTGTTCGGCGCAAGCCAAATAAAAGGGTTGGGGGTAGATTTCAGAATTAGAGTATATGTGAAAATATGGCGTGTGTGATATCAAAGGAAAGGTAATTGAGTCTGGAGTTACACAAAATACATTTTAGTTTATTTTAAAAAAAAGGGCGGAAGCTCGGGTGGAAGTAGATTTGAAAAATTAGACTTTAAGGAAAAATATGGCGTGTGTCACATCAAACGAAAGGTAATTGACTCTGGAGTTAAACAAAATACATTTTAGTTTTTTTTAAAGTGTAGATTTCAAAAATTAGAGTTTAAGTCAAAATATGGCTTGTGTGGTATCAAACGAAAGGTTCGGTTCGGTTTGGTTCGGTTCATCTGGAGTTGAATAAAATATATTTCATTTTTTATTTATATTGGCTTACACGTACACTATAACTATAGTACCTAGTGTGAGCTTACGTGCCCATATATTGGCAGAGTGTTTTTCTTGCTAGACAATATACTTTATTGATAACGAAAGTCGGAAAAAACAGATATACTTCAATTAATTTGTTTTGCAAAAATATCACATTATTGTATGCAATTGCGAATTATACATACCTACATGCTGGTTAAAACATTTTTTCATGGAGCTCTGCAATTATTAAAATCAAATATTTTAATATCTTGTAAAAGTTTATACAGCCAAAATTCTCGTTTCAACGATTTTTTAGGAAGCATTTTAATTTATTAGTAAAGTTCCAAATTTTATTTTTTTGTGCGGGGTCCTTAAAGAATTTTCTTCTTTATCTTTTTTAAACAATAAATCATATATTTTTTATTACTATATGCAATTTTAGGGGGCTCTAAATGGATCTTAGGTTTTGACCAGCTTTTTCGTGAAATCCGCCTGTGTGCGCCGCACCGCTCTCAATAAAACGGGTTGTTTACCCCTTTTTTTCTGCAAATTTGACTTTTTGGACGGAGCACTGGGAGCACTTGACTTTTAATGGTTTTATTGAGCGTGATATGTCATTTTAAAAAAATCAAATATAAAGAAAGTCATTTCATAAGAAGAATACCAACTTTATGTAATATCTCAAAAACTTAAAGTGATAGATGAAATTCTCTTTGAAAATGTTATTTTCATAAATAAAATGGAACAATGACGGCTCTAATACCTTCCTAGCTATATCACCTTTGAAAACCGTTTTTGTAAATATCTCAGAAACTAAAGCTTCTACGAAGTTTTTGGTTATAACACAAATTATTAAGAAAAGTGTGGTCTACTATATTCCGCATATTGGACCGTTAAAAAATTAGCATTTAAAAAATTAGCATTTTTTAATTGAAAAAAAAACTGTCGTTAGCATTAATGGAATTTGACCAAAATCTAATCAGCTTGTTAGAGTGTCGAACACTATTTTATCTGAAAATTTTATGAAAATCGGTTCAGCAGACGCAGACACACAGACAGACATCACGACGATATTGCTAAGATAGGTCAAAATACACTCAAAGAACACATTTTCGTCGTTATCTCAAAAAACAATTTTAGTCGAAAATAATACCTTCTCTAGCCATTGCTGCGCGGGCTAGGAAGGTAAAGGTATATGCAACGTTCATAAATGACGACTTTTTAAAATCCCTCCGAAACTAAAACACTACGAGGTCTATCAAGAAGCAGTTTTGATATTTGAAGACGTCTCGAAAATCGATCCCGGGACGTGTCCACTCGTTTTGCAAGAAATGCCAAAAACACCAAAAAAACATCGAATTTTCACTCAACCTTTTCATCCTCATTTTAAAATTCCTTGAAACATTCTTTAATCGACATTATTATTATCGATTTTTTTTTTCTCAAATTACATTTTGGTTAGGTTATAGTTAAAGCAAAAAATTTTAAAAGGCTCTCCATTTTCGGTCTAGAAGCAAATTACCGGGTGTGCCAAAAAAACCGGACAATTTTTTTTTCATTATAACTTTTGAACTATACCATCGATTTTAATGGGACAAACTGCACTTGGTAGAGAATTAATCAGAGTTTTAAATAACTACATTTTTTGTCCGCCATTTTAAAATCCAAAATGGCGGACGAAATAAAATTGTACCCTTCAAAGATGCTCGTTTATTCTGGTGTTGCGAACATGTTTTAATAATTTTTTTAAATCACTAAAAAAGCAGCATTCTTGCCACAAACAACAAGATATGAATCAGCAAAATCGGTTCCGTGGTTCTAAAAAAAATATTTTTGATTTAACCATTGTTTTGAATATTATAGGATTGCCTTGCCAATCATGTCTGCATTTATTTCCTTATAAATTCATTACTACTGAACCAATTTTGATGAAATAAAAAACATCCTGGTGAGAATTGATTGCTTTTTAAAGGTCATGATCAAAATTTATTAACATCTTAAAATTTAAGGTGGTGGACAGAATCATAATTGATTCTTCAAAATGGCGTGTTTAAGTCTTATTTTCTGAAAATGTTTTAGTTTTTTTTTTTAATTAATAGAAAAGCTCTACTTCTCCCCTGCAAAACAAGGTATTAATTAGTATAATCGGTTTGGTGGTTCGCCAAAAATCTATTTTTGTTTTAGCCAATGTTTTACAGATTATACGATTGCATTGCCAATCCTGTCTGCATTCATTTCTTTATAAACTCATTATTACTAAACCGATCTTAGTGAAATAAAAAAAATCATGGTGAGAATTGATTGTTGTTTAAAGTTTATAATCGAAATTTGGCGCCATCTTAGAAGTTAGGATGTCGGAAATAATCATACTTGACCCTTCAAAGAGGCAGGTTTATTCTTATTTTCAAAAAAGGTTTCAGTTTTTTTTTTAATTTACGGAAAAGCACTTAATTAATTTTTATCTCTTAATGCGGGAGAAAAGTAATGTTTTTCTATATAATAAAAAAAAAACTAAAACATTTTCGGAAAATAAGACTAAGCACACCATTTTGAAGAATCAAGTATGATTCTGTCCGACATCTTAAATTCTAACATGGCGGCAAATTTCGATTATGACCTTTAAAGAGCAATCAATTCTTAACATGATTTTTTTTATTTCACTAAAATTGGTTAAGTAATAACGGATTTATAAGGAAATGAATGCAGACAGGATTGGTAATGCAATAGTATAATCTGTAAAACATGGCTGAAACAAAAATAGATTTTTTGAGAACCACCACACCGATTTTACTAATTTACACCTTGTTGAGTGGAGGAAAAGTAGCGCTTTTCTATAAATTTAAAAAAAAACTAAAACATTTGCGAAAACTAAGAATAAACACGCCATTTTGAAGAATCAATTATGATTCTGTCCGCCATCTTAAATTTTAAGATGGCGATAAACTTTGATCATGATCTTTAAAAATCAATCAATTCTCACCAGGATGTTTTTATTTCCTTAAAATCGGTTCAGTAGTAATGAATTTATAAGGAAATAAATGCAGACATGATTGGCAAGGCAATCGTATAATATGCAAAACAATGGTTGAAACAAAAATATTTTTTTAGAACCACTAAACCGATTTTGCTAATTCGTACCTTGTTGTGCGTGGCAAGAATGCATCGTTTTTACCAATTTAAAAAAATAATTAAGACATCTTCGCAACACGAGAATAAACGAGCATCATTGAAGGGTACATTTTAATTTCGTCCGCCATCTTGGATTTTGAGATGGTGGACCAAGAAATACATTCAGTCAAAACTCTAAATAATTCTCTGCCAAGTGCAGTTTGTCCCATTAAAATCGATTGAATAGTTCAAAATTTATAATGAAAAAAAAATTGTCCGTTTTTTTTGGCCCACCCGGTATATAATTTTTTGGCAACAGACCATTTCGCTATAACTCGACCCCGCGGAATCCGAATATCCCTGTTGCTAACTCGAAATATAGACAGGGACGGAGAAAATCCCCCCAAACCCCCAAAACCTGTTTTTTTCTTCAGTTTTATTCAATTTTCTCAAAAACGGAGTTTTTCGTCTAACATTGCACACAACAGTTTTATAACAGAATTCTCTTTCCAACGATGTATGGGTTGATAAAGTTAGGAAAAGCAAGTAGCTCTTCAGTGGCGCTCGTAAATTGGGATTTTTTCGACAAAATATGTTGATTATGGATTTTATAAAATTTTCTCAAAAACTACACTTTTTGGGAAAAAATATGTAGTATACTTTATTGTAGAAAATATAATTGCCTTTTAAAATCTGTAATATAATGTGGAGTTTATGTCACAGGAAAAGTCTCCAGGGGCGTACTTATAAAAATAATTTTTCAAAAATAACCAAAATAATCAATTGTTGTTACGTATTTTATGTATTTTTAAAGAAAAATAACCTTCTTAGGTCAAAAAACACTTTTTAACTTATTCTATCCTATCCTATATACCTTCGTTTGTAATAAAATTTTACAAAAATGTTGAGTGACCCTAATATACGGACGTCCCTGGAGACTTAGCCATACTTTCTGTCACATCTTGTGATACACCGTTTAAAAGGAAATTTCATTATCCACCGAAAAGTTAGGAAGACATTTTATTGTAAGAAGCTTAGTTTTTAAGAAAATTGGATAAAACCATTTGTGTGTGTGTGTGTGTTTTTGTAGGTAACTTACATACTTTCTCTTAGTATTTTTATTTATATTTAATGTGCTCTTCTTGGAAACATAAACCAAAGAAAAAGCAATTATTTCATTAAATATTAAAAATCTACTTAAATATTTCAATTATTATTTTTAAATTAAAGTATCTGTACAAGCAAACGGAGCGTAAAATTTAATTTACCTCGGCTGGTCCTAGTGTTATAACAAGTGTTTTTACAAGGTTTTTTTGTAAATAGGCCCAAATTCTATAAATATATTATTTACTGGTTAGGATGGGATTGACTAACAAATGTATAATGTGGTGTTACCGACGCATATGGTAAAAATCGGATTGAAACCGCGGATTATAGAACATTGACAGATTTAGGGGAAAGGGGGGCAAAATGACACACCTACCGCTACGGGCATTATTTTCACCCCGGGTCCAAGTGACACCCCTGAAAACGTTGACCAACATGTCAAACTGCATTTTGGTATTTTTGCGGAATTTTTCGTCTAAAAATATCTGGATCTGATCCCTGGTGGTCGTGCCCACGTCGCAGAAAACAAACAAGGTATCTCGAAAAAATGTAAAAACAATAAAACTGAATTTATACATATGATTATTGCAACTTTAGATTTAACAAACATTTTTATGACACCTATTGCTAGTGGCATTATTTCCACTCCCGATCCCAGTGACACCCCTGAAAACGTTGACCAACATGACGAACTGCATTTTTGGCTAGAAAGGACTGGCTCTGATCCGTGGTGGTCGTGCCCATGTCACAGAAAACAAACAAGGTATCTCGAAAGAATGTAGCAACAATAAAACTGACTTTAAGTATATATTATTATGGCAACTTTGGACTTGACACAAAATTTTATGACACCTACCGCTACTGGCATTATTTCCACCCCCGGTCCCAGGGACATCCCTGAAAACATTGACCAACATGTCGAACTGCATAAGGTTGGCATTGGTACTTTTGCCGAATTTTTCGTCTAGAAATAACTGGATCTGATCCCTGGTGATCATGCCCACGTCGCAGAAAACAAACAAGGTATCTCGAAAGAATGTAAAAACAATAAAACTGAATTTATACATATGATTATGGCAACTTTAGACTTAACAAACATTTTTATGACACCTATTGCTACTGGAATTATTTCCACCCCCGGTCCCAGTTACACCCCTGAAAATGTTGACCAACATGTCAAAATTGACCAACATGTCAAACTGCATTTTGGTGCTTTTGCGGAATTTTTTGGTTAGAAAGGACTGGATCTGATCCGTGGTGGTCGTGCCCATGTCACAGAAAACAAACAAGGTATTTCGAAATAATGTAGCACCAATAAAACAGAATTTATGTATATATTATTATGGCAACTTTGGACTTGACACAAAATTTTATGACACCTACCGCTACTGGAATTATTTCCAACCCGGTCCTAGTGACACCCCTGAAAACGTTGACCAACATGACGAACTGCATTTTGGTGCTTTTAAGGAATTTTTCGGCTAAAAATAACTGGATCTGATCCCTGGTGGTCGTGCCCACGTCACAGAAAAGAAAGAAAGTTTCTCGAAACAATAAAACTGAATTTAAGTATATATTATTATGACAACCTTGGACCCGGTCCCAGTGACACCCCTGAAAACGTTAAGCAATATGTCAAACTGCATTTTCGTGCTTTTGCGGAATTTTTTGGCTAGAAAGGACTGGATCTGATCCGTGGTGGTCGTGCCCATGTAACAGAAAACAAACAAGGTACATATCTCGAAAGAATGTAGCAACAATAAAACTGAATTTAAGTATATATTATTATGGCAACTTTGGACCCGGTCCCAGTGACACCCCTGAAAACGTTGAGCAATATGTCAAACTGCATTTTGGTGCTTTTGTGGAATCTTTTGGCTAGAAAGAACTGGATCTGATCCTTGGTGGTCGTGCCCACGTCACAGAAAACAAACAAGGTATCTCGAAAGAATGTAGCAACAATAAAACTGAATTTAAGAATATATTATTATGGCAACTTTGGACTTGACACAAAATTTTATGACACCGCTACTGGCATTATTTCCACCCCCGGTCACAGTGACACCCCTGAAAACGTTGACCAACATGTCGAACTGCATTTTGGTGCTTTTGCGGAATTTCTCGGCTAAAAATAACTGGATCTGATCCCTGGTGGTCGTGCCCATAGTACAATGAATAGAGGAGTTTTACCCTACAAAAGGTCCGGTAGTTCTGAATTTTGGATATGTTATTAAGGTCGAAAGGGTAGTTAAAAATCTGAGTTTTCGTTACCCCCACCCCTGTGCTTCCTCCGCCATCTTGAAAAAACCATCAAAAATTGGCACTTTTTGTAGTTTTTTGCCTGTAACTTCGTTCCCGTACACTAAATCGAAATTTTTTAGAGGATGTAATTGTCTACAATTGGGTGGTACTATGGTTGTTCTGCGAGCAGTAGTAACGGAGCTAGGTAATTTCAAAAAATGACTAAAATCACGTACTTGGGCAAATTTTCAGATTTTTTCTAATTTAGACTGCATAAACTCCGAAATACTTTGTTCTAGGGTAAAAGTTCTAAGAACATATCTTGTAGAGAATTTTATCAGCTACAAAATCCATTCTTTAAATGTATTTTTAAATATTGGAATGGAGTGGGAGTAAATTTTAACTTAAAGTAAGTAAGTTAGAAAATAATAATTTTTTAAAATTTAGTGCTTTAAACGGCACGTTTTTTATTTATTTTAATTTTTTTGTGTAAATTTAGTGACGTACAAAAAGGTAAGAGAGCTTAGGGGTCAAACACCTCCTTAAACTAACCACCTCTTCAAAAACCCCCCCAGACCCCCCAAAATCTAACATATTTAGGTTTTCTCAAATTTTCTCAAAAAATACGCTTCTAAGAGAAAAATGTGTAATATACTTTATTGTAGACAATGAAGTTTCCTTTTGAAAAAGGTACAACTCGATGGGGGTCAACTATTTATAAACTCTTCCGCGGCGTCCGTTAATTGAAGTAATTTAAAAAAGTCAAGAAATATCCATGTTTTTTCCATGATTTATTCGATTTTTGGGGGTGACGAAAACTCAGATTTTTAACTACCCTCCTGAGCTTAACAACATATCCAAAATTCAGAACTACCGGACCTTTTTTAGGGTAACCCCCCTATCTCGAAAGAATGTAGCAACAATAAAACTGAATTTAAGTATATATTATTATGGCAACTTTGGACCCGGTCCCAGTGACACCACTGAAAACGTTAAGCAATATGTCAAACTGCATTTTCGTGCTTTTGCGGAATTTTTTGGCTAGAAAGGACTGGATCTGATCCGTGGTGGTCGTGCCCATGTAACAGAAAACAAACAAGGTACATATCTCGAAAGAATGTAGCAACAATAAAACTGAATTTAAGTATATATTATTACGCCAAATTTGGACTTGACACAAAATTTTATGACACCTACCGTTACTGGCATTATTTCCACCCCCGGTCCCAGTGACACCTCTGAAAACGTTGACCAACATGTCGAACTGCATTTTGGTGCTTTTGCGGAATTTTTCGGCCAAAAATAACTGGATCTGATCCCTGGTGGTCGTGCCCACGTCACAGAAAACCAACAAGGTATCGCGTAAACTACGTGATCTTTTCGCGGCCGCCATTCAACATGGCGCTCAACGTCAGTCGCTGAGGTACCGACGCGACGACCCGAAGAACAAAACTAGCCCATTACCGCGGCGGTCGATGGAAAGGCGAAAAAAAGACTGAGAAACCCACTTCTGTGAAGTAATAAAATTTTAGTGGGTGAGCTAAAAAAATATATTATGGTCGGTCAGCAAAACGCAATTTTCCTTAATTTTTGGGGGATTTTGATAAACATTAGCGTGTTTGGACATCGACCCAAGAAAAGTAAAAAACCAAAAATTGTTTTGTCGGTTTACCGCTACAGTTGTCATTAGGTACGGCCTGTCTTGATGGGCCTATCTACCACAACTTTTTGAAATATTTATCGATTTAAAAAAAATTATGTTAAAGTCAAACTTTGACAAATTTACCAATTTAGTGATATTTAAAAATTTTTGGACCCTGCCAAGAAATTTCTGAGGCGGATTTTATCTAACATACATTTTTCTTTCTTTTAGTGTCGCTATACTACACTTTTTACTACTACGACTACTATGTCATTTTAGAACGTTTTTCTACGTTGTCCGACGCCTATTCTCCACCGCCTTCAATCCTGACAATCATCTTCTGTCAGGTTTTTTGACTAATTGATTTTTGGATTGACTGTTGCTATTTTAGGACGCGCTTTTTTTCTGCGCCCTATTGGTTGCCATTCTAGGACCTGCTTTGGTAATCTTTCGTCGTTCATCCGTTGTACATAGTCGCACCATATCAGTTGTCTTTTAGTCATTCTTTCTTTTATGATCTCATTTCTTATGTGATCTGTTCTAAATATTATCATTGATCTTCTTATTGCATCCATTTCGACACTTTCTATTTTTGTTTTGTATTTTTCTGTTACGCGACAAGTCTGTATTCCATACAACAGCGTGTTTTTCACCATTATTTCATATATGTTAAATTTTACATTCTTTTTTATCTCTCTGCTCCATAGAATACTGTTAAGACATCCAATAACCTTTTTTGGTTTTAATATTCTTTTTTCCAGTTCTTTACAGCCTGTTCCTGTCTTATCAAATGTGACACCCAAGTATACATACAGTATACATTGCATGGAGATATTGTTAGTCCATTGTCTAGTTCTAACTTACTGGATTCGTTTCCAATACATAAGTACTGTGTCCTGTCCACGTTTACTGTCACTTTTTAAAATATTAAAAAATATTGCAGGGAAAATCTGTAGTAGAATCACAAATACCAAGCTTTCGCAAAATTTAAAGACTTTGGACTGCTGCTTGAAATTTTTATTACTACTTAACATTAATTAGTAGCCAAAAAGTGTCCCCCTCGCAAACAAAATCGACGTGTCCGAGCGTTTCTCCAAATTCGTACTCTATATACTCAAAAAGAGCTGTTTCGATGTTCGTGAAACACCCTGTATATGAGATCAAGCTTAAAGGCGCCCGCCCATATTATCCGCGCGGAATTAATTTTTTGGTAAAGGTGCCGGTTTTCCCGCCATTCTTGCAGCGGATTTTTTAAAATGCGCGGAAATTATGAATTTCTATAACACATTTTCGTGAACAATTCTGGTGAAATTCGAGCTTGTTTATCTTTAATATAAGAAATGTATCACACAAGGTCAACATACGACTTGCATTTCTTGATAAAAATTAAATTTATTGAAAACACGACATAAACCAAATGGCCGATTTACCAATTTTGATCACAGCTGATTATTATTTTCACCTCCAGTGATGTCATCGCGTTTTCCGCTATAGTTCGAACAAGTTGAACTTTTTTGAAAAAACGCTGTGTTTGTGGGGTTATGTAGGTGACATAACCTCACTTCGATGTTTATTATTTTTTTGGAAAAAATCTAAATACCTAAAACCTTTTGAAAAATAAGAGTCGTTGGGGGAAGATAGGCTTAATTTCTTGTTAGTTTATAAATGTTTGTTTAGCTTTTTTTTGAGACCAAACACTTATTTTCAGGCCCTTTGCGCGGGGGCGGGTTTGAGCCCAAGCCTAATAGTATTAATGGTGGGGGCAGTGGCGTATATACGGGGGGGCCTGGGGGCCCGGGCCCCTCCCAAAGCTAAGATTTTTTTAGATATTTTCCACATATTTCATGAATACAAACAAAAAATAGCATAAAATATGGCCTCATGAGGTCTCGGGCCCCCCGAAACTGTCTCGCCCCCCCCGAAACTGTCTCGGCCCCCCCGAAACATTTTCTATATACGCCACTGGTGGGGGGTAAGCATAGGTCTGACAAGTAGGCCCTTTTTGCCATCTAGGCCTAATATCTAAAATATTAGGTATATATATTGCTAAAAATAAAACTACAGGAGAGGGGCGCCATTGCAATATTAAAAAACAACTACTAGAAAATTTAAAAACATTGTGCTGATGGCAAAAAGTTTAGGGAAAAATCATACATATAGATAACAAAAAAAATTTGTGCCGAAAATTTTTTTAAAACTTCTTGGAAAAATCGTACTGCAGAAGAAAATTTTTGAAAAACTTAAAAAGCTACTAAAAAATTTTAAAGAAATTGTGTTACAGACAAAAAGTTTAGATAAATTAAGTCATAACAAAAAAAATAAAGCCGGAACTTTTACAGAAATTAGTATATGTGAAAAAATTATACACCAAAGTAAATGTTTAGAAAAAAAAATCATTTTAAGAAAAAAAGGGGCGCCAAAGGCCAAAAATTTGTTACAAAATGCAAAAGTTTTGGTTATTTTCAAGAGTATTTGTATTGCATTCAGAAATGTTTATGTACTTGGGTCAGTTTGTCCCTGAAATGTATACTCATTTCATGTAGGGCGCTAAGCCCCAGCCCCCCTAATTGTGCCCATTAATTTTCAAGACATTTTGATTTAAAAATATACACTTTGGTATTACACATTTATTTAAAAATATATTTATTTGACAAAAGTATACAATTAAATTTTACAATAAAATTGCCACTAGAATAAATAGTCATAAACTAAGAAAAATACAATATTTAGAGTCAATTTAAAAAAATAGGCTCTTTTTATTTTATATCAAAAAAACACTAATCCTAACTTTTCTTAGTACAAAAAATAAACAAAATTACTTAACAAATTTTACAATTTGCCACACACAATCACATTTGCAACAGCACTGGTAACCATAATTTAATTTTTTTTGAAGTCTTAATTAAACCTGTAACGAGACAAGACTGTATATGATTCCTTGCTACATAAATACAGAAAATTAAATATTAAATTTTTTTGTTGTTTATTTCTGTTTCTAAATTGTTTCGTAGATTGTTGAAACACTTTATAAATGCCTAAACTGGACTTGTCTCTGTTAGTGATAATCTATGCTTCAGATAGTGTTAATGTCATTGAGGTTACTCGATATTTTATTATGATATCATGTTGAGGCAGATAACTAATGCATAAACTGGACTTGTCTCTGTTGATGATAATCTATGCTTCACTATGCTTCTGCTAGTTTTGGTACTGTAACTCGTATTATGATCATGTTGAGGCAGATAGCTATCAAATGTCTAAAAGTTCTTGGTGAGTTCTTGTGCACAACCACCAGACCCTTGACTATGTATATAGGTTATTGATGCATGATTTAGTTCAAAATATATATGTATAAATGTTTTTAACTTTAACAAAAATACCAAAAATATCCGAAAAAACAACTTTGAAAATTAATGTTTTGTTTAATTTCACTCGTCATTCTTTTTTTCTCTTTTGTTGATGTTAGGTTGGCCAACTGGCCTCCCTGTGATTTAATGCACAGTATCATCGAAGAAATAACTGGACTTCTTCGATGACAGTATACATACTGGTTCGTTGAAAATAAATCCGCGCGGAAGTATACGCTCCATGGACGTGGACAGCGGTTTTTCCGCGCTTTAAAAAAAAATCCGCGCGGAAAATACGCTTTATGGACAGGTACCTTAATAAAACCGTTTGGGCAACGAGTAACAACATTATGAATTCATTGGTATATTGTCCAGGTATTCGGTAAAATTTTTTTGACCACGGTGTATCATAAATTGTGGTGAGGAGAAAACCAAAGCACTTGTTTTACCGTTAAGCGCTCTCGCGACTCGAAGTCACAACCGAACAGGTTTATAATTCTGTACAAACGTCGAACGTTAACTACTGTATTATTTATAATTTTTTTATTAGCAATAGTCTGCTTGATGAATTTGTAGACACATCGAGCAATAATTTCGCGAACCTAGTTTAAAATGTTCTTCGTAGTTTTCTGATTTTTGAATTGTTGAAAAAAGAATTTCACTGACTACAGTAAAGTATAATATATATTTTTTTATATTAAGCTTAATTTCTAAAAAAATTAGATAAAACTTGTAACAAAACTAGTTTATTTTCTGTTTTGTTTAAATTGATTTAATTTAAGGATGCCCCTAAAGTTTTTATTATGAAACCAATCCGACCATGTTATACCTCATTTGAAAGGAAATTTTATTGGCTATAATAAAATGTAACACATGTTTTCCTGTACACATTAGTTTTAAAAAAAATCGAATAAATCTTGGGAGAAACATGGGTATTTTTCCAACTTTTTCAAATTACTTCAATTAACGGACGCCGCTGGAGAGTTTGTTATCAGTCTGACCTTATTGAATTATTCCTTGTTAAAAAGGGAATTTTATTGTCTATAATAAAGTATATCATAAATTTTTCTCTTAGAAGCTTTTTTTTTTTAATTTTTAAAAAACCGTAAACTTTCAGATTTTGGGGGATCAGACTTTTTTGCAGCCATTAAAAAAAAACTAACATGATAAATTTTTTAGTTATATAAATATATATTTTGAATGTACAGCTGTGTGTGTCAATTTGGGCTTTACAGCAGCAATTTAAAATTTCGCCGCCATGTTGGCCGCTATCTTGAATATCTCAGCCCCTGTCAAATTTCGAGATGGCAACAGAGATAGTGGAGAAAGTGGATTTTCCGAAATCTTGCCTTAAAGAACTATCAAGGATGGAAACAGGTTGCATATAGTGTATCGTGGTTGCACATAAATTCAAACCATAACTTATTTACTTGTATTGAAAAAGACACATATTGTAATGTATGGGTGGAGAAGTTTGAAGGCCGAAATCGCGACAAACCTATGCATTGTTGTTGACAATTAATAATAACAATAAGGGGATTTACAAATTTAATTTGAATGCCCCACTACTTTGCATGATCATCATAGTTCATACTAACTTGGTACAGTGTCAGGAAGTTCTGGTAGTATCTTAATCGTCGCAGGAGAAATATGACACCATATAGAAATGTAAAAAAAAAATCGAAAATAATAGCAGTACGAGGACTGTTTTATAACGGTTTTGGTTTGATGGAACGACCAAATAACTGTCCAAAAAACGAATGCTGTCGTTGTAGTGATCGATTTACTTCAGTCATGTGATCATATGCAAGAGAGTTAAAAGAAAGTCACGTGACTAAAAGAAAGGGTAGGTTTCGCCGGGTCACGTAAAGGTAGATCGAAGGTAAAGTGGGAATTCAAGAGCTATAAATTAAAGTTTTGCACATAGAAAAAAATTTCACAAGAATGCAGATAAAATTACATTAATTTAATTTATATTCACAAACTAGAGACTGCCTAATAAACTAAATATACCAAAAATTAAAACGAACTTGCATTAGACCATATTTTTGGGCGAAACTTGCGAAAATATATTTACTTTTTGTAATGTGATAAGTTTTATCTGAAATTTATATATTTATTTATTTGTATTTTGTAATTGAAATTTTACAAAATATTTGTGGAATTACCTACATATTATAGAAAGCCTCAATATTCACAAAGTATTTGTGATTTTATTCATTCTTAGGAAATATAGATCGTGATACTTCTAAGAAGTTAAGAAAATCAAATTTTGTAGCTTGTACTTTGGTAGGTATAGATAGTTTATGACCTTTTGTTATTTAAAAACCGTTAGGGCCGTAAGAAAGACAAAAATTCGAAGAAGGATGAAAACATTTCAATAAAAATTTGCATATGTATTGTGCAATTTTAATTACCCTTGGTCCCCTCCCTAGGTAAGGCCTAGGGAGGGGACCAAGGGTAATTAAATTTGCACTAAAAATGTCATTAGTATAAAGTGATTAAAAGCTAAAAACTAAATACTTATTGACATTTGATATATAAAACGTGCGACTGTCCCGTAGAAATAAACTTAAGAAGAGGCTCTTGCGAAAAAATCAAGATATGCTGTAGAAATTTTTTTTGGAAATTTAAAAAATATTTGTATATTTACGTAGTGTTCCCGGCATTTGGCCACGTGTTAAAATTGGTTGTGAAATTCAGTTTATTTTTCCTTAAATGCCAAAATTTTAATTTTTTTGGTTATTCACTCTGTAATTTTCTCAGACAAATGTAATTTTAATATAAAGGATCAGGCACACCTCTTATGGGATTTCTGTAATCCTTCAAACTGAATGAAATTTTGGTATGGTGAAGACTGAACTTTTCTTATCAAAAGTTCTTATGGGCCCAACTCAAATTAATGACCACTTTTTGAAATACAGGGTGTTGAAAGTGATAATGTCCCAGAAGCACATTAGCTCTTTAGACGGGTTTTCCAAACATATACGCAATGTATTACATATATTTACGATTTATTTATTATTTTCAATCTGTACCTTTAAAACATTATCTACAGGGTGTTTAAGTAAATATTAATCGAGTGTTGTAATGATAAACTAGCTTTAGTATGTTGTAGATTAAACTTTGCTCATCAAAAGTTTTCATGGGTCGAATTTATATTAATAACCAGTTTTTGAAATACAGGGTGTTAAAAGTAATAATGTCCAAGAAGCATAAACGCAATGTTAGTAAGAAATATATTTACGATTTATTTATTATTTTCAATCTGTACCTTTAAAACATTATCTACAAGGTGGTAGATTATTAGTTCTTTACAATTAGGCCGTTTTCGTTTTTTATGCAGCACAAACTCGCTAAAAACTCTGTGTTAATAGTAGGAAACTTAATTATATATATAATACATAGATTCTCTAATAGTATTTAAAAAAATTATATTTGCCGAAACACCCTGTATTAAATACTTAATAAGTCAAGTCATAAAAAAAAATAATTAAAAAAATAATTAATATTCTATATGTAAAAGTACCATTGCGTATATGTTTGGAAAACCCAGTTAAAGAGCTATTATGCTTCTTGAACATTATCACTTTCAACACTCTGTATTTCAAAAATTGGAAATCATTTTATGTTGGGCCCATAAGAACTTCTGATGAGCAAGGTTTAATCTACAACATACTAAACCTTGTTTCTTATTAAAACATTCGACTAATATTTGCTTAAACACCCTGTAGACAATGTTTTAAAGGCACAGATTATAAATAATAAATAAATCGTAAATATATGTAATAGTAAAATTGCGTTTATGTTTGGAAAACCCGTCTAAAAAGCTATTATGCGTCTTGGACATCATCACTTTAAACACGCTGTATTTCAAAAACTAGTCATTAATTTGAGTTGGGCCCATGAGAACTTTTGATAAGAAAGGTTCAGTCTACACTATACGAAAATTTAATGAAGTTTGACGGATTACAGAAATCCCATAAGAGGTGTGCCTGATCCTTTATGGTGTATTTTTATCTCAGCTGATGTAAACTAGAAATTTGTAGTCACGAAGTGGATGAGAATTTACATAGGTACATTTTTTCCAGTCCAACATATAATAAACACAGACAAATAAAAGAGTGAGATGCAACCATTTCTAATGCGCCTGTCTTCGATCCTTGTATTTTGGAGGAGTCCGAAACCGTTTTAAGTGGCCTGCTGGAACGGAAAAATGACTGTTCGATAACAGTACAACGTCGACTTGGAACGCAAAAAGGATTTTTCTTACCGTTGTATGACTGCCGCACGTGATGATGAAACGAAGCTAATATAGTCGTATTTAAAACAAATCGTAGTTTTAGCGATTCATAAAAATGTCGAAAATAATATAGAGGAAAGGCAAAAGCATCGAAACGGAGTTGTATCTAAACGCAAAAAGGTCGAACCGTAAAAAAGTCGAATCGTAAACTCGTCGATTTTATATTGTACCTGCAATAAACGCTCCACGTTGCCAAGTGTACAATTACATTATAATTATAGTTGATAATGGTTAAACTACTTGCTGTCCTATCAAAATAAAGTGATCTGCAACTTCTTAAATTATAGCTCCCCTGTCCCCATTGGCGTAGCTAGGGGGGGGCAGGGGGGCCTGGCTCCCCTTTGAAGTCCCTCAGGCCCCCCTAAGATATTTTAGGCCTCCCCTACCGACTACTAGTAAAAGAACATGACGCTGAAAATACATACTTTTCTATTATTATTCGGGAAATATTCAAATAAAATAGGTGCATTAAAATTTAAAATCATTCAGATAATGTTTACATTTCAGGAAAAAGCCCTTGTCTTGCGGAATTAGGCTTTTTCTCTTTAAATTATCGGTAACTTTTCTGCACTTATGCAATTTCCCGAAAATATTTTTTCAATTTAAACATAATTATGCATATTGAATATTTCATACATATTGGCGACATCTTGTAAAATATTATAGAAGTGTAAGTTAAATTTCGCATTTAATAAAGACAGCGACCTTTGCCCCTCTGTTTCCGAAATCGGGTTGTAGATGTCGTAAGGTTATAAAAGACCTTTTTAAACTGTTTTTCTAAAATAAATATAATAATCTTTTTAGTTTTTTTGAGGTTAGCGTTTAGTGTCTTATGAAAATTTTCCGATTTTGGTGACAATTTCATAACCATTTTCATATTAAGTTTTCCCACGTCGTTAAATGGAATAAATTCGTCGAGCAATACCGGGAAATTTTTAATATTAATACTTCTACTCTAAGAGCAGAAATGACCGTTTTAAAGAATTGTATTTTTCGGTTAAATCAAACTGTTGGTCATGATTCTATCAAACAACATATAGCAGAAAACACCTATCCAAACCTCTACCAACTTTTTAAAGTTGCGAGTATTCTTCCAATTTCAAGTGCAACTTGCAAGAGGTCTTTCTCTGCCATGAGGAGAGTTTTTAATTGGCTTAGAACAACTATGAGTCAAGAGAGACACTCAGGTTTGTCATTGTTATTCATAGAAAAAGATGTTGAGGTCGACTTAGACAGTGTGGTAGACGCTTTCAGTCAGCGACGTAGAAAACTTTTTTGTAGAATTGCTGAATTACATACTTCCTGTGTATACATATAAATAAGTTGGTAAATGTATTATTAAATTTGTTATATTAAAATATTAGAACATTTAATGCGCGTGCGACTCTTTAAAACCTGTTTGCTTTTTGTTCAAGATAGACCGGGGCCACGGCCCTCCCTGAAAAGCAAGGCTAGCTACGCCAATGCCTGTCCCCCTTTTAAGAGGTTTAGATCGATGTTAAATGAACCAAACCGTATACTTAAATAGGTAAATAATGTATATTAATAATGTTCTCAAGAGTCTCAATATTTTACACTTGTTGTTTATAGTTTTAGGTCCTTGCATTATTTGCAATTTGGTATTTGAGCATTATATTGGCAATCAGATTGCGATCAGAAATTTTAACACACGAAAAGGTGATCTCATGTTTTCAGACGTTGTTACTTTACTTCTAATTTGAGTTTTCATACCTTTGACAGTGGGGAGGAAGAATTATAGAGATCAGTTGGATGGCTTGGTCGAGTTAATACCCTGAGATTTTCTCGTTCTTGTATTGAGACATCGCACACATGCATAGATGGAAGTTTTCCAAGAATTTATGCATAGTCTTCGGTGGCTTAATGAAGAAAGCGTTTGCATACAGAGCAGGAGATTCCGGGTTCGAGTCCCGGCCGAAGACAGAAAACTTTTTTCTTATTTTTCTTTCTTTAATTTCACTTCACGGGTACGGGTAGACCTCGTCAGATGTCTATCAGGGGAAATGAATCGACCCCTGCCCTCCGTAGATTCCAGGTACTCTCCGATCCGGAGAGTTAGCACCTGTATAGGGGCGCTTTCCCAGGGTTACGGGAGAAGACCACATCGATATGAAAGGCGGAGATAATGGACCTCAGTACGGTGATCATAGCGTAGGTGGCAACCCTTTCTTTTAGGGATAGTATAAAAGACTACTGCCTTGTAGTACCGGCGTTGAAATCGTCAAAGGCTAGGGGAAGAAAACCACGATCAAAAATCACCTGGTCCTCAAGGTTGGGGGTTGGGGCATCAGACTAACTCTCTGATACTCGGAAAAAACGTACACTGTTAAAAAACCCAATCAAACGCCTCGGAAAGAAAATAAAAACCTAAGACGAACCAAGCAAAGAAACAGGAATATGATTTTTGGTACATGGAACGTGCAAGGAATGGGTCGAAAAGTTAACGAAATAGTACGAGTGCAGCAGAATGAAGGTAGACCTTGCTGTATTAACCTGTATTAACAGAAACGAAAAAGAAAGGAAAAGGATCTGAAAATCTAGGACAATATGACCATTTCTATAGCGGAGTGGCAAAAGAAAAACATGTTCAACAATGAGTATCTATTTTGGTCAACAAAAGATTTAAAAAATTTATCACCAACTGGGAAGCAGTCAATGAAAGGCTAATTAAAATGAATATAACAATAAAAGGAATGAGACTTACGATTTTTGGAATCTATGCGTATAACGATGATGCAAATGTAGCCGTGAAAGACAATTTTTTTGAAGAAATACGAAATATCAGCAGTAAGTACATCTAGAGAAATTATCATATTGGGAGATTTAAATAGTAGGACCGGTAACAGAGTTAATGATCTGACAGTTGGCCAATATGGAGAAAATGTTGTTAATGTGTTACGAATAAAATGACATTTTTTTCCGTAACGCGTTTTTACTAACTGAATTAATATTTGCTTTAAAAAAATTACCTCTAGCGACATCTTACGTGAAAGAGTTTAATTAGAATATCTTGTAAATGATTTGCACGCTACCTCTCTGTAGTCGGGTTAAGCTCAAGATTATTGATTTTATGCAGAGAACTGACTGCTGGGGAAGAGGTTCATTTTGAATTAGTTTCAGTTTCAGAATAGGATCGAGTGAGTTGTCTGTCCTTTTTTTGTCATTCGAGTGAAACAGGGATAGAAAGAATTTTCTGGTTATTCAACTTACGTACGACCCTGATTGCATAATAGTCTGTGTTGTATTTTAACCTAAAAAGCTTTGTTTTGCAAAGACTCTGAGATTGTTTACTAATTTATTTACCTATAAAACAATAAACATAGGTTTTTTGTAATTTAAATAAAGTGACTCAAAATTATTCAGTCAGTTTTGGTCTTATTAATGAATACGGATTTGTGTTATTGATTTTCTGAAGAATTAAGATTTTGGGGTTTTATGGAATCTGATTGGTCAGTTATTGCTATGCAGTTTGGGAGATTGAGAGGAATTTTACAAAAATCGCCTCTTTCTGTTCGAGATCTTTGTCGAGAAACAAGGTATTTTAATTATGTTATAACATAACCTTAAAAAAATTTTTTTGTTCATCAAGCGTGGCTTGAAATTTTCTTTATAGGATAAATTAGAACTTTGGTCTAATTTTAACCAATGGTAATATGAAATTCAATTGAATATACCAGATTTTTATTTTTAATTAGGTCAATATGTTATAACATAAATATATATATATATATATATATACAGTCGAACCTCTATAACTCGAACTTCAAGGGACAACCAAACCAGTTCGAGTTATGGAGAGTTCGAGATATAGAAATTCGAGTTAAGGAGGTTAAAATACATATAGAAAGTGCAGGGACCACTTAAAAGGTTCGAGTTATAGAGAGGTTCGAGTTATAGAGGTTCGAGTTAGAGAGGTTCGACTGTATATATATATATATATATATATATATATATATATATATATATATATATATATATATATATATTTTTATAAAAAATTTTCTTTGCCGAGGAAATATTACAATTTTTCTTTATGTCTTTAACAGACAATTATCTCTCTATTTAGACTACTACTAAACCTGATCCGTTTCAAAACCAACACACACCAACATTTCCGCGCACTTGCCGCTTCTCGAGCGTGATAGGGACCTCCTTGCGAGTGCGCATACCCGTCAAAAAAAAACTTTTTGTATATTATTGATGTTGTTTTAATATTCCGCAAATTTACCTCGGCTAAGTAGAGCTATTTAGGGTCGTGAGGTTCTTTTAAGAAAAATATTGTCAATTTTTTATTTTTGAAATGATAATAGACCTCTATTTACTTTGACACAACTAACAACAATGGTGACAGATTTTCCTTACTATCACCATGTTACCAATGTATCAATGTAGGAACGAAATAAAAGATCAGGATTACTTTTTTGTTTACAAACCTCAACATTTATTTTGTTTCAGAAAGAAGAACAAATAAAAATCAAATGATCAAATATAAACAAGAAAAAAATATTAATTTTTTGTTGAAACTCAGTTTCTTAAAAAGGTAGTAAAAAAATTGATATTAATAAAATTATAGATTTTACTGTTCAAATATAACTTAAAAGAGACATACTTCCGTTTTAGAACCTTGTTTCTTTTGATGTACAATAGTGAAAAATATTTACATATGTTATAATAGTGTTGTCGAGAATTGAGGTTAGAAAAAAATAACATAAAAACAAAATAATCTTAACCCAGGAAATGTTAGACTCAGTATACTTGAAGTAATCTTTAAAATACAACTATGGTTTCAATCATTTTCCACCGATAAAAACAAAAAAAAAACTTTATTTCCTGATCAGGTCCGTCAAAAGACCCTATATAAATATTCTAAAGTTTCATCAAAATTTGTACATACTGTACAGTAATTCTGTAGAATTACCAAATAAAACTTTAGTGTATTCACACCAAATTATTTGTCTTTTCTGCACGCAAATCATAACCTAAGTTTAAAAAAAACAAAAATGTGTATTTTGGTTATAAAAAAAACTATATAAAAAAAACCAGCTATCGGCAATAGCTATATAAAATTTTAGCTGTATTAACCTGTCTAACTCTATTTCAACTAAAGGTGCTTATGATACCTATAACCTTAAATTTAACCATATGGTCATGTCGTAGTGACTAGTGTTAATTGGTACCCAGCTATCCAAAGAAGAAATGAGAGCGAGATCCAGGATTAATTACTAGCTTAAAATCAGAATCTGGATTCTAGAAATCCCATGTATGCACAACATTGTGAACCCATTATAAATAAACTATAACGAAAATACCATATAGCCAATATATAAATATTTTGTCGAACATAGTTCGAACCATAAAACAAAAAAATATAAAACTAATCAAAATTTTTATAAAAAAAATTAAGTAGTCTAAATAGAGAGATAATTGTCTGTTAAAGACATAAAGAAAAATTGTAATATTTCCTCGGCAAAGAAAATTTTTTATAAAATATATATATATATATATATATATATATATATATATATATATATATATATATATATATATATATATATATATATATATATATATATATATTTTTATAAAAAATTTTCTTTGCCGAGGAAATATTACAATTTTTCTTTATGTCTTTAACAGACAATTATCTCTCTATTTAGACTACTTAATTTTTTTTATAAAAATTTTGATTAGTTTTATATTTTTTTGTTTTATGGTTCGAACTATGTTCGACAAAATATTTATATATTGGCTATATGGTATTTTCGTTATAGTTTATTTATAATGGGTTCACAATGTTGTGCATACATGGGATTTCTAGAATCCAGATTATGATTTTAAGCTAGTAATTAATCCTGGATCTCGCTCTCATTTCTTCTTTGGATAGCTGGGTACCAATTAACACTAGTCACTACGACATGACCATATGGTTAAATTTAAGGTTATAGGTATCATAAGCACCTTTAGTTGAAATAGAGTTAGACAGGTTAATACAGCTAAAATTTTATATAGCTATTGCCGATAGCTGGTTTTTTTTATATAGTTTTTTTTTATAACCAAAATACACATTTTTGTTTTTTTTAAACTTAGGTTATGATTTGCGTGCAGAAAAGACAAATAATTTGGTGTGAATACACTAAAGTATTTGGTAATCCTACAGAATTACTGTACAGTATGTACAAATTTTGATGAAACTTTAGAATATTTATATAGGGTCTTTTGACGGACCTGATCAGGAAATAAAGTTTTTTTTTTGTTTTTATCGGTGGAAAATGATTGAAACCATAGTTGTATTTTAAAGATTACTTCAAGTATACTGAGTCTAACATTTCCTGGGTTAAGATTATTTTGTTTTTATGTTATTTTTTTCTAACCTCAATTCTCGACAACACTATTATAACATATGTAAATATTTTTCACTATTGTACATCAAAAGAAACAAGGTTCTAAAACGGAAGTATGTCTCTTTTAAGTTATATTTGAACAGTAAAATCTATAATTTTATTAATATCAATTTTTTTACTACCTTTTTAAGAAACTGAGTTTCAACAAAAAATTAATATTTTTTTCTTGTTTATATTTGATCATTTGATTTTTATTTGTTCTTCTTTCTGAAACAAAATAAATGTTGAGGTTTGTAAACAAAAAAGTAATCCTGATCTTTTATTTCGTTCCTACATTGATACATTGGTAACATGGTGATAGTAAGGAAAATCTGTCACCATTGTTGTTAGTTGTGTCAAAGTAAATAGAGGTCTATTATCATTTCAAAAATAAAAAATTGACAATATTTTTCTTAAAAGAACCTCACGACCCTAAATAGCTCTACTTAGCCGAGGTAAATTTGCGGAATATTAAAACAACATCAATAATATACAAAAAGTTTTTTTTTGACGGGTATGCGCACTCGCAAGGAGGTCCCTATCACGCTCGAGAAGCGGCAAGTGCGCGGAAATGTTGGTGTGTGTTGGTTTTGAAACGGATCAGGTTGTAACCTGCAGGGAAAACTGTCGCAGGGAGTTTATTCCACAGCGATGTTGTTCTCCAGAGATATGAATTCTGATATAATGAGGTTCTTGGTGCCTCTATTTTGACAATAAATTGATGGTTACCGTCTGTTTGACGTGTTCGCCTAGTAGGTGCTACTCCCGGGGGGATCATACGTGCCAACTCTTCAGAGCATTTTCCGTAATAATACCTGTAGAAGAGAGATAGATCGCCCACAGTTCTTCGATGTTCGAGACTATCCAAGCTACGGGTAAGTGCGCGGTCATTGATCAGCTTGATAGCTCGTTTTTGCACGGTTTTCAAAAGCATTAAGGTATGTTTGGGTGCCGCACTCCATATATGTGAGCAGTACTCCATAGTTGGTCGAATCTGGGCTTTGTAGAGTGTCAGCAGTAGGCTTGGTGTATACAGATGTCTTGTACGAAATAGCACCCCAAGCTTTTGGGACGCCCTTTTAGCTATATCTGCCACGTGACTGTGCCAAGACATGTTGGTCTCTGCAGTGACTCCTAAGATGTTCAACTGGCAATGCGACAGCACTTCCAGATAGCATGATGTTTGCCTCACCGGTGCTGGTCTTTTTTGAAAACAGGGCTGCTTGGGTTTTCTGCGCGTTGAACTGTACAAGGTTTTCGTTGCCCCAGTCCTCTATTATCTCCAAGTTCTTATTTATCTGTGAAATTTCAGTTAGTCTAAGGTAATGGAATTCACGTGCGGAGAGACATGTGGGTGGTATGACTGAGGAGACTACATTGCCATCATCTGCAAAGCAATAAAGTGGATTTACTGTTTTATCTATGAGGTCATTTATGTAAATCAGAAAAAGTGTTGGCGAAAGGATTGCTCCCTGTGGCACACCAGCATTTATTTGGTAAGAGTTGGAGTTCCGGCCATCCAGTGCAACATAAATGGATCTATCCTTAAGGTAACTTTCAAACCAAGTGCAAAGTCTCGGCGACAATCCCGTTGCTTTGAGCTTGTTGAGCAGATTTTCATGCCAGACTTTATCGAATGCTTTAGATATATCTAAGGCAATTGTTCTTGTTTCACCTCGCAACTCAATCGCTTTTTGCCATAAGTGAGTGACGTATGTAAGTAAATCGCCAGTTGACCTATATTTTCGAAATCCGTATTGCTTGTCGTTGATAATTTTGTACTTTTCCAAGTACTTGGTTAGGTGATTGTTCACAACTCTTTCCATTACTTTTGATATCACCGGAAGTAGAGCAATTGTCTATAGTTTAACGGATCTGTCTTTTTTCCTTTCTTTGGAATGGGTTGTACTGCGGCAGACTTCCATGATGATGGATATACTCCTTGCCTATAAGATAAATTGAATAATTTTGCGAAAGTTGGGGTGAGTTCGCTAGCACAATTTTTGAGTACAATCGCGGGAATGCCATCTGGACCCATTGCTTTGTTTGTATCCAACTTTTTAAGGGATTTTCGTATTTCTCTGTGACAAAAGGGTACCTCTGGCATACTGTGGGAAACCCTTTCAATGAACGGTGGAGTTTTTCCATTTGGCACTGTTAGGTTTGAGTTGGAGGAAAAGATTTTGGCCAGCATATTGGCTTTTTCCTCTGATGTTGTGGCTAAGTGAGTATTTTTATCTGTAAGTGGTGGTATGGATGACTTGGTGAAGTTTGATCCAACGGCTTTTGCAAGAGACCAAAAGGACCTAGAACTACTTGGACAATTCAGCATCCTGTTTTTTATTCTGTGATTGTATGTTTCTTTGGCGGCGTCAATAGTAATTTTTCAACTATTTCTGGCTTCTATAAATTCTGTGTGGTTTTGAGCTGTTTGTTGTCGTTTCCAAAGGTTATATGCTCTGTTTTTTCTGTACAGCCGTTTGACACTGGCTGTTGAACCAAGGTTTTGCATTAGCTCTGCGTTTTATTGTATGTGGGATATATGCATTCCAGATAAGATTACTTTTGTTATTTCATTACAGCAAATAGTGGGATCAGCTGTTTTAAAGCAAACCTCTTGCCATGGAAAATCCAGGTAAAACTGTTTAAGGTCATTCCATTTTGCCGATTTATAGTGCCACATTTTACGAGGAAGTGATTGTTGGCTTGGCGGTATGAACATTTCGCACTTTGTTCTTATAAGTTTATGATCGGATGAACCAAGTGGGGGATCTACTTGAATTGTGTACAAGTCAGGATTTGTAGTTAGGAACAAGTCTAAAAGCGCTGCAAATTCACCCTTTTCTGAGATACGGGTAGGTTCATCGACAAGCTGCGTTAGACCACAACTTATGGCAAAAGCTTCTGCTTCCCTGCCTTCATTATCTGTTTTGTTGTGGTGTTTTAGCCAGGGTATATTGTGGACGTTGAAAAACAATAATATAACAAAGTGGCCCCAACTCTATTTTAATTATAACAAATGACAATGGAAACCGGCTAATTACAGTATGTGAGCAATTAGACCTAAAAATCCAAAACGGTTTTTTTCAACATAAGGAAATACACAAATATACCTGGACCAAACCCTCACAAAACCTGAAATCCATCATTGATTATCTTATCACTAAACAAAAGACAAAACTAAAAATTCAAGATGTCAGAACAAGCGTAAATCAACATTCGGAAGTGATAACTATTTTCTGGAGTCCAAAATTCTCTTTCCCTATCAAGGCCGAAGCCTGCATCAACAACATCTTGATGATACAGTGATTGAAGAAATTGATCATTGTAAATATTATCTACCAAGCCTAGAACATGACAGCGTAAAAAACTTATACAAAAAGAGACTGAACGAAAAACTTAATACAAGTTCAGCTGAAACCCCAGATGAGGAATACGAATGTATTACATTAAGCATCCACCAAGCTGCAAAAGAAGCACTAGGATTAGTGGAAGAAACTTCTAAAAGAAGAAAACCATACTGGTGGGATGCTGCGATTGAAAGAGAAATAGAAGAAAAAAGGAAATTATATCACACCTACTTATCCCAAAAGACAGATAGAAGCAGACAAGAATACAAAATCGCGCAATCAAAGGTGAGAAGAATGATCCGTGCTAAGAAAAATCATTCGTGGACGCAAAAGTGCCAGAAAATAGATTTTTACTTAGGAGGTAGGAGAAGTACCGAAAGCTGGAAAACTATAAGATCGATTAAAAAAGAAACATGCAGAGATATCATTTCACCAATACCAGACAAAGAATGGGATGAGAATTTTAAAAAAACTTTTAACTGAAGATAGAGCAGAATTCAAGGAAGACGCAAGAGACAATATAATTAGAACGATGGGATCTCCAGTACCCCTCACAATCTCTGAGGTCAAAAACGTGTGCACAACCTTACAAAGCGGTAAATCTGTCGGACCCGGAAATATCCCAGCCGAACTTATTAATTATGGCACTGAAGAACTGTTTTGGAGATTACGGAATCTTTTCCAAAAATATTTAAATGGAACTGTAGTACCAACTGAGTGGAAAACGTCATATATATCCACAATACACAAAACGGGAAGGAAAGATATATGTGACAATTATAGAGGTATATCTGTGACTAGTACGCTAAGCAGAATATACGGTAAAATAATAAGAAATAAAGTGGAGAGCGAATATAAAGACATGGAGGCAGAAGAACAAGCTGGTTTCAGGGCGGGTAGATCGACTTCAGATCATCTCTTTTGTGTAACCCAAGTTATTGAAAAGAAAATGGCATACGGACAAGAGCTGCATCTGCTTTACGTCGATTTGCAGAAGGCATATGATAGTATACCACTAAATCTACTTTGGAAAGCGTTGGAAAACACAAACATAAGCGTACAACTAATTAAGGTCATCAAAGAGTTATACCGCAATAGTAAGGCAAAAGTTAAAATAAAAGCAAAACTAACCAAAGGCTTTCAAGTAAATAAAGGTCTTAAACAAGGTTGCTGTATCTCGCCTACGCTCTTCAAGATATACTTGGAACAAGTCCTTAAAGTATGGAAGAGAAAATGCCAAAACATGATTCCGTTGGACGAAACCACCTTGTATACTTTATGTTTCGCCGATGATCAGATAGTAGTTGCTCAGGATTATGACGACCTCGAATATATGACACGAAAACTAATAGAAGAATACAATAAGTGGGGACTAGAGGTTAATCTCAATAAGACAGAGTATATGTGTATCGGTGGAATGAAACAGGATCTAATCTTAAATACCGGGCAGCGAATTCAGTCCTGTGATGAGTATAAATACTTAGGTCTAAAAATTACAGCTGACGGAACACTAGACAAAGCTATAAAAGATCGAAACGTACAAGGAAGAAAAGCAATAACTTTATTAAATGGAATAATTTGAGACCAAAGTATATCAAAACATAACAAAAAGCTTATATATAACACCATTATTACATACGGCTCAGAAGTATGGCCAATCAAGGATAGAACAGAAAAAATGCTTTCCGCTACGGAGATGGACTATTGGAGAAGAGCAGCAGGGAAATCCAAAAGAGAAAGAGTTACAAATCAAAGAATAAGAGAAATTATGACAGTGGGGGAACGTACTTTATTGGATGATATAAGAACAAAGCAACTGGTGTGGTACGGACATGTACAAAGAATGAATGATGAAAGACTACCTAAACAAATACTACAATGGAAGCCAACTGGCCGAAGAAAACGAGGACGGCCAAGGAGAAGCTGGAGAGAAGGAATAGACAGTGAAATAAGAATAAGAGGCCTAGATGATGAATTATGGGCAAACAGAAACGAGTGGAGATTGGGTATCGGAAGACGTAGAACGTTGTAAAACCGATAAATATATATATATATATATATATATATATATATATATATATATATATACAATTTCACTTGTTGTTTATAGTTTTAGGTCCTTGCATTATTTGCAATTTGCTATTTGAAATTATCCTTTTTGCACTATTTCTCCATTGCTTTATTATAAATGTTTTTTTAAACCCCATCGGTTCTCCCCCATTAAATGAAATAACGAAAGAAGCAAATATCTCACTAGTTAATAAACTGACTGACTGGATTAGTTTTAAACAAAGTCTGTCAGAAAAAATAAACCTATCAGTACCATTGCAAACGCCAGAACAAATCGATAAAGAAGTTGAATATTTTGTTACAAATCAGAGACCTTATATTGGAAAAAAGGAAACTAAGAAGAAAGTGGCAGCAAAGTCGTGATCCTCGGGACAAAACAAATCTCAACAACATGACCCAGCGCATTAGGCGAGAAATTCTAGTCATAAAAAATGAATCTATTAACCATTTTCTTAATGAACTTACAGATGATAAAAATACCGACTATTCCCTTTGGAAAGCAACCAAAGATTTTAAAAGACCAATTATCCAAATTCCACCCATACGAAAATCTAACAACCAGTGGGCAAGGAGTAACAAAGAAAAAGCAGATATTTTTGCAAGTCATTTAGAAAATACATTTCATCCCCACGAAACACCGGATGAAAACTTTCAATTAAATCAACCCCATCAAATCGAAGACCATATTAAGCTTACATCACCAAAAGAAATATTAACAGAAATCAAAAAGCCCCAGGGTATGATCTTATTAACGGGGTAGTCATAAAACAACTCCCCAGAAAAGCTATCGTAAAACTATGCAACCTAATTAATGCGTCCTTTAGGCTTAGGTATGTACCTAAACTGTTGAAAGTTGCAGAAGTTATCATGATCCCAAAACCGGAAAAACCACTCCATGACGTGTCATCTTACAGGCCAATATCTTTGCTGCCAATTATATCCAAGCTCTATGAGAAATTATTGCTTAAAAGAATATAACCCATCATAGAAAGACAAGAAATTATTCCATCTCATCAATTTGGTTTTCGAGACAAGCATTCCACGATAGATCAAGTACATAGAATTACTAATATAATAGAAAAAGCACTAAAAGAGGGAAAAGTTTGTTCTGCCGTTTTTCTAGATGTAGCACAAGCATGAAGGCCTTACTTTTAAACTAAAACGGTTTCTGCCAAAACAATATTCGGATATTTTCGAATCATACATATCTGATAGACATTTTAGAGTAAAACAGGAAGACTCATACTCAAATTTAAGAGAAATTCAAGCAGGCGTGCCTCAGGGTAGCGTACTAGGCCCTTATCTATACTTATTATTCACTTGCGATATCCCAAAGCCAGAAAATTGTCACTGGTTTACTGACGGTAGAAAAATCTATTGAAAAATGCATAGAAAAACTTTAGGATGCAGTCACCGAAGTTCACAGTTGGACCACAAATTGGCGAATAAAATTAAATGAAACCAAATCACTTCATGTTGATTTTACAAACAAAAATATAAATCACATACAAATAACAATTAACAACATTCCCGTACCATATTCAAATCAGGCAAAATATCTCGGTATAACACTTGATGCCAAATTGCGCTGGAAAGCACATGTTAACAAAAAAAAGAAGAACTTGAGATAAGGTATAGAAAAATGAACTGGCTAATTGGAAGGAAGTCCAATTTAACAATTGATAATAAGTTACTGCTTTATAGACAAATACTGAAACCAGTATGGACATATGGTATTCAACTATGGGGTTGTGCTAAAGAGAGTAACATTCTAGTTTTACAGAGATTTCAAAATAAAGTATTAAGAAACATTGTGAATGCACCTTGGTACGTTCGAAATAGTGACCTTCATCCAGATCTAAAAATCGAAATTGTAGCAGAGACTATAAAAAAGTACGCAAAAAGTCATGAAGATAGACTTCATCGGCATGTGAATGTGGAAGCAATTCAGCTTCTAGACAATACTATGCTAGTTCGAAGACTAAAAAGAGTGAAGCCGTTTGAGCTATTAAACTAAGTGAATTACATAAAACAAAATAATGCTACAAACACAACACAATTGTGAGTTACAGACTAAACAAAGCGGGGAGAACTGTTGAGTGAACCCTTTTGGGTTTAAATCTGACTTTTCTAGTAAATTAAGTTAAAACAAAATTGCTAATTAGTCTTACTGACTAGATTGTAATACAATAAACACAGTGTGTTTGACAAATAAAAACAAAAAAAATTAAATTAAATAAAAATGTTGCTAAAATATTCAAATAAAAAATATAATAAAAAACATCTCATCAATCAAATCACGTTTCTGAAAAATTTGTACTTTTTTAGCGTCTATTTTTTTAAAGAATAAAATCAACACACCTTATTTTAAATAAGCTATATAAATCACTGTCCTGGTTTAAGTAGTTTTTGGGATACACATGTTCGACGAAAATTGTTAAGTTTTTTTCACTAATTTAAAAAAATCCTTTTGATGGATAGACTTTACCAAGTACCATTGAAATCGGAGAGGTTTGTTTGACTTTATAATGAATTGACCGTGTAGAGTTGTTTTCGAATAGTCTGATGATGAGCCATTTAAATCAACACTACATAAATGAATTTTTTATAATTTTCATGAACTACCTACTTTTAGTGGAAAATTCAACTTGTCTTGTCAAAAGAATTATGCATAAGCACTCACTACAATGGACAATACCAAATCATTTAAATGTCGTTCTTCAAAAAAGGCATCCATTATACACAAATTTATTATAATATTCAGTAACAATGGCCTAGGAGAATAAAATGAAATGGACATTAAATATAAGGAATACAAATAGGTTTTAGTAAAATTTGGTTTTATCGTAGTGTGGGCAAGAAACAACATAAAAGTATTCCCTATCTGTTGGCTACTTTTTTAAATAATGGACATGGCATAGAGCAGTGGCGGCTGGTGACGTTATAAATTTGGGGGGGGGCAGAAATTTATATTGCATGAAAAAGGAGATTATGACGACCTCGAATATATGACACGAAAACTAATAGAAGAGTACAATAAGTGGGGACTAGAGGTTAATCTCAATAAGACAGAGTATATGTGTATCGGTGGAATGAAACAGGATCTTATCTTAAATACCGGGCAGCGAATTCAGTCCTGTGATGAGTATAAATACTTAGGTCTAAAAATTCCAGCTGACGGAACACTAGACAAAGCTATAAAAGATCGAAACGTACAAGGAAGAAAAGCAATAACTTTATTAAATGGAATAATTTGGGACCAAAGTATATCAAAACATAACAAAAAGCTTATATATAACACCATTGTAAAAAGTATTATTACATACGGCTCAGAAGTATGGCCAAGGCCAACAAAAATATACAGGCCACGACTCTGAAAAAATCAGCTGTTCTCTGGGGGCTGACTTTTACATTGGGTCTTATGGGAGGTCAGACGTTTTTTTAGGATATTTTCAAAATGGCACTACAGATTTTCGCGAAATTTCAGTGAAATATTCTTAGAGACCATCCCGATATTCTACCAAACTTTTGTAAGGATGCATTTCTTATTTTGAATTCAAATTACCCGCCATATACCGCATGCCAACTGTTATATTTGACATGTATTTGACTTTGTCATCTGTGTTTGTCACATTCGCGTCTGCTTTAAATTTAATTTTTGTGTGAGCTAATGAAGCGGCTCTGAAAAATTAAGGATTACTATACATTAACAAAATGTTGTTCTGCAAGAATATAGTAAAAACAATCTCAAAACCGGCTTTATTTAAAAAAAAAATGAAATATTCATGAACCGTCATTCCAACTTCAATATTTTGAAGACAATCAGCTGTGTCGTGATGTTATCATCAAAAAAAAATCAGCCCCGGATGTGACGTCAACAAAGTGGAGGATCGTGGCCCGTCCATTTTGATAGCCCTGGTATGGCCAATTAAAGATAGAACAGAAGAAATACTTTCCGCTACGGAGATGGACTATTGGAGAAGAGCAGCAGGGAAATCAAAAAGAGAAAGAGTTACAAATCAAAGAATAAGAGAAATTATGACAGTCGGTGAACGTACTTTTGTGGATAATATAAGAACAAAACAACTGGTGTGGTACGGACATGTACAAAGAATGAATGATGAAAGACTACCTATACAAATACTACAATGGAAACCAACTGGCAGAAGAAAACGAAGACGGCCAAGGAGAAGCTGGAGAGAAGGAATAGACAGAGAAATAAGAATAAGAGGCCTAGATGATGAATTATGGGCAAACAGAAACGAGTGGAGATTGGGTATCGGAAGACGTAGAACGTTGTGAAACCGATAAATATATATATGAAAAAGGAGATAAAGAAACTTACCTAAACAATTTTATTTTAGCATTTTACAAACAAGCAGCTACTTGGTGTAGTTTTTAGTTTATTTCTTTAAAGATAAAGTCCATTCGCCTTTCTTTTACATGCGCAAAGTGCTCAACGACAAGTTCATTAAAATTGTTTGAAGTCAACAATTTTCTTTCAATTGAACACATAGCTAAGGCGTTCAATATACTTTCACACAGTGTAAATGTTTTCATACGCTTTAATGTTGAAAATGAGCGTTCACATTCAACTGTTGTCATAGGCATTGTCAGCACCTAATCTCAGTCTTTACTGGCATAGATAATTCTATGTGGTTATTTTAATGAGTAGCACTTACTTTGTGTCTTTTTAACTTTTCATTAAAGTGCTTGATATCACACATTTCCTTTGCCACCCACGCAGGATCACTTCGTGTATTGTTCATAATAAGACAAGTGAAGCAAAAAAAGCATTTCTTTTTTCACAACCAAACACACAGTTTTCAGCATCGTGTTTTTTTTTAATTAAATTTTTAATATAAGTTTATTTGTAACAACCCTCTGCATTACTTGCACTAAAATTTTGGTTAATTTTTGGGTCCGGTCTATGTGTCCCTAAAGAATTTATTTGTAATCGAAGTTCATATGTCAACGTTTTAAATTTGCAGGGCTAATTATATAATCAACTGTTCCTGTCTTATCAAATGTGACAACCAAGTACTCATTGCATGGAAATATTGTTTGTCCATTGACTAGTACTAACTCACTTCATTCGTTTCCAATAAATAAGTACTGTGTTTTGTCCACGGTCACTGTTAACCCCACCTTTTAGTATTTTTCCGTTCATATATCATTTACTCCATGTCTTCTTTATCATTAACTACAATGACTTGGTCGTCAGCAAACTGTATTGTGTATATGGTAAATCGGTCGTTAAGTTGTATTCCCATGCCGTGTATTTAACGTTTTCAGTTTTTTAGAGCTAAAAATAGTTATACAACATCCCGGTCTTAAGCCTTTCGTTACCAGGAATTCTTTTGAAAGTCGATTTCCAATTTTAATTTTAGATTTTGACCCTTTGTATAGTTCTTTTCTCGTTTTTATTTAATATACTTTTATGCTCTAACATTGTCCATAAGTTTTCTACTGGAACGGTATCATATGCTGTTTGGAGGTCCACAAAGGTAACATGTGTCTCTATATTTCTGGCACTCTTTTTTTCAATTATGTACTTGTTTAAAACAAAAAACATTACCACTACAAGATCTGCCTGCACGAAACCCACTTTGCTCTTCTTCTTCTTGTTCGTGAAAATCATTCTTTTACAGGTGACTTTACTGGTCCAAAAAATCAACGTCGAACTATTTATGTTAGCTAGGCAAATGGCGTTTATTTTCTGCGTCCATGAACCTTCATTGGGTTAATTCGTAAAATCAATCAAATAATCCATAACATGTTTACGTTTTTAGCCCGCGAAGCAACCTCTAAAGGTAGGGTAAAGTGGTGTAAAAATGAGACTTTTATATTTTTAATATTTTAGACTCTTCTGTAGGACTCGAAATTATTTTTAGGATACAAGCGATAATCAGACAAATATTGCAAACGTAAAAACATATAAATTTGACCTATAATATGAGAAAAAAAATTAAAACTGTCTCATATTTTACCTGAAAAAGTTCAAAAATGAGACGGGTCAGGCGAAACATGCGACACTGTTAAAATTTACGTATAAACAGTCGGATTGCCGTCTAAACCAAAAATAAGACATTCAGGGTAAAATTGAGACATGTTTTTGTTTTTTTTTTTTAACTTAGATACAACAAATAACTGCAAAAATATTTAGTTATAGGAAAACCGATCTACGAACTTAAACGACAAAAGTCTCGGTAACGTTTTTAAAAGTTTTATACCACAAATAAAGCTATGGATTTTGTAATTTTAATTATGAGCCTATTTTTTTAAACAAATAAAATAAATTGTAGATATGAGGTCCTTACAACTACTGCTGTCAGTTTATAATAAAAAATCTATCGGAATTTAATTATTAGTATTTTTTATTTAGGTCTCTCATTTCTCAACGGGATTTTGGGTTCTCACTTTTACACCACTTAACCCCTATTAGATTTTTTTTTAGTCAGTCACTGTAAAGGTCAATTTCGTTGGTCATGGCATGGAGTAAATAACCCATATCGAGGAGCCACCGGCGAGCTTTACCATATTGAGGGGCAGATGGCGCTGAAATAAATTCGTCTGGTACGCAATATTCAGGGACTGCTAGTAGGATTTATTCACATGTGCGAGTTCCGAGGCTCATGCCTATCATACAAATGCCATTAGATCATAGTACTTGTCTCTGAATATTGCGTACCAGACGAATTTATTTTAGCGCCATCTGCCCCTCAATATGGTAAAGCTCGCCGGTGGCTCCTCTATATGGGTTATTTACTCAATGGTCATGCATGGCCAGTCTCAAAGAACTTTTTTGCAAACACTAAAAATTGTATGCTTTTAAATACCTACTTATTACTTATAATAAACAACATTGTATTTGTTCAAAATAACTCAAAACAATAAAAGTAAACTGAAAATTAATTGAATTTTCTCAATCGAATTGACTCACCTCCGGTATATGGGGGATAAATTGGTTTTTACCCTACTGCAGCACGGTAATGTTTTTCGATTGTTGTATGTATGTAAGTAAATATGTTTGTGTCACGCTAGATGCTAAACGGCTGAACCGATTTTGATAAAAAAAGGTGTCGTTGAATTGCTACTGATCCCGAAAGTGCTATAGGCTATATTTTTTTAAACAGGAATCAACATGGCGGTCTTCAGACGCCATTTTGTCACATGATGTAGGCTTTAAGGCATACAAATTATCTAAATTTCAGGCGATTTTATTGAAACACCTTTGATTACTCATTGTAAATATCCTAATTTGCTGTAGTAAGTTTATAGTCCACCCATCTCCCCTCCTGTCATTCCCCCCACCCTATTCAAAAACCATATTCGCATAATTTTATCAGATATAGAGCGATTTAAAAAGTTCTTTCTGCATACACTTTCAGATTTTTTTACCAACACCATTTTACTAGTCCCCCCCCCCGCTTCTCTAGTAATAGTTATAACTTTCACAAATATAGAGCGATTTCAAAAGTTCTTTCTGCACACGCTTGAAGACTTTTTTCCAATTTCATTTTACTAGTTTCCCCCTCCCTTCTCCCCTCCCTCGTTATGAGTAATAGTTGTAGCCATACCTTTCACAAATATAGAGCGAGTTCCAAAATTCTTTCTGCACACGCTTTAAGACTTGTTTCCAACATCATTTAACTAGTTTCCGCCTTCCTCTCCCTCTTTTCTCCCCAGCCTCCTTATTAGTAATAGTTGTAGCTATAAACTCCATATCATAATTTTTGAGATAACTTTTTGATAGTTATCAGCTCTTTACCATAACAAATAGCATAGGCCAACGAAAAAAAGTCGTAAAAAGTTGTCTCAACAATAATGATATAGGGTGTACCTTTCACAAATTTAGAACGATTTCAAAAATTCTTTCGGCACACGCTTAAGATTTTTTTTACACCATTTTACCAGTTCCCTCCTCCTTCTCTCCTCCCCACCTTCACTCAATGGAAGGTAACACTGTTCGCGTCCGTAGAAAATCTACACGTACTTTTTGGGGTAAAGCTAAATTAATTCTAAATACATAGTGCTTTTTATAAGGCTGAATAAGAATTAAACCTAAATATTGGAAAAAAAAAATTAATAAAAGAAACAGCCAACTGCTAAATTTACTTGTAACTACTAGTCGCAATTGGGTACAAAATTACCCAATAACCTGATTCATGAAAATACAAAACTGTATAATTTCGTAAGTGCGCGTTGGCTATCAAAACTAACAGTTGAAGCATGTCGTACATTATAGGTATACCTATCAATTTTGTACTCAACTGTGACTAGTACTTGCAAGTAAATTTAGCAGTTGGGTATTTTTTTATGAATTTTTTTTTTGCACTAGAAAACGGTTAGAGATACACTAACCGATAGGTCGTGTTTAAAATAAAATAAAATAAATAAAGACAATGGAAGTCTGAAAATGTGTTTCTACTCAATCAGGGACTTATGGAATAAAGCCATGCAATAATAGTGTCACGCAGTATTTTGACAGATTTACAATGCAGGCTGACAGTGGATCTTTCGTTTATTTATCTTTAATTCAAGTCGACACAATTTATTTCGGTTCGTATAGTAAACAAAATTCTTATGTTGAAACATTAGCTGCCATATTCCGATACAAATATGGGCTGACACTATTAATTGCCATTACACGGTTGAGGTAACATACCCGTGTCGGTAGTTTTCAACTTCTTTTCCACGCCCACGAATTAAACAAAAAACTAGACATCTATTATTCTCGTAAAACGTTAAGTTTCCATGTACGCTCGGTGAAACCACAGTGAAACTATAGCTTGTTTTTCTGTGGCGAAACGCATCGCGATCGGACGACACAGCGCTGCGTAGACAACGAATTTTCCTATTTTTGTTGCTGTAGTCGGGTCTGGAATAGGCCGTTTTTAGAGAGTCTATGGATCTTATATACAGGGTGTCTCTAAAAGGTCTGTACATTATTCCAAAATTGCTCCGTTTCAGAGATACAGGGTGGTGAATTTAAAAATTAAAAATCGATTTTATTAAAATTTCTGAACATTTCTCAACGCAAGCAACAAACTTGAATAAAGCTTTGAGAACAATAGTCAGTAGAAAACACTCTAGCGAAATAGCCATTCAAAATAATTTCATTATTCCGTTGCTGCATCGAACATTAAAAATGAAAATATTGCGAAAACGACTTACTTTAGCGCATGTTAACAAGGGTACCTTTTTGGCTTGAAAAGATTCAGGAAAATATTTTCTTAACAAAAAAAGTTAAAAGTTACACTGAGAAAAAAGTTATAGTCTACTAACTATAAAAATAGCATTGTGAAGCGCCCTCTAACTGCCACAGTGAAAAGGTATCCATATTTAGATTTCGCATCCCAAAAAACCTCCGAGTACCAATTTTTAAAGTAATGCGTTGAGAAATGTTGTTGCTTTAAATCGACTTATTTTGACCTCAGGAATATGTGCTAAGATTTTGTACAGACCTTTTAGAGACACCTTGTATATATATATATATATATATATATATATATATATATATATATATATATATATATATATATATGTAGTCAAATTTTTACGTTACTGGTGGTTCAGCTGATTTCTGTAAACAAAAGTTAAATAGAATACCTCTGTAATGAACAACTAATATTTTTTGAATTTTTGGAAAACCAAGGCAATTTTCCTACTGTTTTTCAGTATATTCTTATAAAATAATATTTAAGACTTACAGTCGTTATTTTTTTTAGCCCGCTTCATTTTTCTTTGTTGAATATAATAATTTCCTACAAAAATTTTACATATTGTTTTTCTGTCAGACTAACAGTTTTCGAGTTATGACATCAACCATTTTGTATTTTGTCCAATTTTTTGCTTTAGTCGCTATAAGTAAATGCTTAATTACAAAATTAAACAGATTTTCTTTGTTACCATTTTTATATAAATGTACATTTTTTAGTAAAATTTATTTAGAAATTACGTTTTAAAAACATAAGCGTCCTTAAGTTTACCTATTTTAGTTATATAAATTATTTAGTTTTTAAAAAAACAGCACGATATATTAAATTTGATATTTTATCATTTGTGACGAACGATAACAATTTTCTAATAAAAAACGAAAAGATTTATCTTAAGGGGGCAAAATTAGACCGAAAACTTATCATCTGACACTTACACTTATATCCGATTTTTTTCCAAATCTTTGTCCTAATAGAAATAGAAAACGAAAAAGCGGTACACGTCGAAATTTTACGGGGTCGGTTTTTAAAGAATTCTTAACAAACGTATCTTTGCCGTTTTTCGCAAATTTATCTTATTAAAAAAAAGTTATAGCTAAAACACAGCAAGTATTTCAAAAAAATGTTGGCATTTCAGTAGCCTAGTTGTGTTATAGAAAACTGTAGCGAAATTATTAAATTTTTGAGACATATACAAAAGAATATCAAAAATCCAACAAGATACGGTTGACAATTTTTAAAAAATCTTTTATATGAACTAAAAAAATATTTTGATTGATTTTTTATAGACAAAATCTATTAGGATTTATAAAAGCATGGTCAATTTTATATTTGCTATAGGACACCGAATCAGACAAGAGCCATCAACCTTCTGACCGAAGCGCCACCCTCTACATACCATGGGTGAGTCAATTCGATTAAGAAAATTTAATTAAAATCACGTGACCAGCATTTTCATATTACTTTTAGAGCTATTTTGAACAAATAAAATATTGTTGTCATCCAGGTACTTTATAATTATTTCAACTTTTATGTCAAACGAGCCTTTCGCCTGATCAAATACAAATATATCTTGATGACTGATGGTCTCTAGAGATAAGAGCCAAAGAAGTTCTATAAAAAATTATAATAACAATACATGTGTCATGTCACAGGATCCCAGTTCGGACGAATGTTTTATTATAGATAGTGACAAAGAATTTAAGAATGCTATTATTCTTGCAAGAGGTTGATACGATTTTTTTTTACCATTTGGAAGTTGAACTGCTTATCGTGGAAATGTAAAAACATGCGAAATATATGATTCCATTTTGTACAGAGTTTTCCAAATTGATGGGCAATTTTGGGAGCTTCGATGGAAAATAAAAAAAGATGGCAAAATCCGCATTTTAATATAATAAAGAGTTACGGGGCCTTTTTGAAAAGTATACGTCTTGGTTACTTCTTTATTTTTAAAGCGATTTGTCTCAAACTTAAAAGTTTGCAGTGTCTGAGATCACTTAATACAGTTTTATCCTCAAACTTAAAAAAAATAAAATGGCGGATCCAAAATGGCAGATTTTCTTATTTATGCACCGATATGTATGAAATATAGAACTTGGCGGTGTTTCAAGTCGCTGATTATGATTTTTGACTCAAACTCATAAAAAATTGAAAATGGACTTGGATCCGATTTTAATTTTTTTTAAGTTTCAGGATAAAACTGTATTAAGTGCTCTCAAGCACTGCAAACTTTCAAGTTTGAGACAAATCGGTTTAAAAATAAAAATAGAGAAATTCGCAATTTTGGATTTGCCATTTTGATTTTTTTATGAGTTTGAATCAAAAATCATAATTAGCGACTTGAAACACCGCTAAGTTCTATATTTGATACATATCGGTGCAAAAATAGGAAAATCCGCTATTTTAATTTTTTTCAGTCTGAGCATAAAACTGTATTAAGTTATCTCAAGCAGTGTAAACTTTCAAGTTTAAGACAAATCGGTTTCAAAATAAAGAAATCCGCCATTTTGGATCCGCCATTTTGAATTTTTTATGAGTTTGAGTCCAAAATCATAATCAGCGACTTGAAACACCGCCAAGTTCTATATTTGATATATATCGGTGCATAAATACGAAAATCTGCCATTTTAATTTTTTTAAGTTTGAGGATAAAACTGTATTAAGTGATCTCAAGCACTGCAAACTTTCAAGTTTTAGACAAATCGCTTTAAAAATAAAGAAATCCGCCATTTTGGATCCGCCATTCTTGTAATATAAAACGTAAATTGTATTGTTACCAGGTTACCAAAACACTACACTTACCAAATTTCAACACTCGACTTAATAGATTTAACTCTACTTAACAAAACTAAATTTCGAGAAAATTGCGTAAAGGATTTTTAAAGATGTTTTTGTATAAATATTTATTTTACCGAGTTGGCCCGGCGCCCAGTTGGTGGCGCCGAGTTGGCGGCGCCCAGTTGTCCTATTTCGACTTAAAATTGTTTTTCTGATTTATTACCAAACGATCTAGGTAGTATTAAAAAATTGTTTTTTAACGATATACATATAAACCACTCGACTAATATCCAAAATTAATATACGAATAATTTTCGCAACGCAAAAATTTGTTTTAATATCGAGTTCGCTTCGCAAATTTGCTTCGTAAATTTGATTTGCATTTGGAAAGTTCCACGCACTTATTACATTAAAACTTGGTTTCGGACAATTTTGTTATAATTTAAATATGTTGTAGCATAGAGTAATAGTATATATTACTCTATGGCTATACATTACGTATATGGGACCATTGCAACCTTTCTCTTTCTAGGTCTATCCACCGATGATTTTCTGTGAACTTAATACTTCAAAGAGATTGTCATTTGTGATTTGTCAGTGGTTGTCAGTATTTTTTTGAAATTGTTTTAGTTGAACAAAAATAAAAAACGGGAACACGATGCGTTTCATGTAAAAACGAGATTTATAGGAGTGCAAAGCGGGTTTCCTTTTTGAAGTAGCTTTGATTATTTAAAAAACTTTATTAGTACTCGCAGTAAAAATGCAGTCATAGATTAAAAATTAAACTTCCGCGAACTTTCAAAACCACAGAATTTCATCAGAGAGTAGAAGTAAAAAAGGAAAGGTAGCACCTGCAGCGCAACGTGCTCTCTCTACAAAAAATATCCAAAATTTTTGCCTCACTTTGCATCATTGATTTCGAGGTATAGATAAGGAAACAGAGAGAGAGTGCTGAGCAAAAATCAAATCTTCTGTCTCATGTGACGTATGTCTTTTTTAACCGGCAATGAAGATGGAACACGACCCAATGCAGGCATGATAGAGACGGATATAAAAATAACAAGAGCGAAGTAAATTTAATTTAATTACTTACAAAATGCGCCGTATACCTTGCATCTCTCTCAAACCCTCCCACATTGAGCGGAAAGAGACACAGAGGGCCAAAATGTCCCGGTAAACGAAACTAACCCTCGTATTTTCATTCATTTATGTGTAGACAAGCAGTGTTGCTAGTTCGCTTTCGATTTTTTCAGTGATTTTATTGTGTTTTTTGGCAAATTAAAGACAAATTTCTGTTTTTTTTTAAAGAAAGACGATAAAAACCATTGATTTCGAGGTATAGATAAGGAAACAGAGAAAGAGTGCTGAGCAAAAATCAAATATTCTGTCTCATGTGACGTATGTATTTTTTAACCGGCAATGAAGATGGAACACGACCCATTGCAGGCACGATAGAGAAGGATATAAAATAACAAGAGCGAAGTAAATTTAATTTAATAACTTATCTTAAAGGGTCGAGGCAGTTTGCATCTTTGTCAAATCCTCCCGCTCTGCCTGCGAAAGAGATACGTTCGAATTGTTTGATTTAAAGCAAAAATCACTATTCTGAAAAGTGAACACACGCGTAGTAAATATTCGTTTAGTAGTCATCTCAAAATGCGCCGTATGTTTTGCGTCTCTCTCAACCCTCCCACATCGAGCGGAAAAGAGACACAGCGGGCCAAAATGTCCTGGTAAACGAAACTAACCCTCGTATTTTCATTCGTTCATGTGTGGACAACCAGTGTTGCTAGTTAGCTTTCGATTTTTTCAGTGATTTTCTTGTGTTTTTTGGCAAATTAAAGACAAATTTCTGTTTTTTTTCAAAGAAAGACGATAAAAACTATTTTCTTAACCGATATAATGGTTCGGGAGTGTACTATGTGTAAAAAACTTGATGTTTTAGATAAAGAAACATCATTTCATCGGTGAGTTAAAATGTCAAAATATTGCCTAATGCATTGGCGTAGATGTTTAGTTTTGTGCAGGTTTTGTGAATAGTTGTGTGTGAAAATATTATTCTATAAAATGATAATTTAATTGAACTAGATGTTGTCATATAGGTAGGTACTTTAGTTTATTTTGTTACAAAAGGGAATAACTCGGTAGTAGTTAGGTACACGGTTCTTGTTTATTTTTTGTTTTTTGAAAAATTGTACGTTTAATATTGGTCAAAATTGGCTGGCGCCAATTAAAATTTACAATTTGTTATGCGTTTATACAACAAAATAAACAAATATTTTGGCTCAAGGAATTTGCCTACCTATCTGGGTACATCTTATAACTTGAAAAAACCCAAGCAAACCACAGGTACCTACATTTCTTACAAATCCCATTTTTCAAAATCAAGGCCTTTATTTTTTTTATACCTATCTACAGGGTCTTTCAAAAGTAGTGGAACAACAAAATTTATCAGACATAAGCAACTTTCCAACTCTGACTATTTGAAAAATATATTTTTCAGATCTGCTGTTCAAAACAGTTCTGTTTATTTTTAACAGTAGCTGCGTTCGGTATTTACGTACGAGGGGAGGTACATCTGAATCGTTCGGTAATTCTGCTCAGACTACTCGTCGACGTAAATCTGGTTGCTCCGTGGATTTTGACCGACGAAACAGATTGATCCAAGATTGTGACGCCGTGATGCGTATTTGTTTTGTTTACAAAAATATTTTTTATGTAAAAAGATTGAAATCGAATTTGTTGGAGACAACAAATTATATAAATTTCCGACATCACAGGAAAATTTTGCCAAAATCATAGCTGGACGTGAGTTGCAATATGTACATAATGTTTTTGGTTAGATCGGATCGTTCGTTAATTCCAATTTGCTCAGACTAATCTGTAATCACGTGACCAAAAATCCGTCGCGTCTGAGATGCAAATACCGAACGCAGCTACGGTAAGCAATTTTTGACGCTGCCATAGTTCCTAAGAGACTTGGGATTTTGAATTTAAAAAAAAATAGTTTTTTTAAACTTAACCTAACCCAACCAACCTGGCATTTTTACCTGTTATTTGTAGCGGTTTTAGTTAGTAATCTCATGTGTCGTTAAAATTTTAACTTCACTATTTATTTGTTTTTAAAGATACCTTACTTACTTAGTGGCCTTTTGACTTCCTTGGCGGACGTTTTAACTATAAGATTGTCAATAGTGTCAAAAAGGGTACTAAATCTTAACTTTTCCACTAAAAAAAGGATCAAAACATTGAATTTAGATGACCAAGTATACAGGGTGTAAGCTAACCTTTTTGGAGGATTAGGCATACAGTGGTGAGAAACCACTCAAAAGTGAGCCACAATAGACCCACTAGTGGTCGCAGTGGAAGGGCTGCAAGGCGCACTCCTATATGAATCATCATACAGGGTGTAATTTAAATGATGCACCAAACTTTAAGGGTTGGTGCAGAAGGTCAAAACTGGAGCAAAATTTCAAATAACTAGTGGTCAAAAGTTTTTTGTTTCCAAGTTAAAGCATTTGTCAAGTTTGAAGAGTGAGGTAAAACTGGGACATTTAAAAATGACAAATTTGATATCGTCAAATAATTTTCTAGTTCATTGTGATCAAAATTTTTTTATTCCTTTTTTCTAAAAAATTACAGAATAAAGAGATACAGTGTGGACAAATAACCTTTGCAATAGGTAAAAATTTGTAAATTTTTGTAAGAAATATTTTTTTTCTGAGCTATTAAATTTACAAAACAATTTTGAGATAGGCTTTTGTAAACATCTAAAGGCCTCTTAATAATTATAAAAAATTGTGATACTAGTACCAAGTTTAAAAAGATGTTTTTAAATTTTTTGAAAAAAAACAGATTACAGTTATAGTTTTCAGTAATATTTTTTGTTTAAATCATTTTATCACATAATTGTTACTTCTATTGTAGCACATATCTCCAAAAAATTTTGATTTTCTATTGCAATTTTCAAGGAAGTTATAATAAAAAATCGAAAAAAAATCCTTAACTTTGACACCCAGTATCTAAAAAATAAAGAGGTTTAATGCAAAGTGGACTAGGAAAAATATTCTTCTTTTGACCTTCTCTACCACGCCTTAAAGTTTGGTGCATCATTAAAATTACACCCTGTATTTTAATATTTTTATATAAGTTATTTATTGTTACAATTCTAATTTTGATTTTTGAAGATGCCAAAGTTCACCAGTCATGAATATCAGGCACCGAAATTAGTACAAAAAATGCAGATCAGTATCATAATCAACAACAAAAATATATGTATAGATCCTGTCAGTCCTTATTGGTCCTGTTCAGGTTTAAAAAATATCTAACCAAACCTTACTACAATTTTTATATTCCTGCTGAGTTCTTAAAAGTAAGTCCTACCAGGTCCTGATTCTTATTGGTCGTTAACAGTATTGATCAACCCATCGGTTTATTTCTTCGGTGCAAATAGTTGTTTTGCAATTAAATATTTTGGGATAACGCTTCTAAAAACTTTTTTACGAAAAATCTTCAAATTTTAAAAAAATTTAAAATTTTTCAAAAATTCTTAAAAACTTAAAATGATAAATTTTTTTAAAAAATTTTAAAACCTAAAAATTCTCAGAATATATTTCAACACTCGACTCAATAGACTCAGGTCAACTACTGACTACAAATAGTTAGCAAAGTCATATCGCAAAAAAATTGCGTAAAGTATTTATTGGACATTTTTGAATATTCTGTGTTTTTTAAATATTTTATCAAAAAAAGTATAATCGGAAGCCGAGTTGTATGGCGCCCAATTGTTTTTTAATCTAATTTGTCTATAAAAGACGTAACGAAGACGAGAAGGATAAAAAAAAATCGTGTTAATTATATTATTTATGGACTTAACCTATGTTAAAAGTCACAATTTATTTTATTTTTATTTTACTCCGCCACTGCCTACATCTATGATTAAACTGCACCTATCACAGACATACGTGGTAAAGCAACAACCCGGCGTTGCCACATAAGAATAAAACCAAAACAAAACACGTTTTGTATCTCTTTCCCACTCACTAAATTTTGTTTTGCATACCGTTCCAAAACAAAAATGAATTTATGAATGAAATACGAGCCTAATCCAAGTCTACTACTTGAAGTTAATGATAAAAATTATTTTCTTAACCGATATAATGGTTCGGGAGTGTACTGTGTGTAAAAAACTTGATATTTTAGATAAAGAAACATCATTTCATCGGTGAGTTAAAATGTCAAAATATTGCCTAATGCATTGGCGTAGATGTTTAGTTTTGTGCATGTTTTGTGAGTGGTTGTGTGTGAAAATATTGTTTAATAAAACAGGTGTTGTCATATAGGTAGGTACTTTAGTTTAATTTGTTACAAAAGGGGATAACTAAGTAGTAGCAAGCGCGGATTTAAGGGGGGTAATGGGGTAATTACCCCCCCTTGAAAGAAAAACTTGCACTTTTTCCTAATAAAATAAGGGAAAACAGGAGATTACCCCCCCCCTAGAAAAAAAAAATATAATACAAAAAAAAATTCGTCGACTATTACCCCCCCTAGATTTTGTCCCAGATCCGCGCTTGGGTAGTAGTAAGGTACACGGTTCTTGTGTATTTATTGTTTTTTGAAAAATTGTACGTTTAATATTGGTCAAAATTGGCTGACGCCAATTAAAATGTACAATTTATTATGCGTTTATACAACAAAATAAACAAATATTTTGGCTCAAGGAATTTGCCTACCTATCTAGGTACATCTTATAACTTGGAAAAACCCAAGGAAACGACAGGTACCTACATTTCTTACAAATCCGATTTTTCAAAATAAAGGCCTTTATTTTTTAATAGCTACTTACAGGGTCTTTCAAAAGTAGTAGAACAACAAAATTTATCAGACATAAGCAACTTTCCAACTCTATTTGAAAAATATATTTTTCTTATCTGCTGTTCAAAACAGTTCTGTTTATTTTTAAGAGTGTAAACAATTTTTGACGCTGCCATAGTTCCTAAGAGACTTGGGATTTTGAATTTAAAAAAAAGTAATTTTTTAAAACCTAAACTAACCCAACCAACCTGGCATTTTTACCTGGTATTTGTAGCGGTTTTAGTTAGTAATCTCATCTGTCGTTAAAATTTTAACTTCACTATTTATTTGTTTTTAAAGTAAGATACCTTACTTATTTAGTGACCTTTTGACTTCCTTGTCGGACTTTTTAACTATAAGATTGTCAATAATGTCAAAAAGGGTACTAAATCTTAACTTTTCGACTAAAAAAGGGATCAAAACATTGAATTTAAATGACCAAGTATAGAGGGTGTAATTTAAATGATGCACCAAACTTTAAGGGTTGGTGCGGAAGGGCAAAACTAGAGAAAAAGTTCAAATAACTAGTGATCAAAAGATTTTTGTTTCCAAGTTAAAGCATTTGTCAAGTTTGAAGAGTGAGGTAAAACTGGGACTTTTAAACATGACAAATTTGACTTCGTCAAATAATTTTTTAGTTCATTGTGATAAAAAAAATTTCTATTCCTTTTTTTCTAAAAAATCACAAATTAAAGAGCCAAATAACCTTTGCAATAGGTATAAATTTGTAAATTTTTGTAAGAATTTTTTTTTCTGAGCTATTAAATTTACAAAACAATTTTGAGATAGGCTTCTGTAAACATCTAAGGGCCCCTTAATAATTATAAAAAATTGTGATAATAGTACCAAATTTAAAAAGATTTTTTTAAATTTTTTGAAAAAAAAAACAGATTTTTGGTCATAATTTTTAGTAATATTTTTTTGTTTAAAGATAATTGTTACTTCTATTATAGCACATAACTCCAAAAAAATTTGATTTTCTATTGCAATTTTTAAGGAAGTTATAATAAAAAATCCTTAACTTTGACACCCAGTATCTAAAAAATAAAGAGGTTTAATGCAAAGTGGAATAGGAAAAATATTCCTCTTTTGACCTTCCCTACCACGCCTTAAAGTTTGGTGCATCATTAAAATTACACCCTGTATTTTAATATTTTTATATAAGTTATTTATTGTTACAATTCTAATTTTGATTTTTGAAGATGTCAAGGTTCACCAGTAACAAATATCAGACACCGAAATTAGTACAAAAAATGCAGATCAATATTATAATCAACAACAAAATTATATGTCTAGATCCTGTCAGTCCTTATTGGTCCTGTTCAGGTTTAAAAAATACCTTACCAAACCTTACTACAATTTTTATATACCTGCTGAGTTCTTAAAAGTCCTGGCCTACCAGGTCCTGATTCTTATTGGTCCTTAGTATTAACATATTGATCAACCCATCGGTTTAGTTCCTCGGTGCAAATAGTTGTTTTGCAATTAAATATTTTGGGATAACACTTCTAAAAACTTTTTTTACGAAAAACCTTCAAATTTTTAAAAAATTTCAAATTTTTAAAAAATTCTTAAAACCTTAAAATGAAAAATTTTTTAAAAAATTCTTGAAACCTAAAAATTCTCAGAATATATTTCAACACTCGATTTAATGGACTCAGGTCTACTACTGACTACAAATAGTTAGCAAAGCCATATCGCAAGAAAATTGCGTGAAGGATTTATTAGACATTTTTGAATATTCTGTGTTTTTTAAATATTTTATTAAAAAAAGTATAATCGGAAGCCGAGTTGAACGGCGGCCAATGTTTTTTTTTATCTAATTTGTCTATAAAAGAAGTAACGAAGAGAAGAATGATAAAAAAATCGTGTTAATTATATTATATATGGACTTAACCTATGTTAAAAGTCACAATTTATTTTATTTTTATTTTACTCCGCTACTGCCTACATCTACGATTAAACCGCACCTATCACAGACATACGTAGTAAAGCAACAACCCGGCGTTGCCACATAAGAATAAAACCAAAACAAAACACGTTTTGTATCTCTTTCCCACTCACTAAATTTTGTTTTGCCTACCGTTCCAAATCAAAAATGAATTTATGAATGAAATACGTCTACTACTTGAAGTTAATGCTTTGCATATATATAAAGGGCTATCCAGTTATATATATAAAGATCATTGGCTTTGAGGGTTTGCAGGGCAACAATATACTTAAATTAGAACAAAAATGACCGAGACCTGGTTTCAATGTAATAAGTGCGTGGTACTTTGATTTAACATTTATTCTACGCCGAGATTAAAACATTTACGAAGAAGGTATTTTTATGGGTCAATTGAAATTGAATCTGAAATTGGGCAGGTAAATTTTTACAGCTAAATTGCATCTCGGGTAGAAGGAAATTGCAAACCCGAGCAAAATCTACCAAGGCCAACAAAAAAATATAGGCCACGACCATGAAAAAATCAGCTGTTGTCCGGGGGCTGACTTTTAGATTGGGTCTTATGGGAGGTCAGACGTTTTTTATGATATTTTCAAAACGGCATTCTCAGACACTATCCTCATATTCCACCAAATTTTTGTAAGGATGCAAGGTGATTAAAAGGTTAAAATGTTCAACATTTAGCATTTTTTATTTTGAATTCAAATTACCCGCCATGTACCGCATGCCAACTGTTATATTTAACAAGTATTTGACTTTGTCATCTGTGTTTGTCACAATCGCTTCTGTTTTAAATTTAATTTTTGTGTGAGCTAATGAAGCGGCTCTGAAAAATTAAGGATTACTATACATTTAAAAAAAAATTGTTCTCCAAGAATATAGTAAAAACAATCTCAAAACCGGCTTTATTTTTAAAAAAATCAAATATTTATGAACCATGATTCAAACTTCAATATTTTAAAGGCAATCAGCTGTGTCGTGACGTGACCATCAAAGTGGAGGATCGTGGGCCGTTCGTTTTGATAGCCCTGAATCTACTTAGGCGTAATATATACTACGAGGGTTTTCTTTTAAGTTTTGCATATACAGCTGGAATAAAACAGTAGCTAACTTTTAAAGACTTTATTGTTTCTCGAAGAATTCTTCAAGAAAATTAATGCATTTTTGCATGGGCTCAAACACGTTGTAATTCCACTCGTTTGTGGTACTGTCTAAATTGCATTCTTGAAGGCGTCGACTACTTCCTCTGGCGACTGAAATCTTTGACTAGCAGTCCATTCTTGATTTTCGGGAAAGTATAGAACTTGTTGGGGCTTCGGTCGGGACTTAATGGAGGATGGTCCAAAAATTCAACGTTTTGTTGGGTTAAAAATTCAATGGTTTTTGTGCTTTGTGCGAACTTGCACTGCCTTGGTGGAAGATGATTCCTCGTTCGTTTTTCGAACTTCAGCGATGACTTTCGGCAAACAAATGATAATATATGTACCTCAGAGTAAGAAAAAAAAAAGGAGCGGTAAACTCGTTTTGGGCGGTCATTCATTCATTTGTTGATAAACAATTCATGCGTTACGCTGTTGCCGCCTCCTGATCTTCTTCAAATTGTATCAATAATAAATCAGGTTTAACTTGTGACCAGTTGCAAAATATATAGTGCTTTAGTTTTATTGACCGATTCAACCACGCGATTATAGACACTTATTGGAATAAAACCTGACCTTATTTTAAAATCGACCCTACGGTGACAGATTTACATATAAAACCAGCTGCTTTGCTTCAAAACTTGGCCTTTGTGTATTTAAAAACCGGATTTATTAGTGTCGGTATTTATTAAATGAAAGTTAGCGACTGTATTATTAAATTTGACTTTCGTATGTCAATTTTGAGAGGTCAACTGTTAGTTTTCTGTGTGAATGTGTCAGAATAAAGTCGACTCTAAAATAAAGTAAGGTTTTATTCCAATAAGTCCCTATTTTGTCCTACGCTTATTAGTCCGCGTCGCGTCGTTTTGTACTATGAACTTTTGATTAAATCATTCGAAAACCTTTCATTACAAGAACATAATTTATGAACGGTCCCTTTCCCCATGACTTTCACAAAACGTGGTAACAGCGGTATGACGTTATATTACGGATTTTGTGTTAGCAGGGCCGGGTTTGGTTTTGGGCTATGTGAACTACATTCCCATGGCAGAGGGTTTCTTTATCTTATTGTAGAGGACCCTAAACTCTTAATCATTGATCAAACAAGTCTAACCGATATTAAGGATATTCTATGTTATTATTTAATAGGCGGCTTATCTGTTTATAGAGTTTAAGCACTACTAATAATCGAAAAAAATTTTCAGTGAGCACTTAATGCAGACATAATTATGTCATTTTTAAAAGCATATAGATCACTCCGAGGCGTAAAGATGAGTTATGGATTTGCAGACTTGGCCCCCTCGGAGCAAGTCCCGCCCCTCAGTTTTTCGTAAATTGGAACCTTTTAGTTACGAGACCTTGTTAGAATGCTTTTTATTTATCTTTTTTTAAGATATTAGCTGTTAAATAAAATACTATTTTATTTCTACCCGAAATCGGCAATACTGCATCATCCGATGACGTATTAAATCTAGGTATATATTTTTTTTAATTTAGCCAGTTAATCAAAATACTAATAAAACATTTTGATTTATCACCGTATTTTCACAAACACAGCCCTTCTTCCTATTCATTGTGAAGTACAAATAAGTTCTTTTTTGTACTAACAAAATAAAAATCGCAGTTATAAACACCCAACTCAAAAACACCGAACCATACAACAGCCAACAGCACATTTCACAGAAAAAAATGTTCGACCGTGCTATTTTAGGCGTTGTTGCCACGTCGCGTCACCTCGCGTTTTGAACTTGCAGAAAAAATGAGGGGCAGTTTATATGTAGGAGCCATTTTTAAATAACATAATGCTCAAGAGGGTTTAGCCTTGCGATACACTTAGTGAAATTCTAATGTATTTTTTATTAAAAATGCGTGAAGGAGGAAGGGGGGTCAAAAATCCTGAATTATTGCGTTACGTAATTTGCCCGAGAACATAGTTATTAACATTAAAAACTTCGTGACCTTTTTAAATAACCCTGTGTGCTAACCCGAAAAGTAATAGCTTTGGAAGGCATTGTTTGCGTCGAGAAAATGTTTGTTCTAAGATAATATTTCTTAAAAAAGCGATGTTGTAACCTATATTTGATCTGATCTAATCTATTTAAAAAATAGTTTTAGGGAATATGACAATTCGCAGCTGAACCAATTCTCCCCCGACCCAAATCGCCGCCGGGGCAATTCGCCGCCGCCGTGGTTTAAGTTTGCAATTTTATTCATTTCTTATATTCTACAAAAATGTTTTAAAAAATCAAATTTTTTTTTTCAAAAAGTACTTTTGTTGAAAAACTACTTTTAGAAAAAGCATTTTTTTTTTAAATTATTTTTGTGTAACATTTTTTGTGTGGAAAATGGTGGTGTCTCTACGGATTACGATTTAATTGCGATAATTTGACCAAGGGTAGGTTTATTACCGATTTTGATTTCCCAAAAGGAGGATTGGAAAGCTTACTTACCAAAAAATAAGTTTTACGCGCAAAATGATGGACTTCCAATGGGTTTGTCTCTTTCGTCAGTGGTAGCAAACATCTACATGGAGTGCTTTGAGGACTATGCGATCAACACAGCAAGAGTTAAACCAAAATTATGGCTACGATACATGGATGACACATTTATTATATGGCCAGAAAATGATGACAAACTGCAGAATTTTCTACATCTTCTGAACGGTATTCGACCAACAATCAAATGCAAAATGGATATTGAAAAAGATTCGGCCTTACCTTTTTTTAATGTTCTTATCAAACGAATAGACAGAAACATTCAAACCACTGTATATAGGAAACCTGTTTACAACAGAATGGTTACACCGAGAAATTAATAAACTCAACGATCTCTAAAATTAAAAATAAACCAAATGTAGTAAATTGTCAAAATAACATGTTCAAAGGATTTCAGAAAATATAAGACGAATAGCCAAACACTAATAAGGAGTTTTGTAACTAAAAAAAAACCAGAAAATCCCTCAAACATTAAGGAATGTATTTAACAAATCCCGTGTGAGTGTGGTAAATCATATGTAAATGAAACGAAACGCCCTCTTCATGTCAGAGTAAATGAACATCTAAAAAGTACCCAATTAGGGGATATCGAAAAATCCGGTTTAGCGGATCATGCATGGTCAAATGATCACATGATTCAAAGGTCTGAAGTTGTAAAAAAGAACTTAGTTGGACGTAAAAATAATCAAGAAGTGCTATGTTTATAAAAATATTATGAAACTTCAGCCCGGTCTGGTTTTTGCGAGATAATTCCAGTGACACAGCTATGTTGCCATCGCCGGGGTCTGTAAATTCTAAGTTTTCAGGAATGACCGCCACAAATAGGGAAAATTTACACGGGGCCGCGGTTGATTACTTCTCTTTATATTTTTATTACTCTAAGTGATATACCAATCGGCAGTAACAGTCCTTTGAACGCCCAGAGGAATCTTTTTAGATACACTTCGAAATTGGATGACTTTTGTAGGCGTTGCTTCATCTTGGAAGACCCAAACAGACGACTGACGTTTATTTTTGGGTTCATATGAGTAAATCCACGATTCATCACCCCTGACAATGCTGTACACGTTTTTCGAGTTTTCCTTTTGGCTTAAAGCAGTCTAGAGACACCAATTGACGCCCCTACTAATTATCTTACCCCTAATTCTTGCAATGTAAATTTTTTTGAATTGAGGTCTTTGAAATCCCCAATGAAGCCTCAATCTCGCGATATGTTACATGCCGATCTTCCGTGATGAGCATACGTAAGTATCGATGTTTTCCTGGGTGACAGTAGGTTTTGGTGCACCTGGCCTTGGATCGTCGCTAAGGCTAATCCGTCCACGCTTGAATTCTCCATACCAACGACCAACTGTCAATTGATGTGGTCCTTCATTACCGAAAACAGAAATCAACTCGGCAAGGCATTCTTGTTAAGATAATTTCCTTCGAAAATTGTAAAAAAATATAGCCCGAAAATGTTCTCGGTTTAATTTTATTTTTCGACTGATTTATAAAACTATCTATATCGCACTGACGTTTTGAATTTGGGTTAGGTAAAGATTGAGGTTAAGTTATAGTAAAAACAACAGTGCATGGTGGATAGAATAGACCGGTGTTCGGATCTATATATATACATATATATATATATATATATATATATATATATATATATATATATATATATGTCGAATTTTTCAATTTTTCACGTCACTGGTGGTCCAGCTGATTTTTGTAAACAAAAGTTAGATATGATATGAACAACGGAACAACTAATATTTTTTAAATTTTTTGAAAACTAGGGCAATTTTCCTACTGTTTTCTAGTACATCCTTATAAAATATAATTTTTTAGACATATTGTCGTAAATTTTTTTTAGCCCGCTTTATTTTTTATTGCACAAAACTTAAACTACAAGTCAAACTGAATGCGATCGTTTAGTATCAAAGGTGAACCGAGGACTTGGGAAGTAAGCAAAGATATAGGTCATCGGATTATTTTTGAAGCTGAAACAAACACATTATTTTCTTCGAATTTTTATTTTTGTGTAAAGAGAAATGAAGCGGGCTAAAAAAAATAACGACTAGTATCTCTGAAATTTATTATTTTATAAGACTATACTAAAAAATAGTAGAAAAATTGCCTTAGTTTTAAAAAAATTCAAAATTTCAGTGATGTGATAATTCGACATATAGATATATAAGATCCGAGCACCGGTCTATTCTATCCACCGTGCTTAGTGTGTATATTGAAAACTGACAGTTAATCTTTCAAAATTGACATATCCAAGTCGAATTTATAAATCCAGGCCTAATTTGAAGGATAGCTGTTCTTATAATGCGAAACTGTCAGAATAGTGCCCTAATAGAGAATTATTGCAATAAAAGCAGGCGGTAATAGTGTTGGGCACTATAAGATCAGCTGTCTTCTTTCAAAATTAGGCATTTGTGTATATAAGAACTGGAATTAATAGTGCAGCCTTTATTAATGAAAAATAAATGACTGGATTTATAAATTCGACTTCGGTATATAAATTTTGAAAAATGAACTGTCGGTTTTCAATGGAAAACTGTCAGAATAGTACTATCTTGAGTTGGCGTAGCTTAACTGGCATTTTTTCAAACAAATTAAAAGGTATCTCACATATATTATGAATCAATGCATAAACGGACATCCAGTACCTGATGATTGGAAAATTGCATTCATATCCTCAATACATAAAAAAGGAAACAAGCTGGATTGCAACAATTACAGAGGAATTTCAGTAACCAGTACTCTAAGTAGATTGTACGGTAGGATTCTTAGAGATCTAATAGAGAATGATTTTCATGAACAAGAAGAAGAAGAGCAAAGTGGGTTTCGTGCAGGCAGATCTTGTAGTGATAATGTGTTTTGTCTTAAACAAGTAATTAAGAAAAGGAGCGCCAGAAATATAGAGACTCATGGTACCTTTGTGGACCTACAAAAAGCATATGATACCGTTGCAGTAGAAAAATTATGGACAGTGTTAGAGCAGACTAATATCAATCATACATACATAAAAGCGATACAAGAACTATACAAAGGGTCAAAATCTCAAATTAAAATTGGAAATCGACTTTCAAAAGAATTCCTGGTAACGATAGGCTTAAGACAGGGATGTTGTATTTTTCCAACTCTTTTTAAAATATATATCGCAGTAGCTCTAAAAAACTGGAAACGCAAAGTACACGGCATGGGAATACAACTTAACGACCGATTTACCATATACACACTACAGTTTGCTGACGACCAAGTAATTGTAGCTAATGATAAAGAAGACATGGGGTATATGATGAGAGAGTTAACGGAAGAATACCAAAAGTGGGGGTTAACAGTGAAGGTGGACAAGACACAGTACTTATGTATTGGAAACGAATCAAGTGAATTAGAACTAGAAAATGGACAAACAATATCTCCATGCAATGAATATGTATACCTAGGTGTCACATTTGATAAGACAGAAACAGACTGTAAAGAACTGGAAAAAAGAATAGTAAAAGCAAAAAAGGTTATTGGTTGTCTTACCAGTATTTTATGGAGCAGAGAGATACAATGGTGAAAAGCACGCTGTTGTATGGAATAGAGACTTGTCGCGTAACAGAAAAATAAAAAGCAAAAATGGAAAGTGTCGAAATGGATGCAATAAGAAGATCAATGAGAATATCTAGAACAGATCATATAAGAAATGAGATCATAAAAGAAAGAATAAGAATCGAGGGAAGCATAACGGATGACATCCCAACTAACATTTATAGTAGCGGCTACATGTTCTAAAGGCTTTACTACTTTCTTATAGTAGAAATGTGGTGATCCCAACCAAAATTTGTTACTTTTTAGTTCTAACTACTATTTAGTATCAGGAAATAGTAGATGTTTCGTAAAAACGACCCTCTAAACTACTTCTTAGGATTGTTTCTTGATAGTCGATTCTGTTAGTCTTCTCTACCACAATAGGACGTTGCTAAAGTTTTACTTTCTTTTTAGTCGTTATTTCGTAGTCACCCTGACTTTTATATCCTACTTAATTACCACTAGAAAGTTAAGCTTCATTGGAGTCCCAGACAAGTGTATCCGACAACTACATTATAACTTTAATTTTTACCACAAAACTTTGTGTCATCATAGTAACATTTGATGTAACAATGTAGACAAAATAACTTTTTGGATCAACTTTAAAGCCGCAACTACTTTGACTTTTTTTTAATGTCGATCTTTTAAAGTAATCTCTCCTTCCTGTTTCTACTTTGAAAACGTAGACTTTTTGAAGTCGCATCTTGGTCGCACACATTCTTAACCCTACTTTTTGTGGCTCCTTTTATAATATGGGAATATTAGGAATAGTTTTGCAAATATTTTTTTAACTACCTTGAGCAGTCAATTTTTTCGAGCTCATTGTTTGACCATTTTGCAAAACAATCAAAATGCAAAATATTGATCCAAAGTATCGAGTACCGCACACGGATTTTAAGAATTCCCTGGTCCATGCTTAATCTACATCCTTAATCTTTTACGCTACTTGTTGCTGTTCTATTCTTGTACTGTCTTTACGGTCGTTCGTGGTTTGTACTGTGGCACCACCCTATCGCCATCGTAACCCTCTTGTGCTGACGTGTCGTGTCTCACTGTGATTCATTTTATGTGTTGAGCTTGGGTCATTGTCTTTTTGGTTTTCTTCAAATTTGTGCTGTTGTTAAAGCTTGGTTTGAAGTGAATAAACTTAAATTTCTGCTGTGTACAATGTGCCAGGCTTTATTGCAATAGGTCCCTAATATCTAATTTATGCACGGCCCCTACAATAACCTCTGGGATATGCTAGACTTCATCTAGGAACTTTTGCGCTTTTTGCGGCTAATAAAAAAACAAGGTAAATATATCGTGGTTACATGCGGATTTCTAAGCGATCTAACAAGTCTCAGAGATTGTTTTTTTTACTTATAGGGCTTATAATAATAAAAATTACTGAATATTGACAATGCCAAAATATCTAAAAACAATAGAACATACTACATACGAATTGTGAGAGCAATGTGTAAATAAAAAAAGTAACAATAAGTTGATTTCATTGATGTGACTACGTTCTTTTAGTTCCTTGACCAACACTTCCTAGAAATTCTAGAATAGAAATCATGCTCCCGACTGCAACATACATTTTTAAAAAACACTTTTTATTGGCACTTCATTTATTGTTCTAATGGAATTTAATTTATCTTGTTTTTGTTTTAAAACCTACCACAAATTCACGCTCGTACATAAGCTATAAGCAGTGGTGCTGTTGTTGACAGAAACGGCAAATGACAAGTGGCGACACCCCAATAACTTGAGGGTAGTAGTTATACTTATCGCGTGGTTCCTATCACTTTGTAGACGTTTTCTAGTGGCGAAAGCTAGTTAATAATACGTTTCTGCAACGAAGGAGTAGAAATTCGAGTGTGTTATCTTGAACTAAAAAGGAATGCCGACATAAAAGTCGTAAGTGACACGTTGCCGTAACTTAGGCTCACTTTCAAGTAACCCTTTCGACTATCAGGGAATATAGTTTGGGACGCCATGTTTTTATGTAAGAAAGAAAATTTAATATTATTTTTGTCGTTTTATGAGCTCATATTAAAGAACTATACTATTGTATAAACAAATTAGTTGAAGCTTACCAAAAATGCTCTTCTTAAGCACCATTTGTTGGAGTTAACTGTCGATTATAAAAACATAACCTCCAAAATCACAATTCCATCAGCTACCCGAAAACGGCTCAATTTTACGGGCGCACCGGTTTTTTGCAATATATATAATGCATGTTATACAAAAAACTTTGCGTCGCACTCGAATTTTGATCCTCTGCTCGTAAATTCTCACACTTTTGGATAACATAGTACATATTATAACCATAACCAAATAAAAAAACTAAGCGAGTCTGTTTACTGTTGTGTCCACCATATTGTGTAAGAATTCTACCAAAAAGAAACGATTATATTATTTGCAACTACATCGCAACTTTTATGCCATTACGGAAAAAAAACAGCCTTTACGACGTAGTAGATACCTGGCTACGACGTAGTAGTGTAGTTGTTACTACAGTGACTTTAAACACTTGGCCAAGTAGTTATAACCAGAAATTGGTTCCCCACTTAGGGAATTATAACGTCGCTGTATGGTATACTGAGACGTAGCGGGAGTACGTTACGGTTACTTTTAAGAAATTCTTTCTAGTTGGGGTTTCGTCGTTACAATGTTAAATGTTTGTTGGGATCACTAAAAGGCAACTGATATGGTACGGCCATGTACAACGGATGAGCGACGAAAGATTACCAAAGTAGGTCCTAGAATGGCAACCAATAGGGCGCAGAAAAAGAGGGCGTCCTAAACTGGAATGGCAACAGTCAATCCAAAGATCAATGAGTCAAAAAAACCTGACGGAAGATGACTGTTAGGATCGAAGGAGGTGGAGAATAGGCGTCGGACAACGTAGAAAAACGTTCTAAACCGACATAGTAGTAGTAAAAGGTATTTATCCTAAGGTAACTGATAATAAGTGTTTTTAAGCTAAGAAAAGAGATAGCGTTAAAAGCCCGGAAGCCATTATCAGTAGCCTTAGCCTTAGATTTATAGAACAGCTAGAGATTGGATTTCACAACCACCCAAAATAGAAAGAGTGGGTAAACCAAGCGTTTGACATTACTATTGAAAACGTGCTAAAAATAGTTGGGCACTGGTAGGCAGTCTAACCAACCGGAAAATGTCACTTGTTGATATTTTTGTTAGAAAATAAAGAAATTCTCGGACTTTTCCTACTCTAATAAAAAATGTAATGTTTTAAGGACCTGAGCAGTTTTTAACAAATAGATTTCATCCCAAAACAACAAATAAACAACAGCGGTTGACAAGCCTTTGACATTTCTAAACCAGAGAACGAAATGTCAATGGTTAAAAAGGACGGGGCGGCGGCCATTTTTGATTTGGCCCTTTTACTTTTGTCAAATACAATCCGTGACCATTTATACAAAATGGAACATTTTATTATTTTTATTTATTTATTTTACATCTGTATAATTAGGTGGATACAATATATTAAACTATCATAATTCCAAATTTATTGTTAATACGATATTTTAAACAGTGTTGATGACGCAAATTGATTTTAGCCTAATAAGCATTTATTGTATATATAAACAGTCGATTTCCAATTAATAAAACAGATCGAAACTGATTGTTTTTTTTTTGCATTATTGGCCCAAGTCTATTTTCGGCCTAGCATACCTGCTAGCAGAGCGTGAGACTGCGTTTTGGTAATTATTGTTTAACTTTTTAGTAGCAAGTGCACCGTCTGGTTACTATATAGTTCTTACTTGAACCTATAGCAGGTGCTTCGCCTGGTTATAGGTCTTTTACTCAAAACTCGTAGCAAGTGCCTAGTCTGGTCTTATTTCCGACTTACAGCAAGTGCACTAATCTGGTTGTAAGTCATTTTTAACTATCTTTTTTGCCTTATTGCAAGTGCAGTGACATAAGTCCGGTCTGGTAATAAGGCCCCTTTCTCTCCTCTACTGTAAAAACCAAGAGTCTTAGTAAATTAGCCTTGGAGCGACAAAGCCTAAAGTATACATGCTTGCCAGAACGCAGTCTCACGCGTTGCTAGCAGATATGCTAGGCCGAAAATAGACTTGGGCACAATAATGAGAAACAACAATCAGTTTGAATCTGTTTTAATAATTGCCAATCGATTGTTTATATTTACAATAAATGCTTATTAAGCTAAAATCAATTTACATCATTATCACTGTTTAAAATATAGTGTTTACAATAAATTTGGAATTATAATAATTTAAAATATCGTATCCACATAATTATACAGATGTAAAATAAATATATAAAAATAATATGTTCCATTTTGGATAAATGGACCATGAACACAGATTTTTATTTTACTTTCTTGTGCTTCTAAACGGGGAAACCACTTTGAACATAATTTATAAGCATTAGCTGCAGCTGGATTAATTTTTATTGTAAAACTTACTGATAGAGCTATCTTTGTCGCTGCTGGTGTCCAAATCCTTTTTGGTGTCCTCAACAGAACCTGCTTCTTGATTGTTTGGAAGCCAGCTGCCGCACTCCAGACAGCCTTCGCCGAATTTAGTGTTCGACTTGCAGCACAACCATTTGCGCCCGTTCCAGGGTGCAGGATGAAAATAGTAACGCAGTACGCGATTGTTTATGCAAACTGAAAAAAAAAATGGAATTGGAGATGTTTTGAATATACTTAAGGCAACGGCACATGGAGGTCAGCTGGTCTAATTTAGACGATCAAAACCTTAATATGGAACTATTGTCTATCATAACCACTAAATCTTAAAAAGTGCCCAATTACCTTATTAAACAACCCTAATGCAGAAAATCGATAAACTAACTCGTCACTTGTCACGACGACAAATCAGAGGCCGCTTGATAGCCTGTGCCTGTATAATGATCCGCACTTATTCCTCGCGGAAAGGCGATTTTCAAAAGTGCTCCAAGTTGGTAAACCAAACTTCTTTAATTTTTACCATTAAACCATTTGCAGTTTCAATTTGCTTATTAAAAAAATTAGATAAAAGTTGTGTATTGAATTATAAATTTTTTTTAAATATGTATTAATTATATTGGACTGAAAAAATCCGTATCATTATGTATCAATTGCGTTTGTGACTTTATTAGTTTCGTTCCATCAAAGCGTGGAACGGTTATAGAACGGTACGAAAAATCCTGTTTGCGTTCCAGGTCGACGTTGAACTGTTATGGGACAGTCAGTTTTCCGTTCCATCAAGCAACCTAAACTGGTTTCGGACTCCTCTGAAAGACAAGAATTGCAGACAGGCGTATTAGAAGGCGCGGAAAAATTGTATGTAAAACAGACACATTTCTAGTTACATCACCTGAGATAATAATATACCATAAAATTACATTAAACTTACATTTGTCTGAGAAAATTCAAAAAACAGTGAATAACCCAAAAAATTAAAATTTTTGTCAAAATAAATTGAGTTTCACAACCAATTTTAACACATGACAAAATGCCGGGGAAGCCACGTAAATATACAAATATTTTTTAAATTTCAAAAAAAAAAAAATTGCAACATCTGCAGCATCTGTTGATTTTTTTTGCAAGGGCCTCTTAATTTTTATTACTACGGGACTGCGGATCGTGTAGGTATACCACATGAAAAAAAGCTATACTGACCATAGGGTGCTTGCTTAGAAAAAAAAAACTAGTTTAGCAGGTGATTGGATAGGAATAGAAACATAACGGTTTACCTTGATCGCAGCAAATCCCGGTGACCTGTGAACTAAAAGTTAAAAGAAGAAGGATAACACCGGAAGTAAAATTTTACACCAGATTTGGCGGAAGAACAAACGACTTCGCTTTAAGGCATCGACATTAAGGTCATTACTAAAGTACAAGCTACAAAATGTGATTTTCCTAACTTCTTAGAAGTATCACGATCTCTATTTCCTAAAAATGAATAAAATCGCAAAAACCTTGTGAATATTAAGGCTTTCTATAATATGTAGGTAATTTTACAAATATTTTATAAAAATCAAATTAGAAAATACAAATAAATAAATATATAAATTTCACATAAAACTTGTGATATTAGAAAAAATAAATATATTTTCACAAGTTTCCAAAAATATGTGCTAATGCAAGTTCGTTTTAATTTTTGGTATATTTAGTTTATTAGACAGTCTGTAGTGGTTTATAGTTTGTGAATACAGGGTGTAACTAAATAAGTGTAAAACATTTAAGAGGGTGATTCCTCATCAAAAAAAGATATCCTTCACAATTAAAACTCGCAATTGTTGAACACGATACGTCAATTTATTTCGACAAATTATGTACAAAAACACGCACTTAAACTTACTAATAACTTGCTAACAATTCACTACTTTAATACGCCTATTAACTTCGCGTTAACATCTAGCGATCACTACCATTGGTTATCTCTGACTGCCCGATGCACGACGTCCGGCCCTATATATAACGGGCTGCCTACTATTCGAGAATTTTCCATCCTTGTTCGATTCGGAATTATTCCAACCTTTTCTAGAACACGAACCGTTCGCATACCAGTTTGTCACAGATAACGCAACTAAAACCTAGATTAAGAATACAACCATAAAATACGTCAACCTAATACTACACTAAACCTAAATAAATTCTAACTATAAAATTTAAATAACTTAAATTTGTAACACTATCCTCTTCTTCAGGTTTGATCGTCTCGATCAACATTTCCCAGGTAAGGTTTTAGTCTGTCTAGATGAACAACTTTCATCTTGGACTTTGGGCTTTTCTGGATTCGGTAGACTACATCATTAATTCTCTTAACAACTTTATAAGGCCCTTCCCATGGTGGTGTCAACTTAGGTGATCTTCCTTTCTTGCGTTGAGGATTGTATAGCCAGACTTGATCATTCTCTTTGAACCCTGAAGAGTTTGCTTTCAGGTCATATCTCGCTTTCATGCGGTCACTGGCTATTTCTATTCGCTCTCTAACCACTTCATGGATATCGTGCAGCTTTTGCCTTAAACGTTCGACATAGTCATTAACCTCTAAGTGTTCTTCTTCAGGTGAACCAAACATGATATCACATGGTAAACGCAGTTCTCTACCAAACAGGATACTAGATGGAGTAGCTCCTGTCGTATTGTGAATGGCGGTTCTATAGGCCATCAAAAACAATGGAATATATTGGTCCCAATTTGTTTGGTGCTCATCAACAACTTTGCAAAGATGTTCTTCTATTGTTTTATTAAATCTTTCAACCATGCCATCTGACTGCGGATGTAAAGCAGTAGTTCGTGTCTTATGTATTCCTAAAAGGTCACAGAGATTCTGGAAGAGCTTTGATTCAAAGTTTCTTCCTTGATCTGAATGTAGTTCCAAAGGAATGCCAAATCGGCTGAAAACATCATTTACCAGAACTTCTGCAACTGTAGCGGCCTCTTGGTTAGGCAAAGCAAAAACTTCTGGCCATTTGCTAAAGTAATCCATGACAACAAGGATGTATTTGTTGCCCTTTTTAGTTTCTGAAAATGGTCCGGCCACATCAATAGCAATGCGTTCGAATGGCAGACCTACGTTATATTGTTTCATTTGACCTCTGGACCTTGTTTTGGGACCTTGGCTGGCTGCACAAGTCGAACATCGGCGGCACCAGTTTTTCACATCTTGAAAGTAATTGACCCAATAAAATCGGTTTCGAATTTTGTCCATGGTTTTATTTATGCCTAGGTGCGCGCCTGATTTTCCACCATGGCATTCGGCCATTATATTGTCTACCATGCTCCTAGGAACCACTACTTGATTAATCACAGTAAGGCCATCGGCACTTTCCCAGGCACGTTTAAGGATGTTTTCTTCTACTATCAGTGAATCCCATTGTGCCCACAGTGATTTGAATATCACCCCTTGGTTTGCGATATCTTGCCATGATGGTCGTTAAGTTGTGTGGTTCTAATCGAAGCCGACATCCATTCTTCATCTGGTTCTAACTTTATCTGGCGCATGTAGGTAATTCCTTCTTTCTGGTCAATTTTCCTGCAATGTTTACAATCCTCAGGGCAAGGTCTTCTGGACAATGCATCCGCATTATTATGCACCCTTCCCGCTCGGTGCTTAATTTGATAATGGTATTGTTGTAGCTTTTCTATCCATCTCGCGACTTGCCCCTCAGGTTGTTTCATTTTCATGAGCCACTGTAACGCAACATGATCCGTTCTAATCAGAAACTCTTGCCCATAGAGATATTTGTGAAAGTGATCTACGGATTTAATGATGGCTAGGAGCTCCTTTCTGGTAACACAATAATTTCTCTCTGGTTTGGATAGCTTTTTGCTGAAAAATTCGATGACCCGTTCTTCTCCATCTTGTACTTGGGAGAGTACTGCCCCTATGCCATCGTTGCTCGCATCAGTATCTAATATGAATTTACCTTTTGGAATAGGATATGCGAGAATCGGACTAGAACATAATGCTGCCTTCAGTCTTCCAAATGCTTGGTCACATTCAGTATTCCATCTGTAAGAAGCTTTATCTTCTGTAAGTCTATGTAATGGAGACGCTATTTTGGCGAATCCTTCTACAAATCGTCTGTAGTATGTACACAGACCCAAAAAGCTTCTCAATTCATGTTTGTCACGAGATTGAGGCCATTCTTTTATTGCTTGTAACTTCTTTTCGTCAGTATGGATGCCTTCTCGGGAAACGACGTGACCCAGGAATTTTTCTTGCAATAGACAACATTTCTTTGAGTTTAATTTGAGATTGGCATTTCTGATTCTTGAAAATACTTCTCGTAAATTGTCTAGATGATCTTGAAATGATTTCCCCATTACTATGACATCATCCAAATATACCAGACAGGTTTTCCAAGTAAGGCCTCGTAGAACGACTTCCATTAGTCTTTCAAATGTAGCTGGAGCATTGCATAGGCCAAATGGCATCACATTAAACTGATAAAGTCCACTTCCAGCAGAGAATGCAGTCTCCTCTTTATCCTTTTCAAAGATTCCTACTTGCCAATACCCACTTTTTAGGTCAAGAGTAGAAAACCAACATGATCCTGCCAATGTTGAAATAAAATTTCGGACTTCCATTGTCTTTATTTATTTTAAAACACGACGTTTCGGTTAGTAAGTATCTCTAACCGTTATCAAGTGTAAACTAAACAATCTAGTCTCTAGGCTACTACTTATACTACTTGGTGTGCAGTCAGGTGTGACGGCCCGCCCCCTTTTTTAATTCTAAGACGCCTGTTTTCCTTAAGGAGTGGTTTCCATATGTTTGGTATGTCCGTGCTTGGTTGACTGAAAACTTCTTTATTCTGCATTATATACGCAGCTTCAATAATTTTTCGTTTTCGCCAATGCGACTCCTTATGTAAAACTTTAGCTTCTGACCACTGAATCCTGTGATCATTTGACCATGCATGATCTGCTAAACCGGATTTTTCAATATCCCCTTTTTGGGTACTTTTTAGATGTTCATTTACTCTAACCTGAAGAGGGCGTTTCGTTTCACCTACATATGATTTACCACACTCACACGGGATTTGGTAAATACATTCCTTATTATTTGAGGGATTGTCTGGTTTTGTTTTAGTTACAAAACTTCTTATCGTATTTCCCGAAGAAAATACTGTTTTTATATTATAGTGTTTAGCTATTCGTCTTATGTTTTCTGAAATCCCTTGAACATATGGAATGTTAATAACACCTAACGGATTATTATTTTGAGAATTTGGTACATTTAGTTTGTTTTTAATTTTAAATATCGTTGAGTTTATTAATTTCTCGGAATAACCATTCTGTTGTAAGTCCTTTTTAATGTTGTTAATTTCTGTGGTTAATTCTTCATTATTACTACAAATATTTACGGCTCTTAAATACAAACTTCTTATAACTCCTTGTTTTGTTGCAACAGAATGATTAGACTTAAAATTTAGGTACTGTCCCGTGTGTGTAGGTTTCCTATATACAGTGGTTTGAATGTTTCTGTCTAATCGTTTGACAAGAACATCCAAAAAAGGTAAGGCCGAATCTTTTTCAATTTCCATGGTGCACTTGATTGTTGGTCTAATACCGTTTAAATGGTGTAGAAAATTTTGTAGTTCGTCATCATTTTCCGGCCATATAATAAATGTGTCATCCATGTATCGTAGCCATAGTTTTGGTTTGACTCTTGCTGTGTTGATCGCATGGCCCTCGAACCACTCCATGTAGATGTTTGCTACCACTGGCGAAAGAGATGAACCCATTGGGAGTCCATCATTTTGCGCGTAAAACTTATCTTTCACTTGAAAGTAAGAGTTACGGAGACAGAGCTCCAAAAGATCCATCACCCCCTCCACCGAACGCTATCGGTGGAGGGGGTGATGGATCTTTTGGAGCTCTGTCTCCGTAACTCTTACTTTCAAGTAAAAGATAAGTTTTACGCGCAAAATGATGGACTCCCAATGGGTTCATCTCTTTCGCCAGTGGTAGCAAACATCTACATGGAGTGGTTCGAGGGCCATGCGATCAACACAGCAAGAGTCAAACCAAAACTATGGCTACGATACATGGATGACACATTTATTATATGGCCGGAAAATGATGAAGAACTACAAAATTTTCTACACCATTTAAACGGTATTAGACTAACAATCAAGTGCACCATGGAAATTGAAAAAGATTCGGCCTTACCTTTTTTGGATGTTCTTGTCAAACGATTAGACAGAAACATTCAAACCACTGTATATAGGAAACCTACACACACGGGACAGTACCTAAATTTTAAGTCTAATCATTCTGTTGCAACAAAACAAGGAGTTATAAGAAGTTTGTATTTAAGAGCCGTAAATATTTGTAGTAATAATGAAGAATTAACCACAGAAATTAACAACATTAAAAAGGACTTACAACAGAATGGTTATTCCGAGAAATTAATAAACTCAACGATATTTAAAATTAAAAACAAACTAAATGTACCAAATTCTCAAAATAATAATCCGTTAGGTGTTATTAACATTCCATATGTTCAAGGGATTTCAAAAAACATAAGACGAATAGCTAAACACTATAATATAAAAACAGTATTTTCTTCGGGAAATACGATAAGAAGTTTTGTAACTAAAACAAAACCAGACAATCCCTCAAATAATAAGGAATGTATTTACCAAATCCCGTGTGAGTGTGGTAAATCATATGTAGGTGAAACGAAACGCCCTCTTCAGGTTAGAGTAAATGAACATCTAAAAAGTACCCAATTAGGGGATATTGAAAAATCCGGTTTAGCAGATCATGCATGGTCAAATGATCACAGGATTCAGTGGTCAGAAGCTAAAGTTTTACATAAGGAGTCGCATTGGCGAAAACGAAAGTTTATTGAAGCTGCGTATATAATGCAGAATAAAGAAGTTTTCAGTCAACCAAGCACGGACATACCAAACATATGGAAACCACTCCTTAAGGAAAACAGGCGTCTTAGAATTAAAAAAAAAAAAGGGGGCGGGCCGTCACACCTGACTGCACACCAAGTAGTATAAGTAGTAGCCTAGAGACTAGATTGTTTAGTTTACACTTGATAACGGTTAGAGATACTTACTAACCGAAACGTCGTGTTTTAAAATAAATAAAGACAATGGAAGTCCGAAATTTTATTTCTACACAATCATTGTCTACGAGTTTCAAACAAAAAACCTGCCAATGTTGTTAATGTGTCGTCTATTCTTGGCAGTGGGTAACTATCTTTCTTGGTCACATCGTTAAGTTTCCTGTAATCGACACAAAATCTTGTACTTCCATCCTTTTTAGTGACCAACACCACAGGAGATGACCAAGGACTTGATGACTCTTCAATAACACCGTCGCTGAGCATTTTATTAATGAGATTGTGAACTTCTTCTTGTTTGGCCAATGGTAGTCTTCTTGGGGGCTGTCTTATCGGTTGGGCATCGCCAGTGTTGATGGAATGTTGAATAAGGTTTGTGCGTCCCGAACTACTCTTAGTTTCAAAGATATTACTTTGTTCTTCTATAAACTCTCTCGCTTTACGAAATTCTTCTGGAGTGAGATGTTGCCAAGTTGACTGAAATTGCTGAAGTACCTCCGTTGGTAACTTACTTTTATCCTCCGAAGTTGGCTCTTCACATCTTGTTACTTTCTGGACTGGCTCAAATAATGCTACCACCTCCCCCTTATTAATTTTGACACTATTTGGGAAAATATTGGCGACTCTAATCGGGATGTCTTTATCGGTTTTAACTAGTGACTTTGCAACGAGGTAGGTGTTGGATAATTTCTGTTGGCTTATGAGTCCGACACAGCTTGATGTTTTACTTTCTAGCCTCCCAAAAATTATGGTCTCACTGTTACCGACCAGTCTTGTTGTACATACTGCCACGACCTTTATTGGTTCTTTATTGAAGTGACTATTTGACAAAATGAACTCTTCATTCCCAAATCTCAGGGTATTAAGTTTATTATCAAACGCAAATCCATGTTTACTTATCAAGTCCATTCCCAAAATAAATTCGTCTTCTATTTCAGCAACCAATACAGTGTGGCGAATCTTCAATCTTCCCAGCTGTAGGTCTATGTCTGTCTTCCCCAACACGTCGGCGGATTCTCCAGTCACAGTCTTAAGTGTTATTTTCTTTTCTGTTGGTCGAATTTTATATCTCGTTGCAATTTTGAACTTAAGCAATGATATGGCAGCACCAGTGTCTACTGTTATGTTAACTTGTCTTCCATTTATAAGTCCGTCGATGTTAAGACTGTCAGCAGTATGTTTTAAGCTCTTAATTGAATAAATTTTGGGGGCTACCCTTCCATTAGTTAACACCCGCCTTTCCGTGTTGAAAAGTTTTAGTTTTTCCTGATCTCCTCTTCTGTACTTTGTCCCGCTAGATGGTAGGCGAGACCTCATTTGGACACGACAATTGCGTTGAATGTGCCCTGTAAGTCCGCACCTAAAACACTTTACATTTGGAGGGGATCGTCTGCTTTCTTTTAAAGAGTCAATCTTCTCTTTCAGTGATTGAAGAATTTGGCTTAGCGTCTTTGAGGGAACCTCTTGTTCCTTGCTCATTTCTTCACGCTCGTGAATTGAAACAGCCCTTACATTTGGCCTGGACATATTATTTGATGACTCAATTTCAAGGGCTCGAATCAACGCTTCACTGCTGCTATGGAAGCGTTCTCGGCGAAGTAACTTTGCTACGTCTGTGTCTCTCAAGCCATTAATGAAGCGATCTACCGTGAAGGGATCTCTGTAATTTTCTGGCATCTCTGGGTAAGCCAAGTACATCAGCCTCCTGATATCTGCTTCATACTCTTGCAATGATTCTCCTGGTCTTTGCTGACGAATATTTAATTCTGACCAATGTAAATTTCGCAAGTGTTCGTCTCCATACCTTCTTTCGAACGCTGCCACTAAAGCGTTATAATTCTGTTTTTGTTCGACTAGAATGGACCGTAAAAGTCCCAGAGCAGGTTCTCGCAGAGCTACTAACAAAGCTCTAGCTTTTTCGTCATCATCCCAACCATTTGCAGCAGCGGCAGCTTCAAACTGTTGTTTGTAAGTAGACCAGGAAGACGTACCATCAAAATTTGGAGGCTTAATGTTTTGGTTGGAATTCACAACACATCCCTGAGCTTTCATTTTGTTGTGTTCTTTTTGGAGCTGTATAAGCTGTTTTGACACGTCCTGGAATTTTTCTTCCATGGTTTGAAAAACTTCTTCCCTAACATTTTGTACCTTTTCTTCAACATTATGTACCTTTTCTTCTACATTCTGCAATTTATTTTGTACCTTTTGTTCCACACTATGCATTCTTTGAGTTATTTCTTCCTTAAGATCTTCGGTTGCAGTCTTAAACTCTTCTCTCAGCTGTTCGGAGTTGCTCTTTATTTGGTCAAAGTTTTCCTGCATGTTGTTCTGATTTTGTTCGATGGTCTGTCTCATATCATTCTGATTTTGTTCAATAGTGTGTTTCATGTCGTCCATGGTGTGTTTCATATCGCCCTGGTTTTGTTCAATGGTCTGTTTCATGTCGTTCTGGTTTTGAGCCATTTGAGCTGCTAGAGCCTGCATCATTTTAGTTAAATCTTCCATCTTGGCCGATCTTTGTCTAGTAAGCATCAACTTCGTGATAAATCACTTAAAACGTGCATTTTAGGGCTACAAAGCGAATGTCGGTTTTTCAATATCTCCTCTAATTCTTAAATAGAACCTAATGGAATGTTCTGGAATATACTGGTAAATGCTACTCTTTCTGCTACTAGGCAAATGTAGAAGTCACTTTTTGATTATCTCTTTTGGTTCTCGAATAGACCGTCGTAGAATGTTTTGGAATATTCTAGAAATAATTTCTAATTCTTACTTTTAAAATAACTAAGCTACTGTCGAAGTCGGTATTTGTATATCTCTTCTAGTTTTTGAATAGAACGTCGTAGAATGTTATGGAATCTTCTAGAAATTCTTTCTAATTCTTACTTTTGAAATAACTAAACTAATGTCGAAATCGGTATTTGTATATCTCTTCTAGTTTTTGAATAGAACGTCGTAGAATGTTATGGAATATTCTAGAAATTCTTTCTAATTCTTACTTTTTAACTTAACTAAGCTAATATCGAAGTCGATTCTTAAATATCTCTTTTGGTTTTTGAATAAATCAATATCGAACTTCTTCGAATATTCTGGAAAAATCACTTACTGTTTTTCTGTCCAATTGTCCTAGCCGGTGGTACTATGTAAGGGTAGTCTTTGCACTATTCAGTTCTGAATATTCTGGCAAAATCACTTACTGTTCTTCTTTTCAATTGTCCTAGCCGGTGGTACTATGTAAGGATAGTCTTTGCACTATTTATTTCTTTTAATCTCACTTCTGACACCAATTGTTACGGGTTCACAACAACAATTAAAACTCGCAATTGTTGAAAACGATACGTCAATTTATTTCGTCAAATTATGTACAAAAACACGCACTTAAACTTACTAATAACTTGCTAACAATTCACTACTTTAATACGCCTATTAACTTCGCGTTAACATCTAGCGATCACTACCATTGGTTATCTCTGACTGCCCGATGCACGACGTCCGGCCCTATATATAACGGGCTGCCTACTATTCGAGAATTTTCCATCCTTGTTCGATTCGGAATTATTCCAACCTTTTCTAGAACACGGACCGTTCGCATACCAGTTTGTCACAGATAATGCAACTAAAACCTAGATTAAGAATACAACCATAAAATACGTCAACCTAATACTACACTAAACCTAAATAAATTCTAACTATAAAATTTAAATAACTTAAATTTGTAACAATATAAAGAAACTTCATTGGAGCATCCCTTGTTAAGATACAGCCCCTTAAAGGGGATACATAAAATTTTCTACTACCGAAAAGACACTTAGCCGGTAATGAATTTGGTTTACCCCATGGTTGTAAGGGGTGGAAAACGCAACCCCTAAAATTTATTTCCAATGTAATTTTTTGTCTTATTATTTGTTTTCCATTTAAAAATGTATTTCCGATAGCCTGTTTCATTGTAAATAAAAAATGTCTCTTGGATTTTTTGCCCAAAACAAACCAGTTTGCAGCAAAAAATTATTTCACGAACAACTACAGAGATACATCGTCATAAATGTTATGGGGCGGTATCTTAACAAGGGATGCTCTAATAAAGTTTCTTTATATGAAAGATCCTATCTTTTTTTCGATAAGGAATCATCCCCTTAAATGTTTTACACTTATTTGACACCCCGTATAAATTAAATTGATGTAATTTTATCTGCATTAAAGAACTAAAATTAAAAATATATTATGATAATCCTATGTAATTGTGTAATCCTTTCTGTGTGCAACTTTAATTTCGTGCTCTCGAATTCATACGTTGCCTTCGATTTATCTTTAAGCGAGAAGCCAAACCTACCCTTTCTTTTAGTCACGTGATTTTGAATTCAACTCTCTCGCATATGATGCCGTGCCTGAAGTAAATCGGACAGCATTCGGTTTTTGGACAGTTATTTGGTCGTTCCATCTAACCCAAACCGTTTTAAAACAGTCCTCGAACTCCTCGTACTGCATTGCGCGCGCATTGGGATTTTTTGGACGGTTCTATGACCGTCGAACTGTTTGATGGAACAAAACTATTATTTCAATCGTGTATCAGTTTTTGTGCTACATTCAGCTGCCGGTTCTTGCCGGAGTATTAGCTATAATTTATTGTTTCAGCGTTGGCGAATGGGATTGACCGTCGTAATTTATTTAACGTGTGGCACAAGACACCGGTTTCACAGGATAAAAATCAATCCATTTTGAACTATATATGTGAAAATAGTGAATATAAAAACTACGATAAAGAATATCAGTGCATGGTAAAAAAACCTTGCAAAATTTCATAGTGAATAATCTATATTTGTTGGTGCAAGAATTATTTGCCAGCTTTTGGCTACTTTTATATTTTAATATTATTTTTCATTTCAAATTTCGCGGGGTATATGCATATGACTTATCCCCGCACCAAGACACGCGCGAGTCTGCGCGAGGAGTCGCAATCGGGAAACCGACAAGAAGCACAAGAAACGCCGTGAATGCAACAATTTTCCCGTTTTTCCTATCTTCCAAGCGACCAAAACGACTGCAACTGGATGAAAACTAAGGTAGGTGCACTTTAGATATTTTATATGCATCGTTTTTACTGATTTCCTTTCAATAAACTTTACAATTACGTTTTTCAAATTCTTATCTCAAAATTTGGGTATTTCTCGAATGAGTGGTGTAAGTGGTGAACCAGCCAACCTAAACTCAACCCAACTTACGTTTGCACCCTCATTTGATGGTCCTTCCAACCGGTTCCTTCCAATTTACATTTTCAGCATTTATCCTGTAACTTTCCAAACTTACAAATTTCCAAAATTTTCCGTTTTCGGCGAGATTTTTCGTATTTTCTTAAGTCACGTGTGTTAAAAATATCAACTCGGATGAGTTATATATCGAATATACCTATGGAATTAAAAGGTATAGTCGACCAATACAATATTGTAAGCCACGCGCGCGCTGTTTGAATTACTTGACGTGGGTTACACTGCCGGCATAGGCATTGGTCGACATACTTAATCGCGGACTCCGGTAATTTTGTAAACAGCCCGTATAGCATAGGGTATATAGCGCTCGACTCGTGATCCGCAGGGCATGGGATCGAGACTCATTCAACACAAAACTTTTTTCTTTACTAGTTTGGTAATTGGTAATATCAGAGGATAGTTAGTACAACCTTAATTAAAATTTACTAATTACTAATTAATAAATAATTAATATAAATTAAAAATTCTTTAATTTAATGAAACTTTTATTAATTAATTTTTCTTTCATTTTATAAACTAAAATTGGATTTTTAAAGCGTTTTAGAAGTTTTAACAAATCTTTGGTTTTTAGAATAAAAAGGTAATTTTAAAAATCAAAATGTCAAAACCAAAAAAGACATTATTGCTAGACAAGCGTGCTATTTGTGTAAATCAAATAACCGAATCGAATGAGGTCGCGAAACAGGCGACTCTTCGTTCCAGTTCCTTTTCAAATCTAGGTACGAGGATGATGATGACATTCCTTCTTACACTGACTTGTACAGCTTTATCGAAAATCACTGTATAGCCTTGGAGTCTGTCCAACATATGCAGTCAATTGGTAAGCCTCCCTCTAGTTCAAATCATGCTAAGCCCCTGAATAATAATCAGCGGAACTTTAGTCACAATAATTATCCTAAAAATACATCAACTTCATCTTTCAATACTACAGTTTCAAATAATCCCATTCAACCAAATAAACCGTTCAATTCAAATGTCAAATGTCATTTGTGCCAGTCCAATCACGTCCTAGCCAGATGTCCCGATTTCCTAAATAAAAATTCAAAAGAAAGACTTTCCTATGTAAGACAAATTAACTTATGTGAAAATTGCATGCATTTTTCTCATCAAACAAGGAATTGTTCTTCTTCTTATAGCTGCAGAGGGTGTGGCCTTAAACACCACAGTTTACTGTGCCCCCACCCCCGTCAGAACAATACACGTGTTCAGCAGGGTACAAATACTAGTACTCAGGAAAATCCACACTTTCTTTCTGTTTCACAAGGTACTTCCTCAACAAATTGTCACGCCACAACTATTCCCAATCAATCTACTTTTCTTCTTTCAACAGTGGTAGCTGACATTTTGGATTCTAGAGGAAATTACCAACCCGTGCGGATTTTGCTAGATTCAGCATCCGAAGCCAATTTCATTTCGGAAAAATGCCTTAATAGACTAGGTCTCCCCAGAAAACAATTTTTAATTTCCATTCAAGGTCTAAATCAAAAGGCATCTTCGACTACCAAAGGCAAAACTAATTGCATTATTCGACCGCAAGGAAGAATAGATCCTACCTTTCAGTTTGAGGTTTTAGTATTGCCTCAATTATGTTCCAATATTCCCTCTGTTTCTATAGATTCCAGTCAATGAGATCATATTCGGAACATTAAACATTCAGACCAAACTTTCAACATACCTAGCCCCATAGATATTTTACTCGGTTGTGAATTATTTCCCCAGATTTTAAGAAATGGAGTCATCCATGGTCAAAAAGGGCAAGCTAGCGCTTTTAACAGTGTTTTCGGTTACGTCTTGATTGGTAAGGTAGACGCTTCGACTCAATCCAAGCCAAGTGCAGTCGTTAGCTGTTATACATCTTTAGAACCGCCCTTAGAAGTTTGTTTAGAGAAATTTTGGGAAATAGAACAAGTCCCACATCAAGTTCACAGCAGCCCTGAAGATATCCTATGTGAAAAAATCTTTTCGGACACAGTATCTCGTAACGAATCAGGCAGATTCATAGTTTCATTACCTTTCGTTAACTCAGAGCCTACTTTAGGTGATACTTATCCTATTGCTGTAAAAAGGTTTAAATCGCTCGAATTCCGACTTCTTAAAGACCCTGTGCATTATGAAGCATACAAACACTTCATGAAGGAATACATATTATCAAATCACATGATTCCAGTCCCTACACCTAGTTCCAAAGAAATCTTAGACTGTTCATATTTCATTCCCCACCATAGTGTTTTCAATAGGGGAAAAATTCGCTGCGTTTTTGATGCTTCACAAAAGGGTCCTAGGGGTTTATCTTTAAATTATACATTGTGCGCAGGTGCTAAACTTCAATCTGATGTCCGCGAAATACTTCTGAAATTCCGATATCATGCTGTAGTGTTTACTGCAGATGTTGTTAAAATGTTTCGACAAATTCTTGTCACACCTGAGCACACACGATATCAGAATATCTTATGGAGATTCTCTGAAACCGATCCCATTCAAACCTACTCTCTCAGAACTGTTGTCTATGGTCTTAAATCATCATCCTACTTGGCTATACATACACTACAGGAATTGGCTAGATTAGAGTCTAAGAACTTTCCTAATGCTTCTAGAGTTCTGTTAAAAAACGTCTACGTCGATGACGTTTTAAGCGGCCACAATTCCGTAGTTTCGGACATAGATCTAGCAAGAACTCATTTCACTATTACGTCGTGGTGGTTTCGAGCTCAAAAAATGGGCAAGTAACAAACCAGAACTTATTTCATCATTTCCAGAGACGGACACACAAATGTCTATTTCTTTCGACAAAGCAGAGCCTAATTTTGTCAAGGTGCTTGGTCTCCAATGGAATCCAGTGACAGATTCATTTACATATCTTGTTATACCTGACGATAACCCTTGCACTAAACGTGGAATCCTTTCTCAAATAATGAAAATATTTGACCCGTTAGGTTTCTGTTCTCCAGTGTCCTTACTGGACAAGCATCTGATGCAAGATTTATGGAAAGAAAAGATAGAGTGGGACTCTCTTCCGCCCCTTCATATCATAAATACTTGGAATCAGTTTCGCATGGAGCTTCCCGAACTTTCTAATCTTCATTTACCTAGACGTCTTACAATAGACAAACCTACTCGCATAGAATTACACGGGTTTTTCGACGCTTCAATGGTTGGTTATGCAGCCACAGTCTACCTTCGTATTGAAGCATCATCTGGCGAGCTGTTTACTTTTCTTGTTATAGCAAAATCTAAAGTTGCACCACTTAAAACGGTTAGTCTCCCAAGACTGGAACTCTTGGGCGCTACCCTATTGTGTGATCTTATCTCTTTCATTCAAGCAAGTTACGCTGAAACTTTGGTGTTAAATGAAATTTGGGCGTGGTCTAACTCACAAGTGGTCTTGCGCTGGTTATCTGATTCTCCCCATAGATGGGTTACATTCGTCGCTAATCGTGTTTGCAAAATCCAAGAAACTTTACCCCCTCATGTATGGCACTATGTTCCGGCTGCTGAAAACCCAGCGGATTGTGCTTCTCGTGGACTCACACCCAACCAACTTGTTTACCATGACATGTGGTGGAAAGGTCCACCCTTTCTAAGCCTTCCCCGAGAAGAATGGTCTAATGGCTTTCATTGCCAGATCTTTGCGACAGTGATGATTTGGAAGAACGCAAGACATTTCTCACGGTCATGTCAGACCCACATGAGATCGATGTTCCCTTGAATAAACATTCTTCTCTCACGAAAATACAACGAATCATTTCCTACACGCATAGACCAATTTCGAAAATCTATTACTCAGATCATTTGGTAACGGAAAAGGAACTGCAGAATTCCATGATTGTTCTTGTCCGCCATGTCCAACGTACAGTATTTTCAGAACTTATTTCAAAATTTAAAACAAACAAGTTGCTTCCAAAACCCTTTCGTAAACTTTCATTATTCCTGGACCAACAAGACTGTCTCCGAGTAGGCGGTCGCATTAAGCATGCTTCTGAACTTTCTTATTCTGCTAAGCATCCGTTGCTTTTGCCACGTTCACACCGGCTTATTACAATAATTATAGAATAGACACATTCAAAATACTTTCATCCAGATCTCAAAACCCTACATTATCTGCTAAGGCAGCAATTTTGGGTGCTGTCTACTCGATACGCTATTGAAAAGGTAGTTTCTCATTGTATCTTAAGACTTCATCCAAAACCAGCTGTGCAATTTATGGGAGATTTACCTCCTCAAAGGATTTCCCAGTTAAAACCATGTTCCCAGGTTGCCGTGGACTATTGCGGACCGTTTGATATCTTAATGTCAAGACATCGAGGTGCCAAACTTTATAAAGGCTATATTCTTGTTTGCGTTTGTGCTGCAACCAAAGCAGTGCATTTAGAATTAACTTCCGATCTTTCAACAAATACGTTTCTTGCGGCCTTTAAAAGGTTTGTCTCCAGACGTGGAAGGATATCACACGTTTATTCTGATAACAGTACCGCCTTTGTCGGTGCAGATAGGTTACTTCAAACCTACTCAAAGGAAGCATGTGAAAGCTTAAGCATTTCGTGGCAGTTTTCTAGCCCTGGAAGTCCTCACCTAAACGGTTTAGCCGAGGCTGGAGTAAAATCCACCAAGGCTCACCTCAAACGTGTTGTAGGCGAGCAGCGCCTTACATATGAGGAATCTACAACCTTCTTGTTTTAAGTTGAGGCTTTACTCAATAGTAGACCTCTCTATGCTTAAAGTCTAGATCCAAATGACCTCATTCCGCTGACACCAGGTCATTTTCTAACATTGGAGCCTTTAAATGAACACACTTAACACTTTGTCTCGCTGGCAGCTTGTCCAAATACTTCAAGCTGACTTTTGGAAAAAGTGGCGTTTAGAATATTTAAACACACTTCAACAACGTGTTAAGTGGACTGAGAAATGCAATGACATAAAAGTCAACACTTTAGTCGTTATTAAGAACGAGCAAAAACCACCTATGCAGTGGTCGCTCGGACGTGTTGTAGCGCTACATCCAGGTGCTGATGGGCTTACTCGCGTAGTGACAGTAAAAACCGCTACTGGTACTTATCGAAGACCGGTGGTCAAGTTATGTGTCCTGCCCCTGCCGGAGGTAGAACACAAGTACATTTTTCGAAATTTTGCTCAAAATTTTTTATTTTCTTTTCTTTGTATATAATTTTTTTTCTTTTTGTAATTTACTAGAATTAAGGTAAATTTTCATGCATACTTGCTAAGGTTAACTGATCAGCGCTTTTGGCATCAAGCATGTCGAAACGGCTGAATTTCGCCTTTTTCACAATTGTCTTCTTTGTAAAATAAACATTTGTACCTATATTGTAATTTGATTTCTAAATTGTGAAATAAAGACATTAATTATTATTATTATTATTATTTGGGTATTTAGATATAGTTTTTTTTTCGTATCCTTACTAAAAACACACGTGTTCTGGTGGCCGGAAAATGTTGGTGCAAGAATTATTTGCCAGCTTTTGGCTACTTTTATATTTTAATATTATTTTTCATTTCAAATTTCGCGGGGTATATGCATATAATTTATCCCCGCTCCGAGACACGCGCGAATCTGCGCGAGGAGTCGCAATCGGGAAACCGACAAGAAGCACAAGAAACGCCGTGAGTGCTACAATTTTCCCGTTTTTCCTATCTTCCAAGCGACCAAAACGACTGCAACTAGATGAAAACTAAGGTAGGTGCACTTTAGATATTTTATATGCATCGTTTTTACTAATTTCCTTTCAATAAACTTTACAATTACGTTTTTCAATTTCTTATCTAAAAATTTGGGTATTTCTCGAATGAGTGGTGTAAGTGGTGAACCAGCCAACCTAAACTCAACCCAACTTACGTTTGCACCCTCAATATTGATATATAGAATAGCAAGATTAATTCATTTAGTTAAATTTTTCTGAAAAAACTATGTTAAATAAAAAAAGATTTCAGCTTGTTAGGTACACACACTCTCAAAATATCAATTTTCCAAATAATGACTCTAATAATGGATTTAATAAAAGCTTGGGGTAGGGGACAATTCGCCGCGGCCGATTCGCCGCGGGGACAATTCGCCGCCGGCCGATTCGCCGCGGGGACAATTCGCCGCGAGATTTTTTGATTTATGATATTACCATTGGCATTTGTTTAAACATTTTTATTTAGCTTGACTTCATATAATATATTTGTTTATTTGTTTGGTTATAACTTTTTTCAAACTTTTCCAACTAGGTTTTTGGTGGTTAGTATACAATTGAATATTTTTTTTATAAAAGAAATAAATAAAATTATGATTTCCAACTTAAACTTTAAAAAGATCAAAATGGCGGTTCCAAAATGGCGGATTTTCCCATTTATGAACCGATTTGCATCAAACTCGGAACTTTGAGATCTTTCAGATCGCTGATTAATATTTTAAACTTAAATTTGTTTTTTAAAGTTTAAGTTAGAAATAATAATAAGCGACCTGAAAGATCTTAAAGTTTCGAGTGTGATGCAAATCGGTTCATAAATGGGAAAATCCGAAAAGTATATCTTGAAGAGCGTAGGCGAGATACAGCAACCTTGTTTAAGACCTTTATTTACTTGAAAGCCTTTGGTTAGTTTTGCTTTTATTTTAACTTTTGCCTTACTATTGCGGTATAACTCTTTGATGGCCTTAATTAGTTGTACGCTTATGTTTGTATTTTCCAACGCTTTCCAAAGTAGATTTAGTGGCATACTATCATATGCCTTCTCCAAATCGACGTAAAGCAACAATTTTATTGAATGCATTAAACGCAGCAACATATTGCAATAGGTAAATATGATTAATTTTGTCGAATTGCAGGGACAGAAGATCGTGTCCATGTTTTAATAAAGTTCGGCAAGCATTGCGTTGCCCTGGTAATTTTTGGAGACAATGTTCATTTTTTTAGGCCATTCTAAGGCAGTATCTTGCATAAGAAGAGTTACTAAACCTTTCCAAAACAAATGATTGACCAAGCCTTGGAGCAGGCGAGGCTCGGAAATTATACATTTTTGCATATGCTCTTACAAAATATGTCTCTGCAAATCGACAGAAGTAATCATATTTAACTATTGCAATATGTCGCTACGTTTAATGCATTCAACAAAATTGTGGAAAAAAGGTTTTCTTCTGCTAATAATGTTTCTTATGTGGAATATGAGACTGAAATAAAGCATTTAAGAAATATTATTAAACAATTAGGCCCATATTTCTCAAACACTAAAACTCCACATAATACTTAATCACTTTCAAGAAACAGTCGTGTTTCTGCAATGCGGACTAGGAATTTGGTCGGAGCAGGCAGGGGAATATGTCCCCCGAGAATTTTTAATCATTTGGAATAGGTACAACTAAATTCAATTGAGAATCCTCAGTATGCAAAAAATCTTTTAAAGGCTGTAACAGAATTTTCATCAAATCGTTGCTAAACAGAGGCTGATTAATTTTCCTTAAGATGTTATTTTGATATTTCTACCGAAAAGAAAAACATTACTTTTTTATAGAATTATATTTTTGTGTTAATGTAATTTTAATAAAATAATATTATTTATGAATTTATGTATAATTTGTTCACATTTGAAAATCATGATTTTTTATACTGTTTAATAAAAAACAATATAAATAAATCTTTATTTATATAGCCCTATTCTAAAAAAACATAAAAACACACAAAAACGCGAAAAGGAGCAGCCTCGATTTCAAAGTTAGTAGATATATGTACAGAAAGGTGTTCAGAATCCACATATCTTACTGGTCATATCATACTGGTATTTACCCAAAATCTTTAAGACTTTTTTAAAAGTATTTGTAAAAAATCTAAACCTTTAAAATTTTTTACATATTTCTATACAAAATATCCTAGTTTATCAAACAAAACAAAGAAAACCCCAACAGACCCTATATTTATCTTAATATTTGAGTTCAAACACAAAGGTATCGAAAATAGGGCGGTAATAGCTGAATTTACCTTATACCATAACTTTGACGGCACTTACCTAAATGCAGCTTGGCTTTTAGTTTGAAATGCACACTAATACAATTTTAGTTTCACCCAAAAGGCTCATGTTTGACATATTGTAATTGAGTTTCCGCCAACATAATCCAATGAAAGTCAGCAGGGCCGGACGCATATTCATTCTATCACCTGGAATAGCGAATCAGGTGAGACCGAACGTATGCCAGACCTAGGCTCTTATCTATCACTTGTTAAGCAACGCGCCTTCATAACTAGCACACGCAATTGCGAAAATAAGATGTTAGTTCACCTTCAGCTGTGTAGCGAGCCATGTGCTTTTGTCTTATTTTGCAAAAAAGATGAGCTTATTTTTACCCCCAACATATAGTTACCATCACATTGATAATTGTTCATTCAGAGTGAACTTGTATTCACTGTTTAGGGTTCGGTTCGGTTCGGAACAATGGTTCGGTTCAGTTTGGAACAATGGTTCGGTTCGGTTCCGGACAATGGTTCGGTTCGGTTCGTATTATTTTTACCACCTTATCAAAATCAGCTTGGCAATACTTGCGTGATGACAGACACACACAAAAATTGTGAAAATTGAATTTTTGATATCTAAGTAGGTATTTAAAAATTATTCAATGTACTAAAATATCGCGATTGCACATGCTGGTTATGAAGACGCGTTGATAACATCTGATAGATAAGAGCTGCGCTCGAGCTCGCTTGATACCAAGTGATAGATATGAATATAACATGTGATGGATAAGAACTGAGCTCGGGCTCGTTCGAATCGCTATTCCAGGTGATAGATATGAATATGCAGGCCGGACTGGGCCTAAGAATCGGCCCGGGCGCCAAATAAGGTTACCAGCCTCGACCTCGCATTAAATATTTTAAAAAAACAGTACTCATGACCGTGACATAATTTGTCCCTTTTTGTGTCGGTCAGCGGGGAATGAATTTTAGTACCCGTAAATAAAGAAAAGAAACATTTTTTCGTGACTAAGCGGTTATAGAAATGTTTTGTTTCTATTTTATTTTTCCGTGGGTAGCTCGAAAGCTGTACATTCACGGGGGGCCCAGTGTTGCCAGGTTAAATTTTGAACCATTCCCAGATTATATTTCAAAAATCAAAGGATGCCAGACAAAGTTTCCATTGAAAGCTTGTTTTTTATTTTGGATTTAAGTTAATGGTTGAAAAAATTCTTTCTTGAATGTGGTAAACTCACAATATCAAATATAAAATTACAGAGTGTGGGCAACATAAACCCACATAGCACAATCACGTGTTTAACACGTCAAAAAGGCGTGAGAAAAAAAACGTTGATTTTAAAAGCTGCTAGAAAAAAAACGTTTATTTCATATATGAAAACAAGCTTAATAGGTCATTCATTAACGTTATAAAAAATAACGTTGATAAAAACTGCGTTTTAATAACGCCTTTATCAAATTAAAACAGCAATGTTTTACGTTAGTTTCAAGTGATTTTTATCAACGTTAAAATCACATTAGATTCACGCCTTTTCTACACGAATTTTAAAACGCGACTTGTATGACTTTTCTACCGAATATTTTTGAGATTTTACTAGCAGCATCGCCACCTATAGTCGGGATTTTTCACTTTGACGAAATCTATCAGGCAGTGGCCTCTAAACTCCAAAAACCTGTTAAGGGACTGATCCACGATCACGACGCATCTGTTATTAATATATTGGGTATTTATCCAATTAAATCGTTTTTCTTAAATTTCCCCTTTTACACCAAAATCTCTTTATCCCTACCATACTTCGAAAATCCCTAGATTCGGGATAAATCCCTAGACCTGGCAACACTGGGTCCAAGATTTAATATCAGATCACTGCATGGTCAATGTGACACCCTTGTAACGCTATAGGACGGTATATAAATCTTATCTTACGATATTGGTTAGAGAAATGATAAATATTGCCTGCGTGCGTGTTCTGATGAGTCCCTTAAGGATGAAACAGTTAACTGTTAAGACTTAATAGGTGTACGTTAGATCTTGGACCCCCGTGGGTTTACAGCTTTGGAGATACCCATGGAAAAATATAAGAGAAACAAAAGCTTACTATACCCGCTTCGCCACGAAAAAATAAAAACTATCCCGTCTATCCTAGTCTTACCTTCCCTTATGGCCAAAATCCAATCGATCCTGTCCAATGACTGGAACGCAATTAAAAAAAGCGTATAGTCCTCGTCTGCCTGATATCCAACTGAAAAATAAAAATGTTATTACAGTTTAAAAAAACATTTTCAAACTAATAAGATCCTTTCATTTCGAAATTTGTATTGGAGAAGATTCAGAGTGAGTTTTAAAGCTAATATATTGCGTACTTTTAGGCGCCTATCTGCGGACTCTTAGCTGGGCACTAAGCGTCTTTTAATTTTTGTCGTGCTTTTTTTTTAGTTTAGAGTTTTTTGTTTGTTTTTGTACGAGTTTTTGTTACTAATAGAGTAAACAAAATTAGTTTAATAAAGCAGTTTTGAAATTTTGTTTTTATTATTTTTGGCAAGCGATTTTCTATTAAGTGCGTGCCCTTACCCGCCTTTACCCTATACCATTTTCTCTTATTCCATATATTGAATAACAAAACCTTTGCGTGACGACAAAAAAAAGTCTTACCCAAAAAGGGATAATGTTCGGATCCTGGATCACAACCGATTTCTTCTGTGGTGAAAAACACTGTGGCCGCTTCGATAGTGTGCACTCGTTCGAGTTCTATGCGCCCTTTTTCTTTCCGCTTCTGTAAAAAAACGTCGGAATAAGATTCCCTCGTCATAACAAATGAACTATCTCAGTGGTGGCTTTTCCATACATTCATTTAATCAATGACCTCCCAGAAAAAATGTCTGTAATAATCAATTTAATAATCTATGATCGAAAATATTATTTTCTATACAGGGTATCCCAAATAAAAGCAACTACATGGGGATTTCGGAAACGGTAAGAGATACGAGTTTGTTTAAATGATAAAAAAGTTGGGCTATTCTAAGCCCAATCAGATGCCGTATCAAAATTAAAAATATCTACAGGGGTTTTTAAAATATCGAGCAAAAACTAAAAATTGTGTTTTTTGAAAAATTGAAATATCACCGCCATCTTGCAAACAAATTTAATGAAATTTGGTAGTTTTGGTATAAGCAACTACGGCCAATTGAATGACGTTAACAATTTTTTTCTAGGCCTTCTAGTTTTTTTGAAACCATAGCCAACTTTGTTATTTCTTATGACCGCCATATTGGATTTATACTTCAATAAAGCATAAAAGGAGCTTTTCAACCGTGTATAATAAGCCTATCTTTGGATGACGGAAAATGTGAATTTATTTAAAAAATAGCTGTTTACTTAGTTGGCTGTGAAACAAATGCCGTAGTTGTGTTTGTTGTCATACCTACGTAACTATCTGTCAAAACGTTGTCATTTATTTGATTAATCTGTTGGAGTTTTAAAGTATCTAAATTACTTAAGATTTTTTTTGAGTCACATTATCAATCAAATTTAATTATGTGTATTTTTCTTCATTGGCATCTCTCGTATTGCACCCTCAAGTTTAAATCTTGTTAGATAGGCCACCAGTAATTAGCGTCGCTTCACAACCAGATTCTGTGTACTGTCGAATTCCATAGACATGTCGTTCTTTCTTTCTATTTTTCGCAATTAGTAGGCGACATAATATATCTCTGTTAAATTATGCAGTGTACAGAATGTATACCCAGGCGCGCGTTTCTTATATCGTTTACCGGTCAGAGCCGACTGACGCCCATTGCGAATTACGATTATCCCTCTTTGTCTATAAAACATATGAAAATCAAGCACGTAAAAGAACGGCAACGTTGCCGAAATTTTCAATTTATTTAGGCTATAAGCCTGGAATTTCAAATTGCCATAATTATGGCACCATAAACGTATAGATGTTTTCTTTGTACGCTGTTGGCATTTCTAGTCTTAAAGCCCCCCCCCCACATCAACTTTTTAAAATATAAAAAATAATAATCTTCACTAAGTTTAAGTTGGACAGTGGACAAAAGCCTGTTTTGTGTTCTGTAGGCAAAATTAATTAAAAAGTTCCGAAAACAACTAGGGAAAAACTAAAAAACCAATACCAGTGGAAACCCGCCAGGAAAATATAGGATTAGGTTCTTTTTACCTTCCTACCCCGCGTAGAAATCGCTAAAAAAGGTACTATTTTCGGAGAAAAAAAAATTGTTGAGATAACGCCGAAAATGTGTTATTTGGGTGAATTTTGACCTGTCCTAGCAATGATGTCTGTCTGTGTGTGTGTGTTTATATTATTTCTGTCCGTAACACGATAGCTCCTAAACCGCTGAACCGATTTTCATAAAATTTTGTGTTGTGGTCGACACTTTTACGAGCTGATTAGATTTTGGTTAAAATCCATTAATGCTAATGACAGTTTTTTTGACAATTAAAAACTTTTAAAAATTCTTAATTTTTAACGGAGCATCGTATCAATATACAGGTTTCGGAATATAGTAGATCATATTTTGCTCCATGATTTGTGTAAGAGCTTTAGTTTCTGAGATATTTACAAAAAACTGTTTTCAAGGCTGATATTATCATGGTTTCACTTGAAGTGTGCTAATAGGCTAGCTGTGAAGGTATCAGATCCGTCATGGATCCATTTATTTTTTAAACACTTCACAGAATATTGATGAATTTTGGTTAGTTGGTGGGCGCTGGTGCGCCTACAATACTTTCCTACGAAGAAAGTAAAAAAATAAAACTTGCTCGAAAAGACTTTGATCAATCCTTTGATAAATAAATGGATCCATGACGGATCTGACATCTTCCTAGCTAGCCTATTGTCACACTTCAAGTGAAGCCATGATAATATATTATTCTTGAAAACAGTTTTTTGTAAATATCTCAGAAACTAAAGCTCCTACGAAGTTCTTGGTTATAACACGAATTATTAAGCAAAATATAGTCTACCATATTCCGAAAACGGTGTATTGATACGATGCTCCGTTAAAAAGTTACCATTTTTTTAAAATTCTTAATTGTCAAAAAACTGTCATTAGCATTCATGGATTTTGACCAAAATCTAATCAGCTCGTAAGAGTGTCGAACACTATTTTACCTGAAAATTTTACACACAGACAGACATCACGACGATATTGCTAGTAGGATTTTTGGCGTTATCTCAAAAAAAAAAATCGTCGAAAATGATACCTTCTCTAGCCATTGCTATACGGACTAGGAGGGAAATAAAACTTGCTCGAAAAGACTTTGATCAATCCTTTGAAAAAAAATCCCAACCAAACTAGGTATTGAATGTCAAAATGTGGACCAGAAATAGAATGTATATATGACAATACTCAAATTCAAAAATATACAATATAAATAATAAATTATAAGGAACCAAAAAAAACTATTTAAAAAAACAAAGTTAAAACTTAAGCACTTACTATAATTCACAAACACCAATTTTTTCACACAGAAAACTACACAAAAACTTTTATCTATTCTATTATTTTTTGCAGGATCTAAAGAATCGACTGGCGGCCCACCCAGTTTAAATTTGCGCATAGTCACCACTCAGCAGGAAAAGGGTGGAAAGGACGGCCACCCCTGGAATAAGGGATGAAAGGGGGAGGGTGGCTTTGTGCAAGTAAAGAGGGTGCATAGACGATACTGTTATCATGGCGATTCACAAAAAAATCTAAACGTAGAATGATCGGAAAACAGAAATGTAAAACGCAATAAAGGTGAAATTTAGTACCCGTGAATTTAAAAATCAAACAAGTTTCGTGTCTAATCGGGTAAAAAAAAGTTTTTGTTTCTCTTATATTTTTCCGTGGGTAACTTGAAAGCTTAACTTCACGGGGGTCCAAGATCTCTAATGGACACCTAATAAGTGTTGACAGTTAAGGCGCCCAAGAGCGGACATTCGAGAAACACCTGCGGGGCATACGTGTGGGACGAGGTAAAAAAAAAAGTGTCGAGGAGGCGGCGTTTACCGCCCCCTCAACCTCCCTACAAGTGCCACCAACACATGTTCTCAGGTCCGGGCTGCAATAAACTTACACCCGGGCTAGCGCGAAAGGACATCGTTTAAACCTCCCGTACGTCTCCCCCGCATTGTCTAGCGTGCAGCCACGTCTCGCGGCGCTTTCTTTGACGATGCTTACCTACATTTACCTGGCAATATTATATTTTATATTATATTTTCGGGCATCAGAGAAGCGGTCCACTCGGATCTGTTTAGTTCGATACCAGTAGTTAGTACAATGAATAGAAAAGTTTTACCCTACAAAAGGTCCGGTAGTTCTGAATTTTGAATATGTTATTAAGGTCGAAAGGGTAGTTAAACATCTGAGTTTTCATCACCCCCACCCGTGTGCTTCCTCCGCCATCTTAAAAAAGCCATCAAAAATTGGCACTTTTTGTAGTTTTTTGCCTGTAACTTCGTTCCAGTACACTAAATCGCAAAAAGAGTTATATGAAATTTTTTAGAGGATATAATTATCTACAATTGGGTGGTACCATGGTTGTTCTGCGAGCAGTAGTAACGGAGCTAGATAATTTCTAAAAATGACTAAAATTACGTGCTTGGGCAAATTTTCAGATTCTTTCTACTTTAGACGGCATAAGCTCCGAAATACTTTGTTCTAGGGTAAAAGTTCTAAGAACATATCTTGTAGAAAATTTTATCAGCTACAAAAGCCATTCTTTAAATGTATTTTTAAATATTGTAATGGAGTGGGAGTAACTTTTAACTTAAAGTTAGAAAATAATAATTTTTTAAAATTTAGTGCTTTAAACGGCACGTTTTTTATTTATTTTTATTTTTTTGTGTAAGTTTAGTGACGTACAAAAAGGTAAGAGAGCTTAGGGGTTAAACACCTCCTTAAACTAACCACCTCTTCAAAAACCCCCCCAGACTCCCCAAAATCTAACATATTTAGGTTTTCTCAAATTTTCTCAAAAGATACGCTTCTAAGAGAAAAATAAGTAATATACTTTATTGTACACAATGAAATTTGCTTTTAAAAAAGGTACAACTCGATGGGGGTCAACTATTTATAAACTCTTCAGCGGCGTCCGTTAATTGAAGTAATTCAAAAAAGTCAAAAAATATGCATGTTTTTTTCCATGATTTATTCGATTTTTTTTAAACCAAGGTTTATAAAACAAAATGTGTTATACATTATTGTAGCAAATAAAATTTCCTTTAAAATGCTGTACAAGAAAGTCGGATTGGTTTCATGGTTATAAATTCAGACGCGCCCGTAAATTTAACCAATTTTAAAAAATGACAAATTAAAATATTTTTGTTACAAGTTTTATCTAATTTTTTCAAAAACTAAGCCTAATTTAAAAAAATGCTATGATGCACTTTATTGAGAGTAAAAATTATCTTTTCAAAGGTGTATAACTCGATGGGGTTTGACTTACAAGGAACCCGCCAGCGACGTCCGTAAATGGGGGTTATTTAATAAAAAATTTTTAAAATTATGTTTTGCACAGGTTTTATTTCATTTTCTGAAAACCATGCCCTTTATCAAAAAAATTGTTTTTTACTTCGTTGTAGATAATAAAATTTCCTTTTAAACGTTGTGTAACATGGTAAAAATATTTCATATTTACCGCTCCAGTGGTGTGCTTAATTTAAAACAATTTTTTTTAAATCACCAAAAAAATTAATTCTGTTACATATTTTAATCGATTTTCTTAAAAATCAAGCCCTTTTTCAAAAAATGTGTTTTATACTTTATTGTAGATAATAAAATTTCCTTTTAAATGGTGTATAACAAAGTCGGATTGGTTTTATGGTAATAACTTCACAGGCGCCCGTAAATTAAACCAATTTTAAAAAATGTGTGATTTAAAAAAAATTGTTTTAAATTAAGCTCACCACTGGAGCGGTAAATATGAAATATCTTTTACCATGTTACACAACGTTTAAAAGGAAATTTTATTATCTACAATGAAGTAATCAACAATTTTTTTGATAAACGGTATGGTTTTCAGAAAATCAAATAAAACCTGTGCAAAACATAATTTTAAAAAAAATTAATTAAATGGCTCCCATTTACGGACGTCGCTGGCGGGTTCGTTGTAAGTCAAACCTCATCGAGTTATACACCGTTGAAAAGAGAATTTTACTGTCAATAAAGTGCATCATAGCATTTTTTAAAATTAGGCTTATTTTTAAAAAAATTAGATAAAACTTGTAACAAAAATATTTTAATTTGTGATTTTTTAAAATTGGTTAAATTTGCGGGCGCCTCTGAATTTATAACCATAAAACCAATCCGACTTTCTTGTACAGCATTTTAAAGGAAATTTTATTTGCTACAATAATGTATAAAACATTTTGTTCTATAAACCTTGGTTTAAAAAAAAATCGAATAAATCATGGAAAAAACATGGATATTTTTTTACTTTTTTAAATTACTTCAATTAACGGACGCCGCTGAAGAGTTTATAAATAGTGGACCCCCATCGAGTTGTACCTTTTTCAAAACGAAATTTCATTGTCTACAATAAAGTATATTACACATTTTTCTCTTAGAAGCGTATTTTTTGAGAAAATTTGAGAAAACCTGAATATGTTAGATTTTGGGGGGTCTGGGGGGGTTTTTTGAAGAGGTGGTTAGTTTTAGGAGGTGTTTGACCCCGAAGCTCTCTTACCTTTTTGTACGTCACTAAATTTACACGAAAAAATAAAAATAAATAAAAAACGTGCCGTTTAAAGCACTAAATTTAAAAAAATGATTATTTTCTAACTTACTTCCTTTAAGTTAAAAGTTACTCCCACTCCGTTACAATATTTAAAAATACATTTAAAGAATGGATTTTGTAGCTGATAAAATTCTCTACAAGATATGTTCTTAGAACTTTTACCCTAGAACGAAGTATTTCGGAGCTTATGCCGTCTAAAGTCGAAAAAATCAGAAAATTTGCCCAAGCACGTGATTTTAGTCATTTTTGGAAATTATCTAGCTCCGTTACTACTGCTCGCAGAACCTCTAAAAAATTTCATATAACTCTTTTTGCGATTTAGTGTACTGGAACGAAACTAAAGGCAAAAAACTAAAAAAAGTGCCAATTTTTTATGGTTTTTTCAAGATGGCGGAGGGAGCACAGGGGTGGGGGTGACGAAAACTCAGATTTTTAACTACCGGACCTTTTGTAGGGTAACCCCCCTATTTTGGCCTCTATTCATTGAACTAAGTGTACTTATTCGTTTATTGAGTGCATTTGGGTAGTAAATTTGATTATATAACAGTCGTGTAAACATTGGTAGTAAGTATGGATGAACGAAGAAAAGGCAAAAAATGGAGACTTCGACTTAATGCGAAGAGGAAAAAAAAAGGCCCAAAAAAAGTGATAAGTGCAAACATAAATTATGCTTAGGCAGTAGGCGATAATTAGATATTTTGAACGATAGTTTTTTGCCACTTTTCTTTTTTTTTAACTATGTTTAATATGTATAATATGAAAGCGTACTCCTTTTATTTTAGGGTCCTGGCACGATGCCAACTCTAACTGTACCGAAGGGTCCCAAGGTTTCTTCAACTTGTGTTAACCAGAAACACAGTGAGGCCAGATGTATTTATAAGGTTAGTCATATAGATAGTCAAATATATTTCAACTTTTTTATAAAATAGTGATAATTCATGGTGGGGACATTAAAGAAACTAATTTTAGCTTTTAAGGGGGGTGAGTTCGGTTCGGTTCAGGGGAGAGGGCAGTAGAAGACTCAGATTTTTGTTAGATTTAATAATAATTAAAGGTACTATATTTAAAAGCTTCTGATTTTTGTTTTGATACCTTTAGATCTGTAAATTTTTACCCTCCGAATACCTGCATCGGGCGAGAAAAGGGAAAGTAAGTCGACAGAAAAAATTCCGAGATAACACTCAACATGAGGGGAAGAGGGGGTGTTTTTTGACAGAATATATAACTACTTATGTCTGTAAAACATAATGAACCGAACCGCACCTCAGCGAATAAAAACGTATTTTTGACCCTCATTTTAGGGACTAGAAACGCATTTTTGTCTCTTTTTCAGAGAATAAAAATTTTGGTCCACGAAAGTCAAGAAATTAGTACAGGTTTATATCAAGGGATAAACGTGCCACTTTTTTCCCGAAGGCGAAAAGTTTGTAGTTTGACAAGCTAGAGGGGACAATTCGCCGCGTGATTAAAAATAAAAAGAACAATTTTATCACAGGGTTTATGCGATTTTTCGCACTTTTTGACTTTTTTCCGAGTTTTCTCTATTTTTTAGGAGGTTCTCGGTTTTCACGTTTTTATTAGAAATTTAATTTTTTTATTTCTTTATATGTCACTTTTAATCCCCAACTAACATTTATAGTAGCGGCTACATGTTCTAAAGGCTTTGCTACTTTCTTATAGTAGAAATGTGGTGATCCCAACCAAAATTTGTTACTTTTTAGTTCTAACTACTATTTAGTATCAGGAAATAGTAGATGTTTCGTAAAAACGACCCTCCAAACTACTTCATAGGATTGTTTCTTGATAGTCGATTCTGATAGTCTTCTCTACCACAATAGGACGTTGCTAAAGTTTTACTTTCTTTTTAGTCGTTATTTCGTAGTCGCCCTGACTTTTATATCCTACTTAATTACCACTAGAAAGTTAAGCTTCATTGGAGTCCCAAACAAGTGTATCCGACAACTACATTATAACTTTAATTTTTACCACAAAAGTTTGTGTCATCATAGTAACATCTGATGTAACAATGTAGACAAAATAACTTTTTGGATCAACTTTAAAGCCGCAACTACTTTCAAGTTACCTTTTCGACTATCAGGGAATATAGTTTGGGACGCCATGTTTTTATGTAAGAAAGAAAATTTAATATTTTTGTTGTCGTTTTATGAGCTCATATTAAAGAGCCATACTATTTTATAAACAAATTAATTGAAGCTTACCAAAAATGCTCTTCTTAAGCACCATTTGTTGGAGTTAACTGTCGATTAAGAAAACATAACCTCCAAAATCACAACACAAAAATTCCATCAGCTACCAGAAAACGGCTCAATTTTACGGGCGCACCGGTTTTTTGCAATATATATAATGCATGTTATACAAAAAACTTTGCGTCGCACTCGAATTTTGATCCTCTGCTCGTAAATTCTCACACTTTTGGATAACATAGTTCATATTATAACCATAACCAAACAAAAAAACTAAGCGAGTCTGTTTACTGTTGTGTCCACCATATTGTGTTACAATTCTACCAAAAAGAAACGATTATATTATTTGCAACTACATCGCAACTTTGATGCCATTACGGAAAAAAACAGCCTCTTCGACGTAGTAGATACCTGGCTACGACGTAGTAGTGTAGTTGTTACTACAGTGACTTTAAACACTTGGCCTAGTAGTTACAACCAGAAATTGGTTCCCCACTTAGGGAATTATAACGTCGCTGTATGGTATACTGAGACGTAGCGGGAGTACGTTGCGGTTACTTTTAAGAAATTCTTTCTAGTTGGCGTTTCGTCGTTACAACTTTAAATGTTTGTTGGGTCCCTATTATTACTTTTCATGCCTAAAGTGCGAAAAATAAAATTTAGGCCACTATAGTTAAGTCTGTTTTTTTTGCAAATAATTTTAATAAAACGGGGCCATATAAGCGCAAAAAATAGTATAGTATATATCTCTTTTTATCCTTTGGCAAATTGTAGCTCTCACTAAGCTCCTACTACGCATTTTTTGCCTTGAGATAGAAAGTGTCACTTTAGTACCTAGGTATATAATGTTCTATTTCGCAATTTAGGCTTAAAAAATAGCGTAATAAACCGCGGGATAAAAGTGTCTTTTTGTACCTAGTTGAATTTAGGTACTTGCTACGCTCGCTTTTTATCCCTTGGTAGGTAAGTGCTATAAACAAGTGATAAAATAAAAAGAGCACTTTCTAACCCCAACGTAAACATTTTTTTAAAAATAATTTTATTGTAGGCTGATTCTTTACTAATTTTCGCAGACCGCAATAAAAGTTACTCAAATACGGAAAGCGTTATACAAAATGAAACATAAGAAAGCCAAGTAAGTAAGCCAAAATGTGCGTAATAAAATGTTTTGAGTTTAGGTCAAGAGTGGTCACCTTAGGTTAGAAATGCTTTGACATCTGGTAGAAAAACATTTAGTAGAATACATTTGGTAGAAAATATATTTGGTAAAAAAATGTTTGATAGAAAATGCATTTGGTAAAATAACACTTGATAGAAAATAAGTTTGGTAAAAATAACATTTGTTAGAAAAACATTTGGTAAAAAAATATTTAATGGAAAATAGATTTGGTAGAAAAACCTTTGATAGAAAGAGACTTGGTAAAAAAACATTTAAAAAGTACATATTAGGTCAGGATAGGTTTAGTTAGATTATGAAATATTTTCATACCCAATGTCCTTTCTAACATTTGCTGTTCTGCCAATTGTACTTTCTATCAAATGTTATTCTAGAAAATGTATTTTCTGTGATAGGTTTTTTTGCCAATTGTACTTTCTACCAAATGTACTTTACCAAAAATATTTTTTTACCATTTAAATGTGTTTTCTATGAAATGTTTGTATACCAAATGTTTTTCTAGCAATTTTTTTTTCTTTAAAATATTTTTCTACCAAATGTATTTAAAATAGAAAATTGTTATACAGGACTCCATAGGACTTCCACAGGATTGCCACAGGACTATACAGGACCCCGAGGGTACTGGCGCCTAAGGGGTGCCCTAAGCATGATTAAGTAGGGAGGCCGGCAAAGGCAAATCAACTCTCTAAGAAAAACGAGAGTTAAGACTTTTTTTTGTTGGTCGCGAATTTTTTTACGGGCGCCTGTCAGTTAGGACTATACAGGACACTACAAGCCCAAAAATTTATTAAAGTCCCGTAGGAAGGTGTACAAATTTGGTTCAGCTGATCACCCCTCGGTTTTTATAGAAAAACAAATTATATTAATAACACGCCGTAGATAAATTGACAATTCACATACAACATATTTGAACTTATATTTACACAGTAACATCGAAGAAATAACTGGACATATTATATGTTCTCTGACAGTAACAAAAATATTAAAAGATGGCTAAATAAAGTGAAAATACGACAGTGTCAAAAAGTGCCATTTTCCGTACCAAACTCTTCCAAAAAAATTGCCGCAAGTCAGTATTTTCCGCACGCGAGTGTAAAAAACAATTTGTAATTTTGAATTTAGTAAAACCCCTATCAAAGGAAGAGAGGATACGAACATTTTATAAATTGTAAGCGTTTTAAACGTCCCAGATGCCATTTTATTTTAACAATTTTTTTTATTATTTAGAAGAATATCACCAGTAAGACGGAAATTCTTCCCCGTTTAAAACAAAAATATTATAAAATTGTCGCTTTGCGACTATATTTAAGCATAATTTTATCTAATTTTTGACATTTTGTTTAAACTTAAAAATAATTCTGTTCCTAGACAAAAGATGACTTTCAATAATTAAGGAAAGTTTTTGTAAAAATCTGTAGCCGTCTTGGAGAAAACCGTGTATTTCTAAACAACCACAAATTACATTTACACTAGAATATCAGCGCAACTCCGACCCTTAAAAATCTGTGCCATTATAATTGATCAAAAAAAATGTCAAAAGGGTGGATGGAATTATGTATATTCAATTAATGCTGAATAAGCAGTGATTTTTAGACAGGTAATTAAGTATTTTTATAGGTATTTTGTGGCACCCCTGTACATATTCAGGAAATAGAGTCCAGTAAACAATGTTGGTCTTACTGTTTAAAATTACACATAGAAACCTCAAACACGGGTTAAGCCTTATAGAAACAGCCCTTTTTCGAACATTTTGTTCGATTTCTGGCTCATTCTCTAGGAGTTAACAATGTTAAGGTTAAAATGCCTAATTAACGTCCTCCTGTATAAAATATATAAATTTAAAAAAAAAACACGTTCAAATGTTTATATTTTCTTCCAATCACTTACACACAATTTGTTTGTTTATAGTTATAGTTGTTTTAGTGTGTAAAGTGAAGACGAAAACGTGCCACTTTCCATACCAAACAACTCAATTCAAAAACAGTGCGGAAAGTATATGAGAATGTCAAATATAATTTACGATTTTGATTTGGTAAAACTTCTATTACGGGGTGAAAGGGACTAAAAATTTTAAATGCTGCCTCGGGCGCCAAAAATGCTAGCTGCGGCTCTGATGGTCCGGTTTCGTAAAAAACCGAAAAGACAAGGATATTGCTATTGTTTTAAAAATAATTCTTAGCGACCAGCAGAGGGCCTCACTTTATTGATGACAAACGCGGCAATTGTTGGTCTTGTAAGGGTTTAACAATACACGTTTTCCTACCAGATGACCTGCAATTTTTTGTATTTTTATTTTTTATTTATTTAGAGGAATGTTCCTTGTAGGCCCGAAATTCTTCCCCGATTGAATCAGATAACAATTTCCTATTAAAAAAATGATATGAAAATGATCGATTTTTGACTATAAATAAGCATAATTTCATGCTATTTTGGAGAAATTTTTTTAACTAAAAAATAGTTTTAGGCCTGTACCAAAGATCACTTTAAACGATAAAAAAAGTTTTTGTTAAAACCTTTAGCCGTCTTCAAGAAAAGCGTGTATTTCCAAACCCTTACATTAGCACGAAAATATCGGCGCGAGTCGGCTCCTTAACTGTTTCGTCTTTATAGGAGTCCTCAGAACACTACTTGATCAATGTGACACCATTGCGAAGTTAATTAGATGGTTTTGTGTCTAATCCTATGTAAATAGGGAGAAAATTCTCGCAAAAAGCGCCATCCACCGAGATACGAGAGAAACTAGATCAATGAAAAGAATCGATTGCAAATAAAAAGAAATAAACGATCCGTCACCCACGACAGCTCTTCTGTTTTTCAGGCCAGATCAACGCTGATTAGCGTTTTTACCCGCCATCAGACACGTGAGCTCCAATCAGCGGCATGAGGAGTCCCTTAAGGACGAAACAGTTATTGTCAACACTTATTAGGTTTCCATTAGATCTTGGACCCCCGTGAGCTTAAGCTTTCAAGCTACCCACGGAAAATATGAGAGAAACAAAAACTCCTTTTTACCCGATTTGCCGCGAAACTTGTTTGTAAAACTTATATTTTGTCGAAAATAGATTAAGTGAAACGTAGTTTTGTCGAACCGTAAAAATGTCGAAAATAATATAGTCGAAACGTAACTCTATCGAAACTCAAAAAAGTCATATCGTAGAAAAGTCGCAAACGAAGGTTGCCATATCTAGCAAAATTTCTTGACAAAATTCGTTGAACAGGCCTCTGAGTACAAAAGAGCCATTCATTAATTAGTAGTTAAAAAATTCGTTTTTATAGAAAAAAAATGTTCAATTTAGGTTTTCACAATACTTTCTTTTCGATCGGTTTGGTTCATTTAATACCGAATTAGACTTCCCAAAACGAGGACAGCGGAGCTATAATTTAAGAAGTTGACGATCACTTTATTTTAATAGGTCAATAATTAGTTCAAACAAGATCTGCTATAAGTAATAATACACTTGTCAACGTGGGACGTTTATTGTAGGTGCAGTATAAAATTGACGAGTTTACGATTCGACTTTTTTAAGGTCGAAAAAGCTATCTACGTTTCGTTTATAAATTATTTTTGTCAATTTCACTTTCGATTGTTTTATTTTCTACTAAATTACGGTTAAACATTTTTTTCGGCCATTTTACGTTTCGACATAACTCCGTTTCGATGCATTTGCGTTTCGACTATATTATTTTTGACAGTTTTACAAATGGATAAAACTATCATTTGTTTCAATGATTTTCGACTATATTGTTTTCGACATTTTTATGGCGACAAAACTACATTCCTTTAAAATTATTTTCTTCTATTCTATTTTCAATTGTTTTATTTTGGACCAAATTACGGTTGGACATTTTTTTTGGACATTTCGTTTTTTTGCTAATAAAAACAAGTCTCTAGCAAGACATAAAAATAAAATATTATTGATATTTTTCAAAGAATTAGTAAGCCCAAATTATTTTTTTTTTAATTATTCTTTCCCTATACATTTTTGGAGGTTATTTTGACAGCCTGTATCAACATTCAACTTACAACATTTTTGAATCACAATTCGCTGAGGATTCAGCTGGCTGTGACAGATTTTCTTTTTTTTGTAAACCCCTTTTCCCTTCACTCCTCTAACTTTAAAAATCCTATATCTTAAAAACAGATGCGTGTTGACCCCATGTTATATAAACTTTTTTCTCGGAAATAACCTCCTCTATCACCTGCTGTACTATGGGTCCTAAGTTATGGGATATCCTGAATACATTTTAAGTAATATTTAATGGTTATTCCGAGAAATTAATAAACTCAACGATATTTAAAATTAAAAACAAACTAAATGTACCAAATTCTCAAAATAATAATCCGTTAGGTGTTATTAACATTCCATATGTTCCAGGGATTTCAGAAAACATAAGACGAATAGCTAAACACTATAATATAAAATCAGTATTTTCTTCGGGAAATACGATAAGAAGTTTTGTAACTAAAACAAAACCAGACAATCCCTCAAATAATAAGGAATGTATTTACCAAATCCCGTGTGAGTGTGGTAAATCATATGTAGGTGAAACGAAACGCCCTCTTCAGGTTAGAGTAAATGAACATCTAAAAAGTACCCAATTAGGGGATATTGAAAAATCCGGTTTAGCAGATCATGCTTGGTCAAATGATCACAGGATTCAGTGGTCAGAAGCTAAAGTTTTACATAGGGAGTCGCATTGGCGAAAACGAAAGTTTATTGAAGCTGCGTATATAATGCAGAATAAAGAAGTTTTCAGTCAACCAAGCACGGACATACCAAACATATGGAAACCACTCCTTAAGGAAAACAGGCGTCTTAGGATTAAAAAAGGGGGCGGGCCGTCACACCTGACTGCACACCAAGTAGTATAAGTAGTAGCCTAGAGACTAGATTGTTTTGTTCACACTTGATAACGGAAATACTTACTAACCGAAACGTCGTGTTTTAAAATAAATAAAGACAATGGAAGTCCGAAATTTTATTTCTAATATATAGGGTGTTCCGTAAGAGTTTTACCATGTTTGCACTTTTCAATAATTTTACGACATTCATTTGTATTAAAAAAATTTTATATCTGTTATTTTAGGCGCAGTACACTAGAGGTGTTGATTTTCGTTACTTTTAAATACTCGTTACTAATCGTTACTCGACTACTAAGTAATCATTTTATATATTCGTTACTATCGTTACTTTGATTACTGTAACTGTATTTAATTCAATCATACAATTAGTACAAAATTCTCGGACTGTGGTTAATTCGAAGATCATTTACTTGTAGGTATATCTTTGTTGTTGATATTATAGAAATATTCAATTAAAATTTTCAAAATGCGGGCTAATATTAAAGAAATAAAGGTAGGAATTACGTATGAACTGTTCTGTGTACAACTTTGTTTTAAAAATCTAAGGCCTTACATACAAAGAAATACATACTTAAAATCTAAAAGTAAATAAAAATAGAGACAAAAATAACAATCTTAGACGAGAACTCAAAAAATATACAAAAAGTTAGTTACGTAAGTTATCATTACTCCCTGATTTTGGATTACCGACTTTCTAGTGATTATTGAATACCTACTAAAATAATCGAAGGAATCAAAGTAATCAAAGTACCGAAAGTAATCATTTAACTTTCGGATCGGTATTCGTTACTCCGTTATTTGTCGAGTAACGAGTACTCTACAGTAGAACTTGATTGAAATACCCTACACTGTGTTTTTTTGTAGCAAGTACCTCTTCGAGCGGTAAACTTTACCCCTACTATTTCAATGGGGAAATTCAGTAAGTCGAGTGATATCTTAAATAAGTTTGTTAAACGTCTTTACATCGTAAAAATCGTAAAAAAATTCAAAAATTTATTAGTGTATGGTCTCCTTTATATGCAAACTCATGTATCCCTATTCTCCCACTTCGCGTTGCAGGAAATCGATCCTGTATGTATCCATATGGAAAGTCTAAGGCCCTTCAATAAGTTTGGAGCGTTTTATTTCAACCAGAATGACTAGGCGCTACATATTTTTCTCTTGATTAGGGGTCATTTACCTCTAGAGATTTAAGTATTAGTGAACCACATACACATGCTTTCACACTAGATTACCAGTGGCGGATTTAGGGGGAGGGGTCAGAGGGGCCCGGGCACCCCCACCTGCTTTCAAAAATTTTTGCATGCGGCGCATTTTGTCACCTGTGAATTTAAATATCAGACCTACGAATTATTAAAAATGCATGCCAACCGAGGAATAGTTTGGTTTTTCCTTCCTCTTTGGCCCCTCCCTCCAGGAAATCCTGGATCCGCCACTGTAGATTACCCATGCATAAAGAAAGGTTTTCCATTTTTTTCTTTTTGACCTGTTTTTTTACTTGTTAAACATCCCTTCATCTTCTCGCTTTTTAACTTTTTATTTCACAATATACAGGGTGGCCCAAATTCGATGGTATTTCTAGGAGAAATAGAGAAACAGAGGTTTACTACGATGTCTCACGCCTTTATTATCTACTTCCTTCGATCCTGACAATCATATTCTGTCAAGTTTTTTTGACCCATTGATCTTTGGATTGAATGTTGCCATTCCAGTTTAGGACGCCCTCTTTTTCTGCGCCTATTGGTTGCCATTCTAGGACCTGCTTTCGTAATCTTTCGTCGTTTATCCGTTGTACATCCGTACCATATCGGTTGTCTTGTAGTGATATCATTCGTTATGCTTCCCTCGATTCCCTTTCATTCTTTTATGATCTCATTTCTTATATGATCTGTTCCAGATATTCCCATTAATCTCCTTATTGCATCCATTTCGACACTTTACATTTATGTTTTGTATTTTTCTGTTGCGCGACAAGTCTCTATTCCATACAACAGCATGCTTTTCAGCATTGTTTCATATATGTTAAATTTTACATTCTTTTTTATCTCTCTGCTCCATAAAATACTGTTAAGACATCCAATAACCTTTTTTGCTTTTACTATTTTGTTTCGTTTTTGCCCAAACTATAATACCTAGAGGCTCAATTTTCAGTACCGTGTTAAAGCCAATAGAATTATCTATAAATTCTTTCCGTATCACTTCTCTCTAGGACGGTTAGTTAAGCCGGCACGAGGCTTACAAAATTACCCTACTGGTAAAATTTCTGTTTTTGTAAAAAACTGCACATCTTTTAGACCACACGTATCTCTGCAAGCAATGAACCTAGGAAGCTAAAGTTACGCTCAGATTGTAGATTTGGCAGGCTTATAGAACGTAAATACCAAAAAAAAAATTCTTAAGGTAGTTTCTTTGAAAAAACTAAAAAAATTGCATGATTTTGAGTCCTTCGGGAGTAGCACAGGGAATTCAGGGTTGCAAACTTGGGATGAAACTACCCTCCAGGATACTAGCAACATATCAAGCAATCGTAGATTCATGCGCCTACCTGTTATATAAAACTTTATGTTGTCCATAAAATATGTTAAGTAGCTTGTGAGTCATACTGAAGAATAAAAGAATGCCTTCAAGAATGCCTTTTTGACCAAATGCATTTCAAGAGAATAAGCTTATAATAAAAAACACTATGATTCATCATTATGTAGGTTTTAAGATGTAAGAATAATAAATAACTATTTTATAATGATTATAATGGATAATAATACTATAATTCTACTATAAGGGTTCATGTCCATTTCTGAGAAATATTGTTGAGAACTTCTTTTGGAAGTAACTGAGATTAACTCTCATTTGCATACTCTCGAGAGCAACACTCAATAGAGAATTTCTCTTAAATGGACATGCATTTTACTATATACAGTGTGTCCACGAGTTGAGTGCACATGAGACAAATGACAAAAAAATTTTGATTTTAATTCTGATTTTTTTGGAAATTGCTCCTGCTTAGTCTCAAACTAAAATGTTAAGAAAATGAGCCAAATCAATTAATACGAGCTCTGGCTATTAAATAACGAGACTGGTTACGAAAAAGGGTTTTATTATAAAAATTATTCTACATTCGAATGCTCCCCTTCAATATACTCCCCTCCCCTCGCCACACACCTTTCGCTATATACTTTGTGGTTAGTAGGTTGATTCAATGATGTATGGAAGTGCTTGTGCTTGGTTTCAAACGAAGATGTTAGTTTAGTAGGCTGATTTGATAAAAAGTCTTAAGAGTAAAGTTGTTTTAAAGGATATCAGAAAAGGTTAAAAAGAGTTGTTTAGAATCAAAAGTTTTGGCAGATTCTCAAATTTCAAAAAAATCAGCAAACTTTGTTTTTCAATTATAAAAATTTTTCTTTATAGGATTTTTATCCGATTTTTTTGAAAATTTTGATTTGACTTTTCTAAATAACCTTTTTTGATATCTCTTAAAACAAAGTTACTTTAGTTTTAACACTTTTTATCAAATCAACTTCTAAACCACCTGTATATTGATTGATTTGGCTTGTTTTCTTAACATGTTAGTTTAAGACCAAGCAGAAGCGATTCCCAGAAAATCAGAATCTAAATCCAAAATATGTTGTCATTTATACCTTACCTGCACTCAATTCCTGGACACACTGTAAATTAGGTATTCCCAAGGGTATCTGAGGGCACGGCAGTGCCTCGCCAAGTTCGCGCGCCGAACCATCTTTTCTTGAAACATTTCAGCCGATATTTGACCTATCTAAAACTCTACTTCGGAATGAGCTACGAACCTCAAACTTTGCACAGTCGTAGATCTTCATGGAGTTAACAACCCCTCCAAGTTTCATGGTATTCCATAAAGTAGTTACGAAATTTCAAAAAACGTCGAAATTGCCACTGACTGACTGACTCACTCACTCATGCTACAAAGCTGAAATTTGGCAGACTGATAGAAATTATGACCAAACAAACCCCTGGAAAAAATCAAAAAACCCCAAAATTCTAATTTACTCCCCTCCCCTATACATATAAAGTTATGTAAAAGTAACATTGCCCATTTCCAGAAATGCTAGAGAGTTGAGCTTTGGCAGACAGATAGGAACTATGATAGAACTATAGGAAAAAATTAAAACACCCCAAAATTCTAATTTACTTCCCTCTCCTATAAATGTAAAGTTAAGTAAAAGTAACATTGCCCACTTCCAGACATGCTAGAGAGCTGAGCTTTGGAAGACCGATAGTAACTATGAGAAAGCTATAGAAAAAAACCAACCGAACCGAACACCCCAAAATTCTAATTTACTTCCCTCCCCTATAAATGTAAAGTTATGTAAAAGTAACACTGCCCACTTGCAGAAACGCTACAGAGATGAACTTTTTAAGACTGAAAGACACTATGATAAAACTATATAAAAAAATTCAAAAACACCAACATTTTAATTTACTTCTCTCTCCTATAAATGTAAATTTATATAAAAGTAACATTGCCCACTTCCAGAAACGCTAGAGAGCTGAGCATTGGAATGCTGATAGAAATTATGATGAAACCATGGGAAAAAATTTTTAAAGTACAATATTTTCATTTATACTCTCCTCCCCTATAAATGTAAAGTTATGTACAAGTAACACTACCCACTTCCACTGAGCATTGGAAGACTGATATGAACTATGATAAAACTATAGGACAAAATTTAAAAACACGACAATTTTAATTTATTTGCCAAGTACGCGAAAATGGCATTCCATAAAAAGAATTGAGATAAAAGTAACGCCAAGTTCTCCAATACAAATTTCAAAATGAAAGGTTCTTACTAGTTTGGAAATTTTTTTCTAAACTTAGCTATTACGGCTGTAAATGACTCTTAGGCACAGTGCTAAATTGAACATAAAGAAGTTTGGCTGTAATAGCAAAGTTTAATAAAACATTTCCAAACTAGTAAGAACCTTTCATTTTGAAATTTGTATTGGAGAACTTGGCTTTATTTTTATCTCAATTCTTTTTACGGAATGCCATTTTCGCGTACTTGGCTTGTTTTTACATGAAATGTTTTTGTTATGATTACATATTTTAAATATTATTTCTCTTTTATATCCATTGTATGTTAGGTAAGTAGGTAAAGATATGCACTATGTTATCCCTCATTTTACCCTAATTTTCATATAAAAAATTGGTTTATAAATTAATTTTCTAACCATTATGCCCCATTTTAACATGAATTCATTGTTTTATTCAGAAACTTTTTGATCTTTTGCAATTTTTTGTATCTCTAACCGTTTTTGAGAAAAAAGACAAAAAAAAAGATCATTTGTATTGTCGATTGGTATTCAGAAATTACATAAAACCTGCATAAAAATAAAATAAGTAATGTAATTTTCCTTTTTTGTATTTTTTCTCGAAAACAAGGAATCCATTTTATATTCTGCGAGTATGTGAGTGGCTTACTGCAAAAAAGTTTCTTGGGGAAAAAAGGGATCATAACTCCTAAAAAAATATCACTCTGTAGTTTTTTCCTGGTATTTGGCATGCTTAATGATGTAAGCCTTGTAGCTAAATACATGCTCCAAATTTGAGCCAAATATATCAAAAACTGCATGAGTTATAAAGAAAAAAAAAAATTGAAACTTTGACACCTTGTATCTCAAAAACAGAACATTTGCGGAACCATGTTTATTTGAAGTTTTTTTCTTAAATTCACCCAAAAAATCATCTTCTTAATATTGGCAACATACTTTATTAACATCCTGTATACAGGGTGTCTCTAAAAGGTCTATACAAAATCTTAGCACATATTCCTGAGGTCCAAATAAGTCGATTTAAAGCAACTTACCTTAGTCCAAAATTGCTCTGTTTCAGAGATAAAGGGTGTTTTTTATTTTAATTAAACCAAGTGAAACTATTTTCCCAAAAAATTGACTGAATACCTACCAAAAATGATTAAACGACAAAAAAAAATTAATAACTCATTTACTGACTAAATTTAATCCTTAAAGGTAGCAGCAAAATCTTTTGATCCAAAATAATTTCAATATTCCATTGCAGCATCGAACACTAAAAACGCAAATATCTCGAAAACGGCTCACCCTAGCAGATGTTATCAAAAGTACCTTTTTTACTTAAAAAAGTTTAGGAAATTATTTTATCAACAAAAAAAGTTGAAAAATACACTGAGAAAAAAGTTATGGTCATTTTAAACCATAAGATGAGCATGTTGCATTGCATTGTTGAAAAAATGTCCATATTTAGGTTTCACATCCCAAAAAACCCCAGAGTACCAATTTTTAAAGTAATGTGTTGAGAAATGTTCATTAATTTTAATAAAATCGATTTTTAATTTTTAAATTCATGTCTCTGAAACGGAGCAATTTTGGACAAAGGTAATTTGCATTAAATCAACTTATTTTGACCTTAGGAATATAATGCTAAGATTATGTACAGACCTTTTCGAGACACCCTCTATAAATGATCAACTCATAAAGGGGCCAAAACTGGGACTCTCCAGCCATTCAATGGATTTCAAGTATTTTCTCTTGTAGTATTTTTTCATACCATTTACAGACAGAGTGAAAACAAAGAAGAACACTACCTCACTTTGTCTTTTTGACAAAATCATTAATACAAAGCAACCACCTTATTTATAAGAAAAAATTAAACTTCACTCAAATAAGTTCTCCCTCAGATCAAGACTCCAACATTATATAACAGTACCAGCTCATCTCTCCACTTTTTTCAAAAGAGGCTTCAGTTATAATAGGTATATCAAAATTATACAACACAATCCCAAAAAAGCTATGATTCTAAAATCATTTCAAGTCAAAAAGCTTTTAAAAATTATCTATTTAACAGAAGCAACAAATTTGTTTCATTTAGATTCTTTTATTTGTTTACATATTTAAAATTATTTTTTTTTTACATATAGTTACACAACCTTTAAGTTTTCTTTCTCTTTATAAATTACACAAAATATTATTGCTGTCTGAACAATCATAACTCTTTCATAGGTATTAGTCTCTACTGCCAAAGAATTTCTGTTTCTTTATTTTTAAGTTTCTTTTTTACCTTTTTTTAATTAGCAACTATTATTTAATGTATTTTTTTGTTGGCAATTTAGAATTTCTCAATTAAATAAAAAATGTTTTAATATATTTTGCCAAGTGCTAAACTTATGCTCTTTCATACTCTCTAAACTTGATTACTATTTACTGTTACAAGTAAAGATATCATTTATTAATTTATTTATGATACATAAACAAGAAAAGAGGTAAGTATGTAAACATAAATAATCAAACAAAAGTAAGTAACTAAAGTTCAAATAGAGTTTAGGAAAAATTTCAAACTAAATTTATTCATTTAACTGTTGTTTGAGGAGATTCATCAAACAATGATTTAACATAAGGAAAAACAGTGTGTCTAGAAAAAAACTAAACTAGTTCAGGGTGGAAATGACTTCACAGACATAAATTTTTATTTTGATTGAAAAATTATTTTCTTTTTTTTGTGAATAAAAATCACTGCATCTGCAAAAATATGCACTACTTTTACTCAAAAACACTCTCAATGTAGATACTTTTTCCTTACAGTGGCACTATAGGTACCTAATAATATAAATATATATTTATCAAAATACCTTCCTACTTAGCCAACAGAATTTTAACACAGAACAAGACAGCAAATGGTTTTAAATCTGGATATTCCCGATTTGTTTATATCATATCTGTATCTTCCTTTTCTAGTAAAACAGAAAGACTGAGATGTGCCAACATTAAACTGAATGGTCAAAATAAAACTAAACTAAATATTATACTCTAAATAATATACTCACGGTTTCGCTCTCCTCATCATAGTAAATAAGATACTTTCTGGTTAAAACAAACCAACGCTTTTTGTAATTAACAATGGTATACATTTTTTTATTTTGAGATCGTTTTACCATGTATCCTTGTTTTAAGACTACAGAAGAGTCAAATAGAGACATGTTTGATTTTGAGGTGTTTATTAGAGAGGCATTGAATTTTTGTTTAAACAAAATTAAAAACTAAAAATAACACAACAAAAAAGATTCATAAAAAAAACACAACCAAAACCCAAAATGAAATACAAAGAAAACTGTGAGAAGGATTGTTAGGTTAGGATTTACATTTGAAAGCGAATTCTCCTCCTTTACGAAAAGCGCCTAATGAAAACTTGATCTGTGGTATAAAAAACGTCTTTTGAAAAAGTGCAGTTTTTAATGTTTGTTTTCTTTTCTTTCTGTGGTTTTAAAGAGCGTAAACAGGGTATGAGTAGAGTCCCTGTATGTTGACATATTTGGATAATATGTCAACATACAGGGACTCTATGATGAGACTAACCGGACTGAACCGCGGTCGTTTATCTATGGGTATGAGTACTTTTTTATAATCTTTATTTCGTGATAAAACAAATAATCAAATCAAAACCACTCAAAAATTAGATATAAAATCGACATAAAATCATTCTAATCTTATTATCATATTATATTTACCTGTTTAAGTACCATTTTTATAACAAGTTTTGAAAACAAAAAATATACTACAAACGTTTTATTTTAATGATTTGCGAAAAAAATGTTATTGATACCTGTTAAAAACCCTTTTGTCCTACTATTTTACCTTTCAACAGTCCTCTGCTCAAACCCTGTCTTTTATTGGCAACCTGAACAAATCCATATTGCCTACGGCAACAGCACAGAGCAAATTGTGGTAACATGGTCAACATTTAACAACACAAACCAGTCAGTAGTTGAGTATGGAATAAATGGACTTGTTTTAAAAGCAAAAGGATCTTCAAGAAAGTTTGTGGATGGAGGATGGAGACAACATACCCAGTATATTCATAAAGTTGTGTTGAATAACTTAACACCCAATACTAAATATTGTAAGTATGCCCTTTTCTTTGGTTTTTATATTGTATTTATCAGAAAAGAAAGTAATGAAGACCCCAAAAATCTTTTAGTGTACCATGTTGGTAGCGACCTAGGTTGGTCTGCTGTGTTTTGGTTCACAACTCCTCCAGAACAAGATAAGTGGTTGCCAAACTTAGTAATTTATGGCGATTTGGGTAATGAGAATCCTCAATCTTTGGCTAGACTGCAGGAGGAAACTCAGAAAGGAATGTATGATGCTGTTTTGCATATTGGAGATTTTGCATATGATATGAACAGTGTACGTATAAAAATAAGTTACAGGGTAAACTGACCACTGAATGACCACCTTCCCAGTGAATGACCACAATATACTGTTTTTGTGTTATTAAGAATTGTAATTAACCCAACACAATACAATATAGTTTAGTTTAGCTGTTTCTGTTTAGTCAAAATACTATTCTTAAAATACTAAGGTATGCAAAGTAATTTTTATGTTTTTTGGCCAAACTGCATGAAAGGATTTTAAATTTTAGGAATTAAAAAAATAAATTTGTGCAATTGGAAAATTAATCAGGGCTCTTAATAATAATAGTTTGGCTTCTCTGCCAAAACTGATATAAAACCCTACAAGAAAAAATATTCAGGGTCCTCCGGACAAATGATCTGCTTGTTGGACTTTTTTTTTTCTAAAGAACTCCAAATAAGCTGATTTTAGTATTTGATACTGGATGTGCTTGTCTTAAGATGTGCCTTTTTTGCTAATTTTAGTATTTTTACATAAACTTAACCAACATTTAGGTTTTCTCAGAGACTATAATGAATCTTCCCTCATTCTTATATGACTCTTCCCTTAAGTGTTCATTCACTGGTCAGTTCACCCTAATTTAATTTTCATTTTAAAACTGGAAGCAACTGGTCATTTACTAGGAATTTATGTAAATAACCCTAAATATGATTAAATCTTTGTCAGAAACTTATACTATTTTATTTAAAAGATAATTATAAAATATTAAACAAATTTTTCAACCAACATTTAGGTTTTAGACTACCCCAAATCAATTGGTTATGGTTCACTTAATTTTAAGCCTCTGGGTGTTTGCCTCAAATTTCAACAAGAGTGCCTGTTTGACATCATAAATCCAAGTTTGCGATTTTTTAATGTCTTTTCACAAAATTTTGTCATGTTTTTTCACAAAATTTTGCCATGTTTTTTCACAAAATTTTGCCAGGGTTAACCTATCTCCCATATTTAAAAAGAAAATTTTACTAAAGTTAATATTTTGTTTAGGAAAATGCAGAGATAGGGGATCAGTTTATGAGACAAATTGAAAGTATAGCTGCCTATTTGCCTTACATGACTTGCCCTGGAAATCATGAGGAAAAATAGTAAGTAATTTTTACTTTCCTTCCATTTTCATGAAGATCTTATCAAAGAATAAAGAATAGAATCTCGGGTGCTATTTTTTCTCTGGGTGATAACAGTGCCATCTGTCAGTGTGAAAGAAGCTATCTGATACACTGTATAATATACCTGGGTATATATATCAAAGAATTTAGGAAATAAAGGGTTTTTTTCAACAAAAATTTTCCATTAGTATTATGATATTTCTGGGGCTACTTGGGCAACATTCAACTGAAGAGCCATCACAAAAAATGTCATTATAAAAGAGAAAAAAGCAATTTAAGAACAGGACATAAAACTTGCATTTAAACTAAAGTTTATTTTTGTTAAAAACGTGGATCCATCTAAAAAATCACGCTATTGGTACCTATGATAAATTTGTTCATATTTTTGTGAATTATTTGATTTTTTAAAAATGCAAAACTTTTAGTATAAATAGAAATATATTATTTAAGTTTATTAGTTAACAAAAACCTACTAGATATATATCGTTTTAAAGATAATTTTATTTTCAACAAAATTCAAATTCAATTTATTTCAAGTTTCGTTACACACAGTAAAAAAAATTGTCTTGGATCAAAGCAAATTGCTTTGATGTAAAATAATTTGTGCTATTCACCAAGAGAATATTTTCTTGATATTGCACAAAAAATGCCTCGCCTCTTTATTTTAATGTGAAACAGAAATTGTTTTAATATAAATTGGAACTGAATTATTCTAAAGCACTGTTTTCTCTGGAAGCAAAATATTACTTATCAAGACAATTTGCTTTGTTGCTAAATGTATTATACTGAAACAAAACCATCAAAGAAGAAAAATAAAGTCTCATTTCAAGATTAAACGCCGCGTTGAACTAAAAAGAAATATTTTAATTTAAAACAAATTGTTTTAAGGTAAAACAATTTATTGGAGAAACGAACATGTTTTCATTGTAGACAACATCTTTTACCGTGCAAATTCCTAATACAATTGAAGTACTGTCCCTGAGCTGCATAGTAGCTCGTTGGGAGAATACTGGTCAAGTTTCTATAATACTTTTAAAATAGAGTACAAGATTTTTTTTGAAAGCTTAGTTTTTAATAAAATTAAATAAAGTAAATAAAAAATAAATTATTTAGAAAAAAATAACCTCAATACGCGGACGCCCCTGGAGTGTTAAAAATAGCTTTAACACAACTTCATAATACGCCGTTTAAAAAAACATTTTATTTTCTCTAAAAAAGGTGTTTTAACATTTTTATCTAAAATGCTTAGTTTGTTTGAAATGAAAAAACATGATTTTTTTGTAATCCCAAAAAATGACCCCAATTTATATATAACCGTGGACTTGCCCCAGTTAGGTGATACATCGTTTAAAAGATAATTATAAATCTGGACTGTAGTAAACAGAAGTCTGCTAAATTATTTTTAACTTTTTAGTGCAATTTTTTAATAAAATAAAAAAAAACTTAAAAACATTTTTTTATTTATTTAATTTTTCTTATTTTAGCAATTTTAGCAACTACAGAGAACGTTTTAGTATGCCTGGAGGATCCAATTCTTATATGTACACAATGGATATGGGGCCACTGCGAATCATTTCGATATCAACTGAGCTTTACTACTTCTTGAATTATGGTATTAAGCCCCTGGTTTTCCAATATGAATGGCTAAAAAATGAATTGGTTAAGGCTAATTTACCAGAAAATAGGTAAGAATATTTTACCCAATACCTTGGAAGTTATACAGTAGACTCGCGACGAGTCGTTAAATACCGAGATGAATTCCAAGACGTGCGCAAGCGTTGATCTGTCACTTCTGCCAACCAATCAACTGAGAAATATTTCAGTATAGTTTTATACAGCAAAACTTTAATAATTTCCAGTGCTTTTTGATGAAAATTCGTCGTTTTTGTACTGTGAAAATGCTGGTGATGTGCAAGTTGTGTGACAAATTATTTAGTGCCCAATTTAATTTGAATAAACACTGTCAAAGTAAACATGGCATACAAAAACAAAGGTATTCCTATGGAGAAAGTGTTTTTATGTTTAGATGCCTAGAATGTAAATGCTCCTTCCCAAAAAACTTGGATCTGTGTGATGATTTGAAATACAAACACAATCAAGAAATACTTGAAGAAACATTGGAGTTGAGAATTAATACTCCCATGGCAAAACAAAATAAACGTGAAATGCATACCCAACAAACAATTAAAGTTGTAACGACGAAACCCCAACTAGAAAGAATTTCTTAAAAGTAACCGCAACGTACTCCCGCTACGTCTCAGTATACCATACAGCGACGTTATAATTCCCTAAGTGGGGAACCAATTTCTGGTTATAACTTCTTGGCCAAGTGTTTAAAGTCACTGTAGTAACAACTACACTGCTACGTCGTAGCCAGGTATCTACTACGTCGTAGAGGCTGTTTTTTTTCCGTAATGGCATAAAAGTTGCGATGTAGTTGCAAATAATATAATCGTTTCTTTTTGGTAGAATTGTTACACAATATGGTGGACACAACAGTAAACAGACTCGCTTAGTTTTTTTGTTTGGTTATGGTTATAATATGAACTATGTTATCCAAAAGTGTGAGAATTTACGAGCAGAGGATCAAAATTCGAGTGCGACGCAAAGTTTTTTGTATAACATGCATTATATATATTGCAAAAAACCGGTGCGCCCGTAAAATTGAGCCGTTTTCTGGTAGCTGATGGAATTTTTGTGTTGTGATTTTGGAGGTTATGTTTTCATAATCGACAGTTAACTCCAACAAATGGTGCTTAAGAAGAGCATTTTTGGTAAGCTTCAACTAATTTGTTTATAAAATAGTATGGCTCTTTAATATGAACTCATAAAACGACAACAAAAATATTAAATTTTCTTTCTTACATAAAAACATGGCGTCCCAAACTATATTCCCTGATAGTTAAAAGGTTACTTGAAAGTAGTTGCGGCTTTAAAGTTGATCCAAAAAGTTATTTTGTCTACATTGTTAAATCAGATGTTACTATGATGACACAAACTTTTGTGGTAAAAATTAAAGTTATAATGTAGTTGTCGGATACACTTGTTTGGGACTCCAATGAAGCTTAACTTTCTAGTGGTAATTAAGTAGGATATAAAAGTCAGGGCGACTACGAAATAACGACTAAAAAGAAAGTAAAACTTTAGCAACGTCCTATTGTGGTAGAGAAGACTATCAGAATCGACTATCAAGAAACAATCCTATGAAGTGGTTTAGAGGGTCGTTTTTACGAAACATCTACTATTTCCTGATACTAAATAGTTGTTAGAACTAAAAAGTAACAAATTTTGGTTGGGATCACCAAGTTTCTACTATAAGAAAGTGGCAAAGCCTTTAGAACATGTAGCCGCTACTATAAATGTTAGTTGGGTATAAGATCATATAGAAGAAATACTGCATATACCTCAAAAAATATTAATCGCAGCACGTAGATATTGTATATTTTTGAAATCAGAAAGAAAAGACGAATCTTAAAATGCAAAAATATACAAGGTGTTCCCTCTCAAAAAATCGACTTCATTGTCACACCCTGTCCCAAATTCGTTGTTTTTTTGTGGTGTCAGGTATTTCTAGGGGAGATAGAAAAAAACTGACCCCCTTTGCGACGCTCAAATTTCAAGAGGAGCCTAAAGATGAAAACCACATTTAGATATAGCAAGCCGTTTTTAAGCTACGGAGTGTTTTTGTCTGCATTTTGGGAGGGGGTCTATAACTTTTTTGTTTATGAAAATTTTGTTTTTGTGTAAATAGCTTTCTTATAGATATTTTCTTGAAGAATTGACAGATGTAAACGGTTTTTATTTATCTCTTTTGGTTTTTAAAATATTGCATAAAGTTGTTATTTTTCTTACAGAATAACTCTTTTTTTATTCGATTTTTAAAATCAGCTTAAAATTTCCTTTAAAATGATGTATCACACTCAATATTTAATTTTTTTATTGTTTTCTTTATTTTTATTTTTTTATCACCTCTTTAATATTTTTATAATTTTATAATATTAAAAGATTTTAAACCCATTAAGCAAACTAAAATATGTGGTAAAAATAAAAAAAATACAAAAATATAAAGAAATAAAGGGATCCTCCAATAAAGCAAAATTAATTTTATGTGATATCTCAAAAACTAAACGTGACAAATGAAATTTAATTCCTCTTAAAAAAGTGTCTTAAGAATGTTTTCACAGAAATAAAAAATATTAATAAATAAACAAGTTATAGACCCCTTACCAAAATGCAGACTTTTTAAAAACACCCCGTAGTTTAAAAACGGCTTGCTATATCAAAATGCGATTTTCACCTTTAAGCTTCTTTTGAAATTTGAGTGTCTCAAAGGGGGATCAGTTTTTTTTAGCCCCTCTAGAAATACTCGAAACCCCCCAAAAACATCGAATTTGGGACACTATGTACATGGTGACGGATAGAAAAAAATTATGTTGGCTTTTAAAGTTGTCATAATTAACCAAAAAAATTTATTTTCAATGATAAAGTTGCTGAGTGCTCCGGTTATAAAAAACCACCCGGTACCTACATAAAATCATACCTAAAAATTAGAATTGACCATTATTTTATACCTTGAATTTTTTATTATACGTTAAGCTCTTCGAGCTCGCGCCAATCACGGTATTCGCGCCGATACATTTTGACGTTAATTTTGGCGCATGCTCCTTTGATGGAATTCATCTCGGTATTTAACGACTCGTGACTCGCGCTGGTGATTTCGTACCCTAAAATTCGCTAACTTACGTTTTTCCGAATCGTAACTCAGGGCCTCAGAGTGTAGTTTTTTCGCATCTCTATGGCCCCACCATACTGCAACTCGGTGCTTTTGCTTATAAACTGTATAGTTTTTAAAATATGAATTTTCAAAATACGGCGATTTTGGTCTTATGCGATTCCGTACCCCAAAATTCGCTAAATGGTGTTTTTCCGATTCTTATCTCAGGATGTGGTTTTTTCGCATCTCTATTGCCCCACCATACTGCAACTCCGTGCTTTTGTTAATAAACTGTATACTTTTTGAAATATACATTTTTAAAGTACAGCGATTTTGGTCTTATGCGTTTCCCTACCCTAAAATTCGCTAAATGATGTTTTTCCGAATCTTAACTCAGGATGTGGATTTTTCGTATCTCTATTGCCCCACCATACTGTAACTCCGTGCTTTTGTTGATAAATTGTATACTTTTTAAAATATAAATTTTTAAAGTTTAGTCATTTTGGTCTTATGCGATTCCCTACCCCAAAATTTGCTAAATGACGTTTTTTCGAATCTTAACTCAGGATGTGGTTTTTTCGCATCTCTATGACCCTACCATACTGCAACTCCGTGCTTTTGTTGATAAACTGTATAGTTTCTAAAATATGAATTTTCAAAGTTTGGCCATTTTGGTCTTATGGGATTATTCCCTACCCTAAAATTCCCTAAATGACGTTTTTTCGAATCTTAACTCAGGGTGTGGTTTTTTCGCATCTCTATGGCCCCACCATACTGTAACTAGGTGCTTTTGTTGATAAACTGTATACTGTATTGGTCTATGTGATTCCCTTCCCCAAAATTCGCAAAATGATTTTCTGAATCTTATCTCAGGATGTGGTTTTTAAGCATCTCTATTGCCCCACCATACTGCAACTCCATGCTTTTGTTGTTAAATTGTATACTTTTTGAAATATAAATTTTTAAAGTTTAGTCATTTTGGTCTGTAACTAGGTGCTTTTGTTGATAAACTGTATAGTTTCTAAAATATTAATTTTCAAAATACGGCGATTTTGGTCTATGCGATTCCCTACCCCAAAATTAGCTAAATGACGTTTTGCCGAATCTTAACTCAGGATGTGGTTTTTTCGCATCTGTATGGCCCTACAAACTGCAACTCCGTGCTTTTGTTAATAACACGGATAGTTTTTAAAATATGAATTTTTAAAGTTTGGCCAAAATTCACTAAATGATATTTTTCCGAATATTAAGATTTTAAGAATCTTCAGGGACCTGCTTCGGATGTATCGCTACGATGACGGCAGCTTATATTCGACCGGACTGCCTCGATCACGGCGTTTCGCGAGCTTGTATGTTCGAGTCCCACTTAACGCATGGTTGTGCTGTTATCTCTAAAAAAGCTTTTTTCGACACAAAAACTTTGGCAAAAACTGGGCGATTGATCCTAGTATGGATGGAAAAGTCCCAGTATAAAAAAAAAGCAAAAAATATGTCAGTTCCGAAAATGAAATACTCCAAAACACAAAAACATATTGCTTATATCTGACCAAAAATGTATATAAAATATTACCTAACACCATAAATAAATATAAATTCAGTAAATCACGACGTACAATAAATAATTGGATATTTAAAAACAATGTACAGTCGAACCTCTATAACTCGAACCTGAAGGGATAACCAAAACAGTTCGAGTTATGGAGAGTTCGAGTTATAGAAACTCGAGTTACATAGGTTAAAATACATATAAAAAGTGCAGGGACCGATTAAAAGGTTCGAGTTATAGAGGGGTTCGAGTTATAGAGGTTCGAGTTAGAGAGGTTCGACTGTAGTTGAATTGAACCTGTAGCTTGATTCCTTTTGCATTAGTATGTTTGTATTTTAACTTTTTTTTCGCTTATATTATTTAACCTACCATGTCCTATTGTTTTTAGTTTTAAGTACTTAAACAAAATTCTGTGTGCTTACTCACACAAACCCTTCATTGGTTCATTAGTGTGCTCAAGGGATTTATACTTTGTAAAGATTGATTTATAAAATAAAATAAATAAAAATAAACTAAATCAACCGCAGACTAACAAAGTAATCAATCATATTTCTAGGGAAAAACATCCATGGTTAATCATAATTGGTCACCGTCCAATGTATTGCAGTAACACAGATCATGACGATTGTACCAAACATGAAACCCTAACAAGAGTGGGTCTGCCCCTTTTTAAATGGTTTGGATTGGAAAAACTATTCTATGACTATGGCGTGGACCTTATGGTTTGGGCACATGAACACTCCTATGAGAGGTTGTGGCCTGTATATGACTACAAGGTAAGGGCATACTCATGCATTCTCACACGCGATGCTTGAAACCATGACCCCCATTTCGTTCTTAATGTTCCTTTTTTGGGTAGACAGGATTTCGGTTACTCCGCATGCGTCAGTTTTGGTGGTTTTGGAACATACTCCGTTACGTCACAACATTATTTGACAACTGTTAAAAATGTAGGGTGATTTCTATTATTTTTTTCTAAAAACTAGTTGATTGGGTAAAAATTTATTAAATTGTGGATTAAAATTGTAGTTTTTTTTAAATATAATTGTGCAGATTTACTGTGGACACCATGAAAAGTGTTTAATGGCATCTGTAAACCAATCTTAACTTTATTAACAAATTACAAAGGAAAATACAGGTACTTACCTATGGAATGGCACTCTCTTGCTTCTACCGGACATTTTTCCACAAATCGCACATGTTGTACGTGAATTATTTCCCATTTTTCACAGACAAAACATAATTTTACATGACAAACGTAAAACACAGCAAAATGTAAATTAACAACAAAAATGGCGTCCAGCCACACAGCAGCTGTGTGTCAACGTGACAAAACACACGCATGCGCACTTGAAAATTCTCGTGTGCGAATTTAAATTTGCTATTGTTTTAAAAAATCGAAAAGTGAAGCACCCATAGGTTGCTTTGGACACAATGGCAAATTTAAATTCGCAGGCGCAAATTTTTAAGTGCGTATGCGTGTGTTTTGTCACGTTAACACACAGCTGCTGTGTGGATGGCCGCCATATTTGTTGTTTATTTACATTTTGCGGTGTTTTGCGTTTGACGTGTAAAATTATGTTTTTTTTCTGTAAAAAATGGGAAATAATTCATGTAAAATATGTGCGGTTTATGGCAAAATGTCCGGGAGAAGGGAGTGCCATTCCATAGGTAAGTACTTGTATTTTTCTTCATAATTTGTTAAGAGTGGTTTATATATATACAATTAAACACTTTTCATGGTGTCTACAATCTGCACAATTCATTTTAGAAAAACGTTCACCCAATCAACTAGTTTAGAAGAAAAATAGAAGACATAACCCAAAATTTTTGACAATTGTCAAATAATGTGGTGACGTAACGCTTTTATTTTTTTATGCGTTAGGTTTTCGTCCAGGATTGTAGTAATAAAAGGTAGTTTTCAGCTTTTTTGGACTTTTATTTTAAATGTCTAATTCAACAGCCAACGTTTCGACGCCTTCCGCGTCATCCTCAGGGCCAGAATATTAGAGTTATATAAGATATCGCATTTAAGGGGCCTACAGACACGCGAGCATTTTTTGAGATTAGTACGCGAACTAATCTCTGCATACATGTACGTTTGGTGGAATTGCCTACACACACGAAGACAAAATTAAACGTTCTAAACATAAACACGATATTATCAATGCGTTTTGCCTAGACACCGAGAGATTTGCTCGCGTACATTGTGCGCGCGAACTAATCTTCGAGAGATATTTTAGGCGGATATTGTCTACACACGAAGAGATTAGTATGCGCAAACTTGTACGCGCGTACTAATCTCTGGAAATGTTCGCGTGTCTGTAGGCCCCTTTAAAATGCGATATATTTTAACAATTTTTTTTAAAAACAGCGTCTAACTAGCTGTCAGCCGTGATGAGTAAGTACTCACTCATCACGGCTGACAGCTAGTTAGACGCTGTTTTTAAAATTTTTTGTTAAAATATATCGCATTTTAAATGCCATATCTTATATAACTCTAATATTCTGGCCCTGAGGATGACGCAGAAGGCGTCGAAACGTTGGCTGTTGAATTAGACATTTAAAATAAAAGTCCAAAAAAGCTGAAAACTACCTTTTATTGCTTTTATTTTTACTCTGGTAGTTTCTGTTGTATTTGGAGATATCGCCACTTATGTGAAAGCAAACGGTATTGCAGGCCTTATTTCTCTTACCAATATCATAAGATGAGATTCATATACCGTCTCTGTAGCTTTACAAAAGTGTCACATTGACCATGCAGTGTTCTGAAGAGTCCCTTAAGGACGAAATAGTTAACTGTCAACACTTGATAGGTGTCCATTAGATCTTGGACCCCCGTGGGTGTACAGCTCTTGAGATGCCCACGTAAAAATACAAGAGAAACAAAATCTTTCTATGCCAGCTTAGTCACGAATTTTTTTTTTGTATTTTTGTTCACGGGTACTAAGCTTCACGTCTGAAAATGTTTTTTTTAATACGTTTTTTTCGATTACGCTTATTTCAACGTCTTTTTCGAAAAATTTTCTTTAAGATAGCTTATTTCCTGTCTTACTTTTGAGAGTTCGAAATTGGCGTTATCCCAACCTTTGTTAATTGACAGCAAACGTACCCTAATCTGTCCAGACCCCCCCCTGACCTTTTTCCTCAACAAAAAATGTCCCCAATGGAGGACAGGAAAGCTATCTTAAAATAATTTTTCGAATAACATATAATTCGAACAAAAATATAATTAAAACGTTTTCGAAAAAACTGTCATTAGCAAAAAATGTCATTCGAATAAAACGTCATTCAAAATAACTGTTGAAAAACAGACAGTGGCCCAAACAGTAAATAATTTAATAATTTAGTTAATTATTATTTTAATTAAAAAGCAAATTAAAATAATAATTTTTACTTAAACAAACAAGCCGAATTTGAAAGTGTTATTCTGGTTATTAATTTTTGTCAAGTAATTATTGTCGCCCCAAACAATTCTTTCAGATTGTTACTTTTGGCAACGCTTTCTACGGGAATCATGCGTATCGCGGTCTCCTATTAATACATGCTATACTCTATCTGTGTTGTGTCCTCTTATAGAAATCAAGCCCTCTAGATGTAGACTTGTTCACGCGGTATATATTTTAATATTAGCGAAATACAGAAAGTTTTGCATAAAAGGCCTATTTTAAACAGCGCATACACCGAAGAGCCTAAATATTTTTTCAAAAAATATCAGATTGATGTGCAAAACTTCGTTTATTTGTCACATAAAAATTATTTTTGAGACTTTGCTCATAACACAATCATGCAGGTTTTTACCCATACAAGATTTTATCGATTAATTTGGCAGACTTCTGTTTACAACAGTCTAGATTCAACAATAGCGTTAATGGCACATTATATATTTTTAAGTTCCATATAAAATCGTGGCGCGTTTATTAAAGTTAACCATCAATTTTTAATTCGATCAAGGCCCACAAAAAAATACAGGCCACGACCCTGAAAAAATCAGCTGTTCTCCGGGGGCTGACTTTTACATTGGGTCTTATGGGAGGTCAGACGTTTTTTATGATATTTTTAAAATGGCATTACAGATTTCCGCGAAATTTCACTGAAATATTCTTAAACGCCATCCCGATATTCCACCAAACTTTTGTAAGGATGCAAGATGATTAAAAGGTTAAAATCTTCAAGATTTAGCATTTCTTATTTTGAATTTAAATTACCCGCCATGTACCGCATGCTAACTGTTATATTTGACATGTATTTGACTTTGTCATCTATGTTTGTCACATTCGCTTCTGCTTTAAATTTAATTTTAGTGTGAGCTAATGAAGCGGGTCTAAAAAATTAAGGATTATTATACATTAAAAAAATTGTTCTGCAAGAATTTAGTAAAAATAATCTCAAAAACGGCTTTATTTTTAAAAAAATTAAATATTCGTGAACCGTCATTCCAACTTCAATGTTTTTAAGACAATCAGCTGTGTCGTAACGTGACCATCAAAAAAAAATCACCCCCGGATGTGAAGTCAACAATGGGGAGGATCGTGGCCCGTCCGTTTTGATGGCCCTGGTTCGATATGAAATCGTGGCGCGTATATATATCACTATTTGACAAGTATCTTTAGTAATCGCGCCACGATTTTATATCGAACTTATATAATGTGCCATTAACGCTATTGTTAAATCTAGACTGTTGTAAAAATCTGTCAAATTATTTTTTATTTTTTAGTGTAATTTTTTTATAAAATCGTTTAACTTAGGAAAATAATATTTATTTTATTTCAGAATTACAATGGCAGTTACGAAGCCCCTTACACCAACCCGGGAGCCCCAGTGCAGTTCACGACAGGCTCAGCAGGTTGCAAAGAAAATACGGACCACTTTAATGGTACCGTTCCCGAATGGTCTGCCTTTAGGAGCAGCGACTATGGGTATACCAGGTTAAAGGTGTTCAACAGGAGCCATTTATATTGGGAACAGGTAAGGGACAACATGAACTCGGGCGTACCTTGAAAATTTACCTCATTCCTTTTGAAAATTTTGATTGTTTGTGTCTGTATCAGAGATGAATTTTATGGGGATCTGTTAGTCAGGGATTTTGTTCTTCCACTAAATTCTTTTTCGATCTATCTATCTATTTAGCCTTCTTCGATCCATCTTTGGACATAGGCCTCCCCCGATATCTTCCACTCTTCTCTGTCTGTCACCGCGTTCATCCCTCTAGCTCCTGCATGTCTCTTCAAATCGTCCGTCCAACTCATTTGGGGTCTTCTCTTACTTCTTTTATTTGCCCAAGGTCTCCAGTTTACAATACATTTGTTCCATCGATCATCTTTCTGTCTGATATTATGACCGGCAAATTTCCATTTTAGTTTTGCTACTTCTCCTCTGACATCCCTTACTTTTGTTTTATTTCTTATCTATTCATTCCTTTTTCTATCTGTTATAGTTATAGTTATATCTATGTAACATGTGTCTTTCCATTGATCTTTGGGCTTTTGTTCCCTTATTCATGTTTGCTGTTGTAAGTGTCCAGGTCTGGGATCCATAGGTAAGTACAGGAAGGATCCATTGGTTATACACTTTCGTTTTGAGGTACTGAAGATATTTTTTATTTCTTAATATGTAGATCTATGAGCGATAGAAATAATACCTCGGAACATAAATCCCCCTTGCGCGGGAGAACGGAGATAAGTCGAAAAACACATTTTTGAGAAATTGCCAGTTTTTTGTTTATTTCATAGTTTATTTCCTGATCAACAAAAAAACACAAAACAAAAACTTAGGTTAGGATAGTGAAATCTACTAATATTAATGTGCCCAGTAAAGCCCCCTCCCCCCTTGAAAACCCCCAAAAGCTAGTTAACTCAAAATGCAAATTTTTCGACTCTCTCTCCGTTCTCCCGTGCAAGAGGGAAATATGGGGCATACCCATGCATTCTCACACGCGATGCTTGAAGCCAGGACCCCTATTTAATTCTTAATGTTCCTTTTTCGGCTAGACAGGATTTCGGTTACTGCGCATGCGTCAGTTTTGATGGTTTTAGAACATACACCGTTACATCACTACATTATTTGACAATAATTGTCAAAAATTTAGGCTTGTGTCTAATATTTTTTCTAAAAACTAGTTGATTGAGCGAAAATTTATCAAATTGTCGATTAAAATTGTAGTTTTTCTAAAACTAATTGTGCAGATTTATTCTGGACACCATGAAGAGTGTTTAGTGGCATCTATAAACCACTCTTAACTTTATTAACAAATTATAATGAAAAATACGCTCAGTTTCCTATGGAATGGCACTTCCTTACTTCTCCCGGACACTTCCACAAACCGCACATGCTTTACATGAATTATTTCCCATTTTTCACAAAAAAAACATAATTTTACGCGATAAACGCAAAACACTGCAAAATGTTAATCTGGCCTCCTCCCACATAGCAGCTGAGTGTCTACATGACAAAACACACGCCTGCGCACTTCAAAATTCGCATCCGCGAATTTAAATTTGCCATTGTTTCCTAAGCCAGCTATGAGCGCTTATTGGGTTGAAAGTAGAGGTGTTGATTTTCTTTTTTTTAATACTTGTTACTAATCGTTACTCGATTACTAAGTAATCATCTTATATATTCGTTACTATCGTTTCTTTAATTACTGTAACTGTATTCAACTCAATCATACAATTAGTTCAAAATTCTCGGACTGTCGTTAATTCTAAGATCATTTACTCGTAGGTATATTTTTCTTGTTGATATTATGGAAATATGCAATTAAAATTTTCAAAATGCGGGCTAAAATTAAAAAAAAAATAAAGGTAGGAATTTAGAATTTTTCCTCGGAGTAGTTGTTTCTGTACACGGAGCTATCGCCTATATTCACCTGATGATGGCCCAAAAGGCCGAAACCGGTCGTGGATTGGCATGGATCACTTGTTTCTGATTGTCAGGACGTGTTCCAGACGGGGATCATTCGTATCCTTGTGATCAACGTTGGAGAGAGTGAAAACCAAACTGTTTTACGTAGGAACTGTTCTGTGTACAACTTTCCTCTTAAAAATCTAATGCCTTACATACAAAGAAATGTATACTTAAAATCTAAAAGTAAATAAAAATAGAGACAAAAATAACAATCTTAGACGAGAACAAATACAATTTAAATGCGTTAGTTACTTAAGTTATCATAGTTACTCCCGGATTTTGAATTACCGACTTTCGAGTGATTACTAAATACTAAAATAATCGAAGGAATCAAATACAATTTAAATGCGTAAGTTACTAAAGTTATCATAGTTACTCCCTGATTTTGGATTACCGACTTTTGAGTGATTACTGAATACTAAAATAATCGAAGGGATCAGTATTCGTTACTTCGTTATTTGTCGAGTAACGAGTACTCGAGTAACGAATAGTTACTTTTTCAACACCTCTAGTTGAAAGCAGTAGTTGATCGAAAATGGTATAACTTTTTAATTTTATATGATAGGTTTCTGATGACATGAAAGGCGAAGTCATTGACCATACATGGTTAATCAAGGATTCGCATGGCCCTTACGAAAATTCAAAAATGGACTGGGCCAAACTGGATGAGATGAGACTTAGGACTTTTGATAATGGAGGTAAATAAACCAAGAATTGAGTTGTTGACGTTAATAAAAAAAAATGCTGTGAGTATCTAAAAAGTGATATATTATTATCAAAATATTAATTTTTATTTTAAATACATAGAAATATATTTTATTTTTTGTTATGTATAATTTGTTTGTGTAAATAAAAAATCTAATAATAAAAAAAAGGTTTTATCATAAGTATAATCTCAGAAATTATCACAAAATCTAGTTGCTGGGTTTTTTTTTACATTGTCATTGACCTAAAATACTTATCTTAAATAAATATTTATTGAATAAATTTCAGACATAAACACACATTGGGATCCTGTTAGTGTCCGGCCAGAATAAAATGAGGTGCAAAAGAGATGGCTCAACTCAATCTCCCTCTATTTACAGCACTTTTGTCTTACTGGGTGGTCTTCATTTTTAGCAAATTTACCATGAACAAAATTTTAATATTACAAGAAAACACGGTACTCGTATGGTACGTTTAACGAAATCGACTCCAGCCCGATCATAATTCACACTCTTTTATTGGGTTTCTATTGTTACCGCTGGCTTAATTAGACTCCGGTCCGTTCACAATTCATACCCATTTATTGGGCTTCTATTGTTATCGCTGGGCTCAAACAGGATAACTAGGCACGTTTCTTACACATTCCAAAATTCAAAAAGAAACAGTGGCGTATCATTTACACCTTTTTAATTTGGAACTGTGTGGAGTTCCAATTTTGAAGATATAACGAATGGTTTTGGATATTTGTAATTTTTAGAAAGTAATTTGGTATGCTTTTAGGTTTCTAGATTCATACGCACCTACCTAATGGAATAGGTAGGTACCTATATAATATAATAAGTATAAAAGTTTTGAAAACAGATTTATTTTTAAGAAAAATAAGTTTACCAGCAAAAAAAAAGGCTTAAAATATAAAATTAATACCTAATAATGAATTAAAAAATTATAGCACGCCACTGGACATAGAAAGATAGCGCTAATTGAAGCCATCTCTTTTGCTCCTCATTTTATTCGGGCCGGACAATACTAAACCTTAAACATTAGTTCTTTGTTTTATTTATAAATAAAGTCTATTCGCCCTTCTTTTACATGCGCAAAGTGCTCGGATTCGCTCCAGTTTCAGACTCATCATGGCCCCGTAGAGCAACCTCAAAAATCCCACAGATATTTAAACAGTCTATTAACCTACTAAGTATATGTCTATTTTTTGCCACATTTTCATTATGTTCGGTAATGCCTATAGGCACTATTCAATTGGCACCTAATATCAGTCTTGCCTAGCATAGAAAATTCCATGTGGTTATTGAAATAAGTAGCACTTACTTTGTGTCTTTTGTGTTTCTCATTCTCTTTGCCACCCACGCCAGATCACTTCGTGGATTGTTCATAATCCATCCGACACTATTTGCTGTAAACATTTTTACAAAGAAAGACATACTCTGCTGTACGTTAATTTCTTTGGTTTTTAGTAGGATTTATTAATATTGTGTTAATTTAAGTTCTTTTATTATTATTTTAGTTTAAAGTTGCTGACAAATGTCTTTCCTCTGCCCAAATTGACTTTATATTTAGCAACACAAGTTTCATTTAAAGACCTTTTTCGTTTTTTACATTGCTGAACCTCACAGAGTTTTAGTTGACTATACATTTTTAGAAATTAGTCCTAAATTAGCTGGATTTTGATTATATTATCCATTCGACTATATTTGCTCAATTTGCTGTAAACATTTTTACAAATAAAGATAAACTCTACTCTACTCTACGTTCATTTCTTTGGTTTTTAGTAGCATTTGTTAATATTGTGTTACCTTGAGTTATTTTATTATTATTTTAGTTTAGAGTTGCTGACAAATGCTTTTCCTCTGCCTAAATTTTATATTCAGCAACACAATTTTCATTTAAAGGTCTTTCTCTTTTTTTACATTGCTGAACGTCACAAAGTTTTAGTTTTTCATTAAACTGGTAAAAAAGATCATCATCGCCTCCGTTTGGACCATTCATAACTTCACAAGTGATTCGTTTTTCTGAATCTTTAATACAGCATTTCAAAAATTCTGAATTATAGGTAAAGTATTTACTAATGTCAATTCTTTTGGTTTGCGCCATCTGTGCCAAAACTCCTGTTACTAAAATGTCATCAATCCAAAAATATTTCACCCTATCGGCGAGTTCTGTAATTTTTTTAAATGTTCTAGGATTGGTGATGTAAAACCATCCTGACAAAAAAGTCGGGTAAACATTGGACTTGAATTCTTGAGATGAAACATACCATTTATTATCCAAATCCCTTATAGGCTTCATATTCTTTAGAGTGTAACCAGACATAAACTTTTTTTCAGAAATACTATCAAACGATTTCACTAAGCTCGTCAAGTGAATCATATCAACTACAATATCTTCGTCCATTTTGATTACATATTTTGCATGGGATCTTGATTATATTTTTTATCCGACACTATTTGCTCAATTTGCTGTAAACATTTTTACAAGTAAAGATATACTTTACTCTACGTTAATTTCTTTGGTTTTTAGTAGCATTTGTTAATATTGTGTTAATTTAGGTTATTTCATTATTATTTTAGTTTAAACTTGCTGACAGATGCCTTTCCTCTGCCCAAATTGACTTTATATTCAGCAACACAAGTTTCATTTAAAGACTTTTCTCTTTTTTTACATTGATGAACTTCACAAAGTTTTAGTTTATCATTAAACTGGTAAAAAAGATCATCATCGCCCCCATTTGGGCCAACCATAACTTCACAATTGATCTGTTTTTCTAAATCCCTAATACAGCATTTCAAAAATTCTGAATTATATGTAAAGTATTTACTAATGTCAATTCTTTGGATTAGCGCCATCTGTGCCAAAACTCCTGTTACTAAAATGTCATCAATCCAAAAATATTTCACCCTATCAGCGAGTTTTGTAATTTTTTTAAAAGTTTTAGGGTTGGTAATGTAAAACCATCCTGACAAAAAAGTCGGGTAGAAGTTGGACTTGAATTCTTCAGATGAAACATACCATTTATTATCCAAATCCCTTATAGGCTTCATATTTTTTAGCGCGTAACCAGACATAAACTTTTTTTCAGAAATACTATCAAACGATTTCAGTAAGGTCGTCAAGTGAATCATATCAACAACAATATCGTCGTCCATTTTGATGACATATTTAGCATGGGCGCAAAACTGACAAACCCATTTTGCGCCCATTAAGTGCTTATAGGTCAAATTTTTGTAGGCTTCCAAGAAGTTTCCTAAAACAAGAAAAAGAAACCCTAACATCTGAAAAAAACTCAATATCTTTAAATATCAAATAGAGATGGCCCCTGAGTCGATACATTGTTTCGAATCAGTGCCGTGTCTCACTGTTTCGAATCGTCACATTGCCTGTGTTTCGACACATCGAATCATCGTTCTCCGTAACCCTAGTCCCGCGCCCGACGAGCCCAAGCGCAACTATTCTGCTGCATGTATCGTTGCCGAGAGCGCTCGATAACCAAATCCGGAATCACTGCGAGTCGAGACTCGAAAGAATCCGGATACAGCCGAGCCGACTGAACGTGCGGTTGGCGTTCGTGATTCATGTATTTTGAATTTTTGCAGTGTTTCGTAACGCGTTCAGTTCGGTTGTTTCGTGATGGCCCCTGAGTCGATGATTCGATTCATTGTTTCGAAACAATGCCGTGTTGTTTCGTGATCCCTAGTAGGAATTGTTTTGCTATTTCGGTTCACGTTCTTTTTCACTTTTTCACACACAATTTTTGCACACTCAATGATATTAAGTATTATTTTTAAAGCTTATTTTATGAATTAGTTGTTGTATTAGTTGTATAAAAAATATTTTTAACATGTCTGGATTGTTGGGTAATAAAAGGAGTTCTGTTTGGGACTACTTTGCCAAACTTAGTAACCAGGATAAGGCAAAGTGTAATATATGTGCGTCGGGCCTTAGGCTTTTGGTGTTCGTGCGGACTGCAGTAGCGGTAGTCAAAACAACGAAACGAAGATGTTTCCGAGCTAAAAATGCGAGAATTCAGATGATTCGAAACACTGATTCGAATCATTAAAATGAATCGATTCGAATGTTTCGAAACAGTAAAACGATTCGAAATGCCCATCACTAATATCAAACAAGTTTTCGTGGCTAATCGGGTAAGAAGAAGTTTTTGTGTCTCATATTTTTCCGTGGGTACGTCGAAAGCTAAACCTTAACCTCTAATGGACACCTAATAAGTGTTTACGGTTTACTGTATCGTCCTTATGGGACTCCTCAGAACGCTGCTTGGTCAATGTGACACCCTTGCGAAGTTAATCAGACAGTTTTGTCTTTCATCCTACGTCTATAGTGAGAAACCCCTCGCAAGAACCGCCATCTACCGAGACACGAGAATAACTAGAACAAGAACAGGCGAGTATAAACTGCTCAAAATTGAAGAGCCACCCCATTTTTTTTACATTTTTAAAGTAAATTTATTCCTAAACGGAGCGGTCAATTCCCATAGAATTTTCTATGTGATATAGCTTCGATTATCCTCTTTTAAAGTTTGGTTTCTTTGTTGTCCTGCGCTTGACATATAGCATTATACGGTGTCTATAACGCAAGTGTAATTAAAGTGCGAATGTTTGCACGGTTCCCATTTCCCGTACGATTTTTTTCAAAAAAATTTTTATGACACAAAATGACAGTCAGCTAAAGCCAAAAAAAGTTATTTCTCAGTTTTTTAAATTTCTCGTTAGTTTCCGAGATATGATTTTTTTTCATAAAATTGTACTTTCTCTGATTTTTAGTTTGACGTTTCTACCCGGTTTAACCTGTAGCCACCAAATTTGTTATGAGGCAACCCAAGTATTGACCTTTTCAAACCTTGTACGCCATTGTACCCTAGATGAGCAAAATCAGGGGCGTGCAAAAATAATTTTCATAAATTCTCCTTTTTATGCCTAAACCTGAGTTTCACCTTCTGTAGGTGATCTTTTTTATGCCTAAACCTCAGTTTCACCTTCTGTAGGTGATCTGATATCAACTCTAGGTAAGTGCAAAACAGGTTTTATTGAAGTTTGAACATTTATGCCGAGACACTTTTCTCATTTTTGTTAAAATATCACCAGTGGCGTCAGGATGATTTTTTGTAAAAATGCCAGTTGTTTGTTAAAGTCCATGAATTCAAACGAATTTTCTCAATCCACTACAGATAATTTTGCTGTTGCCTCAGTAAAAATCGTAGAGCAGAGCTTATGCCACTTGTGCCCTCTGATTTAGGTTGTAATATCTCACAAACGAAAGTGTTAAGAGTTGAAAAAAACTGAAATGTGAAATGCGTTGGAATCAGAAATGTTATGTTTTGTTTGTACTTTTGAGCATTTTAAGGTATCATACTAACTAAAATAGGTTGAGAAATAAAAAAGTAACTACCCAAAAAAACTTTCGCACCTTTGTTACACTTGCGTTGTAGCCACCCTGTACAGCTATCTGTCAAGCGCAGGACAACAAGGAAACCAAACGTTAAAAGAGGATAATCGAAGCTATATCACATAGAAAATTCTATGGGAATTGACCGTTTCCTTTAGGAAAAAAATTACTTTGAAAATGTCCAAAAAAATGGGGTGGCTCACAATTTTTGAGCAGTTTATATCGATCGATGAAAAGATCGATTGCAAAGACAAAGAAGCCATCCGTGACCTACGACAGCACTTCTTCTTCTGTCTTTCAGGACAGATCAACGCTGATTCGCGTTTTTACCCACCTTCAGACATGAGCGTCAAACAGCAGAATTTTAAATCCAAATAATATACTATATACAGTCGAACCTCTATAACTCGAACCTGAAGGGACAACCAAAACAGTTCGAGTTATGGAGAGTTCGAGTTATAGAAACTCGAGTTACATAGGTTAAAATACATGTAAAAAGTGCAGGGACCGCTTAAAAGGTTCGAGTTATAGAGGGGTTCGAGTTATAGAGGTTCGAGTTAGAGAGGTTCGACTGTATATATATATATATATATATATATATATATATATATATATATATACATATATATATATATATATATATATATATATATATATATATATATATCTCTTTATATATTTGTATATATATAATTGATTTTTAAATTCACGGGTATTAAAATTTTACGTTTAATCTTTAAAGATATGTTAAATGTTTCCAGAACGCACTGTATTTTTTGTAGCTATGACTATGTAGAAGTATTGAGTAAGAATAACGCTGTGTCTGTACTTATTGGCAAGCGCGGATCTAAGGAGGGATAACGTGGTAATTATCCCCCCTAGAAAAGAAAATATGCACTTTTTGTTAATAATTAAAGGAAAACCCGGAGAATTACCCCCCTAGAAAAAATACTCTGCCAATGTATGGGCCCCTAAGCTCACAGTAGGTACTATAGTCATAGTGTAACTAAAAACTAAAATATATTTTATTCAACTCCAGACTAAAACCTTTCGTTTGATACCACACAAGCCATGTTTTGACTTAAACTCAAATTTATGAAATCTACTCCCACCCTTAAAAAAAAGAAAAACTAAAATGTATTTGATTTGATATCACACACGCCATATTTTCACGTAAACTTTAATTTTTTAAATCTACCCCCTCCCTTTTTTTAAAATACACTAAAATGTATTTTATTTAACTCCAGACTCAATTACCTTTCGTTTGATATCACACACGCCATATTTTCACATAAACACCCTTTTATTTGGCTTGTGTTCGGTGGATTTTGTTCATTTTTAAATGGGACCATCTCGACGTAAGACCCAGCCTAGGTACCAAATTTCATTGAAATCAGACAAGCGGTTTTTAAGTTAGGCACGTTGGTCGTTACAGACAGACATACAGACAGGCGGCGCGACAAAAAAGTTTCATCTGAAACGCAAAGATATATAAAAAAATTTGAAATCGGAGTAACTCTTTTTTTCTTGAAAAAATTAGGATCACCATAGCTTACACTACTATAGTATAGTATATGTGTGAGCTCAAATTGTATTAAAAATAATTTTTTCGTCGACTTACCCCCCCCTAGATTTTGACCCATACCCGCGCTTGCTTATTGGTTGCAATTTAATTTCTGCTGTATACTCTTAATTCAAATATTTTATACCGCGTGGCCAGCCTTCTATCTAGGGGTAGGATTTTTGTATGGGCCATAAGGATTGCATGGGAGAACAGACCAATGTTGCCAGTTTAGCGAAAATATCCGTATAATCGGCTACTTGGTTCACGAAAGGTTAACTTTTCAGTTTTATGTAAGTGCATTCATCAAACGGGGTGATAAACAACCAGAATAATACCTTGAAACTCTGCTTGTTCCTAAATGTAAATAATTCACTTACTTTTAAAAACAAACAGAATTTTAAAGTGTTATTATTCTTGTATTGATTTTCGTTTCACATTCACTAGTCAATTTTTTTACACCACAGTTTACCAATCTATTGTTAAGCTGTTATTTAATTTGAGGTTTTTTTTATTGCATTTTTAGTCTAACCCTCACAAAGGTAATGATGGACCACAGTGAACGCAGCGTGGTTATAGAACGCGGGAGGGTGGTCGAGACCTTTGGAGGCGGCAGAGGTGGTATTGAGCCTCAAAAATAGTTCTGCGGAGCTCATTTAGTACTTTTTCAAAACAAATATCATAATTATGAGTAGTAATGCCTTTTAAACAAAAATTTTCAGAAATATTGAAGTAATGTTACTTTAAGTGCCCGTAGGCGACATGCGCCACAGGCTAAAATGAAACAACATGAAAAGTTGATTAATGGTAAAATTGGTTAAATAATACTTTTAACTAACCCTTTTTTTAAACCAAAATCTTGCCGACATAAAACTTGTGTATCGTGTTGGGTTAAAATCGTATGAGGTGTTCTTAAGTTATTGTGTATTGAGACAGACAATTTATTTTATTATCCGACCTACGTGTTTTAGGAACTAAATAACTCACAAACGCCACAGGCAAAAATGTTTTAAATACTTTAGGAACATTTTTAAAAAAATCGATACAACATGAAAAGTTGATAGAAAAGTTGATTAATGGTAAAATTGGTTAAATAATCCTTTTAACTAACCCTTTTTTTTAACCAAAATCTTGCCGACATAAAACTTGTGTATCGCGTTGGGTTAAAATCGTATGAGGTGTTCTTGAGTTATCGTGTATTGAGACAATTTATTTTATTATCCGACCTACGTGTTTTAGGAACTAAATAACTCACATTTAATAAAATTTTAAAAATAAAAGGTTCGCGTTTTTTTATCGTCCAGGTCTTGTATGGTGGCAAGTCAAGTAATAATTCTCGCCCTAAAAAAATGTTTCAGATTGTCCGCCCCTTGACGAGTGCGACCGCGTGCGCCTGTAGCAATTTATCAAGGTTACCTTTAACAACGCTGCAAAGCTCTCTGCGGGACTCGGACCTATCTCTCTTTTTAATAAATGCTATACTCTATCTGTTTTTATCCTTTTATGGAAATTTATACCCCTAGATGTGAACTTGTTCACGCGGTATGTTATTATTACAGTGAATTCCGCATATAGCGAACCCGTTTATAATGAACACTCGCTTATAGCAAACCCCGTTCAAAAAACCCAAAAAAAAATTTGCTTAGGTATACAATAGTCTATATGTCTTCTTATAGTAAACCTCGGCTATAGCGAACCAGTTTCCGTGCAATCTTCGAGTTCATTATATTCGGACTTCACTGTATATTTTAATTTTCATACTGAATAAAGTCGGACAAATTTTTTTTTAAGTTAGCCATAAAGAATAAATATAAAAAATCTACATACCTTGTACAATATCATTAAAAGTCCGTGCTTCTTTAGCAACAATATCCTGTTTGAGATACTTGTCTTTTGGATTCTCGGCGAGTAAAAACAGCCTTCTAAATTTGAGTAGCCTCAAATCATCGCCACTTACTGCCCTCCTCATAGAATTTCTTACTTTGGTGTGTCCAAAATATGATGTAACTATAATTATGGCTGTAATGTCTTCAGAGGTATTTTGGCATAATTCAGCGTTGTTCAGCTTGTATTCCAAGCTTAGATTAAAGATTTTTGGAGTGTTATCTACTGGTTTTTCATCAAAGACTTGTGCTGGCGTTTTATTTGACAAATTTTGAAATTTTGAATTGAGGTGGTAAAAAGCAAAAGTCATTAAACCTAGTAAAATTAAACAAAATAGGAACAACTGTTTAAATTTTTGCATTTTTTTACTTTCTTATTTACAATTTTTTGAAATTTTAGACCTTTTGGGCTTTAGCGACGCACTTTTTTGATTTCTTACTTATGTCAATGTTTTATTTGAAGAATTTTGAATATCCATATTGGGTTTTTTATGAAACAAAAGTCACTAAACTTAGCAAAATTAGGAAAACTAGGAACAGTTGTTTTTGCAATTTTCGCATCACTTGGCATTTTTATTTATATGTTTTAAAACAATCGTCTCGACATCTTTGAAAAACTATAAACTTTCACTTTGTCACAATATTCGCGCGAGTAATAGATATAAATGTGGGTGGGTGTACGTACAAGTTTTTCATTTATAAACTTGACCTATAACTTTTTTTACATTAGGTATAGTCCTCGCCATAGGCAGTTAAACTTTTGTGATATTTCTAACCTCTTTATTTATCATATTCATACTGAAAGCAACAAAAAATAAATGACTCCATGACGGATCTGATACCTTCCTAGCTAGCCTATTATCACACTTCAAGTGAAACCATGATAATATATTAGCCTTGAAAACAGTTTTGTTGTAAAAATCTCAGAAACTAAAGCTGCTACGAAGTTTTTGGTTTTAACACGAATTATTGAGCAAAATATAGTCTACTATGTTCCGAGAACAGTGTATTGATACGATGCTCCGTTAAAAAGTTAGCATTTTTTAAGTTTTTAATTATCAAAAAACTGTCATTAGCATTAATTAATTTTGACCAAAATCTAATCACCTCGTAAGTGTCGAACACTATTTTGCCTGAAAGTTTTATGAAAATCGGTTCAGCGGTTTAGGAGCTATCGTGTTACGGACAGAAATAATATACACACAGACATACATCACGACGATATTGCTAGGATAGGTCAAAATACATCCAAATAACATATTTTTGGCGTTATCTCAAAAAAAAAATTTTCCACGAAAATAATATACCTTCTCTAGTCATTGCTACGCGGGCTAGGAAGGTAAAAATGAATAAATTTAGAAAAAAAAAACATTTTAAAAACAAACTTTTATAAAATGGACTAAAAAGCATAAAATATTTTTTTGAGTGTTCTGATATAATAATAAAAGCGATGGGCGTATTAAAGGAAATTTACCCGTTTTTCTTTTAGCCTTGTTAACTCGAAGTTTAGTGAAAATCCAAATTCATTATATTATAGCAGAGAATTGTAAGGGTAGATAATTTAAACCAACCCAACCCTAGTCAAGCTTCCCTTACATTTTTCTGATATGGATGGACATTATTACGCCTGCTTCATATTAGGCAGATCATCTGCGACCGACAGTGTGTCGATTTATTTTGCCACATTGAAAAAGAGGAGTCAGCCCATCATCGGTTGTGGACGATCCACCAAATGCGCATGGAAAGGCATTTACCTAATATTAAATACGCCCATCGCTTTTATTATTATGATATCAGAACACTCAAAAAATTATTTTATGCTTTTTAGTTAGAACTTTTATAAAATGGACTAAAAAGCATAAAATATTTTTTTGAGTGTTCTGATATAATAATAAAAGCGATGGGCGTATTAAAGGAAATTTACCCGTTTTTCTTTTAGCCTTGTTAACTCGAAGTTTAGTGAAAATCCAAATTCATTATATTATAGCAGAGAATTGTAAGGGTAGATAATTTAAACCAACCCAACCCTAGTCAAGCTTCCCTTACATTTTTCTGATATGGATGGACATTATTACGCCTGCTTCATATTAGGCAGATCATCTGCGACCGACAGTGTGTCGATTTATTTTGCCACATTGAAAAAGAGGAGTCGGCCCATCATCGGTTGTGGACGATCCACCAAATGCGCATGGAAAGGCATTTACCTAATATTAAATACGCCCATCGCTTTTATTATTATGATATCAGAACACTCAAAAAAATATTTTATGCTTTTTAGTCCATTTTATAAAAGCTTGTTTTTAAAAAGTTTTTTTTTCTAAATTTATTTTTTAATTTTTAGATTTGTCTAAGTCTATGCATTTCAGCTAGCGCATCGATATTGCAGGGAGTCTTTCTTGTCAATTTTGAAATATCTAAGTCTTCGAGAAGAATGAACCGAACCGAACAAACTAAAATTTTACCCCCTCTCCGCCCTCCACGTTAGAGGGGAGGTAGGCAGTCAGTGATACCACATTATTGGATTGTCATCGGAACTATAACGTTATGCGAAATTTAAAGTTAATCGGATACGTGGAAGTCAGTTGAAAGTAATCTGAAAAACTTGACATTAAATCGTCCATTTTGAATCCGCCATATTGAATTTTTGTAATTTGATCAAAAATTCGTAATCCCCATCCTCAAAAACCCCCAGATACCAATTTTGGTGGAAATTCAACAAACTAAAATTTTACCCCCTCTCCGCCCTCCAGGTTAGAGGTGAGGTAGGCAGTTAGTGATACCACATTATTGGATTGTCATCGGAACTATAACGGTATACGAAATTTAAAGTCAATCGGATACGAGGAAGTCAGTTGAAAGTAATCAGAAAAACTTGAAATTAAATCGTCCATTTTGAATCCGCCATATTGAATTTTTGTAATCTGATCAAAAATTCGTAATTCTATATATATATTTATCGGTTTCACAACGTTCTGCGTCTTCCGATACCCAATCTCCACTCGTTTCTGTTTGCCCATAATTCATCATCTAGGCATCTTATTCTTATTTCACTATCTATTCCTTCTCTCCAGCTTCTCCTTGGCCGTCCTCGTTTTCTTCGGCCAGTTGGTTTCCATTGTAGTATTTGTTTAGGTAGTCTTTCATCATTCATTCTTTGTACATGTCCGTAGTACACCAGTTGTTTTGTTCTTATATCATCCACTAAAGTACGTTCACCCACTGTCATAATTTCTCTTATTCTTTGATTTGTAACTCTTTCTCTTTTTGATTTCCCTGCTGCTCTTCTCCAATAGTCCATCTCCGTAGCGGAAAGCATTTTTTCTGTTCTATCCTTGATTGGCCATACTTTTGAGCCGTATGTAATAATACTTTTTACAATGGTGTTATATATAAGCTTTTTGTTATGTTTTGATATACTTTGGTCCCAAATTATTCCATTTAATAAAGTTATTGCTTTTCTTCCTTGTACGTTTCGATCTTTTATAGCTTTGTCTAGTGTTCCGTCAGCTGTAATTTTTAGTATTTATTTATACTCATCACAGGACTGAATTCGCTGCCCGGTATTTAAGATTAGATCCTGTTTCATTCCACCGATACACATATACTGTGTCTTATTGAGATTAACCTCTAGTCCCCACTTATTGTAATCTTCTATTAGTTTTCGTGTCATGTATTCGAGGTCGTCATAATCCTGAGCCACTACTATCTGATACAAGTATACAAGGTGGTTTTTTCCAACGGAATTCCCATGTTTTGGCATTTTCTCTTCCATACTTTAAGGACTTGTTCCAAGTATATCTTGAAGAGCGTAGGCGAGATACAGCAACCTTGTTTAAGACCTTTATTTACTTGAAAGCCTTTGGTTAGTTTTGCTTTTATTTTAACTTTTGCCTTACTATTGCGGTATAACTCTTTGATGGCCTTAATTAGTTGTACGCTTATGTTTGTGTTTTCCAACGCTTTCCAAAGTAGATTTAGTGGTATACTATCATATGCCTTCTGCAAATCGACGTAAAGGAGATGCAGCTCTTGTGCGTATGCCATTTTCTTTTCAATAACTTGGGTTATACAAAAGAGATGATCTAAAGTCGATCTACCCGCCCTGAAACCAGCTTGTTCTTCTGCCTCCATGTCTTTATATTCGCTCTCCACTTTATTTCCTATTATTTTACCGTATATTCTGCTTAGCGTACTAGTCACAGATATACCTCTATAATTGTCACGTATATATAAAATTCGTAATTCTCATCCTCAAAAACCCCCAGATACCAATTTTGTTAGAAATCGGACAAACTAAAGTTTTACCCCCTCTCCACCCCCCACGTTAGGGGGGGGGGGGGTAGGTATCCGATGAAACCACATTATGGTATTGTCATCGGAACTAAGACGCTATGCGAAATTTAAAGTCAATCATTTTTATTTTAAAAAAAGTCAATATAAAAAAGTCACAGTTTACCAATCTATATTTTAACTAATGGGTAACAGGCTGAATTTTATAGCTTCATTTTGCCGAGACCTCCAACGTTCCCCTCTGCCAAAATTCTTAAAAGTGATTCCTAACTGAACGCAATGTTGCCGTTTACTTTTAAACATATTTTTTTAAGTCTCAGAAAAAAAATAAGCCGGTTATTATTATAATTATTATTTACTATAACTTTTTGCATCTCGTAATTTTGACATGTTTGGTCTAGGAGACACGGCGCGGCCGTCAAAGCATCTAATTTGTAGGACGAACGTTTTTTGATCTTTAATATAATAAAATCTTTAAATACAGCTTCTGTTAAGAATCACCCTCAATAATTTTCACACATGGAAAATTGAACGTTTTAGTAAAAGAATGCTATTTGCGAAAATTTAGCCTGTTACCACGGATCACCTAGGTGATCCGTGCTGTTACTCATCACTTAAAAATAGACCGGTATTCTGTGGACTAAAATCTTCCAAAGCAGTTGCTATAATAATAAAAAAATCATAAACTACTTTGTTAAGGAAATAGTTAAAAATTATTGACAATGTGATATGCACTTTGAATGTTACCTAATTATATTTTATTTTATAATTAAATATATACTTACATAATAAAAAAAATTCTGACTTTCTTTAGGAAAAAATCTAAAATAATGAAATGATAAACACACAGATAAAATCAAAATGTTGATTTTTAATACTGGATTTATTTTACTGGACCGCACCCCCGGTATACATACATATCTAATACTCAGGTGATTTTGATTGAGCCACTCTGTATTGGGAGGCCTTATTAATTTTCCGTTACTAATTTTCAATAGAGTAATATACTCATACCACGCCAATGAAAACAACATAACCTAGACGAAAATTCAAGAGTGACATTGATAGGCTTGTCGCGACTCTAATATATCCAAATATGTCAACATACAGGGACTCTAGCTACCCCTGGAGACGCCAGACTTCCACGATGCAGTGACCCTACATTTTCTGTAGGGTCACTGCATCACGAAGACGTAATGTCGGAGACGCCAGGATGCAGTGACCCTAATTTTCTTAGGGTCACTGCATCCTGGAAGCCTGGCGTCTCCCAGGGGTAGCGACACGAGTGTCAAAACCATACTCAAAATTACATAGACGTTCGTGCAAAATACTCATTTTTATACAGTCTGAGAAAAAAAACATGTTTGAATAAAACTTAAAAAGAACTCGTTTTTATACAGCCTAAGAAATAAAAAATACTCTGCCAATATATGGGCCCCTAAGCTCACACTAGCTGCTATAGTTATAGTGTACGTGCGAGCTAATAAAACTAAAACCTGTAATATATCTTATTCAACTCCAGACTAAATTAACTTTTGTTTGATACCACACAAGCCATGTTTTGACTTAAACTCAAATTTTTGAAATCTACCCCCACCCTTCGAAAAACAAAAACTAAAATGTATTTTGTTTAACTCCGGAATCAATTACCTTTCGTTTGATATCACACACGCCATATTTTCACGTAAACTCTAATTTTTGAAATCTACCCCCACCCTTTTTGAAGAAAAAAAAAAACTAAAATGTATTTTGTTTAACTCCATACTCAATTACCTTTCGTTTGATATCACACGCGCCATATTTTCACATAAACTCTAATTTTTGAAATCTTCCACCACCCTTTTATTTGGCTTGTGTTCGGTGGATTTTGTTCATTTTTAAATGGGACCATCTCGACCCAAGACCCAGCCTAGGTACCAAATTTCATTAAAATCGGCCAAGCGGTTTTTGAGTTATGCGCGTTGGTCGTTACAGACAGACAGACATACAGATAGACGGCGCGACAAAAAAGTTTCCAAATCATCTGAAACGCAAAGATATATAAAATACTCTGCCAATATATGGGCCCCTAAGCTCACACTAGGTACTATAGTTATAGTGTACGTATGAGCTAATATAACTAAAAACTGAAATATATTTTATTCAACTCCAGACTAAATTACCTTTTGTATGATACCACACAAGCCATGTTTTGACTTAAACTCAAATTTTTGAAATCTACCCCCACCCTTACAAAAAAACAAAAACTAAAATGTATTTTGTTAAAGTCCGGACTCAATTACCTTTCGTTTGGTATCACACACGCCATATTTTCACTTAAACTCTAATTTTTAAAATATACCCCCACCCTTTTTTTTTAAATAAATTAAAATGTATTTTGTTTAACTGCAGACTCAATAACCTTTCGTTTAATATCACACACGCCATATTTTCACATAAACTCTAATTTTTGAAATCTACCCCCACCCTTTTATTTGGTTTGTGTTTGGTGGATTTTGTTCATTTTTAAATGGGACCATCTCGACCCAAGACCCAGCCTAGGTACCAAATTTCTTTAAAATCGGCCAAGCGGTTTTTGAGTTATGCGCGTTGGTCGTTACAGACAGACATACAGACACACATACAGACAGACAGACAGACAGACAGACAGACGGCGCAACAAAAAAGTTTCAAAATCATCTGAAACGCAAAGATGTATAAAAATTTTTGAAATCGGAGCAACTTTTTTTTTCTCGAAAAAATTAGGGTCACCATAGCTCACACTACTATAGTATAGTATATGTGTGAGCTAAAATTTTGAAATCGGAGCAACTTTTTTTTTCTCGAAAAAATTAGGATCACCATAGCACGGATCACCTATTTGTTAGGTGATCCGTGACCATAGCTCACACTACTATAGTATAGTATATGTGTGAGCTAATATGTTCCTTGAGTTTTTGGGTTATGAATATTTATTGTAGGTATATTTATTGTTAAAAATCATTTTCTTTTAAATATTATTTGTGTTTTTTGTATAAAAATAATTCGTAATAAATAAACAAACAGGACAGAAATACATTTGTATGCTAAATGTTTATTAATACTATATAATATATCAAAGGACAAAATGAAACTTTACTAACAAGGTTTATACGCTATTTTAGCTCACACTACTACTATACTAGAGTAGTGTGAGCTATGGTGATCCTAATTTTTTCGAGAAAAAAAAAGTTGCTCCGATTTCAAAAATTTTTATATATTTTTGCGTTTCAGATGATTTTGAAACTTTTTTGTTGCGCCGTCTGTCTGTCTCGCTGTCTGTCTGTAACGACCAACGCGCATAACTCAAAAATCACTTGCCCGATTTGAATGAAATTTGGTACCTAGGCTGGCTTGTGGGTCGAGATTTTCCCATTTAAAAATGAACAAAATCCACCGAACACAAGCCAAATAAAAGGGTGGGGGTAGATTTCAAAAATTAGAGTTTATATAAAAATATGGCCTGTATGATATCAAACGAAAGGTAATTGAGTCTGGAGTTAAACATAATACATTTTAGTTTATTTAAAAAAAAAAGGGGGGGGGGGGGTAAATTTCAAAAATTAGAGTTTAAGTCAAAATATGGCTTGTGTGATATCAACCGAAAGGTAATTGAGTCTGGAGTTCAATAAAATATATTTCAGTTTTTAGTAATATTAGCTCACACGTACACTATAACTATAGTCCTAGTGTGAGCTTAGGTGCCCATAGATTGGCAGAGTATTTTGCATTGTTTAGATTATTTTTCAAGTTTTTTTTTCTATTTTTTCGGTGTTTTTAGGTTTTGTGGTTCTTTTTTAGTCACTTTTTATCCCGATTTTTACATTTTATCAAAAGACAAAAAGAAGCCCAAAAACAGTTCGAGTTTTAGTAATGTTAGGCTTTAATTACTTATAATTTTATAGTACATTTCATATAAATATCTTAATATTATTGTTCAAAAGCATAAACTTTTCATTTTCTTCAAACCGAAAATTGTTCGAAAACATTTTCTTCGAACAAAAGATTGTTCGAAAACGTTTTCTTCGAAAGGAAAATTGTTCAAAAACGTTTTCTTCAAACAGAAATTTTTCGAAATCATTTTCTTCGAACGGAAATTTATTCGAAAACATTTTCTTTGAACGGAAATTTGTTTGAAAATATTTTTTTTAAATGGAAATTTATTCAAAAACATTTCTTTGAAAACAAATTTTTCGAAAAAAATTTTATGACCTGGCTTGCCAACCTTAACACAACTTATATAGTTCGACTAATTGGGTGTTTTTCTAACAATTTTTGGAAACAAAAACTTCCCTGACTTCTTTCCCGGGATCCTAGAGGGTGTGGAACCAAACCGAACCAACCGAAACCTCTTTTCGAAAAATGATTTTCCTAAATTAGCTTTCCGGTCCTCATTTTGGAAGGTTGACATCCGTGTTACTCTAACCTTTCTCAATTGAGCACATCAGGGATACGTTTGCAATCAATTGACAAAGTTTAGGAGAATACCAATTTCGACCTTCCAAAAGGAGGAAAGTAGACAAATTTTCAGACAGTTTACGATCCCGGGGTCAGTCAGGGTTTTTTTGAAAAAATATGTTAGAAAGGCTTGCCTTAGTCAAACAATATGAATTGTGTTAGGTTTGGAAATCCAAGTCTAGAGCGTCTTTTTTCGAAAAGCTTGCTTTCGAAGAAAATGTTTTCTATTCGAAGAAAATGTTTTTGAACAACTATTGCTTACGAACAAATTTCCGATCGAAAACAAATTTCCGTTCAAAGAAATGGTGTTCGAACAAATTTCCGTTTAAAAACAATGTTTTCGAACAAATTTCCGTTTGAAAAAAATGTTTTCGAACAAATTTCTGAAGAAAATTTTTTCGAACAATTTTCCGTTTGAAGAAATGGTTTTCGAACAAATTTCCGTTCAAAAAAAAATGTTTTCGAACAAATTTCCATTAGAAAAAATTGTTTTCATAAAAAATGTTTTCGAACAAAGCTTTGCGACCCGTCGTGTTGCTACCCAAAAAAATACCTAGAGATGGTAAATAAAAATTCTTAGACCTTGAGTTTTTATTGGATGTTGATTTTTTTAAAACTTTTCTATGAGTGTGTGTGTGTACCTGTCTTACTTCTACTTTGTTTTGCAATCATTATAGTGTAGCTACTTTCGATCTTTGTTTGGACCTTTTGTTTTTCAATCTTTTGTATTTTCGACCTTTTGTACTGTCGAACTTTTGTATTTTCGACTTTTTGTACTTTCGAATTTTTCTTCGCCGCCCGCTTTTTTTTAAGACTAATAAAAATAATAGTAGGTATATTATAAACCTGTACGCCCCGTACAGTGTTTACTTTTAATCCCACGGCGGGAATTTTCATGCCCGACCGGAAGGAGGGCTATAATTTGCTAAGTGACTAAAAGGGACTTTAATGCCAAGGTTTATTTTTATATACTAAAAATAATAATAATCATAAACTAAATAAATAGGTATTAAACCACTTACCGTACTGTAGTTTTAGCATGTCAACCCCCCGTATATAATAAAAGAGTGGGCAGTGATACTTGTCATGGCATTACATTAAACAAAAGTCAGTCAGATGCTAACAAACATTGTGGAAGAAATCATATTTATTTCATAACAAACTAAATCAGTTTAGTCGAGAAAAAGTTCGAATTACATTTCTCGAAGGTGCAACAAACAAGGGACCAAAGAATAAAGCATATTTTTACTTTGAGATGGGCATGGAAAAGGCCCCCGAAGAAAGAAAGCTTTCAGTACCGAAAATGATGCAATAAACAGAATTTCGAAAATTTCACCGAAAAGGTATTCCTGGTTTACATCCTGGAGAAGTCTAGAAAGTTAAATGCTTCGTTTATATGGATAATAATATTCTATGCCGAAGGACACAATAATAATCGAAATGAACCAAGTCATCAGCAAAGTACAGTAAACTTACGGCAAGCTGGAAGCAACAAAATAATCGTTATCGTGTATATATCTTGATTCTATTTTGTTTTTTGTATTATGATAAAATAAAGTAATCCAAAAACCTATATTTTGCCTTTATGGTTTTAAAGAAATTACCTTAGCCCATGAAAAAAGGGATTAAACGTACACTTTTATTCCCTAGAGAGCATAAAAAATTTATTAAATGATACAAAACCCAACATAATAGTTTCCTATATTTTTGGTTTCTTGCGCTGTGTGGGTCCTAACACAGGGTCCTAATAAATATTGAAATCATAAAAAACTTAGATTTTTTAGGTTTGTTTATTTGTACAGTCAAATTTATATACCGGGTGTGACGGACAGTTCTTTACGTAACATTTGTAATCCATTTAATTTTTTTGAACATAAAAAAAAGCTACGCTCCTGACAGTGTCATATTTGCGTTTTTCGTAAATGAGGTTATGTTTGATGTCGCTACCCCTGGAGACGCCAGGCTTCCAGGATGCAGTGACCCTATAATTTTCTGCTGGGATAGCGCCATCGTGGAGCTGTTGTCCACTAAAAGTACCGGGTGTAGCGCTAAAAATATTTGACGGGAAAGCCGATTTGTCATTACTATTTTTTAGTTGGTATACTGTGAAAAGCTCCGTCATAATTTGTTTGACATAGTATCAGATGCACCGTAACAATGCTTAGCTAATCCATTCTCCCTCTTTGTTCTTTTGTATGTGAGCAACAAGGACTTAATCGCAATTAAACCCATAAGCGCGCATAAGTGCTTACGGTGCATATGAGGGATAAACAGTCAAAACAACAAAGAATAGAAAACGTCAAAGCCCCGCTAAATCAATAATATGTAACAACCAGATAAGAGTATATATGTTCCTTTCTAATGAAATCGTTTAGAAGAAGACATCAATAAAAAGCAAGTAAAATAGTAAGCTAACGACTAATTAGTGCAGTGCCTCATTTTGGGAATCATTATCAATTAAAAAATTAAAGGAAGTGCGTGCCCCTGTATGTACCCCTCTACTCCCTTCCCGCCCATCAAGGTTTTGATGACGCGGTGTCACTTTAATACAATATCAATTATAGTAGTTAGTAATTTAACTACTTTTTTGATGAAGTATTTAGTAGCGTTGTTTGAGGAGATCCATCAAACAACGTTAGTAGTTATACTCCACTACTTTTTTCAATAATCTGCCCAGCTGTGACACTAATACCCGGTATGTCAGCAACGCTGATCAAAACGCATTTTCGTCGCGCATTACATCATTTAGATGACAAAATAGCGAAATTCACATGCAGCTAATATTCTAATGTTGCTTCCGCCATTAGTGTCCAAGGAATTAACATATTAACATGCAATTTTGAACAAATGTACGCTTGAGCGCGTAAGGGTTTTGAACTAACTCTTTTATGGAAAAAGTATTTCTTAACCATATCTTCTTTTTTACTTTACTACGAGCAGCGCCGTAGCTAGTGCCAAATTTAGTGTAGGCAAACAAGAAATTTTGAGCCCCCTAACTTACCCCTCTTCCCCACGAAAATTAAAGGAAGATTAATGCGCATTTTCTTTTAAATAAAGAATACATTAAAGTAGGGATTATAGAAAGGAAATTATTTGCCAAGAATTGTTGTAAAAAAATTCTGTTTATATAAACTCCATATCATAATTTTTGAGATAACTTTTTGACAGTTATCAGCTGTTTACCATAACAAATAGCATAGGCCAACGAAAAAAGTTGTAAAAATTTGTCTCAAAAATAATGATATAAACTGTATTTGCAATTTTTTTCTTAGAACTAACAAAGTTTTTTTTGGGGAGAAATATTCTAGGGTATCAATAATTGGCAAGTTATCAATTACTGGGCATTTTACGTTAACTCGGATTGAGTCTTATTTAATTTTCCTATTGGGTTCGATAGATTTTCTTTTACTTCCAACAGTTTTCATGCTGCATTTCTTTGACTTTACTAATTTTAGGTTTAAATACAGGGTGTTTCCTAAACATTGGTCTAAAATTCGTGGTGTGATTCCTCGAGTATTTTCATGAAAAAAGTTCCTAGAAACATTTGTCGAAAAATGGTTCCTAAAGGAGCTGCGCCCCTTTAAAAAGGACACCCTGAATACTAGTTTTCCCGAGGGGTGATCAGCTGAACCAAATTTGTACACCGTCCTACAGGACTTTAATACATTTTTAATCCTGTATTATAGTCCTGTGCAAGTCCTGTATAGTCTGGCCTGTGGGGTCCTGTGACTGAAAAGGCGCCCATCAAAAAATTGGCGATCAAAAAAAAGGTCATGTCTTAACTCTCGTTCTTCTGAAAGAGCCGATTTGCCTTTGCCGGCCTTAGTACTTATAATCATGCTTAGGGCACTTCTTAGGCGCCAATACCCTCGGGGTCCTGTATAGGCCTGTGGAAGTCCTGTAGAAAAATTTGTACACCTACTGTGGGCAGCTGATCACCCCTCGAGTTTTCCTCGATATTTCCGAAACCGTCCATGCAAAAATCATGAAATTTGGTACAACGTATAAGCTTTTAAAGCTGCATCAGAATTTCAGCTTAGAATTGCAAAATTTTAATCAGGGGCGTACCATACAAGGGGTAACCGGCGTACCATACAAAGGGTAAAAAGAATCCCATTTTTTCTATGGTAGTTTTTCACATTAAGATTTTAGAATATGATACCTATAAAGGTTTTTCACGTAAGAAAGGTGCTCTTTATATCGATAGAGCGAGTAGTTTTCGAGGAAATCACAATTTTCGACATTGATGCATTAACACCCTCAAGATGAGTTTTCCTCAATAGTTTCGAAACCCCTTAAAAAAAATCATAAAATTTGGTACACAGCATAAAATTTTGACTGCAAATTCGATTGACCTTAAAATTCTAAAATTTCTCTGTAAGGAAAAACAGTCTTTTTTTAATGAAAATACTTCAGGAATCCCCATTTTTAAACAATGTTTAGGAAACATCCTGTATATGTTTTAATGTAAAAAATTCTGGTAATGTAACCTTTAAATTGTAGAGGATTCATTAAATAAGTGAATTAAATGTATTTTTTTTCTATATATTTTTCAACTTTAAACAAAATGTATAAATAATAATTAATCTAAACCCAGCCGCGGTGTGAGCCGCAGGCGAGGTGAAGGGGTACATTATAAACACCAGTATACAAGTTATTATCTATTATAACTTGTTGCATCCTAGAACTCCTAGATTATGGTACACCAGTTAAAAGAGATCAGCAACATATTTATAAGCAAAAAGTTTTATTTATAATGTTGTTTTGCTGTTTCAACTGATGTACCATGCTCTAAGAGTTCTAGAATGCAACCTGTTTTAAAGGAGAATAATGTTTGTGCCAGTGTCTATAATGTACCCCTAAAAAACAAAACTAGACCTAACTTATAAGTGCAGTCTCATGTGACTTTTAATTGCTGCATCACTGGCAAACATTTTTCCACATTCTTTACACTCCATTGTCGCCTTTTCTACAATGTTGTGTTTTGACTTTTTGTGGCTCTTCAGTGATACTTTTTGTCTGAATGCTTCTCCACAAATATCGCACACAAAAGGATTTTCATTTGTATGTTGCCTCTCATGTGTTCTCATTGCAAACCGACTTGAGAATGCTTTCTTGCAATAAATACAAATATGGTTTCGCAGTTTAAGATGTGTCATTTTGTTGTGACAAGTCAGAGTGTGTTTTGTGAAGAATTTTTTGCCACAAGTATCACAAACAAATTTTTTATCACCAATGTGTTCTTTGTTTACATGTAAGCTATATGAATACTTTTTCTTAAAGACTCTTCCACAATGTTCACAAGTATATTGTCTTTGGGAATGAGTATAATACATATGTCCCCTAAGACTCTCAGCATTTTTTGTTGTGGCACCACAAAGATGACAGACCATGGGGATAGCATTTGAGTGTGCCATTGCAATATGTTTGCTCATGTTCCAATTGGTGACTTCAGCATTGCAAGTTGGACACTGCCTTTTCTTGCTTCCTTGAACATGGCTTTGATATGCTCGTCTTGTGATAAATACTTTGCTACAGCAATCACAAGCAGTGGGTTTAAATGGTTCCCTTTTGCTATGTATTTTCCTCTTTCTTTCTCTTCTAATTGTATTTTGTTTTTGGTTTATTTGGTTTCTTGTCACCTTCCGAGTTGGTTCTTTTTTAATGGTGATGCATTCTAAGATATTGATTTCATCTTTGCCTGCATGACAGAAAGACATGTGTACATTAAATAATTCTTTTAGATCAAATGAAATATTGCACTGTTCACATGACCAATCAGTGACTGAATCGAAATGTTCAGGTTCTGTTTCTAAATGCTCCACATAAGCTGTTAAGTTTTCAAATTCCTTATGACATTTCTCACACTTTGGAACAATATTGTTATGCTCATTTATATGATCTAAAAGTTGATCATTATTTGGAGCAATAAAACCACAAATGTAACACTTAGCATCTTCTAATTTGTCTTCATTTAGTTCTGCATTGTTTGCATATTCCATTATTGTCACTACCTCAGTCGCATTTTCATTGAGTTCATCTTTTTCAATTTTTATTTTATTAACATCAAAATTTGGAGTGCTATCTCTAGTTGATGGTTTTCTCCTTATACTTGCTTTCTTTTTCTTTTTAACAACCATTTTGGGTTTCTCTATGTCATCAGACATTGTTTTCAGAAATTTCTTGTTGCAATTGATAATACACTGTTGAACATTGTGAGCATATTTGAGATCTTCTATGCACTTTTTACAGGCTTCAGAATATTCAATAGAGAGGATCTGCCATAAAAATAAAAAAAGTTATATGCAATATTTAGGTCTCAATTAAAATTGAAGAAGCCAGTTTTTTAACTGTGTTGACCAAAGATTATAATATATATTATTGTTGACCTTAGATCCAATCAAAATAAAAACAGAGTTTGTATAGCAACCAAGTATTACCACCTGTCACCCCAAATATTTTGCAAACACAGTACACCAACAAATTTTTCAGAAAAAGATATAGGTAGCCATAAATGAGCCTTAAAAATGTTCTTAAACTAATTTTGCCCTTACTTATAAACTTACCTTGATTCCTGTCAAGTCTTTTAACATTTGCATAAGGTTTTCTTCAAATAAACTTTTTGTTTCCTTAGAGTCACCTAAACAAAAACGGCATAAATTTGAGTTTGTGGTTTCCGTTGGTTCCATTTTTGCAATTGCGGTTTCCGTTGATTGCATTTCTCCAATTATGGTTTCCGTTTCTTCCATTTTTGCCCAAAATGGGATCAAAAACTTTCTGATGGACCGAAATAACAAACCAAAACAAAGAATCAGCTGATTGTCAGCCTTCCAAAATGAATGCTTTTACGTCGATTTTAAATGAGCTTTTAACAAATTTATTTCTGCTGGTAGTGCTTTGCTTTGAGGAACTTTTCATGCGCTTTTTTCTTAGGAGGGATCTCGAAAGTGTTGCCAGGGACACGGTAATCACGGCCCCTATGGACGTGCACAGTAATTACCGGGACGGACCCATTCTAGGGATCTTATTTTACCGGAATTTAGGGGTAGACGAGGGAATTCCACCACTTTAAGGAAACTAGAAAAATTAAAGAGTAGAGTTTTAATTGCAAAATCTTTTTTATTTAGTTAGCTTTTTTACATAAATAAAAAAGAAATATTTTTTTTTTGTTACAGTAGGCGGAATTTTTCCATGGTAGAGGGGACAATATCGCAACATCCTTGGGGTAATACCGCCATATTAGTTTTTGTTCATGCCTGATACTTTCTACTGGTTTAGAAAGATTGATAAATAAAAAATACATTAACATATTTTATTAAAATGTATTGGTCATCAACACAAAAATTAAATTTTTATCCCAATTGTGACAATTTATCAAATTTTTCGTGTTCTCTCTTCTATTATCTACTCTATAAGCATATATACTCAAGGAAACATTTGGATGGATCTTTTTGTACAGTCGGGGACTTTTTAAAGTGCCGTTATATTTTTTTTCTGTCAAAATTAATCAATTAAAGAAATCAAAAAAATTAAATTTTTTAATATGTTTATATACAGACAGAGGTAAGGTTCACAATTTTTATGTTTTGGTTCAAACTACTTTTCCAAATTTCAAATAGGATTTTTTTTCCACGGCGGCAATTTAAAAAGTCCCCGACTGTACAACTCAAAAAAATTGAGTCTATACGGATTACTTTGATATCTACAATTACAACAGACTGTGATTTTCTGGAGATATTTCAACAGTTTTAGGCTCAGATGGCGATTACAATCAGCATTGGGTCTATGTTAATAAAATACTCCCTATTCCCATTTAATTTTATATAGTCATTTAGTTTGCTGATTAATTACATAGTTTTTAGGCAATTTTGTAATTACACATGTCCAATTTACATTTATTTGTATATTTATACAGCATGATTAACAGCTATAGGATTCATATAGAAGCAGTCTGTCAGCTCTACTTAATGTGTGTAAGAGAGAAGTAAAAGAGAGAAAAATATATTTTGGGCGATGTCTTGAAATATTTTTCGGTTTTAGACCCTTGTTCGGCCTGGTAGTGGGAAAATAATCATAACCTTGTGACGAAGTTTTTCGTTATTCCGTCGTGTGCAGCGAAACAGGTGAGAAGTGGGTATTTGTTTTTTACGCAACTTCTAGCTGAAGCCATGCCGCGTTTTACATATAGCGTACAGGAAAAAGTACAGATGGTTCAATGGTATTTCTGGGGAAATAGCTGTCAAGATGTGGCAAATTTATTTGTTGTCGCGTTTGAGGGGGGGAATATTCCAAGCCGTAGCACATACACTGTAAGTTTTAATTTAAGCAGTTAGAATAAACTTTGCAAGAGTTACTTAAAAGTGCCCAAAAAAAAGAGAAACTCATATAAACAAGAAGAAAATATTAAAAAATCAATTCTAAAACGAAGTGAATAAAACCATTAACATATTGTCATAAAATGGGTTAATAAACATAAAAGGTATTGCCAATTAACTAAATTAAAATTATTTTTGTTTATGTATTAAATACAAACACTGCTTTCAAAAACACATTACCTACCTATTACTAAATGAGATCATTTAAAATATATGCCATAATGATATAACAATGGCTAAACTACGAAAATCTGTTATTTTTATCCCAATAGTGACAATTTATCAAATTTTTGGAGTTCTACCATTTTTTGATGTCCAAACAATAAGCTTATCCAAGCAGAGACTAAACAGATTTTGCCTAACATGTCTAATCATAGCGTTTTTGTTAGCAGAAGCTTACGTAAACTACGTAAGAAATTTTGTTACAAACTTTTTTGGAGATTACAACTTATACTATAAAATGACGGTGTATTTAGAACAGTGTTTTTCTGTCTTGTTTTTTACTTGCTTAGTTGTCAAGTCATATACTCAAGGAAACACTTGGATGGATCTTTTTGTACAACTCAAAAAAATTGAGTCCACGGATTATTTTGATACAATTACAACAGATTGTGATTGTTTGAAGATATTTAAACAGTTTTGGGCTCAGATGGCGATTATCATAAGCATTGGGTCTATGTTAATAACATACTCCCTATTCCCATTTAACATAAAAGAATATGTTACTCCGGTAATTGCGGAATTTTACCGATTTTTATTTAGTCATTTGGTTTGCTGTCTGCTAATGCATATTCTACAAAAACAGAAAAATTTAAGAAAATTATTGCAAGAAAAACAAAATGACAAAAATGTAATCATTAATGAAATGGCAAGAGTTAAAAAAATCTATGGGGCGATTAAACAGAGTGTTTGTATTATAAACAATTTGACAGGAGGATTGCTGTTATTCTTTGTGATTATAATTTGTTTGCAATATGTCAACTGTGCAAATCATATTTACTTTAATAAGGGCAACTTTAAAGAAAAATGGCGACCGCTATTCCTTTCCTTATATTGTCTAGTAAGTAAAACTCTTATTATTACCCCAATACGTTAGAGCATAAATACGGGGCATATCCGTATGTATTCTTGCACCAAATACGTTAGAGCATAAATATGGGGCATACCCATGCATTTCACACGCGATGCTTGAAGCCCTAACTCCTATTAAATTCTTAATGTTCTTTTTTCGGGTAGACATGATATCCGTTACTGCGCATGCGTCAGCAGTTTTGGTGGCCTTGGAACATACTCCGTCACGTGACTGCATTATTTAACAATTGTCAAATGTTTAGGATTATGTCTATTATTTATTTCTAAAAACTAGTTGATCAGGTGAAAATTTATTAAATTGCGAATTAACTTTGAAGTTTTTCTAAAATTAATTAAGCAGATTTATTGTGGACACCATGAAGAGTGTTTAATTGTATCTATAAACCACTTATAAACTTAACAAATTATAAAGAAAAATACAAGTGCTTACTTACGAAATGGTACTCCCTTACTTGTCCTGGTCATTTTTCCACAAACCCCACATGTTTTGCGTTAATTATTTCCCATTTTTCACAGAAAAAACAAAGTTTTACACGACAAACGCAAAACACACGCATGCGCTGAAAATTTGCATCTGTAAATTTAAATTTGCCATTGTTTCCAAAGTAAGCTATGATTGCTTTGTTAGAGATAATGACACTTCTGTGTTTATCATGACTAGGTAATACTTATATGAGTAGAAATAGGCAGTATTGTTTAACTCATATGTATATGGTTGTGTTTAGTTTAGGATATTGCCACTAGAGGCAGTAGTCGTTTCTGAACAGTAGGGTCACTGCATCCTGTCGAACAGCTCTTCTGATAGACCGCGTAAACATCGTATTGTTTTGTAACGCTATTTTACATTAATAAAACTGTTATTAATTACTCACGTCACGACCTGCTTAGTTACTTAATCGTATTCTGCTATATGCTTCACTTTTCGACTTTTTGAACAAGTATTTATGCTCTAAAATATTTGTTATCACCCAGTAAACACGAATGTAGCTGGACGAAGACAAAAGTCTCAAAATCGAGATTACTTAAACTTTCTTGATTACAATGTTTTTATTTATTAATTTTTATTTTGTAATTATACAAGTCCAAATTACGTTTAATTGTATATGTATACAGCTTGGTTAAAAGGTTTAGGATTCATGCTTGCTCTCTGTTTAATGTACGAGGTGTGACAATTAAATTTTAAGACGGGCCCCTCTACTAACAGGTTTTAAATCTCCACGCCTCGAGCGGTTGGAGTTATTCACCTTTATGTGCGTTCTACTACCGCGCGCAGTCTTGTCGCCTTTCCTCTACTAGTTTGGCTTACGCAGTGGTTTGAAGCGGATCGTGCATAGCTCATTTGCCGGAATTATGACAGTCGAAAAAATTGAGCAACGTATTAATTTAAAGTAAAACTCAAAAAAACGGCTACTGAATACTTTTAAATGCTAAAAGATGTCTACGGAAAGCAGTGTATGTCTCGTGCAATGATTTTTATCTGGAACAAAAGGTTTTTCGAGGGTCGTGAAGAAGTTAACGATGATGAACGAGAAGGGCGCTCCAGCACATCCATAACAGTTATGCTCATTGTTTTTTTTTTCGATATTAGGGGTGTTATTCTTATGGGCGCGTGAGGGTCAAACAGTGAACCAACATTTATATTTAGAAGTATTTATATAGCTAAGGCAACGTCGAAAAAACGTCTAGATTTGTGGAAGAACAACGCGTGGCTACTCTACCAGGACAATTAGCTAATAAGAAGATTCCCGTCGTTAACCCACCATATTCAACAGACTTGGCCCCTTGCGACCTCAACCTGTTTCTGAAAGTGAAAAAATCTTTAAAATGAACCCGTTTTAAAATATTAGAACACGTCAAGGAAAAAACGGCAAGACTTCTTAACAGCCTCTCTTCTAATGATTTCTAAAATTGCTTCCAACATTGGAAAAAAACGCATGCAACGCTGCGTCGATAGAGAAGGGGACAACAATGATGGAGAACATCATTAAGTTGTATTAGTATTTAAATAAAGTAGATTTTTTACAACAGTCTTATAATTTTATTGTCACACCTCGTATGTAAGAGAAAAGTAAAAGAGAAAAAAATATATTTAGGGCGGTGTCTATAGAAATATTTTTCCCTGTTTTAGACTCGTACTGAGGCTGGTAGTGGGAAACTAGGGTAAGACATCGTGCCGACATGATGTCATCACGCCTTTTATCATATTTTGATATCTATTCAAATAAACATTTTAGATATGGTGTGATGATATGCGGGAAAACCATGTAGATTTTGAACTAGAATTTGACAGTCTGAAACCTGACACAGTGATTATTATTTTAGTGATGATTAGATCAGCTCTTTTAAAAATTTCTTCAAATTATAGAGTCACAATAAATAAAAAAATTATTGTGTGTGCTTAAGACCACACGGCAGAAGTGTAAACTTCAACAAGGCGAAATTAATAATACTGGCCTTCATCTGCATCATCATATCGCTCGCTAAATGTTCCTATGACAGTCGACTCGAGCCGAGTTCACCTGAATGAGCGTTACATAGCCGAGCCTGACGGCTCAGTTCAATTCAGTACCCACACTGCTAAACGCGCCTAAAGAAGTTTACACTTCAAAAAGTACTATGCAGGGATTAGATAGTTTATCTTTTGTTTTTGTTTTAGTTTAACGTGATTTTCATATCATTTTTCTGCGATCAGCTGCCCAAAGAATCGGAAAAACTTATATCAATCAGCTACAAAATTCAGCTACAATACCCGATAGCGACAGCAGCGTATGATGAAATGGACGATTTTATAAAACATGTGGCAAACACCAAGTTAAAAATTTCCGCTGCTGATTTTTTTGATATTGATCGCACCACCATCGGTACTATATGCTCGGTTGTTGCCACTTATTTTGTGGTTTTTATTCAACTCAATTAAATTACTGCCGCCTACTTCCCCTACTTCTTTTATTTGTATATTTACATTTGTTCCATCGATCGTCTTTCTGTCTGATATTATGACCGGCAAATTTCCATTTTAATGTTGCACCTCTCCTCTAACTCTTGTTTTATTTCTTATCCATTCATTCCTTTTTATATATGTTGGCTTTAAATCTCACATTTGTCTTTCAATTGATCTTTGGGCTTTTACCTTATTCATTATTTAGGTTTTCTTTTTTTAGTTTAATAATTTGTCCCAAACATATATGTTCCTCTACTATTTTTTCTTGGTTTATTCTTATCTTTGTTTTTTATGATTTTAGTTTTAGTGTAGTTCATACTCACGCCTATATTTTTAGCTGCTGTATCCAGTTCTTCTAGCATTTTTATCAGTTGTTCTTTCTTATCTGTTATTAAGGCGATATCGTCAGCATATTTTAGGTGGTTCAAGTATTGTCCGCATACTTTAATGGTTATTTCTTCCTAATCTAAGTTTTTAAAAACATCTTCTAGGGCCTGGTTAAATAGTTTAGGGGATATCGTGACACCTCTTCTTATAAGAATTGGCTTAGTTTCTTTGTGGATTTGGTAGCCAACATATATAGCGAAGCAACAACATTGCTTCGCTATATATGTTGGCTATTAAGTCTGTGTATTTGTGATCTATTCGGCTATTAACTAAAAATGCTTTTACTGCCCAGTGCTCAATGCTATCGAAAGCTTTTTTCTAGTCTAGAAACGCAATATATAGTGAAATGTTGTATTCGTTGGCTCGGTGGTCAACTGTACTGAAAACTTTTATAAAGCCTGCTTGTTCTTTTCATTGATATCCGGCAAATTTTTATGCTAGTCTATCTGTTAATATTTTCGTGAAAAGCTTAGAAATTATATTGAGGAGTGTTATAGGTCGATAGTTTTATTGGTCTGCTCTATCGCCTTTCCTGTTTAGAATAATGGTGACGGATTCTTTCCAGTTGTTTGGGATTATTATTTATTTTAGTATTTTATTCAGGAGATTATGTAGGGTATTAACTATAGCTTTACCACCGTATTTGAGCATTTACTCCGTCTTTTTTAGGTGATTTGTTATTTTTCATTTTCTTTAATGCTCTCTTTATTTCCGCTTTGCTTATTTCAGGTTGTAGCTCTGAGTTTATGTTTTTTATTTTTGTTTGGAGTTTCTTCATGGTCTCTCGTGATGGTTCCCTTTTTGTTTGGTATAATTCTGTATAGAATAGCTGTGTGACATTTATAATATCCTCTTTAACGTTAGCTTCTATGCCGATCATATTCTTTAATTTAATTATTTCATATCTACCTAGAGTCGGACATTTCAAATTTATGTTATTTTCTATATCTCTCTTCTTGGCTCTTTATTTTCATATTGCAATGTCCCAGCACAAATAATGTCGTAGTTAGATAAGGTAGTTTTAAAAAATGTGTGGTTTGCTAAAATAAATTATGGTTATTTATCGCTTTAAATGGTTTTTTATACAGAGTGATCCATATGGGGCGCGTTTGGAGGTTATAGGAAACATAGAGAAAACCGTATGTTGATAGATCCTTATCAAGCCGTTTCTATACGCTTTTTAGTTATGGACATTTCATTTTAGTATTTAAACTGCTTTGTTATAGTTTTTTTAGAAATACAACTCACAAAATTTAGTTTGTGAGATTCTACATAAGGTTAGTATTTTTCTATGGAACTTTCTTTCATTTGATTTTTGAAATCAGCGTACAGTTTTCTTTTAAATGATGTATTTAACTTAATATTTTATAACTTTTTTATTTTTGATATGGTTTCTTGATTTACTAAAAATATTAAAATGTCAAATGAAAATAACAAAATTTCAAGAATATAAATAAAATATTGACTAATACGCCATTTTAAAAGAAATTTCAGGACGATTTCAAAAATTAAAATGAAATTTTCATAAATAAAAAAGTTATAGGTCCCCTACGAAAATGCAAACTAATGACTTGTCAAAATGCGGTTGGTGTGTTTACCTTTAAGCATCTCTTGATAACCAACAGCCCCATAAACACCCGAAACCCCCCACAAACATCGAATTTGGGCTACCCTGTACATAAATCTCAGGTTTTAAATAAATAATGTTCACACAAACAATTAATGCAATTTTATTCATGTAAAAAGTCTACGTAACATTTCTATCATTCTATGTACGTAAAAATAAATCAATGAGAAAAATTTTAAAAGAAAATATTTTTCTCAGTCTTTAACAATTAAAAAGAAACATAATGTTATACCCAACAATATTAATATTAAACATGCTCCGAGTGCTATCACTGCAGCTTCAAAACCTCAAAAGATATTTCCTGAACATGGAGGCTATGCTATAGATAACTTTGGATACAAATCCCATTTGAGTTTTCAGGAGATTGGTAGTCGAATTTACCTATTTAAAGTAAATTAAAGGAAAATCTGCTGCGATAGTGTTGGTGGTAATAGCACTAATTTTTTTCAACATAATACCAATTCACTTTCAAGACTTAGCGGTTTAAAGATATGTCTCATTATTTAAAACAAAATTGGCTGAAAAAAGCCTTCAAAACATGCTCGACTATTATTAAACATTTAAAGTGAATAGGCACAGTATCGCCGTTGACATAACTAGAGAAAGTCTGACATCTCACTGGTCAGGTTGGTGGTTTGAACACTCCCTAGCATCGCACGTGTCTTCGACCACCTTTCCCAGCAAGGTGGCGTCTTTTAAACGTCAAAAAGTGGTTTTACACAAGTTGCCTACAGAATTTGATCAGTCATGTGAACTTAACTGGACGACTGTTGCTGCGTCATCAGTTTTCCATAAAACAAATGGTTTAAAGCAACCCGGTGACGTAGATTCTTTAATCTGATTACACTTGGCCAGTGAGGTTCAATGACCTTTGAAATTCTGTACGTAACGTGTGTAAAATTATAAAGACCTTGACCTGATCTTTCTCTAGGAACAATGACAGAGCAGCGATGCTGAAAATGCATATCTACTTCAAGTGCAGTGTTGCCAACTAAACGGATTTTCCGTCGGATCTAATGTATTTTTGTAAAGGGCTGCGAAAAAAACGCTTTTAACAGGTGATGCAATTTTTAACGGAAACTTCGGCTAATTAAGTTTAAGATTCAAGACTCAAGCTGTTCTCATTCGACACAAAAAAAAACGATTCCTGAACACATTACATTAAAATATGACCGAACTCACTCGCGATTACTTGCTCTCTTTTATTAAAATAATTTAAGAAAAGAAATTGCAAAAATCGAAACTGAAACAATATCAACTACAAACAAAAAAGAAATTACAAACCTTTTTGCGGAACATTTTACCAACGTAGGCAAAAATATGGCTAAAAATATTAATTTTGACATAAATAACAATTTTTCTGAGCAAAATATATATAGCAAAACGCATAAATCATTCTACCTACAACCTACAAATAACACTGAGCTTATTAAAATTATTGGATCCCTCAAAAATGGCAAATCTCCGGGCTATGATGGTTTAAAAAGTGAATATTTTACAGAAAATTCATTACTGCTAGTTAAATCACTTACATATCTTGTTAACAGATCATTTGAAACAGGTTACTTCCCTAAAATCCTTAAACAAGCTATAATAAAACCTCTACATAAAAGTGGATCACATACTAACTTAAATAATTACAGACCGATCTCCATTTTAAATTCACTAAGCAAAATTTTTGAAAAAGTTTTAAAAGATCGATTAATAAATTACCTAAAAAAATATCAAATTCTTTCACCTAACCAATACGGCTTTACAGAGGGAATGTCAACGGATGATGCCTTGGCCAAACTCGCTACAACATTATACTCAACTTTGGATAAAGGCGAAAAAATACTTTGCGTGTTTCTAGATTTGGCCAAGGCATTTGATACTGTTGATCATACCATTTTGTTGAGTGGCTTAAGCAACATTGGTATACGTGGATTACCATTTGATCTTTTTGAGAGCTATTTATCAGAGCGATATCAGTCTGTTACAATTGATGAGGAATCTAGCTCGAACATGAAGGTCGAAATGGGCATGCCTCAAGGAACGGTCCTTGGACCCATTTTATTCAACATATATATTAATAACTTGTTCTGCATGGCCCCAAAAGACGAAATTTTATGTTTTGCTGATGATTCTGTTTTGATTTTTAAATCTGATAAATGGGATACGTTAAAAAAAAAGGCTAAAACAGATTTGGTGCAAGTTTTCCAGTGGTTTTCAAAACAAAAACTAAGCATTAATACTGATAAAACCTTTTTTATGCCTTTTACGGAATCATTGTCTGAGGAGGAGTTCTAGAAGTTCATCTGGAGCCTCTTAAAATCTTACAAAAATGGCTATTAAAAATAATTCTGGGGAAAACAGGACTTTTTCATCCGATCTTCTATAAAGAGAGAGCGAAATACTTGACATAAGGCAATTATACTTCCAAAGCATTTTTATTCGGCAATTTAAAAAAAAGGATACGCTCGCGGAAATTCAACATCCACACAATACACGCCTAAAACAGCAGACAGGTCTTTTACCCAAAACAAAAACAACTTTAGCCCAACGTTGTTTCCTCTACATAAGTCCCAAAGTACATGCAGAGTTGCCAAATGATTTAAGGAAAATAAATAATCTAAAATTACTAAAAAGTAAACTTAAATTATGGCTTCTCAATAACACAAGAAAAAAAATTCAACAAATCATTGATTTAAAAAACCAATAAACATAAAAAACCAATTTTAAAAAATATTTATGTTATCTTCTATCAAAATGTAATCCCGAAATATGACGACTTTTCCAGATCTTTGACACTTAAATTCCAATTTTGACAAGCTTCACCCGGTTTTACAAATTAATGCATTCTATCAATTTCAATTTCGAACTAAATAATGTGTAAACTGACCGGCAGACGATATTTTATTACGGTTTTAACCACTAATATCCAAATAATTCGCAGGTTTGGTTTCAACTGAGAGATACTAGTAAAATATTAAAAATTATTTTGTTTTCTTTTTGTTTTATTTCTTTTATTATTATTATTTTTTTCTCATTTTATTTTTATTCTTTTGTTTTTTATTTTTTATTCTTTCATGTATAAATAATAATTATTATTTGTTTAATTAAGAATTTCCAGATATTTTGCTTAATATATGCAGATAAAGTTCCACCAACAAGGTTTTACCTTTGGTGGGTAATTGTTTATTTATCTATGATTACTAATAGTTTTAAGACGCAAACATGTATTTTTTTTTTCTGATAAATAAACCTATTTATTATTATTATTATTATTATTAACGCCTACTAATCCAAAACACTTATGGATGTAAACGTTGTCTAGAAATGATGGTGATGATTCTCGAAAACGGGGATTCTCCGAGTTTCAGAATCCTCTATAAACTAAAGAATAGAGACCAATAGCCACGACCTTGCGTCAATGTATAACGTATGTTACGTAAATAAGATGCAATACGCATTGAAATGAATTGAAAACAGAGTAAAAGACATAATTAAAACGTATCCACTTATCACCGACTTTTGTGAAATTACCTTCACAAAATTACAGTGGACCAGATAAACTATACTGTAACAATAAACGTAAATACTCTCCTATTTTTTGGAATTTTAACTTGAAACTTGAAATAGTTGTAAAGAAACCATCACTCTATCGCCCCCATGGGTTATTATGTTGCAAACGTCAATGGCGAAGGTAGGAATTTTTAAATCTTATTGAAGTAAATAAGGAGCTATAGGTCTGTAATTACGTCATTTTGACAAGCTTTGACTTAACACTTGCATACACTGTAAAGGGATTGCTCCCCTATTGCTTATTGTTACAAGAGATAGGCATTAAAAAAATAAAGCTATGTTGACAGCTTTTGACTTAAAACTTGCACACATTCTGAACCGATCGCCCTTATATCGCTGCCATATTTGACAATTTTTTTACAAACTTCAGTGGAGAAAAAGAAACCTTTTAATCTTATTTAAGCGAATATAGAGCTAGATCCCTAATTACGTCATTTTGACAGATTTAATCTTAAAACTTGCATACATTGTAAAGGGATTGCCCCTCTATCGCTGCTATATTTTAGTATGTTGTTACAAACGTCATTGGAGAAGAAAGGAATTTTTAAATTTTATTAAAGTGAATATGGAGCTAGGTCCCTAATTACGTCATTTTTACAAATTTAATCTTAAAACATACCCTGTTTCCACCAATGCATGCCCACCCCGATTCAAAACACGCATCAGGTGGCGCTGCATTTAAAACCGGTGCAAATCCATGGCCTATCACGTGATGCGTTTTTTGAATCGGGGTGGGCATGCATTAGTGAAAACAGGGTATTACATGCATTGTAAAGGGATTGCCCCTCTATCGCTGCTATATTTCAGTATGTTGTTACAAACATCAGTGGAGGAGATAAGAATTTTTTAATTTTATTGAAGTTAATGTGTAATTACGACATTTTGACAGCTTTTGACTTGAAACTTGCGTACATTGTAAAACAATCGCCCGTCTAAAAAAACAATTTACCGAATTTTTGACGGAAACTTACCGTAATCCAAACGAAATTTAAAAAAATTTGTTGGCAACACTGTTCAGTGTCCATTAAACCCCTAAGTCTTTTTAATTTAAAAACAAAGATTCTTACCATGATTCCGAATTTTTTTGTGTGTGTGCAAAACCCTGTTATAAACTACTTGTAGTATACATTCCTTTTTTCTGGAAGTGTCGGTTTTCTTTTGTGATTGTCAAGATTCTGATCCGTTTTCGCTCAGAACAGAACTCTTTAACGAATTGTAAGTTTCCGGTAGAAGCTCTTTTTCAGAGAGACCATTTTCAGTGGTCTCAGTTTGATTTTCAACCATAGAGTTGATTGCAGAGGTGACTATTTTTTCTGCGGCTGCAGCAGAATGATTCAAGTTTGAATTCTTGATGTGTTCAATAAACTGCAAAATTTGATTAACTTTGGTCTCGGTTGTTTGTTGATGTAACAGCAGTTTTTCTTGATAACCTTGCTGCTTGCGTAAGGACACAGTCAGCTGAGAATGGCGGTGTTGCAATTGAGTCAGTTCGGCTGTTAAATTTTGACGTTTTTCTTCGAGTTGCTTTTTCTGGTTCAACTTATCTGAATACATAAAAAAAAACTATTTTAGAGACCATTGAATGACTTGGCTTTTACGGTTGCAAATGACTTACGCACAGTGCTAAATTGAACATAAAGAAGTTTGGCTGGAATAGCAAACTTTAAAAAATATTTCCAAACTAGTAAGAACCTTTCATTTTGAAATTTGTATTGGAGAACTTGGCTTTACTTTTATCTCAATTCTTTTTACGGAATACCACTTTCGCGTACTTGACTTTTTTACATGAAATGTTTTTGTTATGATTTCACTCCTTTTTTAAAAGATTTGGATAATATTTAAGTTTTAAAGTAGAAAAATATGCGGAATATTGTTCAAAACTTTTGCAATGCCTTATTCCTATTAGACTTCCAAAGCTCAGCTTTCTAGCGTTTTTTACATAATTTTACATTTATAGGGGAGGGAATTAAATTAAAATTTTTAGGTTTTAAATTTTTTCCTATAGTTTTGTCATAGTTCCTTTTAGGCCTTTAAAGCTCAGTTCTTTAGGGTTTCTGGAAGTGGGCAATGTTACTTTTATGTAATTTTACATGTATAGGGGAGGGTAGTAAATTAGAATTTTGGGGTTTTTTTATTTTTTCCAAGGGTTTGATCATAATTTTTATCAGTCTGCCAAATTTCTGCTTTGTAGCATGTCTGGAAGTACAGTAGAATTTTGATGTTCTATACATGAGTGCCCACATAGCACAATCACGTGTTTAACAGGTAAAAAAGGCGTGAGAAAAAGAAACGTTGATTTTAAAAGCTGCTAGAAAAAAACGTTTATTTCATGTATGAACACAAGCTTAATATGTCATTCATTAACGTTATAAAAAATAACGTTAATGCGTTTTAATAAAATTATCAAATTAAAACAGCAATGTTTTTACGTTAGTTTCACGTGATTTTTATCAACGTTAAAATCACATTAGATTTACGCCTTTTCTACAAGAATTTTAAAACGCGACTTGCATTGCTTTTCTACCGAATATTTTTGAGATTCTACTAGCAGCGCCACCTATTGTCGGAATTTCACTTTGACGAAATCTATCAGGCAGTGCTTTGGCACAGAAGAGTCACACAGAAGCGACAAAGCGGCCTGCTTCCAAAATCGAGTGGTGGGGATGGACAACTTATCACACTGAGAGAAAGTGCGTGCGAGGTGTTAATTACACTAAAAAAAAACAGCGTAAATCTGCTTATGTGGGAAAAAGTGTTTTACATTTTTATTTAAATGATGAACATGGGCATATAAATAGATGTACTAATGTAAACTTTGCACGCATATATAAAGAAAATAATGTTCTTTTAAGGTGCAAAATTCCTGTATGTAAGCAGCAAAATGTTTTTATTGAATTTGACAGATTAAATCATAGAGAATATTATTAAATGCAACAATAAAAGTTTTCGGAGAGGGCGGGGCTGTACTTAAGCATTTTTATTGGAGACAAAATTGTTTCGAGCCAATAAAAACGCTCCATTTTGAAAAGTGCACCATGACTATCATATATTGACGTTATTAAAACTCCGCGACGTCCACGAGTTGTTCTAGTCGTTAACGTCTGTTAAACGCATATTTTGGCAGTATTAAGCTTGTGAGTTTTTGTTACCTTTGTGCTTTATTAAAGTGATAATGAAAGGATTTCATTGTGCTTTTCGTGAGTGTGAATCCAAATCCGGTGAAGGATTATCATTGTTTGCTTTTCCTAAAGATGCTGAGCGGTAAGTACACACATGGACGCACCTGATGTATAAGACAGCCTTTATATAGACGGTGTCTCTACTTTTAAGGTTTAGCAAACATTTTTATTACTATTTGACTTGGTTTAAAACCCTGTAGTATACATCAAATAATATTTTTTATTTCTTCGGATATACGGTGTCTACCAAGAAATATTAATTTTTCGCTACAGTAAAGTATAGCTTTTTTTTAAAGAGAACCTGTATGTACTGTACTGTTAAGCAAACTTGTAATTTTCTGAGAAACCTCTTATAAAATTTTTCTTGATAACAAATTTCTAACATTAAGATAACAGTGTACTTCGGTTATAACGGACCTGGGTTATAACGCACTTTCATTTATTACGTACATGTTTCATTGGTCTGACCAAAATACTCTTCTTTTTTTACCAGCAATTACGAGACGCACCTTTTATACCTTCTACTTCGGTTATAACGTACCATATTTTACTAATTCCGTTATAATATTCCGGTTGTAACGTACGAGTGTACGTTAAAACCGGAATATTACCGGTGATTCCTCGAAAAATTCGGGAATTGTTCAATAATCCATTCCGTGGTTTTCTCATTCGAATGCGAGTTGCATGCGGCAGGCCGTCAGTTTCGACTTTATTCTTATATGGAAAAATGGTCTAGTACGATCCCAGGAAACATCGACCTGCTGGTACTTTACTAATATTGTACTTTAACTTCTGGCAACTGCTGGCAACGATGTGCATTATTTTTATAATTTTTGTATTGTCTAAGCATATTATTTAAAAGTGCAAAAAATGCACCATTTTAGTACTTTATTTTCTGTGTTTGTGGTTAAAATGGAGAATTGCCGGCGCAAATGTATAACTGTAAAACAAAAGATAGAGATTATTAAAAGTATTGAGAGAGGCATCAGTAAAGCGGAAGTTGGTGGGCAAAAGAACTTGTCAAAAACAACCATTTTATTCCAAATAAAAAATGTACGTTCTAACATAACTTTTTAATTGTGTTGTTTTTTATAACGTTCGTCCGCTTATAAAGTACACATTTTCTGATCCTTAAGGGTACGGAGTACACTGTATATACAATTTAAAACAACTAATATTTGTTGATTACATTTTGAGTTTTAGGCCATTTTTTTTATTACTTTTTAAAAAGTAAGAATAAAAATAGTAACAGCTACAACTTAATAGTAGACACCCTGTATATTTTTGGCGAATTTGGTTAGTTTCTCATATCATTACTGCTGAATAATTTCAAATATTTTCAATTTATTGCTTAAATTTGTCACATTTTGTTATTAAGATAAAATTAATTTTAAAACATCTTAACATTATTTCTGTGAATTATCCAAATTATGGCTTTTTGAAATTTGAATCATGAACCATTTTTGCATTTTCTTTTTCCAAATATTAGATCTTGTTAAATTGACAAAAATAAATAGGTCTGTACTAACATAATTTACGTTTTGATAGATGGGATAATAAGAAAATTAACAACAACTAATATTTGTTGATTACATTTTGAGTTTTAGGCCATTTTTTTTATTACTTTTTAAAAAGTAAGAATAAAAATAGTAACAGCTACAACTTAATAGTAGACACCCTGTATATTTTTGGCGAATTTGGTTAGTTTCTCCTATCATTACTGCTGAATAATTTCAAATATTTTTAATTTATTGCTCAAATTTGTCACATTTTGTTATTAAGATAAAATTAATTTTAAAACATCTTAACATTATTTCTGTGAATTGTCCAAATTATGGCTTTTTGAAATTTGAATCATGAACCATTTTTGCATTTTCTTTTTCCAAATATTAGTTACGTTTTTTAAGCCAAATTTAATTTGTTTTTATGTATCAAAAATTTTAAAATCCTCTGTATATATTCTTAAATTAATATTATAATAAAGCATACATATGATATACCTAGTCGTTTCTTTTTAAATTAAATAATTTACGACTTTCTTGTCTTACAAGGTAAATATAATTTTTTTTTCGTGTAAAGTTTCGTGCTTCTTTTCTCAGTGTAAAACGTTGGGTTAGTGTCAAGTGACGTCACGAATTCGATACCCATAAGAACAATGCTTTATCTGTCATGTTGTCGCTTCTGGTGTAACTCTTCTGAGGCTTTGGCCTCTAAACTCCAAAAACCTGTTAAGGAACTGATCTCTGATCCAAGATCACGACGCATCTGTTATTAACCTGATAAAGACACATTAATAATCTGTGAAGGTGTTTACTGTTAAAAAATCTTGTTTAGCTTTTAAAAAAAACATAATGTATATAGATAGATATATAGATATATTGTTTTGCCTTGAGCGCCATCTTTAAAATTGTCTTGAAGTGTTGTAGTCTTAAACTAGTGAACGTTTATAACTTCCTTTCGCGTCTCTTTTAAGTTAAAAAAATGTTATTAAAAAAACGTGGCCAAAAAAGACGCAGAAAGTAGGATTGAGAAGTCTTAATCTAGTGGCGTTTTAGAACAAATTGTGGAGGACTTTTCAAGTGTGAATTTGGTACATGAAAATAACGAGGGTAAAAAACACGTTATATACACAGCACCAGAAACTTCAGCAAAAAGTACATTTTTATAGCTTGCTTTCTCCTTGTTTTTAAGTTTTCTTTAAGCATGTACCCAGCAAACATTGACCTGCTGGTACTTTATTAATATTGTACTTTAACTGCTGGCATCGGCAACGATATGCATTATTTTTATTATTTTTGTATTGTCTAATTTGCATATTGTTTAAAAGTATAAAAAACGCAACATTTTAGTACTTTATTTTTAATACAACGAAAAGTTATACTTTATTTTTAAAGAATGACAAGTGCAGCCAGGGTTAATGGCAAAAAACACTTAAAAGGTATATTTACGCAGTTGCTTTTAAAGCTTATTTTAGTAAAAAACCATTAAATATTTTACTGTGAAAATAAAATACTCAAAAAAAAACATTTTAATAACATTTTGAAGAAGGTACTCTTAAAGTACATTTAATTTATTATTAAAAGTTTGAAAGTTTTACTGCAAAATTATTATAACAGTGAAAAAACATTTTAAAAGTATTTTTAAACAGTTGCTTTTAAAGCACTTTATTTTAGTACAAAAATATTAAATATTTTACTGTGAAAATAAAATATTTACAAAAAAACTGACAAGTTGATGTTTGCCGTCCTTGCCACTAGATGTCAAACACTAGTCAACATTTTACTGGTTCACTAAGGAATGTCAAGCTTAAGAATGTGAATGATTTTATTTATTTTTAAATTGATGTGGAACGTTCCATGATCTTTGGAAATATCCTCATCTGATGTGAAAAGGAAAATATTAAAGATCCTTATATAATGATCAATTAATATTTCTTTTTGTAAATATGAGATGTGAGTAACGTAATGTCCTTACAATATTTACAATAAAAGGAGTTTATTTGTACTACTAAAAAAATTAATAAAATACAATGCTTTAAAAGTTTTTTTTTTAAAATTCAGTTTTTTTTGTATTTACTAAAAATACGAAGAAAATACATTGCTTGAAAAGTACATGCTTTTGTGTACAAAGAAGTTAAAAAAAATGCATTACTTTAAAAGTACAGTGTTTCTTGTACTAAAATATATACAGGCTGGCCTGATGCAGGCCGTTGTTCCAAATACGAATACGAATTAAGTACTTTCTACTTAGTACTTTGCCGTTATGGGCAGCAGTGAAAGCCAGTACTTAAAAAGTACTTTTTTTGTAATCCATGTTTGCTGGGTAGATTTAACAAAATAAATATTACATGGTATGCGGTTGTTTCCAAGTAAAAAAATACTTTGTTATTTTTGTTCACGTTAATTTAACGTTGATGTGATTTTTGTGCTATGTGGGTGAGTGGCAATTTCGACGTTTTTTGAAATTTCGTAACTACTTATAGTCCATGAAACTTGGAAGGGTTGTTATTAAGATCTACGACTGTGCAAAGTTTGAGTTACGTAGCTCATTCCGAAGTAAAGTTTTAAATAGGTCAAATATGGGCTAAAATGTTTCAAGAAAAGATGGTACAGCAGTTGCACGAACTTGGGGATGCACTGCCGTGCCCTCAGATTTACTTCTTTATAAATGTCAAAAAATCATAGATATTATATATAACTCTCTGATGGCTGTCATATTACCTGCATACTCCTCTGTGGGTAAATAGTAAACAGTGTTGGATTTATTTTCTCGATCCTTCTCTCCGTCAATGCATTTGGGACAGTGTCTTGGGGTCTGAGTTAGGGGCCTATCATGACAAATGACATGAAAACCATTTGAACAAGCTTCGCAGACTATCACAGTTCCTGTAGGCAACAAAAACACAGATTTACCATATCTGCAGTGAAACCTCCTATAAGCGGACACTGACGGTTTCGTCGATTTTGTCCGCTTATTGGAGGTGTCCGCTTATGAGAGAGAACTGTGAAATTCTAATATATATTTATTAACAATTTCCGCTGCTTGAGTTTTTCCGATATTAAATTTTTCAGCGATCTTTCGTGCTAATCGATGTTCCTTCTCCGAAACATTAACAACTTTCATTTTTTTACGTAAACTAAGAAGTTTTTTACTAGGCGCCATTTCAAAGAGATCTATTACTACCCAACTGAACAATAAAAATAAAACACAGCAGTCCCGACTAAGAAAAAATGTTGTATATACGACAGAACTATTTAGTATCCGCATTAAAACGGAAAGAGGTAATTCCCCGGCTGCAGAGTGCATTGTTGCCAACTTACTACATAATATTTATGCCCATGTCGTGCAGCGCTCCGTCCCGTTGTCAGGGGTTCGCGTCCCGTTATGGAAAGTTTCAGAATTTTTTAACCAAATGAAATTGTCCGGGTCCGGTTATAGGAGTAAATTTTACATGTAAAGAAATAGTGAAAAGCTTGGTTCCAACAAATTTGTCCGCCTAAAGGGAGTGTCCGCTTAATAGGTAGGTACTACAAAAGCGTATTAAAGCCATTAATAAACAAATGGATCCATGACGGATCTGATACCTTCCTAGCTAGCCTATTAGCACTTATTTTTAATTACGGAAATCGGAAATTCCGGTAAACCGGAATTGTTCGTGTTTGGTGTCAATCAGTAGTTAGATAATTAAAAATAAGGATAGGGACATGTAAGCCGTTTTTCCATAGTTCTAACCGTTTTCGAAATATTCCGCCTTGAAATTGGAAACTGTCCTTTTTACCCCACTGCAGCATGGCGAAACGAAGGGTAATGTTTTTCGATTATTGTATGTATGTAAGTATGTATGTGTCACGCTAGAGGCTAAACGGCTGAACCGATTTTGACAAAAAATATGTCGTTCAATTGCTAGTGATCCCGAAGGTGCTTTAGGCTATTTTTTTTTTAAACAGGAATAAACATCGCAGCATCAGACACCATTTTGTCAAATGATGTAGGCTTTAAGGCAAATTATCTAAATTTCAGGCAATTTTATTGAAATTCCATTGATTACCTCTTGCAAATGTCCTCTAATTTGCTGTACTGCTTACTTTGTAGTCCTCTCTGCTCCCACCCATCTCCCCTCCTTCCATTCCCCCCACCCTATTCAAAAACCATATTCGCATAATTTTATCAAATATAGAGTCATATCAAAAATTCTTTCTGCATACAGTTTCTACACCATTTTACTAGTCCCCCCCCCCGCCTTTCCCTCTCTTCTCCACGCCATCCTTATTAGTAGTAGTTATATATAGTTATAACTTTTACAAATTTAAAACGATTTCAAAAGGTCTTTCTGCACATGCTTGGAGACTTTTTTCCAACATCATTTTACTAGTTTCCCCCTCCCTCTATTCTCCCCTTCCTCCTTATTAGTAACAGTTGTAGCTATACCGTTCACAAATATAGAGCGATTTCAAAAATTCTTTCTGCACACGCTTTAAGACTTTTTTCCGACATCATTTTACTAGATTCCCCCTTCCTCTTCGTTTCTTCTCCCCACCCTTTTTATTGGTAATAGTTGTAGCTATACGTCCTTTCACAAATTTAGAGTGATTTCAAAAATTCTTTCGCCACACGCTTTAAGATATTTTTCGACACCATTTTACTAGTTCCCTCCTCCCTTTCTCCACCCCCACCTTCACTTAATGGAAGGTAACACTGTTCGCGTCCTAAGAAAATCTACACATACTTTTTGGATAACGCTAAATGAATAAAATTATTGTAAATGCATAGTGCTTTTTATAAGGCTGAATAAGAATTAAACCTAAAAGTTGGAAATAAAACAAAATTTTAATTAAAAAAATCTGCTAAATTTACTTCTAACTACTAGTCGCAGTTGGGTACAAAATTAACCAATAACCTGATTCATGAAAATACAAAACTGTATAATTTCGTAAGTGCGCTTTGGGCATCAAAACTAAAAGTTGAAGCATGTCGTACATTATAGGTATACCTATCGATTTTGTATTCAGCTGCGACTAGTACTTACAAGTAAATTTAGCAGTTGGGTGTATTTTTAATTTATTTATTTTTTTATTGAGTGTCAATATTTCAAAAATGGTTAGACTTAGGTATAGGACATTGTACATGAAGTATGTCTAGAATTTTTATGAAGAATCCAAAAAATAAGAAAGTTGGTATTGGCCACTGTCCCCACACCCTATGGAATTTTTTTTTGTGAAAAGAATGCGCATTTAAAAATACAAATTCACGTGTTCCAGCGTTTTTCCCAATATAAATTTATTCCATTTGGCTGTTCCACACTGTATAAGTATGTGCGGCTGCCAGACTATAATCATAGACAGAAACAGTTTACTGACAGGGAAAAAAGATGGTGGGGGTATATTTTTCGCTTTAAAGAATACTTTTAATGTTATAGACATTAAGATTTTTGACGACGATCAAGAGGCTATTTGCTTGCAAATTAGTCTAAACAACAATAGATTTTTATATTTAGTTATAGTTTACATTGTACCTAACAGCCCTTTAGACGCGTATGAAATTTAAAAAAAAAATAGACATAAACATAATAGGTAAAGTGAATGCGAACTTTATTACAATTGGTGATTTTAATGTGCTAGGTTATATAAACGAGTTCTCAAATAATAATATTGTAAACCATTTAAGAAGTTTTCTGGCTTTTAACAATCTTTATCAGGTAAATAATATTAGAAACATCAATAATGTATTATTGATCTTGTTTTTGGGTCTCTTGATAACATATCTGTTGGACAAACTGATGATCAATTGGTGCCAACAGATAACAACCATCCATGTTTGGATATTAGACTGTCAGTAAAAACATCGCAAAGGAACTGCAAATTAGTGGCAACAACTAAGTTTAATTTTAAAAAAGCCAATTTTTTACTAATGTATAAGCTTCTTGGGCAACAAGTTTGGGATGATTTATCAAGCTTTGCTAACGCAAACCTGGCACTTGAAGCTTTTTATAAAATTATTTACAACTTATTTGAGAAGTGTGAACCTAGATCGACTCAAAAAGGTAAAAACTACCCAACTTGGTTTAACCATGAAATAATGTAACTACTTAAACAAAAACATACTTGCTTTCTAAAATCGCGAAAATACAAGTCTCAGTTTTGGAAATCTAAATACAGTAACCTACGAGAATTAATTAAAAATAAAATAAAGGCCGCTCATGCCAAATACTTAATAGATATAGAAGCGAGTCTAAAGTTTAACCCTAAACTTTTCTGGTCATTTCTCAAAAGTTTTTAAGACTGTCCTGACTTGTCAGATGAAATGACATTTGAAAATGAAACATACACGGGAACGAATAATATTGCCGATGGCTTTGCCACATACTTTAAGTCCGTTTTTATTGACAATGACAATATTAATTTCACCCCTATAAATGAATTTAAATCCTACTTTTGTGAGAAAGGTATATCCGTTATAGAGATAGAAAAAGCTATTAATAAACTAAAACCCAATAAATAAAGGCCGCCCATGCCAAATACTTAATAGATATAGAAGCGAGTCTAAAGTTTAACCCTAAACTTTTCTGGTCATTTCTCAAAAGTTTTTAAGACTGTCCTGACTTGTCAGATGAAATGACATTTGAAGATGAAATGACATTTGAAAATGAAACATACACGGGAACGAATAATATTGCCGATGGCTTTGCCACATACTTTAAGTCCGTTTTTATTGACAATGACAATATTAATTTCACCCCTATAAATAAATTTAAATCCTACTTTTGTGAGAAAGGTATATCCGTTATAGAGATAGAAAAAGCTATTAATAAACTAAAACCCAATAAGTCTATTGGACATGATGTTATTCCTGCTTTTTATTAAAAGAGTGTAAAGCGTTTTTGCTTGTTCCTTTACGGGTTTTATTTAAGATCATGCTTAAAACGTCAACTTTTTTAGTAAATGAAAGCTTAGCAAAGTCATACCCATCCATAAAAGTGGTCTTGGAAAAAAAATTGAGAACTATCGGCCTATAACGCAATCTCAAAAATTTTCGAAATCATAATATTTGACAGACTTTTTGCAGAAGTGTCAAATAAAATATCTCCCAGACAGCATGGCTTCTTACCCAAAAGATCTACCTTTACAAATCTAACAATTTTCTCTCAATACGTACATGAGGCTTGAAACAAAAAGAGTCAAGTTGATGTTATTTATACGGATTTGGAAAAGACTTTTGATAAAGTAAGTCTCAGCACTATTTTGGATGGACTAACTGGAATGGATGTTTCTCCATACCTAACTAATTTAATACAATCGTATTTGGGAACTAGCACAAGTAAAAGATATCAGTTCGTGGCATTAAAAGGTAGCAAGTTTACTATTTATATAAGTTCTTCTGGTGTGCCCCAAGGGTCAAATCTCGGACCACTTCTTTTTATTATTGCCCACAAAAAAATTATTTCCAAGGTAAAAAATGTGGAATCATTGGCATTTGCCGATGATTTTAAATTATTTGTTGAAGTTTTCTCATTGGAGGATTGGAGGAGAAATTTGGGTAAATGCTTTTGTTTGTCTATTAGTCGTAACAAAGACTTAATTGAATTTGATTATACAATAAATAATGAGAACCTAGAACGTGTATCTGAACAAAAAGACCTAGGTGTAACCATCGATGTTAATCTTTCATTTTCATCACATATTATTTCTAAAATTAGGAGTGCCCAGAAAGTTCTTGGGTTTATTTGTACAAATACTAAAAGTTTTAACATTGACGTAAGCATATACTTATTTGACAGTCTGGTTCGGTTCAGTTCGGTTCTCCCAATATGACATTTGGATTGGTATGATTGCAAGAGTTCAACGAAAATTTTTAAAAGCCGTGCACTTTAGAAAGTTTGGGATTTATCCACAGAGAGGTTATGACAACAAGATCTTATTAAAAATATTTGATAGATTATCACTAAACCAAAGAAGAACTAAAATTTTTTTAACAACAATGTATAGAATTCTTAAAGGGGATGTTGACTGTCCTAATATAGTTGAACAACTTCCTTTTGCCATCAATCGAATCAATTCAAGGTCGAAAAATATGTTTTATTAAGCTTATCCACGAACAAATTTATTTAAAAGCTTTCCTATCTACAATTTATGCAACTTATTTAACAGGTATGCTTCAGATGTTGATACTGACAATGTTAGCTATAAGAAATTTTAAAAAATTATAGATCTAAAAGTGCGCAGCAGTTAATTAATAAGTAATTATGTAATTTAATTTGTTTGTTATTTATCATGTGTAGTGTAAGTGACGTATTGTATAAAATCTTTTTTTTAATGTAAGAAAGTATCTGTAATTGGCTTTTTGCTGTAGATACTGTTGAAATAAATAAATAAATAAAAAAATTAGGAAAAAGCTTACCAGGTTCTTTGCAAATATTGCAGATCTTAGGATCAGGAGAGCTTGAACCAGAAGACACCCTCTCAATAACCAAACCACTTGGTAAATTTGGCATCCCTGAGACGTTCTGATTTGTGAAGTTCCCAAAACTAAGAGAATTGTAGTGGTTGCCATTGTTCCCATTAACATTTTCAGAGGGAGAGGTTCTGTCTTGTCTTTTTTTTGTTGACTGACGAGTGTTGGGAGGTGAAATTGGTCTAGCAAGGAACTGTCTTCGTTTACGTTTCTGTATAAGAAATAGAAAAAAGATCATCAAATAAATAAAATGCCAGTGGCGGTTGCTACAGGGAGGGCAATGGGGCAGTGCCCTCCCAAAACTAGACAACAATAACCAGTATTTTTAATTGATTTATTTAAAAAAAGTTAAATCTTTCCTTACGACATGTCTATACTTGATGTTGTATTAAAGTCCCACATAGCACAATCACGTGTTTACCACGTAAAAAATGCGTGAGAAAAAAAAACGTTGATTTTAAAAGCTGCTAGAAAAAACGTTTATTTCATATATGAAAACAAGCTTAATAGGTCATTGATTAACGTTATAAAAAATAACGTTGCTAAAAACTGCGTTTTAATAACGCCTTTATCAAATTAAAACAGCAATGTTTTTACGTTAGTTTCAGGTGATTTTTATCAACGTTAAAATCACATTAGATTCACGCCTTTTCTACATGAATTTTAAAACGCGACTTGCATGGCTTTTCTACCGAATATTTTTGAGATTTTACTAGCAGGATCGCCACCTATAGTCGGGATTTTTCATTTTGACGAAATCTATCAGGCAGTGCTTTGGCCTCTAAACTCCAAAAACCTGTTAAGGGACTGATCCCTGATCCACGATCACGACGCATCTGTTATTAACCTGATAAAGACATATTAATATTGTGTGAAAGTGTTTACTGTTCATAAATCTTGTTTAGTTTTTAAAAAAAACTTTATGTATATAGATAGATACATAGATATTTTGTCTTGCCTTAAGCGCCATCTTTAAAATTGTCTTGAAGTGTTGTAGTCTTAAACTAGTGAACTTTTATAACTTCCTTTCGCGTCTCTTTTATGTTAAAAAAATGTTATTAAAAAAACGTGACCAAAAAAGACGCAGAAAGTCAGTAGGTTTGAGAAGTCTTAATCTAGTGGCGTTTTAGAACATGTTGTGGAGGACTTTTCAAGTGTGAATTTGGTACATGAAAATAACGAGGTTAAAAAACACGTTATATACACAGCACCAGAAACTTCAGCAAAAAGTACTATTTTATAGCTGGATTTCTCCTTGTTTTTAAGTTATCTTTAAGCATGTAGATTTAACAAAATAAATATTACATGGTATGAGGTTGTTTTCAAGTAAAAAAAAACTTTATTGTTTTTGGTCACGTGAATTTAACGTTGATGTGATTTTTGTTCTATTTGGGGTGGCACCGCGTCATCAAAACCGTGATGGGCGGGAAGGGAGTAGAGGGGTACATACAGTGGCCCACACTTCCTGTAATTTTTTTATTGGTGTTGATTCCCGAAACGAGGCACTGCACTAATTAGTCATTAGCTTACTATTTTACTTGCTTTTTATTTATGTCTTCTTCTAAACGATTTTATTAGAAAAGAACATATATATCCTTGTCTGGTTGTTACGAACATATTAATTTAGCCGGGCTATGACGTTTTCTATTCGTTGTTGTTTTGACTGTTTTAATGTCAAACAAATTGGGACCGACTTTTTACAAAACGAATTACCGTTTTTGCAAGTAAATCAATATTTGCGTACATTTTAATATAATTTTGGATCCTCTTTTATGTTTCGGATCTTTATTTATTAAGTAAGTACCTATTTTATATCTCCTTTAAAAGATCTCGGTGTTTTATTATAGACATATAAAGCGGCACAATGCAGGTAGAAAGTGAAACACCAATTTCTTGGGGCTTCTTTACATAGATTTTGCCCAGCGGCGTAGCGTGCCTAAAGGCGCGGGGGGGGGGGGGAGGGGGGGTGGGAAGGCCGACAGCTAAAAAAGGCGCCCATAAAAATCTTGCGACCAAAAAAAAAAAAGGTTTCCTTTGCCGCCCTCTCAATTTTTGCCGTTGCCGGCACTGCTACTTAATAAAGCTTAGGGCGCTTCGGGCACCCATGGGGCGCCAGTACCCTCGGGGCGGGAGGGGGGGGGCGACAAACCCCCCCGCGCCCCCCTTCCACGCTACGCCATTGATTTTGCCGCAAAACTTGGTTTACCATAGCTATGACGCGGTGCCACTTATATACATACTCAACTATAGTTCTTTTTATTATAGTCTGTGGTTAACTGGGTAAACTTTTTTAGCGTAAATTATTACAAGCCGGCAGCACTGCGCGGGACAAGATTTCAATTTCACCCGTTTTTCAGCGGTGTATGGGTGGCTGTTCTCGCGCGGGGGCGGAAGGAATGTTTGTTTTAGTTGACGTCGGCCATATTCATCGTGCCAAACCGTTCGTTGCCCTTCCTACGTGTTGCCGGTTCTATCCTTAGTGAAGACGTATGAGTATATGTTTTGATTTGGGCTACGTCAGGTAGTTAAAAGCCTTGCCGGTCGCGTGTCCATTGTTTTTGTTTGTTTTCAAAATGGAAATAAGTACCGTCGATTATATAATTAACTGTGCAAATCTAAATACGTTGACATATGAACTTCGATTACAAATAAAATCTTTAGGGCCACATAGACCGGATCTAAAAATCCTAAAAATTAACCAAAATTTTAGTGCAAAAAAGTTATCAAAAATTATACGATGCTGAAAACTGGTTGTGCGGTTGCGAAAAACAAGTGAAAAAAACTGAAGGTCATATAGAAAAAAAAGTTTTGAACAAAAATTAAAGGCAACAAAATTTCATTTCACAACGTACAATGTACAACATACAACGTACAACGTACAACGTACAACGTACAACGTACAACATACAACATACAACATACAACATACAACATACAACATACAACATACAACATACAACATACAACATACAACATACAACATACAACATACAACATACAACATACAACATACAACATACAACATACAACATACAACATACAACATACAACATACAACATACAACATACAACATACAACATACAACATACAACATACAACATACAACATACAACATACAACATACAACATACAACATACAACATACAACATACAACATACAACATACAACATACAACATACAACATACAACATACAACATACAACATACAACATACAACATACAACATACAACATACAACATACAACATACAACATACAACATACAACATACAACATACAACATACAACATACAACATACAACATACAACATACAACATACAACATACAACATACAACATACAACATACAACATACAACATACAACATACAACATACAACATACAACATACAACATACAACATACAACATACAACATACAACATACAACATACAACATACAACATACAACATACAACATACAACATACAACATACAACATACAACATACAACATACAACATACAACATACAACATACAACATACAACATACAACATACAACATACAACATACAACATACAACATACAACATACAACATACAACATACAACATACAACATACAACATACAACATACAACATACAACATACAACATACAACATACAACATACAACATACAACATACAACATACAACATACAACATACAACATACAACATACAACATACAACATACAACATACAACATACAACATACAACATACAACATACAACATACAACATACAACATACAACATACAACATACAACATACAACATACAACATACAACATACAACATACAACATACAACATACAACATACAACATACAACATACAACATACAACATACAACATACAACATACAACATACAACATACAACATACAACATACAACATACAACATACAACATACAACATACAACATACAACATACAACATACAACATACAACATACAACATACAACATACAACATACAACATACAACATACAACATACAACATACAACATACAACATACAACATACAACATACAACATACAACATACAACATACAACATACAACATACAACATACAACATACAACATACAACATACAACATACAACATACAACATACAACATACAACATACAACATACAACATACAACATACAACATACAACATACAACATACAACATACAACATACAACATACAACATACAACATACAACATACAACATACAACATACAACATACAACATACAACATACAACATACAACATACAACATACAACATACAACATACAACATACAACATACAACATACAACATACAACATACAACATACAACATACAACATACAACATACAACATACAACATACAACATACAACATACAACATACAACATACAACATACAACATACAACATACAACATACAACATACAACATACAACATACAACATACAACATACAACATACAACATACAACATACAACATACAACATACAACATACAACATACAGACAACAACATTAATAATGCATATATAATTAAACCAAAAAATCATTCTTCTAAGAATCTCGTAAAAGTGGAATTTGTCACATATTTAACAAAGAAACTTGTTATGGTAAATGCCAAAAAGTTAAAAGGAACAAACATCTACATAGTGTATGACTTATGCGAAGGGGATAGAGCTGAAAAAAAGATTCTTCACCAAAATTTAAAACTTGCAAGGGAAAAAAATAATAATGCCAAAATTGTAGGAAGAAAACTTATTATAAATGGAGACTCATACACTGAGCTTAAAGAAAAGCAGTTAGATCTGATCCCTAAGGAACAGGAAGAGGACCATAACCTTAACAAGGCCAACAGTGAACCATCTACTCCATCAGATTATCAACAGCTTCAAGAATTTTTTAAAGACAATTACAAGGAAATAGTACCAAAAAGTAAAACGGAAACTGCCTGCACAGATGCTAAAGTAAAACTAGATGAGCAACATATGGATAATTTAAACACCACTCTTCAGGTTCCTGTAAATAAAAAAACTGGAGATCATAAGAGAAAAGAACGAGAAAGCCTAGGTAGTAGCAGCAGTTCAGACAAGCTTGAAAAGAAATATAAAAAATAGAACTTTAATAGTAATAACATTATACGTATTCATTTTTCCTGTTTTTTATTATTATCATGGCAATAGATTTTGCTCACTTAAATACAAGATCATTACTTAGTAAATTTGATCTATTCTGTGATCTATTTGATGTTAGCTCCCGCTAAATTTCGCGGTGTTTGTAAATTTTAAAACCACACAATTGAATGACGGACAGAGTGCATTTTCGCGCATTTTGGACATGCGCACCAAGAATCAGTGAGATCCTTTTTCGACCGCCTCGAGAAATGGCGTGTTAATTTACTTCTCCAACTATTTCAAATTTCTACACTTGAAAGTGCTCGATTTTGGTGTACTGAAGCATAGAACTAGAAACTTCAGCCCTTCAGCTATGTGGTGACATCATTAGATCCAGATAGGGGCCCGTTGGAAGTGGAGAAATTGGCTGCAAACTGGTGAGTGCTTTGTCTCTGATTTCCGTTGTGTGGTACCCACAATTAACCTATGGACCTTTTAATTATTTCGTAATTTCATATCAATATATTTATGTTTGTTCGCGCTTTCATTAATTAAAATATATACAGTCCATTGCAGTTATCGTTTTTCTTACTGCGGGCATAACATAAGTGTTCCTTTCGACCCGAATTATTTAAATTTTACTCCATACGACGGTATTGATAAGTCGGCCATTTTTTCACACGGCGACACAAGGCCTTGAATTTTGCCAATCGTATTGAAACGAGAGAGATTTTCGCTCGACCTTCGGTAGCGGCGCAGTTCACCTGATTTTCGGTCCGCTGCTATGGTAACGTACCGTGGTCATTCAGTAAACAAATCGAAGCAATAAAAACAAACAAGCACATGTTCAGTGTGTTAGGTGTGTTCCATATCATTTCGATATTTAAAACAATTTTCATCAATTGCGATAAATTAGTGCATATTTTCGACAATTCGTCATTTTTCTATTTCAGAAGCATTAATTTAGCGTTAATTGTATATTTACCGACATTTCTGTGATTAGATGTGTTCCATATCATTTCGATATTTAAAACAATTTTCATCAATTGCGATAAATTAGTGCATATTTTCGACAATTCGTCATTTTTCTATTTCAGAAGCATTAATTTAGCGTTAATTGTATATTTACCGACAATTTCGTCATTTCAAAGGTAAAATCATGTCTGTCAAAAAAGCCGTGCAAAAACGCAAGGGTTTTTTATCTGCGATCGCCGAGTGTTATGTGTTTTCACAGACCGCGGCAACAGACGAAAAAGCGAGAAACGAGTTTCAAGTGAGGTATTCCGACTTGGATGAAACTTTCGATAAATGCATGTTGGCACATAATGATGTCATTATGTTGATAGACGACTCGGACGACGAGGAGTTTAAAACGCAGGATGCGATCCTTTCAGAAGCTCGTAAATATTTTTATGCGTGTAAGGGGGTTTACTCTAAAATATTTCCGGTTGACGCCCCATCCTTTTCGGGATCATATGTTCGACAAAACGAAACTCCAAAACTCAAAGAGTTAGGTATTCCCATATTTCGAGGTGATAAAAAATTATGGCCAAGCTTTTTCGATCTTTTTAATAACATTATAGATCAAAATCAAAGTCAGAGTAACGTCCGAAAACTTCAATATTTATTTTCATATCTCGAGGATGAGCCTTTAAAATTGATATCAGGGATTAGCTTATCTGATCAAAATTATAAAATTGCTTACGACAAATTAGTCAATAGATATCAAAACAAGCGAGACCTCGCAAATGATGCTTTAAGCACAATTATGAACTCCGCATTAAAAAACGAGTCAGCTAAAGAATTGCGTAATTTAATTGACACCTTTTCTGAATCCCTAGAAATTTTAAAATCTCTTAGCTTTCACGACGCGTTCAAATTTCGAAATGAGTCACGCCAATACTAATACCGAAATTCCCACTTTTCAGTCACTTTTTCAATTTCTAGAAAAAAGATGTAAAGTTTTGGAATCACTTCCTCAATCAACAGCACCCAAAAAGGTGCCTACCTATCAAAAATCAAATTCTATGCAAAATCAGTGTGGGCAAAAGCCTACCTATCAAAATTCAAATTCTATGCAAAATCAGTTTGGGCAAAAGCCTACCTATAAATCATCCAATTCGCCTTTTATAGGACTGGCTGGCACCTCAACTAATTCAAGTACGGGAATAAAATGTTTCCGGTGTAATCAAGGTCACGTGCTTTCGAAATGTCAAACATTTCTTGATCTCTCACCTATCGATCGCCTATCTTTCGTCAAGCAGAAAAAATTATGTCTAGCGTGTTTTCATCCCTTGCATGGGGTAGATACGTGCAAATCAAAATATTCATGCCGGACTTGCAATAGTAAAAGGCACCACACTTTAACTCATATCTTAGAAACTAATCAAGAGTCTGGAAGCCAAGATACTAGTCCTGTCATTCACACACCACCTGTCAATAATCTTCATGTGTCATTAAATACCTCAGGACCTTCAGGTACCTTTCTTTCCAACCTGTAAGGGCACTGCTTGATTCTCGATCACAGACAGGATTCATCAGTGAAAAGTGTATTCAGCGTCTAAATCTTCCTAGGCGAAGTTACACCACTGAAATATTCGGATTAAATCAGATGTCTTCTTTTACTTCCAAAGGGCTCGTTCAATGTCACATTAAGCCACAAGGACAGGTCACTCCTTTACTTAATTTCGAAGCAATTGTCGTTCTACAATTATGTTCCAATATGCCTACATTCACTTTGAACGATAATCAGTGGAAACAATTGGAAAACCTTAAACTTGCCGACCCATCTTATTTCAAATCTAGACCTGTGGACCTAGTTATTGGTTGCGAGCTATTCGCACAGATATTCAAGGAGGGCAGGGTTGACAAAAGTTGACGAAGTAGGTAGTCTTACGGCACGAACCAGTTGTTTTTTAACGAGTCATTCACCTCCTTTAGAGGTCATTCTCCCTAGGTTTTGGGAAATCGAACATTTGCCTAAAAAACAAATCTTATCAAAGGAAGAAAAACAAGCAGAATCAATTTTTACTGCGAGTGTAGTACGGCAACCGAGCGGTAGATTCATGGTAGATCTTCCGTTTAAAGCATTAACGTATTAACCGGAGGAGACCAGGAACCGCGGCAAAAATTCATTCATCAAAACAATTCGATTTGACCCCTAGATGCTTCAATAAGTTGGAAAATAGAAATATTTTTTGGAAAGACGATGGCAACGCTGTGCGACACACAGCAGACGTATGTTTATTCTTTATGGTCGATCGATTAACCAGTGACGGCGGCAAAATATTTATTTATTAAAAGTAAATACCTAACTTATTAAAACAAGCAATTTAATTTAGTTTACAGCTGAATAGATACCCATTGACAATAAAAATTTACATTAATAGCATTGTTGAGATTATGTTCTCAATACAGACGAACATTAAAAATAAGAGTCAGGCTCTAATAAAAACTTGAGAGCCCACTTGATTTTCGAACCAGGGCACTCACCGAGAAGTCGTCTCCAGCAGCCGAAAACGGTATTAAAGGTTCCTAGCGACAATTAGATCACCCCCATTATTACAATTTTAAAGCTAGATACTATGTGTAGTGCCTACTTTTCTTTTGTAAATAAAAAAGTAAATATAATTTTAGTTCCTTTTTTTATGAAAAATTGATAATAATATTGTAAAAAAGTAACAGAGCTCTATTTGGATAAGGATATTTTGCTTTGATGGGGAGACAATTTGCTTACTTTGGGGATTTATTAAGATGCACCCCATTAGAGGGGTTACTTTTACCCATTTGTTTTAATTAGGATAGTACCATGGCCAGAACTAAAATAGTTTTTTTGGTTATGCTACTCTACATTTGTATTTACTGCCTTCTACGACGGTGGTTTTGTCCCTTTTAGAAAGATTAAAGGTGTGTCTACAAAAACCTACAAAAAATATGTACCTAAAAAACAACTCTTTTTTAAAGCAAGTTATTTTGAGAAAAGTTAATGCGACACTTATTCCGTCGTACTAACATCTCGGTTTTCATCAGCAGTTTCATTAGAAAAGAAACTGGAAAAAAGTGCAACATATCAATTTCTGTTCTGTGGTAATTGCTTTATTATAGTTTTTTCAAAAACATCTTTTTCGAATGATGTTTTGTTCAATTGACATTTTTTTTTAACAATTTGTTCAAAAACATCTTTTTTGAATGACATTTTGTTTAAATAACGTATGGTTCAAAAACATTTTCTTCAAACAAAAAACTCTTCGAAAAACTAGCTCCTGTGTGTCTCTTTTTGGGAGGTCGCAATCGGTGGTAGCTTTATCAATTGATCCTAACCTGTTAACCTAACCACACTGAACTCTAATCAATTGATCGCAAACGTATCCATTTCAAGAAATTAAAAATGTTTTCAAAAAAGAGATCATTTGAACGTAATATTGATCACAATGTTTCCGAAAAAAATGCCAATCAATCACACTGCTTTCAAACAAAATTCAAAAAAGATATTTTTGAACAAAACAATTTGACGAAATATCATATGAATTTAAGCAAACAAAATGTTTTCGAAAAAAATGCAACTCGAACAAAATGTCACTTAAAAAACAAAATGGTTTCGGTCAGATTATCATTTGAACAAAATGTTTTAAAAACACAGTTGAACATGTTTTTGAACAGATTCTCATTTAAAAATGTTGAACAAAATGTCATTGAACAAAATGTTTTTCAAAAAAATATAATATAAAAAAGATATTTTCATAAATAACCATCAGATCGTCATTGGAACAAAATATTTTTGAAACAAAAAAATTTGAACATTATATTATTTAAACTCAATGCTTTCTGCCATTTGAACAAAATATCATACAAACCCACTGCTTTCGAACAAAATGTCATGTAGAAAAGATATTTTTTAACAAAATGTTTTCAATCAGATTGACATTCAAAAAAAAGTCATTCGAAAATAATATGTTTTTAAAAAAATGTTTTCGAAAGAAAACCCCATTCGACAAAATGTCATTCGAAAAACTAATTTTTCAACAAACCAAAAGTTTTTTTATTAGGTGGATGTTTGAACAAAAAAAGATGTTTTAAAACAAACTGTTTTCAACCAAAACGCCATTTGAACAAAATGTCATTTAAAAAAGTAATTTTTGAACAAAATGTCAAATCAAATTGTCTTTTAAACAGAATATTTTTGCAATGCAATTTGAACAAAATATCATTTTCGTTTAAAAAATTAATTTTATTTGCCAGTTTTATTTTTAGACACATCACTTAATGCTGATAGTATTTTGAAAAATAACTTTTTTTATTTATCATTTAAAATGAGTTACATAAAAAAAACATATATTTATATCGTCTCGCTTATAGTTAAAAATAAGGAACAAAAAATATTGTATAAATGATCTAAAAAATAGGGTTATTTAGATACCAGGGTCGAAATTTACTTTTCGTTTTTAAATAAATTGCAATCAATTTTTGGGTTATAACAATCATCCTTAGAAATGGATTTTATTTAACAATGAAAAAAATAATAAGTAGGTAACTATAGTTTATTGTTTTTAAATTTTTTGAATATAAAATTTTGCTGACATTTTATAGGGTTAAAAACAAATCTGCATGTAGAGACCTCGTCTTTACACTTTTTGGATATTTGATTAGGATGCTTTTAGCTTGGTGTATTTTATTTTAGGTTAGACAACCTTAAAAATTCAGAGTAGGTAAAAAGGACTAACCCAACCTAAAAAATTGCCTCGATCCAAATCTAAAAAAACTGTTTACACAAAAAAAAACGATTAAATAAAAAAGGTATACATAAAAAAATTACTTTCCATATTAATAAGATACCTTTTTTACCTTATCTGTTGAAAATCAAGGCTCGTAGTTCAGTTAAAAGTATCAAAACCCCAAAACTTGGGACACCCTGTACATTTTTAACTAAACTTATGTTTAAACACTTTTAACAAATAAATAATTATTTATATAATAGCCTAATTTCTGATTTTATATTGATTTCTACGGCACTGGTCTTTGTTTTGTTTTGAAGGTCAAACAAGTTATTTAACTTACTTGTAAAACGAAACTTCTGGATTAAGATGGTCGAGATTTTAGCACAAAATACACTCCCACACCATTTTAAAGTATTTTAAGATTAATTTTGAGTCCAGATCGAAAATATATTTTAAGAAAAAACACGAAAACAATTCCGAACCGTAAAGATACAGGTCAAAAACGTCGCATTTGACCCTTTACAAAATACTAATGGGTCCAAAGGGACTACCTTCTAATTAAGAATAGTTTTGTCTCTTTTTCTCGCATCGGTTTAACAAAAGAGGAACAAAATAAGATACTTTACGCGGGTCTAGACGATTGAGGCATGTTCTAATTCCTTTGTTTTACTAAGGGACTGTAATCGAGAATAGTTTTGTTTTTTTCTCTCGCACTGGTTTAATAAAGGAAAACGAAGGAGTAGCAAAATAAATGCTGGAATCACAAGTTAAAGTGATCACCGCTTGTCATATATCCATATTTGGTGGTGTATAATTAATCTGGTAAGGGTTTGTAAGAAGAACAGTTTCGTCTTTTTCCGTTGCATTGGTTTAAAAAAGAAATAAAAGTAAAGGAAAGATCGGATAATTTTGGTGATTCTTAAAGAGAAAGGAAATAGAGTTTTCTATGGACCAAACAAAAATAGTCGATGAGTTCTTTTCTGCAGAAGTACGTTTTTGAAAACAAATTGTTTATCTAGACGGCCGATTTTTTTGTTTATTTCCTAGTTTCCTCCGGTTAATACGTTAATGGGAAATACTTATCCGCAAGCTTATCGTAGATTTTTACTTCTAGAAAATAGATTACTCAAAAATCCTGATCTGTACACTACCTATTCAAGTTTCATGCAAGACTATATCGATTCTAATCATATGAGTCTAGTTTTATCTAGTCAACCAAAAGTCGACGTATCATGTTTTTTAGCACATCATTGCGTACTAAAGCCGGAAAGCTTAAGTACAAAATTAAGGGTAGTCTGGGATTGTTCGGCAGTCACCCCAAAAAATATTAGTCTCAATGACACGTTGTTATCGGGACCGAAACTTCAAAAAGATATTGCTTCTTTACTCCTTACGTTTCGTCTTAATCCTATTGCCTACATTGCTGATATCAAACAGATGTTCCGTCAAGTCCTTATCAATCCTTATCACCGGCCTTATCAAAGGATATTGTGGAGGTTCTCTCCACAGGACCCACTTTCAGTGAGGGAACTTTCTACTGTCACTTTTGGCATGACATGCTCACCTTTTCTAGCCATGCGTACATTAAATGAGCTGGCAGAGAGAGAAAAGGAACGTTTTCCTATAACTAGTACTGTTCTAAAAACGTCAATCTACATCGACGATATCTTGGGAACTAGCCCTTCGCTTTCTGAAGCTCTTTCCCTTCAAACGGAACTCAATGATTTGTTGAAGTCGGAAGGATTTGAACTTAAAAAATGGGCAAGCAATTGTCCTGATTTATTGGCAACATTGCCAGAATCCGATCGTCAAATGCCTCTCTCTTTTAACAAGGAGGAACTCCACTTTCTCAAAGATTTAGGACTTTGGATGGCATCCAAAAAACGACATTTTTTCTTATCAATGCCGAATGAAGGACAAATCCCCAACCAAACGTGCTATTTTATCTATCATAGGAACAATCTTCGATCCCTTAGGTTTTTATTTTGCAACAGTTGTGGATATCAAAAATAGGCTGGGACGAAGAACCAGATTCTTCTATCATCGACTCTTGGAACAAACTTCGTTCTGAATTCCCGCTTCTTTCCAATTTTCAATTACCCCGACAAATCAAACTGTCAAAAACCAATACCTGTCAAATCATCGGCTTCTGTGACGCTTCAGTTCGAGGCTACGCAGGCGTCGTATATTTTCGTGTACAAGAGGAAAATAATATATCTGTTTCTCTCATATCTGGAAAATCTAGGGTCGCGCCTATAAAGTCACAAACTTTGGCTAGGCTAGAACTCCTAGGCGCATTTCTTTTAAGCGAATTAATTGACTTCGTTTTATCTAGCTATGAAGGAAAAATAACTTTTACAAATATCGTTACTTTCTGCGATTCGCAAGTCGTATTGCACTGGCTTTCATCCCCTCCTAATCGCTGGCAAACCTTTGTTGGAAATCGAGTCAGTAGAATCCAAGAAATCATTCCCTCAAACTCGTGGCGCTACATTCCTTCTGCTTTAAATGCAGCCGATATTGCGTCACGAGGGGCCACCCCTTCACAGCTCATATCACATGACATGTGGTGGAACGCACCGTCGTTTTTGTGGTCTCCCGAAAACGAATGGCCCGATTTTCATAAATCAAAAATGCCGATTGATTTCGGAGATATTAATCTGGAGGAAAAGCCAAAGGTCTGTTGCAAGGCGATAATTGACGTTAACTTCTTAGATCAGCTTCTTATCAAATATTCATCTATATCAAAAATTCAACGTATCATTTATGTCCTTCGAATAGTTAACCTTTTTCAAAACCATTCCTATCAAAAACCCACTAAGCCGCCGGACCAAAAAGTTATTTTTGAGAATATTGTTTTTCCTACCACCGGTGAGATGCAAAGTGCGTTATACCTTCTTATCAAACGCGTTCAAGGTTCTTGTTTCTCTGAGCTTTTTTCCGCGTTATCTAAGGATAAACCAATACCGAAACCTTTCCGAAAACTTTCACCTTTTCTTGATGAAAATAATATCATTAGAGTCGGTGGCAGATTACAAAAATCTGACCTTTTGTCTTATTCTGCAAAACACCCCGTCTTACTTTCGAGTAACCATCGTTTAACTACTCTTCTTATCGAGTCCACTCATCGACAATACCTTCATCCTGGGTTTAAAACATTACATAATCTGCTTTTACAGCAATTTTGGATATTATCTGCCAGACGGGCAATTCAAAGAACCATATCCAACTGTTTGCAATGTTTTAGAATCAACCCTAAACCCTATAGACCGCCCATAATGAGTTCACTTCCCGCTCATCGAATAAACAACTTAAACCTTTTTCGAGTGTAGCTATCGACCTTTGTGGACCTTTCTTTGTGATTCCTCATCGTTACCGTGGTTGTAAAGCTTTCAAATCGTATGTCTGTGTGTTTGTCTGTACGGCCACACATTGAGTGCATTTGTAATTAACCATGGAACTGTCCACCGAAGGGTTCGTAGGTGCATTCCATCGATTCATTTCCAGACGTGGAAGCGTGACGCAATGCTGGTCAGATCAAGGCAGTAATTTTATAGGGTTTCGTAACCAATTACTTGATTACGCAAGAAGTGCGGCCACCAGACTTTCTATTCGTTGGCATCTGGGACCTCCTCTCAGTCCACATTTCAATGGCCTGGCAGAAGCTGGCGTCAAAAGTTTTAAAACTCACTTTGTTCGAGTAGTCGGCGACCAGATGTTGTCCATCATGGAAATGTCCACCCTTACATGTCGCATAGAAGCCGTACTTAATAGTCGCCCTTTATCTCCTGCCTCTTCAGACCCACACGATCTTCAACCTCTTACCCCTGGGCATTTTTTGACCCTTGAACCCCTTAATTCAGAAATTCCGGAGTCAGATTTGTCCGAGGTTCCCCTAAATCGGCTCTCGAGATGGCAACTAATCCAAAAACTACATAATGATTTTTGGAAACGGTATTCTATAGAGTATTTGCATACGCTACAACAGCGACACAAGTGGGCTGATTCGTCCCCAAATATCAAATTAAATGATTTGGTTATCATAACAAGTGATCACATCCAATCACCTTTGAAATGGCCGGTCGGTCGGGTCATCGAACTGCGTCCCGGCGGAGACGGTCAGGTGCGTGTTGCGACGGTACAAACGGTTACCGGTGTTTACAAGCGGCCAGTTGTAAAACTGTGCCTCTTGCCGAATTAAAAGTAATTTTAATTTTTTCTACCTATTGAAGTCAATTATTACAATAGGTAATTCTTTATTATTTTTTTAAATTTTGTTTGTTTGTTTTGACTTTTTCGGGTTTTCGTTATCTCTGAATAAACTTACGCTACTTATCTGTTTTTCATTCATTTATATTTATCGGTCGATCATTTTTTTTTATCTATATCTGTCCGGCTGATATTCTAAAATTGTGTGTTTTGGAGGGCAGTTGTGTTAGCTCCCGCTAAATTTCGCGGTGTTTGTAAATTTTAAAACCACACAATTGAATGACGGACAGAGTGCAAGAATCAGTGAGATCCTTTTTCGACCGCCTCGAGAAATGGCGTGTTAATTTACTTTCTCCAACTATTTCAAATTTCTACACTTGAAAGTGCTCGATTTTGGTGTACTGAAGCATAGAACTAGAAACTTCAGCCCTTTAGCTACCTGGTGACATCATTAGGTCCAGATAGGGGCCCCTTGGAAGTGGAGAAATTGGCTGCAAACTGGTGAGTGCTTTGTCTCTGATTTCCGTTGTGTGGTACCCACAATTAACCTATGGACCTTTTAATTATTTCGTAATTTCATATCAATATATTTATGTTTGTTCGCGCTTTCATTAATTAAAATATATACAGTCCATTGCAGTTATCGTTTTTCTTACTGCGGGCATAACATTTGATACAAAAAAGTTTGAAATTTTGGGGGTGACAGAAACATGGCTTTGTCCTGGTATTTCTGATAAGATTGTCTTGATTCCTAGATATAAGATAATAAGATTGGACCGAAATCGAGAAGGTTCATTTAGTTTTTTTATTAAAAAATCTAGAAAATTTAAAACTATTTATAGTAACCGAAGTCCATATCTCGAACAATTGTGGATTCTAACTACAATTTCTACAAAAAAATTTGCCATTGGTATTTTGTATCGTCCCCCCCATACAAGCATTCCTAAATTCTTTGAGGACCTGGAAAATGCTTTAACAGTTGTTTTACCACAGTGTGAAGAACTACTTATCTCAGCTGATATAAATATTAATCTTTTACAAAAATCCCCTGCTGTAACACACTTCTCTAACTTTCTGGAGTCATACAATCTTAGTCAATTAATCAAAGATCTCACCAGAATAACTAACTCCTCTAGTAAATTATTAGACTTAATTATTACATCTAACTTGGAAATTATTGTGAAGGCTAACACTGTTAGTTCCTGTGTCATTTCAGATCACTGCATTGTTGGTGGTAGTTTTAATACTGTCCGAGAAAATAAAATTCCAAAATTTATTAATTATAGAGATTTCAAACAATTTAATGTAAACTATTTTAATTTTTTAATGAACAATGAAAATTTTGACTCAATTTACAATCAATCAAATGTCAATGATATGGTTTTAATTTTAAACAATTCACTTCTGAATGTTTTTAATCATTGCGCGCCTATCAGGAAAATTCGTGTTACCAAACCACCAGCTCCATGGCTAAACAAATCTCATATTAAAGAAATAATAAAAAGAAGGGATAAGGCATTTGAAAGACACAAACAAACTAAATTGTTACGAGATTGGGAGAATTACAAATTACAACGTAATCGAGCAAATGTCTCCATCAGATATGAAAAAAAAAATGTTTTTACAAAATGCAATAAATTCGAAAAATTCAAAATCAACTTGGAATTCACTCCGTACACTAAATGTAATTAAAACCACTGAGAACACTATACCACAGGATCTAGCAAATCTTGATGCAATAAACTCTCATTTTACTACAGTTCCCTTAGTCACACGTACTCCGGATCAGGAAAACTTATTACATAAATACAACGGAAGTTTTAACCCAGGTATTAACTTTAATTTTATAGCTATAGATCTTTCAGAGTTAATTTTGCACCTTACTTCTGTAAATAGTAATGCTACCGGAGGTGATCAAATCTCTCTTAAAATGATAAATTTGGCTAAAAATTTTATAATTAACCATCTTACATATCATAAATCACAGCATTACAACTTCTAAATTTCCAAATAGTTGGAAGATGGCCAATGTAATTCCTTTGCCGAAGAATTCCAGTCCCTCCGAGTTCAACCATCTAAGGCCTATAAGCATACTCCCTAGACTTTCCAAGATTTTAGAAAAAGTTCTTCAAGATCAAATTACAAAAAATTTTTTTCAACATAATATTATCCCTTCAATTCAATCCGGTTTTAGAAAATTTCATAGTACCACTACTGGTCTTACTGATATAGTAGATGATTGTCTTCAAGCATTTGATAAAAATCACATAACTTGTCTTACTCTCTTAGATTTTAGTAAAGCTTTCGACATGATGGATCATAAAGTCTTTTTACAGAAACTTAAATACTTTGGATTTCAATCTGAATCAATGAAATTAATAAGTAGCTACTTAGCTCCTCGCTTTCAAAGAATCATCTATGATGCAAAATTTTCAAACATTCTTCCTATTGCTTAAGGTGTTCCTCAAGGTTCCATATTAGGCCCCGACTTTTTTTCAATTTACATCTCTGATTTCTTCACCTTTGTACGAGACTCTAAACTACATCATTATTGCGACGACACACAAGTTTATTTAATTTGATCGGATTACTTATAAGATTCGTGAACATAAAAGGTTAAAACTGAATGAACTTAGAGAAATGCATGGTATGGTTCTAGTCCATAAAATTCTGCTAGCAAATGAACCTAGTTATTTGCGCAAAAAACTTAATTTTCTAGGAAATAGACATCACAGAACTAGAAATACTAGGACACTGATCATCCCACAACATAGAACAAAAACTTTCCAACGATCTTTTTCATATTTTGCTGCTAAAATTTACAATAAGGTGCCTTCTGAATTTCAGTGCTACAATATATTAAATTTTAAAAAACGTTTAAAAGAATTCAAGATTTTACAATTATGTTCAGTTTAAAGATAATGATCTTGCTTCCTAAATAGATAATGAATTCCAATTTCCCTTTTATTTTTAATTTTTACTTTATTTAAATTTCTTTTTGTCATGTGATTCTTACTAAATGATTAGGCGGTTGGTATATCAATTTTAAGATGTTTTTTTTTTCTTGTTTGAAAATAGTTATAGGTATGGTAAATCGCATAGCGACTAAAGTTAATTTTTTTAATTTATTTTTTTTGGTTAGGTTAAAAAACGCTCTAGGAGCGACATCTCGCCATTTTATCAAGTCATTTTTTTTTTGTATTTTGCTTAAGAATAAGCTCTTATTTTTGTAAAGCTTGCTAAATAAAGACGTTATTTATTTATTTATTTATCATGCCAATTTTTTGAGATTAACAAAATTTATTCAGAGGTAAAATTTCAAAATATACCTGAGGGGGCCCTCCAAAATCCCATGCCCTACTTCCATACAAAAAGTGGGGATTCGCAGTGCTTCTCCTTCGTCTCTCAGCTCTTTTATTCTGCATCTCTTTGAAAACATCATGGGTAACAAGACAAAAATAGTTAAGAAACTTGGACTGAGTAATGTCATGGGGACTGGTAGGCTTTGGTAAATGCTCTGGTGAAGAGTTAACTGATCTACGACCTTCAGATTCATCCGAATATAAGTGAGCTGAAGGAGGACGGAATGGTCTGAAAAAAAAACCTGGTTTTACACAGTGGCGGTTGCTACAGAGAGGGCAACGGGGTGCCCTCCCAAAACTAGACAACAAACAGTATTTTTGATTTATTTAAAAAAAGTTAAATCTTCCCTTACGACATGATTGTCTAGTTCTTTTTATTATATCTGTGGTTAACAACAAGCGATTAATTGGGTGAACTTTTTTAACGTAAATAATAACAAGCCGGTAGCGCCGCGCGTGGCAATATACAAGGTTTCTATTTCACCCGTTTTTCAGCGTTGTATGGGTGGCTGTTCTCATGCGGGCGGGAGGAATGTTTGTTTTTGTTGACGTCGGCCATCATCATCGTGCCGAAACGTACGACGTTGCCCTTTCTAGTATTGCCGGTTCTATCCTAAAGACGATGAATTTGTTTTGATTTGGGGTTTGTCATCAATAGTAAAAAGCCATGCCGGCCGCGTGTCGTTGTTTGTATTATTTATTTGTTAATAAAATGGAAATAAATACTGTCGATTACATAATTAACTGTGCAAATTTAAATATGTTGACATATGAACTTTGATTACAAATAAAATCTTTAGGGTCACATAGACCAGACCTAAAAATTTAATAAAAAATTATTCAATGCTGAAAACTGGTTGTGTGGTTGTGAAAAAAGAAATGCTTTTTTTTGCTTTATTTATCTTGTTATGAACAATCCACAAAGTAATCCTGCATACAAAGGAAATGTGTGATATCAAGCACTTTAATGAAAAATTAATAAGACACAAAGTATAAGTGGTATATATTTAAATAACTACATAGAATTTTCTATGCTAGGCAAGACTGATATTAGGTGCCAATTGAATAGTGCCTATAGGCAAAACATTACCGAATATAATGAAAATGTCACAAAAATTAGACATATATACTTAGTCGTATAGGTTAATAGACTGTTTAAAATTATATGGGATTTTTAAGGTTGCTCTACAGGGCCATAAAAAAGAAAGGCAAATGTACTTTATCTATAAACAAATAAACTAAAAACTACACCAATTAGCTGCTTGTCTGGAAAATAAAATTGTTTCGGTAAGCTTTTTATCTCATTTTTCATGCAATTTAAATTTCTGTTGCCCCAATTTATAAAGTTACTAGTTTTAGATATCTGGCAAATTCACCACAGTAACAAAAAAATATAATGACTAAATAGAATAGAAATACTTACAAATGATGTCTCTTTGCTTTGCCCAAAACATTGGATAAACTATGTTTTCTTTCATCCAGTGCATTTTTCAAAACATGTTGCTTGAAGTTTTTTTGGTAAGCTTGATATTCTTCTCTTAGTCTTGCTAGTAGGCCCTTCTGTAAAATATAAAGCTAAGTATTACCATTTTTTATAATATATACTGCAAGAAAGAACACCACATTCACAAATAAATATCTACTTTAAAGATATAAAATGCATAGTACACAATAATAGGAAAATAGTCCTAAATATTAACCTTCAAGAGTTATGGATCGTTCATACTCGTCTTTTGTCTAGTCTTTTGTCTTGGTTTAGTCATATGTCTTGTCATAAGAAAGTTAAAAACACTGTTTCTTATGGGAGTGTTCATACAATGCTTTTGCTTTTGTTTTTGATTAGTCTTTGTCCTAAGAGTTGCCAACTTTCAATCCTTAGGACAAGGACTAAGACGAGTGACAGACATCAGCTGATATTTGTTGTTTTTTTTACAGGGCGTCCGAAGAGCGCAAGCGCGCGGCCGAAATTTTGAATTTACCGCCATTAATCATGTTTTTAACAGAAAATCTCAACATAACCTCAAAATTTTATTTGTTTTTATTTTCTTTTTCGCTTTTGTTTTTTCGTGTCTGTGTTTCGTGCACAAATTAGGTTAAATAAGATTGTTTTGTGTAGAAAATGACTTTTGAAAAGGGGCCTTTTTATTGAAATTGAATTTTTTTTTCAGTGGGTTATGACTAAGACTAATCAAAAACAAAAGACGAGTATGAACAGCCGATTTTGTTTAAGACAGCTGACTAATCAAAGGACAAAGACTAATCAAAAACAAAAGACTAAGACGAGTATGAACAATACTTTAATGTACAGAGTCCCACCCAAAATTTGAAGAATACCCACATATAACTTTTTGAACATTCCTTTTTCAAAAGAATTAGGTAATTTAAATAACAAATTTCTTTGAATATTTATTTAGTACATGTTTTTATTTATTACATATTAAATAGCAACAAGCTTAAAAACAATTTTTTTTTAAATAATGGTTTTTTAAATTGGGGATTGTAAGTCTGACATTACCTGTTGAGCATTTATCTCTGGAAGGTTAAATTTCTATGTAACCTAATGTTAAATCTATGTAGCCTAAATAAATCTATGCTTCCATCTAAAAAGGAGGTTATAAAATTTTCTGAATGCAAAAAATGTTGAAGATTTAATAATTTATACCTGTTTGACACCCAAAAGTACTATTTGTTCCTCGGTATGTTTTACCTCAAAAACCAAGTCTTCTTCCTACAAAAAAAAGTTTTTTTAACCTCAGAACTTTGTACCATGCCTGGATTTAGATATTTTAAGTAATAATATAAAATTTTACTTACAAATGGATGTTCCTTCAGTTTTAGGATCCATTGCTAAAACAAAAAAAATAACACATTTAAAAACAGTAAATAAAGTTTTTACAAAAAATTTGTTCTTTAAAAAAGAGACAAAAGTTTCCATGTGATTTTCTGTCTTTGTTACGATTAAAATGGGCCTTTATATCAACACGTTGACGTGCAGACAACCAAAAAGGTAGACGTGAAGCAAACTAATCAGTCACAAACGCTAGCACAAAACTTACCTGATGATTTCTTATTGCATTTTGCAAGTTGATTTGGTTTTCTTCGATGTCAGTTTTTAACTCTTTTGTAATCTCTAAGCCCGTCATGATTTTTTCAAGATGTTTTAAAGTTTTTAAAGTTTCGGACTATTCGGAAAAATAAAATTTTCGTAACCGCACAATACGCTAGGGAAGAAAAACTTGGCCGGGCTTTCGTTATATCAAACTGCGTGCGCACGTTGCGAAACTTATCGAACTTCTAAAATTTATATTTATAAAAATTTTACTTTTTAAAGTATGCTAAAGTAACTCCCCCGCCATACTTGTTAATTTTTAATTTATACGTTAATTAAAAACACTTTGAAAGGAAAATCTGGTAAAAATAAAACCCATAAAACCTATCAACTCAATCGGGCGTTTTCGACAAACATACAACCTGGTGAATTCGATTTGTGGTTCCTACTTGTCCGTCTCGGATCTTACTGTTGGATGACCTTGTTTAATGACACGCATTAGAGAGAGATATCCTGTATAAAACTATACAAGGGTGACGCCGAAGGTGAATTCCATTTACATTATTTAAACTTTAACAAAATAGTTAGAGGTGGAGTTGTTTAAAAAATAGTTTAAAAAACTGTTTTAAACTTCTTCCATAAAATATTCGTTTTGACTACATTTTCGGCAAACTACGCGCAACAAATTTACAAAGTTTGGAGCAACATTTTGCTCGTAAAATTACGATATTGATTGCTTTATTCTACACGTTTCTTTCTAACTTTTGGGCTGCTAATCTTTTATTTCTATCGCTTGAATGAAATCTTGGAACAAGATGAATTTAAAAGTGAGATTCTTTTCAATAAAGTAATCAATAATTTTGAGAAGGGATGTGATATTTCGGACAGAACATTACCTATTTCGTTACTTTTGGCACAAAGAATACCTAGGTAGGTAGCAGGCTTCCATCAGGCCCTTCGACGGTCCTAGAACGGTCCGAAAGATTCTAAAGCGCGCGCATGCAGTACGAGGACTGTTTTAAAACGGTTTTGGTTTGATGGAACGACCAAATAACTGTCCAAAAAACGAATGCTGTTCGAATGAGAGATCGACTTACTTCAAGCATGTGAATTTATATGCGAGAGGGTTAAATTCAAAGTCACGTGACTAAAAGAACGGGTGGATTTCGTCGCCTCGCGTGAAGATACAGAAGGGGAGGTGAAGATACATCGAGGGCAACGTATGAATTCGAGAGAACGAAATTAAAGTTGCACACAGAAAGGATTACACAATTACATAGGATTCTCATAATAAATTTTTAATTTTAGTTTTTTAAAATGCTGATAAAATAATTACATTAATTTAATTTATATTCACAAACTATAAACCACTATAAACTGCCTAATAAACTAAATATACCAAAAATTAAAACGAACTTGCCATATTTTTGGGCGAAACTTGTGAAAAAATATTTTTTAATATCACAATAGTTTTATGTTAAATTTATGTATTTATTTATTTGTATAGAAAGCCTTAATATTCAAAAGGTTTTTGTGATTTTATAAATTTTTTAGGAAATAGAGATCGTGATACTTCTAAGAAGTTAGGAAAATCACATTTTGTAGCTTGTACTTTGTTAGGTATATAGTTATAACAACCTTAATGTCGATGCTTTAAAGCGAAGTTGTTTGTTCTTCCCCCAAATGTGGTGTAGGGTTTCATATCCGGTGTTACCCCTCTTCTTTTAACTTTTAGTTCACAGGTCACCGGGATTTGCTGCGATCAGGGTAAACCCTTATGTTTCTATTCCTATCCAATCACCTGCTACAAATAACGGAGTAACGAATACCGATCCGAAAATTAAATGATTACTTTCGTTACTTTGATTACTTTGATTCCTTCGATTATTTTAGTATTTGTCTCTATTTTTATTTATTTTTAGATTTATGTAAGGCATTAGATTTTTAAAACAGAGTTGTACACAAGACAGTTCTTACGTAATTCCTACCTTTATTTTTTTAATTTTAGCCGACATTTTGAACATTTCAATTGAATATTTCCATAATATCAAACAAAAATATACCTACAGGCAAATGATCTTCGAATTAATGACACTCCGAGAATTTTGCACTAATTAAATGATTGAATCCAAGTAACGATAGTAACGAATATATAAAATGATTACTTAGAAGTCGAGTTACGATTAGTAACGAGTACTCAAAAGTAACGAAAATTAACACCTCTATCAGTCAGTATGGCTTTTTTCCGTGTGGTATACCTACAGCATGCCGCAGTCCCGTAGTGATAAAAATTAAGAGGCTCTTGCAAAAAAATCAACAATCAAGACGTTGCACAATTTTTTTTTGGAAATTTAAAAATTATTTGTATATTTACAATTTATTTTGACAAAAATTTTAATTTTTTGGGTTATTTACTGTTTTTTGAATTTTCTTAGACAAATGTAAATTTAATGTAATTTTATGGTATATTTTTATCTCAGGTGATGTAAACTAGAAATGTGTGTGTTTTACATACAATTTTTCCGCGCGTTCTACTGCGCCTGTCTGCAATCCTTGTATTTCAGAAGAGTCCAAAACTAGTTTAGGCACGGATCACCTTAGGTGATCCGTGGTTTAGGCGTAGCTTGATGGAACGGAAAACTGACTGTCCGAGAACAGTACAACGTCGACCTGGAACGTAAACAGGATTTTATGTACCGTTCTATAACCATCCCACGCTTTGATGGAACAAAACTATTATTTGAGCTTTTGGATATTCGGTACCCGCGATCGTTACTTTCGTGCAAATGAAGTAATCATTTGAAATGCTCGTACGTTTGATTATAATAGTAGAGCAGATGGCCTATGTAAAAATGGTTTTATCGTGCGATCTTTGAGGTGGCAAAACGCGGTTTTAACTGTAGAATTTCTGTATTAATTTTTTTTAAAAACGTGCCATTATTATGCCAACGCCTTGTATTATTAAACCAAAAAAAAACTGGTCATCAGGCGCAAGCAGCCGATAAGCAAAAAATTTACAAAGTTCTTGTAATCATTTTTTAATTTTTTTTTATTTTGCAAAATTTTTGTTTGAGGCCACCTAAAATCTTGACTGGGTAAGCTATGCGTCTAGGATATACCTTTTTGTAATGGCACATTTATTGTGCTTTTGACCGTGTATTCAGCTGTGGTTAATAGCTCGTTGCTATTTTTTGAATTAATATTTTTTATCTTGGGAACACATAATTTTTCAAATTTTGGATGAACCGGTTTCAACAAACATTTATTTTTTTTCTAGCAAATTGCATCACAGAATCACCAACTTATGTATTGCCCGTTACTTTCGAAATATGTCGCTATTAACTGGTGAAAAACATTTTTTAGTCCTATAACCTTGAAACATTCCACAAGCCTCGAAACATAAAAAATAGAAATAAGTAATGTTTGATAAAAAAACTACTATTTTAAATACTCGCCTTTTTAACCTAATTTTTTTGTGGTGATTTTGGTTTCGTATACCACACGTTAAACTAGGGTCCTTAGGCTATTAAACTGTCTATCTCAGACTTCTGTGAAGAAATTTTGAGATAAAGAGACAAATTCCCAGGCATAAACATCTTGTTCAGTTTTCATCGACGGTTTATTATGATATTATATTATTTATTTATGTAATGTCCTACCATGATTCTCATTTTAATGACAGGCGTTATTCTCGATTAAAGAAACTATCAATTGGTGAAAAAAATTTTTAGTCCTATGACCTCGAAATATTTCAAAAGCCTCTAAACATAAAAAATAGAAATAATTAATTTTTGATAAAAAAACGTCTATTTTAAATACTAGCCTTTTTCACCTGAAGTTTTTGTGGTGATTTTGGTTTTCTGTACCACACATTAATCTATGGTTCTTAGACTTTTAAACAGTGTATCTCAGATATGTGAGTTCTGTGAAGAAATTTTGAGATAAAGAGGCACATTCCCACATATATATCTTCTCGTTGTGTTTTCATTGACGGTTTATTATTATATTATAATATTTATTTATATAATGTCCTACCACAATTGTAATGTTTATGCTAGGCGTCATTCTCGATTAAAGGGGCTAGTTAAAAGTTAAATTTATTTGGAGCTTAATAACCTTTAAGCACGTCAAATGTAAAAAAATAGAGATAATTATATATTAATAGGGAGGATAGCCTATGTAGAAATGGTTTTATCGTGCGATCTTTGAGGTGGCGAAACGTCCTTGTAACTGTAGATCTATGGGCTTAAGCTACGATTAAAAAGTATTTTTTTTTCTCAAACCCGCGCAGGGTGGTGGAGGGGGGCCATCTTGGATTTTATCGACCTTAGTTTAAATTATATTTAATTTCTTAAAAATGTACATAACAATTTAGAAAAAAAAGGTGTCGTTTTTAAGCCAATGCCTTGTGTTTACTAAGAATAAAAAATTGGTCACCAGGCTTAACCAGCATATTAGTTAAAAATTTACAAATTTGTCATATTATTTTTTTTATTTTGCAAATTTTTGTTTGGAGCCATTTAAAATCTTTACGAAATAAGATATGCATTTAAGATATACCTCTTTTTAATGACACATTTATTGTGCTTTTGACAGTGTATTTAGCTTTGTTTAATAACTCGTTCTTCTTTTTTAATTCAATATTTTTTATCTTGAGAACACAAAATTTTTCAAATTTTGGATAAACCGGGTTCTAATAACATTTAATTATTTTCTGGCAAAATGCATAACAATGTTACTAACATGCGTACTACCAATTATTTACCAAATATGTAGCTATTAATTGGTATAAAACGTTTTTTACGTCTATAACCTTGAAACATTTTAAAAGCCTCTAAATATAAAAAATAACCATAATTAATGTTTGATCAAAACACGACTATTTTAAACACTCACCTTTTTAACTTGATTTTTTGCGGTGATTTTAGCTTCCTATATAACACGTTAATCTATGATTCTTAGGCTTTTAAACTGTGTATCCATATATCTATTAAATAGATATATGTGTGTATCTCATATAATTGAGTTCTGTGAAGAAATTTTGAAATAATGAGGCATATTTCAATGCAACGTGGATTTTATCGACATTAGTTTAAGTTATATTTAATTTTTTTTTAATTTATACACCAATTTTAAAAAAGAAGGTGTCGTTTTTAAACGAATGCTTTCTGTTAAAAAAACGAAAAAGAAATTAGTTATCAGCATATACATTACGTGTATGGTTATCAGGTGCAACCAGCCGATGAGTAAATAATTTACAAATTTGTAATATTTTTATTTTGCAAAATTTTTGTTTGGGGCCATTTAAAATCTTTATCACTTAACCTATGCGTTTACGATATACTTCCTTATAATAGCACGTTTATTGTGCTTTTGACGGTGTGTTCAGCTTTGGTTAATAGCTCGTAAATTAGTATTGTTTATCTTGGGAACGCATAATTTTTCAAATTTTGGATAAACCAGCTTCTAGTAACATTTAATTTTTTTGTGACAAAATGCATTACAATGTTACCAACCTATGTATAACCAATTATTTTCCAAATGTGTAGATATCAATTGGTGCAAAACATTTTTTACGCCTATGACCTTGAAACATTTTAAAAGCCTCTAAACCTAAGAAATAGAAAGAATTAATTTTTGATCAAAACACGACTTTTTTAAATAGATACTTACCTCTTTAACTTGATTTTTTTGTGGTGTTTTTCGTTTCCTATACCACACGTTAATCTATGATTCTTAGGCTTTTAAAAACTGTGTATTTCATATATTTGAGTTCTGTGAAGAAATTTTGAGATAATGAGGCATATTTCAACGCAACGTCGATTTTATCGACATTAGTTTAAATCATATTAAATTTTTTTTCAAATATATACACCAATTTTAAAAACGAAGGTGTCGTTTTCTGTTAATAAATAAAAAAAAAATTAGTTATCAGACACAACCAGCCGATGAGTAAATACTTTACAAATTTGTAATATTTAGGTAAAACTAGCTGAATCTCATAACTATTATTTATCTCGAAATACATGATATACCAATAAGAACGTAGATTTATACAGTATTTAAATCTAAAATAAAAGCAATAATTTTTTACCAATTAACATAGTATTTTTTCTGTGTTTTTTATTTAAAGTGTCTTGAAATACTACTTTAAGGTCATTGCAAATATCATAGAAATAAAATTTCGGACTTTCATTGTCTTTATTTATTTTAAATACGTAGTTTCGATTAGTAAGTATTTCTAACCAGTTTTATATTTGAAAATGGTTAGAGATACTTACTAACCGAAACGTCGTCTTTAAAATAATTACAGACAATGGAAGTCCGAAATTTTATTTATAAACTTTAGGATTATGTTAGGACACTACGAATATATAAATAAATATTATAATATAATAATAAACCTTCGATCAAAATTCTACGAAAAGGTCTATACGTTGGAATATGCCTCCTTCACAGAACCATAAAAAATATAGTTATATTTTCAGAACTCACATATATGAGATACACAGTTTAAAAGCCTAAAATCCATAGATTAACGTGTGGTATAGGAAACCAAAATCACCACAAAAAAATAAAGTTACAAAGGCGTGTATGTAAAATAGCGTTTTATTGACTTTTTAAATTTTAAGGTCATAAGACTAAAAAATGTTTTTCACCAATTGATAGCCACACATTTGAAAAATAATTGGTAATACAAAAGTTGTTATTGCATTTTTCTAGAAAAAAAATAATAAAGGTTATTTGAACCCGGTTCATCCAAAATTTGAAAAATTCTGTATTCCCAATATAAAAAATATGAATTTATAAAATAACGAGTTAATAGTCAAAGCTGAATACACAGTCAAAAGCACAATAAACGTGCCATTACAAAGAAGTATATCTTAAGCGCATAGGTTACGTCATAAAGATTTCAGGTGGCCTCATACAAAAATTTTGCAAAATAAAAAAACTCAAAAAGAAATATTACAAATTTGTAAATTATTTACTTATCGGCTGGTTGCGCCTAACGACCATTTTTTTTGTTTATTAACGGAAGGCATTCGCTTAAAAACGACACATTCTTTTTTAAAATTGGTGTATAAATTTAAAAAAAATTAAATATAACTTAAACTAATGTCGATAAAATCCACTTTGCTTTGGAATATGCCTCATTATCTCAAAATTTGTTCACAGAACTCAAATATATGAGATACACAGTTTAAAAGCCTAAGGATTAACGTGTTATATAGGAAACTAAAATCACCACAAAAAAATCAAGTTAAAAAGGTGAGTATTTAAAATAGTCGTGTTTTGATCAAAAATTAATTTTTTCTATTTTTTAGGTTTAGAGGCTTTTAAAATGTTTCAAGGTCATAGGCGTAAAAAATGTTTTGTACCAATTGATATCTACACATTTGGAAAATAATTGGTAATACAAAGGTTGGTAACATTGTAATGCATTTTGCCAGAAAAAAATTAAATGTTATTAGAGCCCGGTTTATCCAAAATTTTAAAAATTATGTGTTCCCAAGAAAAAAATTACTCATTTAAAAAATAACAACGAGCTACTAACCAAAGCTGAACACACAGTCAAAAGCACAATAAACGTGCTCTTACAAAGAAGTACATCTTAAATGCATAGGTTACGTCATAAAGATATCAGGTGGCCCCAAACAAAAATTTTGCAAAATAAAAAAAAAATAAAAAAAATATGATAAATTTGTAAATTATTTACTCATCGGCTGGTTGCGCCTGATAAATATTTTTTTTTTCGTTTATTAGCAGAAGGCATTTATTTAAAAACGACACCTTCTTTTTTAAAATTGGTGTATAAATTTAAAAATAATTAAATATAATTTTATCTAATGTCGATAAAATCCACATTGCGTTGGAATATGCCTCGTTATCTCAAAGTTTCTTCATAGAACTCAAATATGTGAGATACATAGTTTAAAAGCCTAAGAATCATAGATTAGCATGTGGTATAGGAAACCAAAATCACCACAAAAAATCAAGTTAAAAAGGTGAGTATTTAAAATAGTCGTGTTTTGATCAAACATTTATTATTGCTATTTTTTATGTTTAGAGGCTTTTTAAATGTTTCAAGGCCATAGACGTAAAAAATGTTTTGTACCAATTAATAGCTACATATTTGGAAAATAATTAGTAGTACACATGTTGGTAACATTGTTATGCATTTTGCCAGAAAAAAATTAAATGTTATTAGAACCCGGTTTATTCAAAATTTGAAAAATCATGTGTTCTCAAGATAAAAAATATTGATTTAAAAAAGAAGAACGAGTTATTAAACAAAGCTAAATACACTGTCAAAAGCACAATAAATGTGTCATTAAAAAGAAGTATATCTTAAATGCATATCTTATTTCGTAAAGATTTTAGATGGCCTCAAAAAAAAATTTGTAAAATAAAAAAAATAATAAAAAAAATATCACAAATTTGTAAATTTTTAACTAATCGGCTGGTTAAGCCTGGTGACCAATTTTTTATTTTTAGTAAATACAAGGCATTGTCTTAAAAACGACACCTTTTTTTTCTAATTAGTTATATACATTTTTAAGAAATTAAATATAATTTAAACTAATGTCCATAAAATCCAAGATGGCCCCCCCTCCACTACCTTGCGCGAATTTGAGAAAAAAATCATTTTTTAAACGTAGCTTAAGCCCATAGATCTACCAGTTAAAAGGACGTTTCGCCACCTCAAAGTTCGCACGATAAAACCATTTCTACATAGGCTACCTCCCTACTAATATATAATTATATCTTTTTTTTTACATTTGACGTGCTTAAAGGTTATTAAGCTCAAAATAAATTTAACTTGTAACTAGCCCCTTGAATCGAGAATAACGCCTAGCATAAACATTAGAATTGTGGTAGGACAATATATAAATAAATATTATAATATAATAATAAACCGTCAATGAAAACCCAATGAGAAGATATATATGTGGGAATATGCCTCTTTATCTCAAAATTTCTTCACAGAACTCACATACCTGAGATACACTGTTTAAAAGCCTAAGAACCATAGATTAATGTGTGGTACAGGAAACCAAAATCACCACAAAAAATTCAGGTTAAAAAGGCGAGTATTTAAAATAGACGTTTTTTTGATCAAAAATTAATTATTTCTATTTTTTATGTTTCGAGGCTTTTGAAATATTTCGAGGTCATAGGACGAGAAATCTTTTTTCACCAGTTGATAGCTTCTTTAATCGAGAATAACGCCTATCATTAAAATGAGAATCATAAATAAATATTATAATATAATAATAAACCGTCGATGAAAACTGAACGAAAATGTTTATGCCTGGGAATTTGTGTCTATCTCAAAATTTCTTCACAGAAGTCACATATCTGAGATAGACAGTTTAATAGCCTAAGGACCCTAGTTTAACGGGTCGTATACGAAACCAAAATCACCACAAAAAAATTAGGTTAAAAAGGCGAGTATTTAAAATAGTAGTTTTTTGATCAAAAATTAATTATTTCTATTTTTTATGTTTAGAGGCTTGTCAAATGTTTCAAGGTTATAGGACTAAAAATTTTTTTTCACCAGTTAATAGCGACATATTTCGAAAGTAACGGGCAATACATAAGTTGGTGATTCTGTGATGCAATTTGCTAGAAAAAAAATAAATGTTTGTTGAAACCGGTTCTTCTAAAATTTGAAAAATTATGTGTTCCCAAGATAAAAAATATTAATTTAAAAAAAAAAGCAACGAGCTATTAACCACAACTGAATACACGGTCAAAAGCACAATAAATGTGCCATTACAAAAAGGTATATCCTAGACGCATAGCTTACCTACTCAAGATTTTAGGTGGCCTTAAACAAAAATTTTGCAAAATAAAAAAAAATAAAAAAATGATTACAAGAACTTTGTCAATTTTTTGCTCATCGGCTGCTTGCGCCTGATGACCAGTTTTTTTTTGGTTTAATAACACAAGGCATTTGCATAATAATGGCACCGTTTTTTTGAAAATTGGTACAGAAATTTTAGCAAAAAAAAATATAATCTAAACTAATGCCGATAAACTTCAAGATGGCGCCCCCCCCCACCTCCCTGCGCGGGTTTGGAGAAAAAAAACTACTTTTTAAACTTACCTTAAGCCTCTAGATCTACAGTTAAAAGGGCGTTTTGCCACCTCAAAGATCGCACGAGAATATGGAAAATCTGCCCTACTACTAGGTATGAGGAGAAGAGTTTTGGGCTCCCAAGTTTTTAAAACCTTGCCTCGAAAAAAACCAAAATTTTTCACCAGCCTCAACCTACGCTTGGCTCTATGTAATCGTAATCATGAGCGCTACCAGGGGGGGGGGGCGGTCAGTGAGCCCTCCCAAATTTATAAACCATTTTTGACATACCTATTTCTTGAAAAAAAATTGTATAAAATACGGCACCATGCGGGGCCTCGCCCCCCCCCCCCCCCCCAATACATATTTCTGTGTGCGCCACTGTCGTAATCAAAGTAATAATTTATTTTTAAAATTTCTACTTGTTAGTTGTTTTACCTTGAGCAGTGGCGCGCCCAGGAGTTTGTCTTGGGGGAGTAGGGGGCGAGGCTTCCTGATGTCGTATATTCATGAATGAATGAAAAAAATATCTAGGCTTGAGGGGGCCGGGCCCGGAGCCCTCCCTCCCCCCCTAGGTGCGCTTGGGTGTGTATATGAATAGAAGGATACGTGTATTTTAAACACCTAGTTTTCAGATTTTAGTAACTTTTAATAAAGGAAAAGGGTCTTAAAAATAGATATAAAATTTGGTTATGAATAATATATATTTAATTAAAAAACTCTCCCATAATACTTAACTTATCTAAAAATGGCTGAGCGTTACAGCCCAAAATATTGTAATTGTTAGCCAAAGTTTGGTTTTTTAGAAAAGAACTATTCCTCAATCTCTCAAGCATTTCTTGAGGATCAAATGGTTTTTTAGGAATCTCTTGAATAGCAGGTTCAACTGCAGTTTTGTTTTCTTCTTTTTTCATTGAGTAATTGGCAATATCTTCCTCTGTTAAAATAGTAAAATCTGCTGTTTTATTGTCAGTTAGATTCGAACTTATGTTTGAAAGTTCAATTGAGTCGTTTTTTAAATCCAGAGGCGCTGTTGTAACCTCGTTTGGTTCATCATTAACTTCTAAAACAGTCTCTACTTGTAGTTTTTTAATTGGTAAACCTTTATATATTGATTTGTTCTTCTCAAAACTTGTAAAATCATACAAATTTTCTGTCGGAACGCTGTGGCAGCAATGCAAGGCGCTAGGATCAATGGGATGAGCCTCAGTATTGTAAATATAACCTCCCGCATCTATAATGCATTCTCCGTGTGGTGTATTAATGAGGGTGCCATGTTGTCCTTGATTATGCATGAAGTTATCAGTATCAAAAAGAAGATAAAGATACTTAGTGGTTTCAGCCAGGAAGAAAGATTCCATTCTGTCTTCTTTACGATGAGATTTTACATCTTTTATGGTAGCATAACCACATGGTGTTCTTGCACTGTGTTGTAGGCTTCTTAAAATGTCTTCACCTGCTTGTAATAAGAATGGATCACCTGTAGCCCTGAAAATTTAAGAAAAAAATATCACTGATATCCCCAGGAAAAATCCCACAGCAAATGTCATAAAAATATTTTACAAGTTTTTACCAGTTCAAACCCTATAAGACCATATAAAATCTTATAAAATACAGACTTTATGAGGCAAATTGTCTGGCTTTTAGAATCTTTTAAAATACTATAAGAACTTGTATGTAATAAGAATGCTGGAAGAGCGAGCTATGTACTTTCAGAGATATTTGGAAAGACAACAACCAGGTTTGTCAGAAAACTTAGAAATAATTAAAAAACAAAATCGTAATCGACAACCTCATGAAAATATTGAAGCTCTGGTTTTACAAAGTGTCGTTGACAAATCAAAAACACAAAAGTAAAAAATGTCATCATAGTCAAGCACTTCAAGATGGTGACTTAGAAAAAAGAACCTTGTTTTGCAATTGGTTCATACAAAAATCGCAAGAAAACCCTCAATTTCCGCTTAAGGTTCGGTGGTCCGATGAAAGCAGGTTTACAAACTGCGGGGTGTTTAACAGACATAACTAAGTGTACTGGACCGATGAAAATCCGTTCTTAAATCGTGAGGCGCACGATCAAGTTAGGTGGGGTTTGAATGTATGGCTAGGAGTCACAAACGGACACATACTATTTAACATTTTTGATAATAATTTGACGGCACCAAATTTTAGAAAATTTGCCTCTACAAGCTGTAGCAAACATGTGGTTCCAGCAAGATGGAGCACCTCCACATAATGCAAGAATCATAACCGACTATTTGAATCAGCAACATGGAAATAACTGGATCGGAAATTGAGGTCCAGTTGCCTGGCCTGCACATTCGCTGGACCTTACGCTTCTTGATTTTTGGATTTGGGGATACTTAAAGGATAAAGTTTATTCTGCTACTTATAATACGAGAGAAGAACTTGAGGCAGCCATTGTTCAAGCCATAGAAGAAATTCCTGAACAAATGGTTAAAGATGCATGCATGTCTCTAATTCATTGATGCAGGATTTGTATGAATAACAATGGTGAAATTTTTGCTAATATTGAATTAATGCTTTGTTATCGGTTTTTAGTTTTATTTTAAATTAAATAATAAATGCAAACTCTTGTTTCAGAAATAAAAGACAGATTTTAAGAAATTGTATTATTTCTTAGCCAGAGAAAAATTAAAAAATAAGGGCCTTAAAGATTAGTTATGTAGGTATGACAACAAACACAACTAAGGCATTTGTTTCACAGCCAACTAAGTGAAAAACTATTTTAATATATAACTTCACATTATTAAACACAGTTGAAAAGCTCTTTTTATGCTCTATTTATTTGTGTGTGATTTGGCAGGGATAAAAACATTACAAACCTTATCATAAAGTAATAGTATACCTATATAAGAGCATAATAGATTCAATATGCTCTGGTCTAAGGGGATAAACTTCTTTTCCTGACCCAGCTTCGGTTTGGCCAATATAATAAAACTCAGGAAGAAACCCATATTGTTGCCATACTTGATGGTAGTTATGTAGAGTTCTCATAGCATTAGTTGTGTCTCCAATTAGGCTTAAGACACCTGGCCAGAATGCATCTAAACTTTGAAATACAGGAAGTGAAATCATTCCGCGAGTCATTGTGGCCCACATATACCAGTCATCCTTTTTAAGGTACTTGTCAATTGATCTTCTTGCTTCTTTGAACATTTCCATTAATTCTGGCCTACAAATATACCAGATAAAGAATACAAAAATAAAGAGAACTATATCACCTTACTTTTGTAGTAGGATAGATCCTTTAACCAAATATTCAAAATAAGAATCTACCCCTGAGCCTATACCAGCATCCTGGGCAGTCCATTGGCCATTTTCTATATCAATATGATTTCCAAACAGTCCTATAGGTGACTTATGATTAAAGAGTGAGTAGAGAGCATTCAATGCAACTTCTTCATATAATGGATCACCAGTTAATCTACTTAGAGTTCCAAATTCAACAATAAATGTCCCAATACCTGCAGTACAAGTTACAGTGGTCTCTCCCTTAGGAATTCCTTTACGTAAATTGACAGTTCCATAAGGCATGCCTGTTTTAGTATCAAATGCTACTATCAATCTTTTCGCAACATCTTCAGCTAGCCTTAGGAGTGGACCATTACAAGGCCAGCCTGGTTCTAACTTTATACCGGCTTTGTGGGACAATAAATGGGCACTTAGAAGACCTCCAACAATTCTTATGTTTGTTTCAAAAACTGATACATTAATATCTGCATCAAAGTCCTTTTTGCTTGTTAACAGAATATCTACAACTCTTTGGAACTCGCTCTTGTTTCCCATTATTGCTAATGTATCTAAGGCATCTATTAATGTCAAAGAGTAACTGCCGTAAGTGTCAAACCCATCACAACTAAGAGGTCGAAGCTCATCATAAGGATAAGCATATTTTAAGTAGCTATTGTAGCCATGATAAAACATTTCTTTAGCTTCATCTTTCAGCTTGTTCAGATGCTCTTTAGTGAAGACTCGAACGCTAAACAAGGGCTCTATAAAGATCATAAATAAAAATGTTATTGTGAATGTTACTTTTTTCATTTTTTATTATTTAATATGAATGGCACTCCATTTGGTTTTGATTTGTTATAACTTGAGTTTATCTTCTTAAAATTTCTTAATTTTGTCAAGCTGTTATCTATCTTTCTACTTATAAAAAAAAGAAAAAACTATAGATCTACAGAAAAAACACAAAAACAACAATACCACTTGAAATCAGCTGATTTTTTTTGAGGTTATGTTTATGGCTACGTCGTTAAAAGCCAAACCGAAATCCCATTTTTTCAACTGCGCATTCACTGTTTCGTTCTCTCTTCCTATCATGCAACTTGTTGTTTTAAACCTAAAAAAAAATTTTTATGTCACAAGATTTTATAAAATGCACTAAAAATTAAAAAATAATTTTCTAACATTCTAATATTATCATAATAATAAAAGCGATGGCCGACTGATGGAAATTTTAACGATGTTAGCACGATAAGATATCCGTATCAATTAAATATCACTATTTGCAAGAATCAATCTAGCAGAAAAATCCAGAGGTACCAAAAACACCCAACCCGACCCAAGATACCCCAGAATTTCTCTGACATAGGTATGGCAATGGCATAACATTGCGGCACATCAAACATATCTTTGATGACCTATGCTGTGTTGAATATTCTTTAGTGTGTTTAGATCACAAATTTAGATTAACTTATGCTTTGATTAGCGGCATTTTATAGGTACAAGCTTGTGACTTAAAAAAAATGTTTACCAATTTATTTTCAACTTTGTAGTTTCAGCTATCTACTCTATTAAATGAAAATATTTGTTCACTAACAGAACAGAAGAGTTTATTCTAGATTATAATGAAATCGCTGATCGTGAGTTGTTTGGAAAGTCATTTTTCTATTGGGGGAAGGAGAGGATGGGGGTAGAGGTAGAAATATATTTTTTGTTTGGGCTGTATTGCCATCGGATCTTTATGCATATACCAAATTTTATAAAAGTCATTTGAAGTGAAGTGTGTCAAAAACGCATTTTTTATGGAAGGGGGTGGGGGGTAGGGGTGGGAGGACATTTTTTCATTATTGTTGTATTGTCATCGGACCACTATATGTATACCAAATTTCATCCAAAACGGATAATGGGAAGTGTGTTAAAAACGCATTTTTCTATAGATGGGGGTGGGGGTAGGAGTGGTAGGATTTTCTTTTTCAATATTGTATTGTCATCGGACCACTATATGTATACCAAATTTCATCCAAATCAGATAATGGGAAGGGTGTCAAAAACGCATTTTCTATGGAAAGGGGTGGGGGTAGGGGTGGGAGGATATATTTTTTTTAATGTTGTATTGTCATCGGACCACTATGTGAATACCAAATTTCATCCAAATCAGATAATGGGAAGTGTGTCAAAAACTCATTTTTCTATAAAAGGGAATGGGGGTAGGGGTGGGAGGATTTTTTTTTCTTAATATTATATTGTCATCGGATCGCTATATGTATACCAAATTTCATCCAAATCGGATAACGGGATCTGTGTCAAAAACAAATTTTTCTATGGAAGGGGGTGGGGGTAGGGGTGTAAGGATATTTTTTTCTTATTGTTGTATTATCATCAGACCACTATGTGTATACCAAATTTTATCCAAATAGGATAACGGCAAGTCTGTCAAAAACATATTTTTCTAATGAATGGGTGGGGGTAGGGGTGGGAGGATATTTTTTCTTAATGTTGTATTGTCATGGGACCACTATGTGTGTACCAAATTTCATCCAAATCGGATAATGGGAACGTGTCAAAAACGCTTCACAAGATTTGATAGATAGTTAGTTAGATAGTTAGACAGAACATCTGAAGCTAAATAAAAGCTTGTAAAAAATTCAAGAAGCTTATACCCTGTTTCCACCAATGCATGCCCACCCCGATTTAAAAAATGCATCAGGTGACGCTGACGGGGTGGGCATGCATTGGTGGAAACTGAAAAATCTTTACCCGATATAAATTTGCATCAGAGGGGGAGAGAGCGGACCAGTTTACTTGGAAAGAAAAGAGAGAGAAGTGGCAAAAGGAATATTACGTATATGCAAAAGCCCAGTTAGAAAAAAATGGGATTTGGGTTTGGCTTTAAACGCCTAGTTATGATTCCGGATTAGGATTCCGATCTCCAATCGTCAACGTCACGGAAATAGAAATCGAAAAAAGAGGTCGGATTCTTAACTGTGTACATAAAGGAAGCACAAGAACTTGATCGCAAAAAGTGAAAGTGCTTTGGTAGGTAGGAGCCACGCCAACCAAGTCACTCACCAAGAATGTTTCCTTGAAACACAGACTGAATATCCGCAAAATAAATGGTTATTATTTATTAAGTATAATTTTTAAATCTAACTATGAACTATTTGTTAAAATTTTTTAGTTTTGTGTTTTTTCTGTGTCTGAACAATTTAGAATTTTCTTATGGTAAGTCTTACTACTTACTTGGTAGTATACAGGGTGTTCCTAACTATTATTTACCTATTGATGACTTCAAGTTATTCTAAACATAAAAACTAATAGGTCGGCAGATGATTGTTTCCGATTTGCATGGTACCTAACTATTGGTAACATGCACTGAGATTTGGTAAATTCTAAAATAAAAAAAATTCCTGTCCTTTCCTTTGTTTTTTTGTAATTGCTACCATTATGGAGAAAAATTACAAAAATAATTTTTGTGAAGTACCTAGGTAGATAGATCTCAAAAAGTTCTTGAGGCCTGTTCTTAAATTACGTACGTCATCATTGGATCTCGCCCCCACCACCCACAAAGCACAATCACCACGTAAAAAACGCGTAAGAAAAAAAACGTTGATTTTAAAGGCTGCTAGAAAAAAAAAACATTTATTTCGTACATGAAAACAAGCTTAATAGGTCATTCATTAACGTTATAAAAAATAACGTTGCTAAAAACGGCGTTGTAATAACGCCATTATCAGATCAAAACAGCAATGTTTTTACGTTATTTCAAGTTAATTTCTTTAGATTTTTATCAACGTCAAAATTCACATTAGGTTCGAGCCTTTTTTATACCAATTTTAAAACGCTACTGCAGTATGCATGCATGGCTTTTCCACCAAATATTTTTGAGATTTTACTAGAAGCATTTTTAACTACGACGAAATCTATCCGGGAGTGTTTTGGCCTATAAATCGCAAAAACCAGTTAATGAACTTATCCCTGATCCTTCACCATCACGACGCATCAGGTATCAATCAGTGTTTACTGTTGAAAAATCTTGTTTATCTTTTAAAGAAAACATGGATAGAGATTTTCTCTTGCCTTAGCGTCATCTTTTACAATGAAGTCTTGAAGTGTTGTAGTCTTAAACAGGGGTGCCCGTTAAGCCTCGGTCTCCCCTACGGCAATAGTTTATATGGGAAAAATACATATACGTAATACGTATATGGAAAAATATACCAAATAATCACCACACACAATACCGCCATACAGAAATGTCGAAAAAAAAATTTTGAACCGTAATTTGGTCGAAAATAAAATAGACGAAAATAATGTAAATAAACGATCAAAACGTAGTTATGTTGATCCGTAAAATTGTCGCAAAATAATATAGTCGAAAATAATTTAGGCGTAGTTTCGTCGACCCATAAAAATGTCGAAACATAAAAGCATCGAAACGGAGTTAAAGCGGAATCACAGAATGATCGAACCGTAAAAAAGTCCAAACATTGAAAAATAAAAGAGATATAAGCAATTCAAGGGCAAAGTATTTTGATTGCCAAGTGTACTGTTAAATCAAACTGGCCTCACCTAAGAGCCTATCCAAACCGAACCTGGTCAGCGCCAGTTCAACAAATTTAGCCAAGAAATTTTGCTAAATATGGCAACATCGAACACTCATTTTCGTCTTTTCTACGGTTCGATCTTTTTGCGTTTTGACAAAACTACGTTTCGATGATTTTGTGTCTCTTCTCGATTGCGTATCGCGCGTTTAGTTTTGGACTATATCATTTTCAACATTTTTACGGATCGACAAAAATACGTTTCATTAGAATTGCTTTCTTCTTCTCGTTTATTTTTCTACTATTTTATGGTTCGGCCTTTTTACGATTCGACTTTTTTACGGTTCGGTCATTCTGCTTTTCGACTGAACTCCGTTTTGATGCTTTTAAGTTTCGACTATATTATTTTCGATATTTTTACGGATCGACGAAATTACGCTTTGTCTAAATTATTTTTGACTATATTATTTTCGACAATTTTACTGATTGAACTACGTTTCCTTTAAATTATTTTCGTATATTTCGATTGTTTTACTTTCGACAAAATTAAGGTTCAACATTTTTTTGTAGGTTGGCCTTTACACAAAATTTATAATTTCGTCCTAATCATTTTTTTTTCTAGGACTGCAAAGATGTTTTATGTGCAGATCGAGGGGCGAACTAGGCAGTTGCAAAGATCCGTTTACAGTAAACGTCACTCTAGTAGAGAATAAGCAAGAAATCGGGGTGGAAACAGTTCCTTGCGCTTCTGGATGGTGTGGTAAAATTGTCGAAAGCGAGAAGGCACTGGAAGAAGGTAAATGTCTCAAAAACTGAAGCTTTGGCAAGATTTTAATGTCAAGAAATTTTGCTAAACATGGAACATCGAACCTTTATTTTCGACTTTTCTGCAGTTCAACCTTTTTGCGTTTCGACAAAACTACGTTTCGATGATTTTGCGTCTCTTCTCTATTGCGTATCGCGCGTTTAGTTTTCGACTATATTATTTTTGTAATTTTTACAGATCGACAAAATTACAATTCGTTTAAATTATTTTCGACAATTTTACGGATCGACAAAAATATACGTTTCGTTAGAATTGCTTTCTTCTCTTTTATTTTTGATTTTAAAATTTTTTGTATTCTCCGTTTCGACTGAACTCCGTTTTGATAATTTTTCATCGACTACATTATTTTCGAAATTATAAGATTTGTTAGATTGAAACCCCCGGTATATACCATCCCAAGTAACACTGGACGTCTCAGGAACGTACTTTTTAGGTCCCAACGTCTTCATACCTAAAATGAACGTTTTAAAAACGTTCAAAATGGGACGATTAAAAAACGTCCATTTTGGACGTTTTAAAACATAGGTACTTTGTAAGTCTTTCTAGGTCCCCAATATTCCCGTACCTAAAAAGTACATGTTTAAAACCTACTAAAACAGTCGTTTTAAAAACTCGCAAAACAGGACGTTTTTAAAACGTACTTTCAAAGTCCCTCAGGGCTCCAACAATTGCGTACCTAAGAAGTACGTTCTCACACGTCCTTAAAAGGAACTTTTAAGAAAACGTACTTTTTAGGCCCTTAGGGCCCTAACCTATAAGTGCCTAAAAAGCACATTTTTAAAACGTCATAAGAATTATGTTTTAAAAAAGTGCTATTAAGGACGTTTTTAAAACGTACTTTTAAAAAAGCACGGATCATTTGTTAGGTGATCCGTGCTTTTAAGGTCCCTCACATTTCTCCCACTAGCATGATAATCATTATCTACATAAGCTGATCAGAAAAAAGTAAATTTTAAACTATTTTTTGGTACTCAAATTATAGTTTTAATAGGGTTGAACGTCCCCTAAAACGTTTTTAAGACGTCCCTGGAACGTTTTTTGTATGTCCTTGAAACGCTTTGGAACGTTTCCGAACGTCCCTAAATTTTGCAGAAGGTGTAAAAAATTAAATTTGACAAACGTCTGAAAAACTTTTTAAAAACGTTCTGTTGGGAATCATGAACGCGCGGCGTCAAACGTGAACGGTAACGCTGCGCGCTTCCGGTGTACACACGGCGTTGATCATGAACGGACCCCTAAACGTGTATTCTGTGTGTCAAAACTGAATACTATTTAGGGGTGAATTTCCCTTCCCCCCCCGTAGATCCCCGCCAAAAATAGGCTTAATCACTATTTTTGTTTGCAGAGTATGGAGTGGCCACTCAGAGAATTTGCCTTCAAAGGGGACCCTCAGACAGTGAGGACCGCTGCGCCTATACAAAGTGGAACTACCGTAAGGTCTTAATGTGTTTCTGTAAGGGAGATCTTTGCAATAATTCAATTAGGATAAGTAATAATAAGTATTTATTTGCATTTAGTTTAGTACTTATAAAATTATTTATTTGATATTAAAAAACAATTATTACAAAATGTTTGTTTCTGTTATTTGAAATGTACAGCTAATTTCAACAAAATCTGATACGGTGTACTGTGGGTATTGACATGACTTTGATAGAATAACATTGAAATGCAATCTTTTTGACAAAAGTAGTGACAGGTTGCAAAATTGACAAAAATTTTTACATAGTTTTTTGGTTGGTAGCGTTATAAGATCAGTTTTTTTTTAAATTAGGTGTACGTACACAAGGCGCCACATAAATGCATACCTATGCCGATTTAACGTGGTAAAATTTAGGCATTTTGGTACCCTTATTAATCAAAGATTATATATAATATTTGTCAAAAACATGACATTTTCGGTTCTTGTTGTTTGTTCAAGTTTTCTAAAATGCCTCCACAAATTTCCGAATTTGATAAAGCTCAAATTCTGGCCAAATTAAATGCCAGTTGGTCGGTGCGTCAAGTAGCCGCTCACTATGGACGAAACACATCGAAGATTGTGCGAATCAAAAGAAAATATAGACAAGAGGGAAATGAAAGGTATTGGCTTGACCAAAATCGGTACGCTCAAGAAGAATTTTTAGAAGAACATCCTTTCCCCAACACCTTTGAAGCAAGAATTGTCTCTAATTTTCCTGGTTCACTTACAACGAGGCAAAGGCAATAATGCGTTCCAGATTAAGATGGTGTGTGGCAGCAAAAACAAATCTTTTAAAAGCAGGAAAAAAACAAGCCCGCCTAATTTTTGCTAACTTATTCTCTGGAAAATAAAGATTTTTGGCAACGTGTGGTGTTCACAGATAAAAGAATATTTCAATCACACAGTGATCGAAAAGAAAATTCAGCTTATCTTCCACCAAGAACGCACTACCAAGAAAAGTATATTTGGGGTAGATTTCGGCAAGAGGCCTTGGGATTCTTTTTAGAATCGTTGGTCATGCTTTCCTCAAGTCAGGATTCTTTACCCAGATGGTTTTGTATACCAGCAAGACAACTGCCCTGTCCACACAGCCCAAATATCACAACAGTGGTTTTAAGAGTTTTGCCATGGCCAGCCAAAACTTCCGATGCTAATCCAATCGAAAACGTGTGCGGACCTAGTTCAAGAAAATGAACAAAAATGAATATTACTCCTAGAAACTCGAACCACCTTATGGAAGTTATTATACAAGCATATGAAGACTTCATATTATTTTCCCAAATTTTTTATTAGTACCTAACATTAATTAGTAGCCTTATTGAACCCTTATAATTACACTCATACCCTGTTTCCACCAATGCATGCATGCCCACCCCGATTCAAAAAACGCATCAGGTGACGCTGCATTTAAAACCGGTGCAAATCCATGGCCCATCACGTGAAGCATTTTTTGAATCGGGGTGGGCATGCATTGGTGGAAACAGGGTATCAGATATTGACTTCTATAACCTTCAGGGCTTTATACAACTCAATGGTATCAGATAACTATAGGAAAAATCAGTTAGTTACAATAAGCATTGCAAACAGCAAAATTTTAAAAACCCATATCTTTGGCTAATTTCTGCTGTATGCATTTTATGTGGCGTTTTCTGTAGATTTGCTATAATTATGACGATGATGATATAGCCTAAAATTAATCAATTTCTGGATAAATCATTGAACAAGCTTTCCATAGTCCAAACTTCTGACTTAGACTGTACTTCTTTTTCTGGGTACAACTTATTTGTCAAAAATGACAGATCAATGTTTCCCAGGTTGCCGAAATTTATTTTATCATTGGGCAGAGTGCCGAGTTGGTTGTCTAGCTCTTTGTAGGTTGATTTATCTACTGTCACGCTAAAAAAAAATGGTAAAAATAGAATGACGAATATTACAATTCGCCTCATACCACCTTTTTTTTATTGGCTTATGTTATTCTTATTATTCAAAAATTATGAAATGGACTGTAGTGTGGGCCAAATTTGATGTGTTTTGGGGGTTTTAGGTATTTCTAGCCGAATTACGCAAAATTAAACTTACATTGGTTTGACATCTGGTAAATTTAGTGGGTCATCCTGCAGGTCTTCAATGTCAGGAATAACAGGAATGTCATCATCTTCTTGTTCTATCTTAGAAACAGTTTGAAACCTTTCTCTAAAAAAGCGTAGGTGTAAAAGAAATTGTACAAGTTGTTCCGATTTTAATATTTTTTATATCTTTTGCGTTATGATTTTGAAACTTTTTCGGCGTGCCGCGCCATCTGTCTGTCTGTATGTCTGCCTGTAACGACAAACGCGCATAAGCCCGCTTGACATGGAGCAATTTGACTTGCATTGCAATTTGCAAGAAACTCTGTTTGGGACATGCGCATTTTCAACCTAGCTGATAAAGTGCAAGACTTGCAAATGTTGCAAATTTATAGGTCTGGGGCGATGAAAGGCCTGCAATGCTAGGGAATTCTGGTGACAAATCTAGTCAATTTTGTTTTCCTACATATTTGACCCACTATCGTCTTTGCGCTCTTTCTTTTCCATCATCCCAGAGCAAACAAGCTGCAGCAATTAATAAATAGATGGATCCGCTGATCACTTTTTTTATTAGCTTTATTTATTTTTATGTTTATATTTAACAGACAACATTTTTAAACTTAAAACCATAGAGAAAGAAATCAAAATAAAACTGTAAAACCAAAACAAGATATTTGATGTTAGAAACTTTAAGCGTACCTATTCCATTGAAGAAGTTTGTACAGACAGACAGAATGGTGCACTGACCGCGAGACTAAACGTCTTTTACTAATAGATATGCTGTTTATGGTTGGGCAGAATTTCCGAAGTTGTGGTGATTTTCATATAAATTGGTACGATTAATAAAGCTATGAAGACATTTACAAAAATCATATTTTTTTTCCGGCGACTTAATATATGCGGCGTCGCGACGCTTTCAAATGTGACGTGACATTGATCCAGATTTTCGGAAATAACTTTATAACTACATTAGATAGGACAGTTCTAATTTCACTTTTAGGCAGACAATGAGTGTGCCTTTCTTACAAGGAATTACACTTTAGAAGCGTGATTAAGTTCCATTAAATAAAAATTGTTCAATTTAGTTTTTACGAGAGTTTTTATCAAAATTTACATTTTTGTATTTTTCCTTAATTTTTGTTTTATCTGAAGGGGTTAAGTGGTTTTAAGGGTGATTTTGGGTTTGGTTGCAAACTAAAGTTCCTTTTGAGTCTGCCTATAAGAATATATTATAACTTAGACTTTTCACTAGCAGGAAATGATGCAAAAAATTTTTGAATTTGGTCAAGTCAGTTTTTTTATAAAATACATGGATTTCGCTCATAACAAAAACATGTTTTTACTACACTTTATTTTGAACTATTTTTTTCTTAAGTTTTTATTATTATGCTTAAGAATTTAAACAAAATTTTAAAACATATATTGCAGTTCAAAAAAAATAGTCAGGGAGTTTGGGAATTTAATCCAAATACAAGAAATGATACTTTAAAAATCCTTGAATTTTGAGTTAATTTTGGCACCTCTTCATTCATGTCCATGGGATTTTTATATTTCCCGGGTGATTTTGTTCCTCCAAAAGAATTTACTTTCCCAAAGAACAAGCTTTCAAAATTTGTGTAAATCTCCAAAAACCATATTGAAGTTTTCATGGCATTTGCCCCCAAAAATAGCTATTTTTAGAGAATCTTTGAAATCCCATAAAAACAAGTCATTACTCTTATTAACTTGCTGTAGATCTATGACTTGAACTTAACAATAGAAATTTTTGTACTTCCATTATATAAAGCATTAATTTTTTTTAAATTAGTGGGGGTGCTGACCACATACTATCATCCAGTTTATTAAAATATCGGGTGAAGCAAAAAAATTTTTTTTCGTTATAACTCTTGAACTATGCTACCGAAAGAAAAATTAATTTATCCGCAATCTTGAAATTACAAGATGGAGCACAAAATCATGCTAAACCCTTTAAATTTGCTTGTTGAAGTGTAAGCTTCTTTAGGCGCGTTTAGCAGTTTTTGAGGGTAGTGAATTGAACTGAGCCGTCAGGCTCGGCTATGTAACGCTCATTCGGGTGAAGTCGGCTCGAGGTGACTAACTGCGAGAGGAACATTCAGCGAGCGATAGATGATGCAGATGAAGGCCAGTATTATTAATTTCGCCTTGTTGAAGTTTACACTTCTGCCGTGTGGTTTTAAGCACACACACTTTTTTATTTTTATGTTCCAGATCTTTTTTTAGTTTTTTTTTAATGTATAAAAAAATTCTATTTCTGCCATGCACGGACGAGGTACGCATTACTAAAATCAGTTGGATTGTTCCAAAAAAATTAATTTTTGTTTTAACCTTTATTGTACAGATTTCAATTCTGTCTCCATTCATTTCCTAATAAATTAATTATTACTAAACCGATTTTCCTCAAATAAAAAGTATCAAGGCAAAAATTAATTGCGCTTTAAAGGTTCCCATCGAAATTTATCACCTTCTTAAAATTCAAGATCGCGGTCAGAATCAAACTTAACCTTTTAAAGAGGTTTATTTATTCTTATGCTTCGAGAAACTATTCGTTTTTTTTAATTCGATAAAAAGCTCTGTATCCGCCACACAGAACAAAACTTAAATCATTAAAATTGGCTTAGCAGTTTCGGAAATATTAATTTTTATTTTAACCATTGATAGAGCAAAGATGTTTCACAAACTATACGATTGCCTAATTTTGTCTGCATTTCCTCACAAATTCATTAAAACTAAACCGATTTCAATTAAATGAAAAGTATCATAGTGAGAATCGATTGCTCTATGAGCATCACCATAGCAACTTTCCACAATTTTTAAATCAAAGATGGCCGACTAATTAATATTTGTCTCTTTATGAAGGATCGCTATTTTTAGTTGCGAGTAATTTTTACTCCCTATCGATGTTAACCATGATGCTTTTTTGTTTATTAAAAGCAGTTCATTAATAAGGAATTCATAAACAAAGAAATGCCAGCAGAATTAAACAAGCAAACAAGAAATCCATCACAAATTTTTAGGCTCATAGATTGTTTGCTAATTTCCGAAGAAAGTGTATTTTTACCATATAATAATATTTTTTTTTTACTTCCTGTTAAACTTTGATAAATTATTATAATCCAAAAAACTATTTTGTCTGGGGGTAAGGCCATCAACGACGCAGTCACCTAAGGTTTTGTTATATGAGGGCAGCCAAATGCGTACAATAAAACGAAAAATTTATTAAAAAATGGTGTTATTAACACCATTTGCAAAGTGCAATTAACACTATTAAAATCGATGATATAGTTAAAAAGTTATCATTAATAATAGTGATTGGTGTATAAATTGATTGATATATAAACCATTTTAAAGAATTTTTGATCAGGAGAGGCATCAAAATAGGCGGTCAATACTCCAGCCCCGGACCTGAACCTAATAATTATAAAAACATGTCATGTAACATTCTCTAGTTAGAAAAACAAAAATTTATAATTACCGAAATAGAAAAGAAATACTTATGAACTTAGATATTTATGAAATAATAAACTCCGCTAGCGATATTTTTGAAATACCGCTAATTTTATAAAAAACTGCAACTTACCAAGAAACCTAAATAAGTTTTGTTGCGAAATTTTATTAAAAGATTCTGATTTTCTTCTCTACGAACGCACCAAAAAGATAATAACGTAATGTGTTGCATTGTTTTTGACACATTTATTCCAAGCCATCAGATTTCTAATTACTTGGAGCCATATAACTATGAGATACTTGAAATAATACTCTAGAGGTGGTATTGCATAGAGTAGGATTTCCTTAAGGTCGATAAGTATATCAGTAGTAACTCAGGTGACAAACAAATTGAAAGGAAACATGATGAGGCCTCCGCGATGCTTAATTTCAAATTCACTATTACAGGTATTATGGGAAGTATGCCAACATTTTACAAATAAAGCCTTAAAATTATTGCCTATATAAAGCATTCCTAAAATTGTCTTATTATAATATTTTTACCCTAGAACTAATATTGTACAAACAATAAATATAGGTACACGCTGATCTAGAGCTAAATAGAAAACATTTGTATGCACTTGCAAACCCCAAAAGCCGCAGAAAACAGCCAGTAATTTATTTGGTATTTGTATTTTTTTATAACTTTTGAGTCCTTTAGTACGTCTATGGGCAGGGCCCGAAGTAGGCACGGACAAACCGGGCTTCTGCTCAGGGGCGCCTAATCATAGGGGCGCCAAAACAGAGCTCTAAAGGTGCTAAATTGTACATCTAGAGTAGCCGGATTAGATGTATTTAGAAGTATTAGTATAGGCGCGCCAATATCTAGGGCAGGTCCTGTTATGGGCTTCAGTTATTTAAATGTATTGTAGGTTCTAAGGTTCTATATAAAATCAAAGCATTTTGAGACATAAAACTTATTAATATTTTGACAGCAAATAATTAAAGTTTTTGTAGTCGGCACCCCTACTAAATATAAAAATTTTGGTTCGGTTTTCGAGAATTAAGGTTCTCTTTAAATTTGGTATGGCTGTATGATTTTAAACATTATAAAATTGTTATTTGTAAAATGATATTTAAGGTAAATGTTGTATTTTTGGGAATTTCGACAATTTTTTAAAAAGTGCTATTTTTAAGTATGTTTGTCATAAAAACTCCGGCACGATTTTTGTAAAATTATACAGTTTTTGAAAGCCTGTTTCTTAATATAACTAACTCCTTTGGAGGATCAAAATCACCCAGAAAATATAGAAATCCGAGGCACACAAATGAAGAGATGTCAAATTGAGCCCTAAATGCAATGTTTTTTTTACATAGCATTACTTAAGTTTGAATTTTTTTATTAGACACCTCTATTTTACATTTACCGCAATATTTTTTTAAATAATTTTGTTAAAACTTACATATATAATATTTGGACAAGAAATAAGAATATAAAAATTAGTAGTAGTACTTAAAAAAAATTATTTAATCTTAAGAGCATTTTTTAAAATTTTTTTACAAAACGCGATATTGCTAATTTTGGTATTTTTTTGCGCGGTCCCGTGTAAAGATAATATATGTTTAAGCACATTGTGATAGGATAACTCAAAAAATACAATAATTATTATACGGGATCAAAATCACTACTAAACTGTGTTCGAGGGAAGCAAATAATCCAAAAATTTTCAAAATAACAAATTTAAATTTTGGTGAAAATTTCATTTCTAAAATTTTTAATAAAAAAACTCAAAATATTTGTTGAGATTGTTATAGAGCGGTAGATAGATACATCTACTGGCTGCATAAAACTGAAAACAAAATTGTCCTACAAATTACCGTTTTTGAGATATTTGACAAAAAGTAGGTTACTATCAATCTTCACCTTTAGGGCGTCGCGACGCTACCTATAATGCGACGCCGAGCAAACCACTATTTTTTCCTAACTTCGTAGGGGGTCCTTAAACAGCATGCCAAGTTATATCAAAATCACCCAAAAATTGAATATTTCCAATTTGACTGCCAATGGACCTGCAAGTATCAATGCTCGCAATCTTTTGACCTTGCAAGTTATTGCTGCATATTTTATTGCTACAGGTCAAGGGGCCTTAGGGGCTGATCCACAATTTCACTTCTTACCGCTCACTTCTATTTCTCTCTTTCTCTACTAGATAGAGATAAAGATACAATTTATATTTCTTTCTTTTTCTATTAGAGAGAGAGAGAGAGAGAGAGAGAGGGAAGTGGAAGTGAGCGGCAAGAAGTGAAACAGTGGATCAGGCCTAACTCTTTCCCTTTCTTGTCATAAATTTAACAAAAACTAAGAAAAGTGTGGTTAAAACTTCGGCGTCTTTAAAAAAGGCACGCATTTCAAAAAAAATTTTAATTTGTTTCTTGATGTGTGTTTAAGATATTTCAATTTTGACAACTTTGTATTTGAACTTTAGCAGTTCCCAGTGGCGGATCGAAAGGGGGGTGGGACGGAGGGTTCGCCCCGTCCTTGACATAATAAATGCTTATAATCTTTAGTTTCAATAAAATCCAAAAACCGTAATTTTACCAAACAGAATTTTTTTAATTTTTTTCATAAAAATTAACACACATAACCATAACAAAGAGAGAAGCAAAGCCATATCTCAGGAAGTTTCAGAGATACATATATTAAGAATTTAAATTGCTCGATAGCCATAACCTACAGTTTTAAAAAATGTATAGCTACTTACAACTCGATAATATTTGTGGTGCTTTTAGTTCCCCTGAAACAAAAAAAAAATAATTAAAAAAAAGCAATATTTTTAAAAAATCATTTTTTAGAAAAAATAATATGTATATAGTTAATTGGCTTAAGGTCCAAAATCATGTCCCGCGGTATAGTTGTGGAAGATGGATTGGTATTAGTTCACATAATTTCACAATCACCATTCTATTCTGGGTCTACGATGTGACCATTTACATCACACGCCTTGACCAATAGCAAACTCTGAGCCGTCGCGTGTTGTGCGAAATGACTTGTCTCGACCAATGGGATAGTCGCCCGCTCTTCACAAGTGAATTTTACACGTTTGATGTGAAATCTGTTCTCCTGTTCCGTACCGACTGAACGTTTCTCGGTCGGATCGTAAAGCTTGCCATTGGCCCAAGCATGTGATGAGAACTATCACATCGTTCAACTATACGAGATTAGCTAGCCAGGTGTTTGTCTTCGACGGGATACGGTCAAAGGCGTATCAGCTTAAAACAGTAAAAGGCACAGGCTGATGAATTCCATGGACTTCTTAAGGGAGGGCCAATTCACAATCTAATTGCATTTCAAGGTCTGACTCAGCGGCGCCACGACGCACAATGGTGAGGTCATATGAGATCATGCGGCCAATATTGCTTCAAATAAAAATAAAAAATATATAAAATATTTCATGCCATTATTTTGTAACCATATCCAACATAATAAATATCATATAACTAATACCATTAAAAAAATTACTACTGCAAAAAATTCATTTCAACATCAGAAGTTTTTGCAAGGCAAGTAAATATTTTAATAAAATGAAAAAACATCCATGAAGTTGAAGTAATTTTCCCCAATAACTGTTTTGATATTTATCCCTAAAGTTCTTTTTTTAAAATTATATAATGTTCTTTGAATTTAATCGATAATATTTTGTTTTCTAAAATATCTTTCTTTTAGTTCAATAAAGTAAATTAGCTACTATGATACTATTATTTTTCTAAAAATGAAATGTTTCAGTTTCTGCAAGGAAATAAATAGTTTGCGAAGTTTGCCGAAGATTAGATTTTGCACTAGAAAGAAACTATAACTCACCGTCTTTCATAATTAGTTAATTGTATTTGCCCATGTTTGCCTATTCAAATGTTATACATTTTTAAAGTAGGCCGTGCATCTCGATGGTGCGTCAGATTATGTTCACTTGTTTTTTGTATACGTCAACTTATTAGATGCGTTTAAAAATAGTTTAGTTGAAAGTGTATTTTTGATAGTATTATCGACTTAAAAGTTGATGTTTAAAAATGTTAAGGATTAGTAGAAAGTGTCTTTCTGATAGTGTTATCGAGTTAAAAGGCGATGAGAATATATTTTTACGTAATTTGAAGCAGCAGTATAAATTATCCGACGAGGACTTTAAAATAGTCAAACAAACGATTCAAAAGACATATTTGCCTCAGTTTAAAAGTAAGTGGAACCAAGCAAATAGAACCAAAGATCGGTTTTATAGGAAATTTGATACATGGCTAAACGGATTTGTGATATTCATGAAAATTAAAGATGTAGTGACTGCGGCAGGTAGACCGTCTAAAAAGATGGAAGAATGTTCAGATAGAAGCAAACGTAGAAAAGTGGCAAACCTAGAAAAAAATTAATAAATTAACAATAGCTAAGTTGCAAAGCTTATTGGAAAGAAGATTGTGTAAAGAAGGAAAACGAGATGAAGCTGCAATGATCCGGGAAGTGCTTTCTTTAGGAGCACAGGACTTTAGACAGCGGCTTCAATGCCAAAATACTGTGAAAAATTTTTCGAAATATGAATCTTTAGCTCTGATGACGGATATTAAGTTATCTAGATTTCAATATAATTCCTTAAGAGAACATTGCTTATTGAAAAACGCGGACATTTTCCCAGTTATAACCAAATTTTCCAAGCCAAATCTGAATGCTATCCTTCTTTAATGGAAATTACAGAGAAAGGTGCTTTCATAAAAATGCAGCAACTTTTGGATCACACTGTACAACGGCTATTTCAGATCAAAGACGTAAAACAGAAAAGTTTAGAAACTAAACAGAACAAATTTTTGCTGCATAGTAAGTGGGGTTGCGACGGAGCATCCGGAAATAGCATTTACAAAATTTTTTTTCTAAATTCACAAATAACAGATGAGTCCGTTTTTTCAGTGTCTTTGGTACCTATTCAGTTAATTTCTATAGAAAATGAAGTAATTTGGAAGAACTCACAGACTTGTTTTTTGAATTTTTAAGAGAAACACCGGAAAATGTAACCAAAGTCGTGAAGGATTACGAAGCTCAAATAAAAAATTTAACGGAAACTACAGCCTCTATCGCAGACAATCATGACTTCTCTGTTTCCCATAATTTGTCGCTCACAATGATCGACGGCAAAATATGTCAAATATTAACAGAAACTTCGTCTGCAGCTTGTTGTCCGATTTGTAAAGCAAAACCTTCAGAAATGAACGATTTGGTCAAAATTAGAAGAAAAGGTCTCAACAGTGATGCTCTTAAATATGGACTCTCCAGTCTACATGCCTTAATTCGGTTCATGGAATATATTCTAAATTTAGCTTATCGCTTAGATTTTAAAAAATGGTGTGCAAGATCTATTGAAGAAAAAGAACTTCTTAAAAATAGAAAGAAACATGTGCAAACGGAACTAAAACAAAAGCTGGGAATTATTGTCGATGTACCACGACAAGGCAGTGGAACGTCAAATGACGGCAATACTGCCAGAACATTCTTTAAAAATCCTCAGATAGTAGCCGAAGCTACAAAAGTCGATGAAATGGTTATTAGAAAATGTTCTATTTTACTACACGTTTTAACAAGTGGGCGAGCAATAGATGAAAAGAAGTTTGAAACCTTTGCCATTAGTTTAGCGGAGCTTTTTGTCGAAAAATATGGTTGCTACTATATGCCATCGTCCGTGCATGAGGTGTTACTTCACGGCTCAGACATAATAAAATCAGCTTGTCTCCCTATTGGTCAACTAAGTGAAGAGGCATCTGAGTCTAGAAATACAGACTTCAAAAGATTTTGACAACTATATTCACGAAAATGTTCAAGATCTGCTACTAACGAAGATATTCTCCATTCACTGCTGATTTCTTCTGATCCTTATTTGACTAGTTTAAGAAAAGAATGGAAGAAAAATGTTAGTCCCGAACTGGACGTGGAAGCTATTCAACTGCTAGCTTTATAGAAATGTTAAGTCCTTTGATGCAATTTATTCTTTTGTATTTATCTAGTTACCTTATTATTATTAAATTGATTCTCGGAATTATTTTCAGTGAAATATACAGGGTGACCCACGACGAATCGACACAATCGATTTCTCAAAAAATGCACAATAGAAAATTTTGAAAACTTGGCAGTATATCAATGTCGATAGGCAGGTATAGGCATAAAATATGACCAGAAATCTTAGAATCTAAAAGTAAAATAATATATTGTCTCATTATTGTCCACTTCCGATATAACCGGAAGTTCCGCCATCTTGAAAATATTTTAGGTGAGTTGCCTCTGTAGTCATTGGTATACAGCCAAATTTTCAAAATTTGCCATAGCCCACTTTTTGAAAAATCGATCGTATCGATTTTCGTTGTGGGACACCCTGTATATACAAATATGTTTTTTCAAATTAGTACAGACAACCCAAACTAATAAAATTTAATAACATTTATATAATAATAATATTAATTTTTAATGTTAAACACACTTTAAACATATCTTCAGTTATAAAGTAGAAAATTAAGTCTTTCGTAGCTTATCTAAAAAGTGCAATCTTTTCCTAGTTTCTGATAAATTAGCAAATTTTTACTTGTTGTTTCTTTAAAAGCTCTCTAGCAAACTTATTTTACCAATTTTACATTGGATCTTTGGATTTATAAACAAAATTGATAGTTTTCATATTTTGGCCGCATGATCTCATATGGCCTCACCACTGTGCGACGGGAGGGGGGGGGGAGCCCTTTTTTTAAACCCCATAATTTTCTTTTAAAACCCATAATATTTTTGTTTGTAAAATGTAAAATTTTCTTTTAGTTCAGAAGTTATACCCGCCCCCCCCTTTCCCTGCTATTTAAGGGCACGCGCCGCCGATGCTCTGACTTATAATAAATGAATCCATGATGGATTTGATACCTTCCTAGTTATCCTATTCAAGTGAAGCAATGATATATTAGCCTTGAACAGTTTTTTGAAAATATCGCAGAAACTTAAGCTCTTACGAAGTTTTTGGTTAAAACACAAATTATTGAGCAAATCAAAACCATATTCCGAAAACTGCATATTGATAAGATGCTCCGTTAAAAAGTTAACATTAAAAAAAAATTGTCAAAAACCTTTATTTTAACGAAAGCTCGTTAGAGTGTCGAACACTATCTTTCCTGAAAATTTTATGAAAATCGGTTCAGCGATTTAGGAGCTATCGTGTTACGGATTGAAATAATAGACGATATTGCTAAGATAGGTCAAAATACACCCAAATAACACACACACATTTTCATTTCTCATTGCTACGCAGGCTAAGAAGGTAAAAATCTGGATTCACTAGGATAATAAACTCTTACTTAGCCGATTTGCTAGTTTCATCCACCCACACCCCAGTTTTTTTTGCCTTTGCCGGTCTGTCCATGGACTCTAAGCTGGTGTCGAAAGGGTTCATTTCAAAAAAACTGTCAGAATTGGCTTCAGTGTTGGGCGTGGTGTTGTTTGATCTACGGCCTTGTTTTGCAAGAGACTGAAACAAATAAATTTGACATTCACCTAAGAAAAGATGATCCCATCCCAGGACCGAGGGTCGACAGTGTCGACTAGAGTCCCTGTATGTTGACATATTTGGATATAATATATCCAAATATGTCAACATACAGGGACTCTAGTGTCGACAGGCCAAGGGATAGAGTCGGGGTGATGAGCTTTAGGCCGCCTGGCAAAAGCTGCTGAGTAGCGCAAAGTTCAAAGGAAAGACGCCCGGCCCGGTCCGATGTAGAGAGAGTTGGGCAGACAGTTTTAATTTAATTTAATTTAAAATATACATCAAATATTACTGGTAAATGATTATCAAACAATGCTATTATAAGATTAAATCCCTGTAAAATTTAACTCCATTCTTGACAATCTACATATTTGACAAAAGGGTGGCGCTAGAGTGTTCATATTTTCTCCTACAAAAAACATAAAATAATTTAAACATTACTGGTTACATAACCTATGTGCATTGTGCCTTGTTTGAGGTGTTTAATATGCCGAGCGAGTTGCCTAATATCATATATATGATATTAGGCAACTCGCTCGGCATTGTCCGCTCACGGATCCAGTGTTGCCAGACTTTTCTGACGACGTTCCTTTAACTAAGTGACAAAAACCCTTCATATCCTTCAAAACAGTAATGGCTGGGTGGTCGACACCAAACCACCCATTAATTACCAAAGAAATGGAAGAAAAACCCAAAGAAATGTAATATTTATAACTTAAACCATAAATAAATAAACAAAATAACGTCTTCATTTAGCAAGCTTTACAAAAATAAGAGCCTATTCTTAAGCAAAATACAAAAAAAGGCTTGATAAAATGGCGAGATGTCGCTTCTAGAGTATTTTTCAACCTAACCACAAATTATAAAAACGAAAATTAAAAATAAGGTACATATTTAAATTTACCTACGCGCGCATAAGTTAAGTTTGGTAAAATTATTGGAATATTATTATTATGGTATTTGCAAAATAAATAACTTTGCCTCAAGATAGTCAAATACTTTCAAATTAAGATAATATCCTTCAATAGTCAAAATTTTTGTTCAAAATCCTTCATATTGAGGGAAAACCTTCAAATCTGGCAACACTGCACGGATCACCCATGGGTAACCTGTGGTCCTGTTCCGTCCATATGAAATTTCGACATATTCCCGGATGTCAAAATGCCACTGTACGCCCGATTGTGGAAACCATTGGCGTATCCAGACCCTAATCTTCGGAGGGGTAATTTAGTCAAACAACACATACCTGCTAAATAGGAGCACATATTATCTGTGTTACTCTACAAATTTAGGCAGTGGCGTATATAAGGGGGGCCCTGCGGGGGCCCTGCCCCCCCCCCCCCCCCCGAAGCTAAGGTTTTTATAAATATTTCCGGCATATTTTATAAATACAAACATAAAATAGCATTAAATACGGCTCATGGGGTCTCGCCCCCCCCCCCCCCCCGAAACTGTTCGCCCCCCCCCAAACATTTTTCGATATACGCCACTGAATTTAGGCCATTTAGTTAATTTTAAACAAATCCACTAAACACAAAAACATTTTAATAACGTCAAAATAATGTATAAGTTAAAAACATAACGTTAGGTTGGATGTTAGTTCTAACGTCATATTCATAGTGAAAAAGAAGCTTAATAACCCGTTTTCTGACGTTAGAAAAATAATCTTATGTTTTTATAACGTTTTTTTAAAGTGTTTTTCGAACCTTAAAAAAATATTGATTTTTAACAGTGAAAAAGAAATGTTTTTCTAACACTGAAAATAAATGTTTTTTTAACAATGAAAAAATATATTTTTTTCCAATATCTCTAAAGATAAGGTAACATAAATAATGTAAATAAAATTCTTCTATTTTGGAAACGCAGGGCAGCAACAGTCCGTTGAGGTTTTCGTGAACTCGACACTCAGTAAAGGCAATTCGGCTCGTAGCTTCTGAAAATAAAATTTAAAATTCTATGTAAACAATAATTTTGTAGTAAGTGCCTTGCTACGAGGCCAAACAATTCATGCTCAAGTGAATACAAGGCAAAGAATTTCAAGGCGCGTATTCACTTTAGCATGAATGCAAACGAAGCATTCGTTTGGTTCCGCTGAGGCTTGCGAAGTAGCAGTTTGCTAAACCTCGCCTATGTAACATTTATTTATCAATAAAGACGATTTATTATTATTATATAATTCTGCCTCAACTGAATACGCGGCTTAAGGTCCGGCGGCTAATCGTCCGTGGTGAATTGTCGCATTCCCTGTCTGATTACCTATAGGTATGAGATATTTCATACAAAACAATTTTTTTTCTTTTGTTTATTTTTTCTTACCTGATTTTGTGGTGCTTCATTTAGATCAGTGCACACACATTTGTTGTTCTTTAACTATACCATCTTTCCCACACAAATGGAGTAATATTCCGATCCAAATATGTATGCACTATCAATATTAATAATTGCCATGTTTGTTTCTGCAAAACGCAAATATTTTAACCAAAATTACAAAAAGCGTCTTTACTACCGACTCGTATCAACTCGCAGCTAAACGCAACTAATGGCGATTGAACAAGTTTCCCAACTTGTTTTTATTTTTGTAAATAATTATATTCTCTAATTTTCACTTAAAATTAGAGAAGCTATCTCTCTTAGTTTTTAAATATTTTTGGGTTACATTTTCTACGCTTACAAGCGTTTTTAGAATATTATTTTGATTTACTTTACGCTATATCTTTCCATATTTTAAATTTAAACTTCGCGCGCTTCTTCCAGCAATGAAGGATTTGAGATAAGCGGCTAAATTCGGCCTAGCAGACGAAAACGCGGATTGTCTGGGCGAGCAACTCAACCACGCGCCACGTGCAAGGAAAGTCACCGCACCGCTATTATTTTATATTAAACTTGTGGAAACTATTAATTTTACGCTTTAGTTTATTAGATATTAGTGTTTGGAACATTGTGAACTATAGAACAATGGAGAGTCTGGTACTTCGCGTATAATCGGGCTGACCAGCCAAGCAGCTACAAAAGACATCTAATGGTAAGTCGTTTCTTGATAATTTTTCATTGCTGCGCTTTTTTTAGTATTTAAGTTTTTAGGCTCTTTTTTCCCTGTTGGAGCCCTGTGGAAAGATACAGTCCCTCTTAACTCCCCTACGTTTTTCTCGAGCTATCTCGAGTGGTCCTTCGGTATATTTTATTTTCTACAGAAGGCCTAACCTCACCATTTGGTCCAGGTTCGAGCCTGATAACAGGACCCCGGGAAAAATTAAAGTCTAAATCGCATTTTGTTAAAAATAAAATTTTTAATAAATACGCATGAACTTGATCTTTTTGCTGTGCTAGCAGTAAAAATAACAAGTAAAAAAGTACCGAACGCGCATTGTTTTCGCGCATTTCCTACCTCTTTTTGGCTTGGCGTCGACTGCACGTAGGAAAAGTTTCCACCACATCGCTGTAAAGGATATTAGAGAGGTAAATGAGACTTGTTTACATTTTTTATCGCCTATTTTCTTTTCTTTTTAAACGCTTTTAATTTTTAAATATTAAAAATTTCGGAAACTAATCGTTCACCTGTTTTAACGGAGTTTTTTCAAAACATTACAATGAGTACGCAACTTAAGAAGTTAGAAGCACTCCGTAATGTGCAACATAATCGCATTAATACTCTTCATAACTTAGCTAATGCTTGCCTAACGGATGATACAAAAAAACCGTGTTTACAGGTTCGACTTATCGACCTTGATGAAATGAAAGAATCATTTTTTATTTATCAAAATCAAATAATAGAGGCTTATTCGGCAAGTCCGGAGAGACTGGAAGAAGAAAATGAACGCCTTACTGAGTTTGACGACAGCTTCTATGATATTAAAAGAATTCAAAAACAACTATTTGAGGTGAAAATTGAAGCTCCTCAACCTCAAAACTTAACGCAAATTTCAAATTCTTCTGATCCAGACCGCTTTATGGCGTCTTTAATGCCAAGACTGCGCATTGTCGAATTTCATGGCGACATCACTAAGTTTCCAACCTTTCTAGATATGTACAATAGTTCTGTACACAATAATCCTAGTATTCCTACAAACGCTAAATTTAATTTGTTACTGTCCTACCTAAAAGGACCGCCTTTAAACGTAGTTAAACATTTACAAATAACCGACGCTAATTATATAATCGCTTACAATACGCTTCTAAAACGCTATCATAACCCCCGCTTATCGGCTCAAACTTATTGGCGCTCCGTGTATAATTTTCCCGCTCTCAAAGACGACAATCCAGAAACGCTGCGCACGCTGCTTGATGTTTTTTCAGAAAACATTGAGGCTTTAAAAACTCTAAATTACGACACTGATCAATGGTGTTTTCCGCTCGCCAACATTTTACTAGATAAATTGCCTGAGGTACTACTTTCGCGCTTTGAACTAGCTAATTCTAGGTCTAATGAAATGCCCAAATATCAAGAAATTTATAATTTCCTTGAAACTCAATGTAATTCGCTTTATTCGCTACAATCTAAAAATAGATTTAAAAATAATAAACAGTTTTATAAAAATAACGCCTCGCCTTATTATACAAAAACGCTACTTGGTACGGAAAATACTCATTCTAAAGATAGATGCGCTTTTTGTGATTCTAACACACATTCAATATATTTATGTCACGCATTTAAAGGTAAATCTGCCTACGAACGCTATGCTTACGCTAAAAATAAAAAACTATGTTTAAATTGTTTAAGCTCAATACATTCAACAAATACTTGTCAAAGTCTACGCTCATGTCGCTATTGCCCTGGTAATCAAAGACATCACTCATTAATTCATTTTGAGCGTAATTATAATTACTGTAATTCTCAAAATCAAAATAGATCACATTTTGATGCTAACGTGAATTTCTCACAAAATCTCTCTAATATTTCTCCCAACGCGTCTCCAAGTAGCGCACCACGTGGTTACTTGACCAGCCAGCAAAGTTTTAGATCCCCGGCTACTGGTTGTCCGCTTCAAAATTACTCTACTCAAAATAATCAAAATTTTACTTCGACGTCTTCTAATTCACAAGTACCAATCGCAACTCCTTCGGGTTCTAACCCCACGCATTGTGGTTTTATTTCTGCGCAATCGCAAGTTTTATTGTCAACTATCCTAGTAAGAATTCAAGATGTCCGCGGTAACTTTCAAACAGTTCGAGCCGTGTTAGACAGCGGTTCGCAAAACACTTTTTGTTCTCAAAAATTAGCGCAACAATTGGGCCTTCCAAGACAACCCTTATGTTCAAATATACAGGGGGTTGGAGGCAACTCTCTTACTTCTGATCTAGGATCGATTTTTATTAAAATTTGTAATTTTCAAAAACCAGATATTTTTGTGTCTACGCAAGCGATTATTTTGCAAAAAGTTTGTACTGATTTACCGTCAGTAAAAATAAATACAGAAAATTGGCATTTTTTAAAAAATTTACCCTTAGCAGATCCCACTTTTTACAACCCTTCGCCTGTAAATTTACTAATTGGTATGGATCTCTTTCCACTAATTATACAGGGTGAAAAAATCGCTAGCGATGATCCAAATCATCCCTTTGCTATGGGAACTATTTTCGGCTATATTTTGATGGGACAAATAAATCAACCCTTAATTTCTACCCCGCCAATTAATGCTCTTTTTTTGTCAAAATGAAAATGACTCGCTTTCGCAATTAATTTCAAAATTTTGGGAAACCGACTGCGTCCCCCAAAAAACTCATTTGAAACCAGAGGATGAAATTTGTGAAAATTATTTTAAACAGAGCGTGTCGCGTAATCAAGACGGCCGGTATACTGTCTCCCTTCCCTTTCGCACATTTGAAAATCCACCGCAGTTTCCTGCAATAAAACAAGTCGCGCTAAATCGTTTCTTATCTTTAGAAAAAAAAACTGCTTCGCGATAAAAACTTGTATTGTGAATATTCTAAATTTATGAATGAATATTTGGAATTGGGTCATATGGACTATGACTCAGAAAAAGAAGACGATTCAGACAGCTATTTCATTCCACATTTCGCTGTTGTTAAAAATGAAGCTATCACTACTAAGACAAGGGTAGTTTTTAATGCGAGTATTACTGACCCCTTTACGCATATTTCGCTTAATCAAGTATTATTATCGGGTCCAAAACTACAAAAAGATATTATTCAAATATTATTACATTTTCGCCTTAACCCTGTGACGCTCACCTGCGATATTCAAAAAATGTATCGTGGTATAAATATCAACCCTGATCATCAAAAATACCAAAAAATATTTTGGCGGTTTAACCCTAATGAAAAAGTTTCCGTTTTTAAACTACGAACTGTCACTTACGGAGTGAACTGTTCACCATATCTCGCTTTACGCACCCTTCAGCACTTAGCTGAGTCCGAATATGATAACTACCCTCACGCTGCTAAAGTTATACTTAACGATACCTATATTGATGACGTCACTACTTCATGTGAAACGGTTCAAGAGGCGTTAAATTTGCAGCATGAGCTTACGGAGTTATTAGGAAACGCTGGCTTGAAATTACACAAATGGTCTAGCAATCGCTCAGAAGTGATCTCTCATTTAGATCCCTCCTTAGTCAACCCCGCAGTTTTATCTCTCGATTCGGATGACGTCACTAAGGTCTTAGGCCTGTGCTGGCATCCTTCCTACGACGAGTTTCGATTTAACATATTACCTAATCAGCAAAGCTGTACTAAAAGGACGCTTCTCTCTTTTTTAGCACGCTGCTATGACCCCCATGGGTATCTTACCCCAGTAACATTCACTTTAAAATATTTGATTCAACAAATTTGGTTACTTTATTTATTTATTTATTTAATCGACTTTTATTAGAAATAAGGCGAGGTTTAGTCACAGACTATTCTTACACCTAACCTTAAATTTGGTTACTTGGTATTTCCTGGGACGCCACGCCTACTTTAGAAATAGTTCGTCAGTGGACACTCTATCAATCTGAATTTCAAGTTTTAGAAAAATTTACTTTACCCCGCCACATTGACATCACCAACGCCGAATCCATCGATCTCTGTGGTTTTTGTGATGCGAGTGAACGAGGGTACGCATGCGTAATATACTTACGTGTCTTACGAAACGCTAAATATCACATATATTTTGTTCTTGCGAAAAGTCGCATCGCTCCACTTAAAAAATTTGTTAGTATTCCGAGAATAGAACTTCTAGCCGCTACTCTTTTATCTGAGGTCTTAAAATACACATATGATATATTCATAAAAAGGTTCACAATAAATAATATTTACGCTTTTTCGGACGCAATGGTTGTTTTACACTGGATAAAATCCCATCCAAGTAAATGGAAAACTTTTGTCGCAAATCGTGTTAGTCTTATCCAAGATAATATTAATCCAGAATGTTGGTTATATACCCCCACCTTTCTCAATAGTGCCGATGTAGCCAGCCGCGGCTGCTCGCCGAGTGAGCTTTTAAATCATCCCCTATGGTGGGCCGCCCCTAGTTTTTTACAAGAATCTTTCGATAAATGGCCAACAAAAACCCCGCAAGTCAAAATAAATGACAGGTTAGAGACTGAGGAACGAAAAAATGTTGCTCTGATTTCTTGTGACCGAATAACGGAAACTTTTTTAGATTCGCTTTTAAATAATAAATCCGATTTTTACGCTATTCAACTACTTTTAGCCCGCAGTTTACGATTCATAAATAATTGTAGACTATCCGCAGACGTCAGAAAAAAGACAAATATAGATTATATCGATCTCTTTAACGCTTTAAAATGTTTGGCTAAGCACGAACAACAAAAATACTTTTCTGAAGTAATTCTTAACCTTCAAAACCAGAAAAAATGCATAAAACCCATCCAAAAATTGAATCCCTTTTTAGACCCAGATGGTCTTATAAGAGTTGGAGGACGCATTCAACAAGCCATGACTATTTCTTACGGACAAAAACATCCTCTTCTTTTACCCAAGGAAAGTAGACTTTCTTATATTTTTATTGAATCTATGCACAAAAAATATTTGCATGTTGGAGTGCAAACAGTCCAATATCTCATTAGTCAAATTTTTTGGATTTTATCTGCCAAACGCTTAATTAAAACGGTTTTATCCAAATGTGTTCGTTGCTTTCGCGTCAAACTGCATTCTTATGAGCAAATCATGGGACAAATTCCGTCCTACCGCTTGATTCCACAAAAGCCTTTTACTTTTAGTGGAGTAGATTTTAGTGGTGCTATACCTATCACTCTCAGTAAACACAGAGGTGTAAAAACACAAAAAGCAAATATCTGCCTTTTTATTTGTCTAAATACTAAAGCTTTACATCTCGAGTTAGTGTCAGATCTAACTTCGGACGCTTTTTTAGCTGCGCTACGTCGCTTTGTTGCCCGAAGAGGTTACATAAAAACTCTTTTTTCAGACAATGGCACAAATTTCGTTAAATCAAGCAAAGAATTGCTTGATCTTGCAAGAAATGCTTGCACGCAACAAGCTATCGCCTGGAATTTTATCCCTCCATCAGCTCCCCACTTCGGCGGTCTTTGGGAGTCAGGGATAAAATCAGTAAAAACTCACTTAATTCGTACCATTGGCTCGCAAATTCTAAGTTATGAGGAGTTGTACACGGTTCTTTGTCAAATTGAGGCGATTTTAAATTCTCGCCCCTTGACCCCGCAATCTACCGACTGTAACGATCTACAGGTTTTAACACCGGGACATTTTTTAACACATGGACCTTTAGTTTCTGTTCCTGATGAAGATTTTTCAAGTAAACCTGAGAATCGGTTATCGCGATGGAACTTGGTCCAACGAATACAAGCCGATTTTTGGCGTCGTTGGAGCCAAGAATTTTTACATACCCTTCAAGTACGAAATAAATGGTTGGAACCATGCGCAGAGCCAAAAATAGGTACCCTCGTTCTTATCAAAGACGAGTTATCACCGCCCCTTCAATGGCGGGTAGGTCGCATTATTGAAATTTTTAAAGGGCCTGATGGGCACGCTAGGGTGGCAAATGTTCGTACCGCGTCCGGTATCTTTAAACGACCTTTAGTCAAGCTTTGCCCCCTTCCAATTGATTCAGATTCACCTACCGAAAAATGATGCTCATTTTGGTGGGCCGAATGAACAAGTTTCCCAACTTGTTTTTATTTTTGTAAATAATTATATTCTCTAATTTTCACTTAAAATTAGAGAAGCTATCTCTCTTAGTTTTTAAATATTTTTGGGTTACATTTTCTACGCTTACAAGCATTTTTAGAATATTATTTTGATTTACTTTACGCTATATCTTTCCATATTTTAAATTTAAACTTCGCGCGCTTCTTCCAGCAATGAAGGATTTGAGATAAGCGGCTAAATTCGGCCTAGCAGACGAAAACGCGGATTGTCTGGGCGAGCAACTCAACCACGCGCCACGTGCAAGGAAAGTCACCGCACCGCTATTATTTTATATTAAACTTGTGGAAACTATTAATTTTACGCTTTAGTTTATTAGATATTAGTGTTTGGAACATTGTGAACTATAGAACAATGGAGAGTCTGGTACTTCGCGTATAATCGGGCTGGCCAGCCAAGCAGCTACAAAAGACATCTAATGGTAAGTCGTTTCTTGATAATTTTTCATTGCTGCGCTTTTTTTAGTATTTAAGTTTTTAGGCTCTTTTTTCCCTGTTGGAGCCCTGTGGAAAGATACAGTCCCTCTTAACTCCCCTACGTTTTTCTCGAGCTATCTCGAGTGGTCCTTCGGTATATTTTATTTTCTACAGAAGGCCCAACCTCACCAGCGATGTTCAGGTAGTGGGACTGCTATAGTATAGAGGGCGCTGCCATCGCGCCCTCATAGTATATATTTTTTTAATGTTTAAAAAACAAAGCATTTATTAGCTTCATATATCTTAAATTCAACGTTAGAAGTGAGATCTAGGAAAAACAGTATAAAAATAACCATATATTGATGGTATTATTTTTAATGTTAGTGAAATTATGGTTTTTTTAATGCTGGTTTCTCAACGTTATTAAGAAATATATTTTTGGTAATGCTTTTACATGAAATTTTCGTTAGGATTTTCTACATGTTTTTTTAATGTCAAAAGTTGACTTAATTTTAACACAAATTTGTGTTAGAAAAAAAAACATTTTTTTAACGTTGTTTACGATTTTGTGCTTAGTGGGTATCACTAAGGGTGGTCCGCATTCGGCAATACTAAAGAAAGTTTAATGCGCCGCAGGCAAAAACTTTGAATTTTTGTGGAAAAATCCTTACGTTTTACCAATCTTGGGGGGGGGGGGTAATTACCCCAGTACCCCCTTGTATACGCCGGTGGTGGAAACTATAAAATAATGAAAATTGACTACAAAAAAATATTTACCTACGGGACAATAACTTTCCTTAATTTTAATTGATTTTTATGAATTAATAAAACGATGTTTTCGATGCCCGATGTAGCCACTGCGCTCTTAAAATTAGGAAAAAATCAAATAAATATTTTTGAATTTAGTAAGCACCGAGAAATTTAAAGGTTTTTGCATATAACTAATATTCAATATGTGGTTTTGGCTGTAATATTCAAATCTCAAAAAATACTTTGCGATTTTGATCGTTAATACTTGAGCAAGAAACCTTAGTTTTTTTTATGTGGAGAAATATTTAAACGGTTTTTCTAGGTAAATACAACATTAAATAAATGGATCCAGGATGCATCTGACCACCTTCCTAACTAGCCTATTAGCAGCGGCGTAGCGTGCCTGAAGGGGCGGGGCGGGGGGCCGACAGCTCAAAAGAGCGCCCATCAAAAATCTTGCGACAAAAAAAAAAAGGTCATCACCTCTTTAGTTTCCTTTGCCGCCCTCTCAAAACCTTAGTTCAAGCACCCATGGGGCGCCAGTAGCCTCGGGGCGGGGGGGCTACAAACCCTCCGCGACCCCCCCATGCTACGCCACTGCCTCTTAGCACACTTTAAATAAAGCCATGATATATCAGCCTTGAAAATAGTTTTTTATAAATATATTAGAAACTAAAGCTCTTACGAAGTTTTTGGGTATAATACAAATTATTGAGGAAAATGTAATCTACTATATTCCGAGAACAACATATTGATACGATGCTCCTTAAAAAGTTAGCATTTTTTTTTTATTGTCAAGAAACTGTAATTAGCATTAATCGATTTCGACTAAAATAAGCGCGTTAGAGTGTCGAACACATTGATTTCGAGGTATAGATAAGGAAACAGAGAGATTGTGCTGAGCAAAAATCAAATATTCTGTCTCATGTGACGTATGACTTTTTTAACCGGCAACGAAGATGGAACACGACCCATTGCAGGCACGATAGAGAAGAATATAAAAATAACAAGAGCGAAGTAAATTTAATTTAATAACTTATCTTAAAGGCTAGAGACAGTTTGCATCTTTGTCAAATCCTCCCGCTCTGCATGCGAAAGAGATACGTTCGAAATGTTCGATTTACAGCAAAAAGCACTATTCTGAAAAGTGTACACACGCGTAGTAAATATTCGTTTAGTAGTCATCTCAAAATGCGCCGTATATCTTGCATCTCTCTCAAACCCTCCCACATTGAGCGGAAAAGAGACACAGCGCGCCAAAATGTCCCGGTAAACGAAACTAACCCTCGTATTTTCATTCATTCATGTGTGGACAACCAGTGTTGCTAGTTAACTTTCGATATTTTCAGTGATTTTATTGTGTTTTTTGGCAAATTAAAGACAAATTTCTGTTTTTTTTAAAGAAAGACGATAAAAACTATTTTCTTAACTGATATACTGGTTCGGGAGTGTACTGTGTGTAAAAAACTTGATGTTTTAGATAAAGAAACATCATTTCATCGGTGAGTTAAAATGTCAAAATATTGCCTAATGCATTGGCGTAGATGTTTAGTTTTGTGCATGTTTTGTGAATGGTTGTGTTTGAAAATATTATTTTATAAAACGATAAATTAATTGAACTAGATGTTGTCATATAGGTAGGTACTTTAGTCTATTTTGTTACAAAAGGGGATAACTAGGTAGCAGTTAGGTACACGCTTCTTGTTTATTTATTGTTTTTTGAAAAATTGTACGTTTAATATTGGTCAAGATTGGCTGACGCCAATTAAAATTTAGAATTTGTTATGCGTTTATACAACAAAATAAACAAATATTTTGGCTCAAGGAATTTGCCTACCTATCTAGGTACATCTTATAACTTGGAAAAACCCCAAGCAAACCACAGGAACCTACATTTCTTACAAATCCAATTTTTCAAAATAAAGGCCTTTTTTATACCTACCTAAAATTTATCAGACATAAGCAACTTTTCAACTCCTATTTAAAAAATATATTTTTCAGATCTGCTGTTCAAAACAGTTCTGTTTATTTTTAACAGACGTAAGGAATAAATGACGCTGCCATAGTTCCTAAGAGACTTAGGATTTTGAATTAAAAAAAAAATAACCTAACCCAACCAACCTGGCATTTTTACCTGTTATTTGTAGCGGTTTTAGTTAGCAATCTCATCTGTAATTAAAATTTTAACTTCACTATTTATTTGTTTTTAAAGTAAGATACCTTACTTATTTAGTGGCCCTTTGACTTCCTTGTTGGACGTTTTAACTATAAGATTGTCAAAAAGGGTACTAAATCTTAACTTTTCGACTAAAAAAAGGATCAAAACAATGAATTTAGATGACCAAGTATACAGTGTGTAATTTAAGTGATGCACCAAACTTTAAGGATTGGTGCGGAAGGTTAAAACTGGAGAAAAAGTTCAAATAACTAGTGGTCAAAAGTTTTTTGTTTCCAAGTTAAAGCATTTGTCAAGTTTGAAGAGTGAGGTAAAACTGGGACTTTTAAAAATGACAAATTTGACATCGTCAAATAATTTTTTAGTTCATTGTGATCAAAAAAAATTCTATTCCTTTTTTCTAAAAAATTACAAAATAAAGAGATACGGTGTGATCAAATAACCTTTGCAATACGTATAAATTATTTTTTTTTTGAGTTATTAAATTTACAAAACAATTTTGAGATTTTTTTTTGTTTAAATAATTTTATCACATAATTGTTACTTTTATTATAGCACATAACTCCAAAAAATCTTGATTTTCTATTGCAATTTTCAAGGAAGTTCAAAAATCGAAAAAAACCCTCCCAGTATCTAAAAAGTAAAGAGATTTAATGCAAAGTGGAATAGGAAAAATATTCTTCTTTTAACCTTCCCTACCACGCCTTAAAGTTTGGTGCATCATTAAAATTACACACTGTATTTTAATATTTTTATATAAGTTATTTATTGTCACAATTCTAATTTTGATTTTTGAAGATGCCAAAGTTCACCAGTCACAAATATCATAATCAACAACAAAAATATATGTATAGATCCTGTCCTTATTGGTCCTGTTCAGGTTTAAAAAATACCTAACCAAACCTTACTACAATTTTTATATTCCTGCTGAGTTCTTAAAGGTCCTAGCTGTCCTATCAGGTCCTGATTCTTATTGGTCCTTAACAGTATTAACATATTAATCAACCCATCGGTTTATTTCTTCGGTGCAAATAGTGGTTTTGCAATTAAATATTTTGGGATAACACCTTCAAATTTAAAAAAAAAGTCAAATTTTTCAAAAATTCTTAAAACCAATGATAAATTTTTTTTAAAATTCTTAAAACCTAAAAATTCTCAGAATTTATTTCAACACTGGACTTAATGGAGTCAGGTCTACTACTGACTGCAACATTTTTGAATATTCTGTCTTTTTTAAATATTTTATCAAAAAAAGTATAATCGGAAGCCGAGTTGTACGGCGCCAAATGTTTTTTTAATATAATTTGTCTATAAAAGACGTAACGAAGAAGAGAATTGTGTTAATTATATTATTTATGGACTTAACCTATGTTAAAAGTCACAATTTATTTTATGTTTATTTTACTCCGCTACTGCCTACATCTACGATTAAACCGCACCTATCTCAGACATACGTAGTAAAGCAACAACCCGGCGTTGCCACATAAGAATAAAACCAAAACAAAACACGTTTTGTATCTCTTTCCCACTCACTAAATTTTGTTTTGCATACCGTTCCAAAACAAAAATGAATTTATGAATGAAATACGAGCCTATTCCAAGTCTACTACTTGAAGTTAATGGTCGAACACTATTTTACTTTAAAATTTTATGAAAATTGGTTCAGCGGTTTAGGAGCTATCGTGTTACGGGCAGAAATAATATACATATACACACACACAGACAGACATCACGACGATATTGCTAAGATAGGTCAAAATAGACCCAAATAACACATTTTCGACACTCTATAAAAAAAAATTGTCGAAAATAATACCTTCTCTAGCCATTGCTACGTAAGTTAGGAAGGTAAAAAAGGGGTAAAAATAATCTTGTAATTTTAAACTCCATTTTAAAAACAATTGGCAGAATATTTTTTTATTTTATTTAAAAATGAAATTGGTCAAAAATAGGTAACAACTAGATTTAGGACACGCACATACCTATTATCCTATCATTTTAAATTATAGGTAACATTAAAGTAGCCAAAAATCGCCCTTGAATATAATCACAGACAATGAGCAACATTTAATTAATATTAATATCTTGAAAATAATAATTACATACGTATAGGTAGGTACCTACCTACTAATGATATTAAAATCACTTTATAGAGGTCCTGCACAATTTTAGCCAAGTAAATTAATGTGTGTAGATACCTACCTGTTAAGGTTTACGTGGGTCTTTATTAGTAATGAACCTACCTTTCTACCTGCCAGTAAGTCAATGTCCTCGTCCCAATTCATTTTTATAATTTCACAAAAATTTAATTTATAATCTAACAAAATTAACAACAAAAAACTACGACATTTTCACCTATTAATATTTCTATTCCAAATACCTACTTACTATTAAAATTATTTTGCTTGATTATTTATTTGTATGTATTTTACAACCAGTTACCATGGTTACGTCTAAAGAATAGGTGGAGACGAAACGAATAAAAAAACCGTAGATAGGTCTGCCGTGCAAAGCAAAAACCTAGTAACTCGACTTACTCGAAAATCAGATTTTTATATCATTGAAATCGCCGTAAAAAAAGGCGCCAGCCAGTTTTTCTAGAATGTGGCTTGAAAAACAAGGAAGTTATGTAGTTAGTATGTAGTTAAATAAACTATAGTTAGTATGTAGGTAAATAAACTTCAAACTCTATTTCCCAAAACACTAGTTTTTGACTTACTAGGTTTCTGCTTTGCACGGCAGAGGTGCCGTCTCGGATTTCTTAAAAAGGGATTACCAGTCCATATCATGGCCTCGTCACTTGAGCTTCACTGACCTGTCGACCGCGGCGCCACCGTAGACCTCCGCTCTTCCTCACCCAACCCGCTACGGCCAAACTTTTCTGTTGGAACCAGCTGACCGGTCTCGAATTTTCTGGAATTTCATTTTTTCGTTCTTTAACTTTAATTTTTAAGGATTTTACCAACATTTTTAGTTTTTAGCGAACCAAATTTTACTTCTGTGATACACATATATTGTATCTGCATTTTTTGGTCTTTGAGTATTTAAGAATCGGATTTATTAGTGTCTGTTTTTTATGAAATGAAAGTTTGCGACTTTATTTTAAAATTTTACTTTGGTATGTCAATTTTGAGAGGTCAGCTGTCAGTTTCTTCTGTCAGAATAAAGTCAGGTTTTATTCCAATAAGTCCCTAATAAATACCTATACCCACAAACATAATATGTAGTTTTATTTACTAAATTTACTGCCAAAATATTTGCATTGTTTTAGGTTTCATATGAGACAATACATTTTAGGGCAATCGAAATTTAATTTTTAAAGTTGGTGGCTGCTGATAGAATTTTTTTGTCACTCTGGTTTTAGAGATAATAACCATTTTCAAAATTAAACTTGTTGCCTATGATCTACCAGCTTTCTAATTTGCCAGGAAACAACTTTGAAAAGATCATCTACTGCACATAAAAAAATTAATGCTGATGAGACTACATTTTTTTAAAGTGATTCCTGACAGAATGCGCGGGTGCAGAATTCTTTTGAGCTTCGGACTGACTAAACCCAGCATATGATTTCAAAGACAATGTTGCCATTTACTTTTTAGGCAACAGAAAAAAAAATATTTATATAATAAATATAATATTAATTTTCTTAAAATTATAAATTACGAGATTAAAAAACTTCCATTAAAGAATTAGTAACCGGCAGTTTTTTTTCTGTAGCCTAACTGTTTGAAAGTTAATGACCTCTATAAACTTAGCATTACCACTTAAGAATTGGATATTCGCAATATATGCATTAATTGTCGTAAATTTGTCGTGAAAGAAAATTTTTCGCGCTACCCGTTTTTCTGAAAAGAGTATGTAATGCTAAGTTGATAATTAGTATACTGTGGTTGAGCCTCAACTTAGCATTACCACCCCAGAAAAAATTAAAATTTTGAAAAACTAATCTATGGAATAATTGTCGTAAATTTGTCGTAAATTTGTCGTGAAAAGAAAAATTTTCTCGCGCCACCCGTTTTCCTGAAAAGGAGGTGTAATGCTAAGTTGAGTCTCAACTTAGCACTACCACCCCACAAAAAATTAAAATTTTTAAAAACTAATAAATGTCGTAAATTTGTCGTGAAAGAAAAACAGTTGTCGCGTCATCCGTTTTTCCGGAAACGGGCAGTGAGCAATTTTGAGATTTCTCAGCCAAATCTTAGGGATCTTTAAGCTTTTTCACAATACTTACGAAGACGTATGCGATCATATTTAACCTTGTCGCGCGATTGTAAATTTTTGGTGAAACAATCATTATATTACGTCCCGTTTTTACTTTTCAATATAACCCTTTCGCTTTTTTTCGTTAATTCTAAAACAACGCAAAATCCTGGCGTTAGCTTGATCATTGAAAACAGCGAGCAATGAATATTTATATTAACATCACAAAGGGCTAAATTAAAAAGTAAAAACGAGACGTAATATAATGATTGTTTCACCAAAAATTTACAATCGCGCGAAAAGGTTAAATATGATCACCTACATCTTCGTAAGTATTGTGAAAAAGCTTAAATATCACTAAGATTTGGCTGAGAAATCTCAAAATTGCTCACTGCCCGTTTCCGGGAAAACGGATGACGCGACAATTGTTTTTCTTTCACGACAAATTCACGACAATTAATGCAGTTATTTGTTTTTGAAAATTTTAATTTTTTGTGGGGTGGTAGTGCTAAGTTGAGACTCAACTTAGCATTACACCTCCTTTTCAGGGAAACGGGTGGCGCGAGAAAATTTTTCTTTTCACGACAATTTTACGACAAATTTACGACAATTATTCCATAGATTAGTTTTTGAAAATTTTAATTTTTTCTGGGGTGGTAATGCTAAGTTGAGACTCAACATTACATACCCTTTTCAGGAAAACGGGTGGCGCGACAATTGTTTTTCTTTTACGACAAATTTACGACAATTAATGCATATAAATGTTTCTTGAGAAGTTCACTTTTTTTCATAATTTCTAAAACAACGCAAAATCCTGGCGATCAATGAATATTTACATAAACACCACAAAAGGTTATATTGAAAAGTAAAAGCGGAACGTAATATAATGATTGTTTCACTAAAAATTTACAATTGCGCGAAAAGGTACTAATATTATAATAGAAGAATTTCAAAGATTTTTTTCAGATATCCCAAATGACAAAAGAGAAAATGCAAGAGTAGCAAAAAAATATATCCTATTACCCCTGTTTCTCATTCCCCCATGTTCCCCTAATGTCAACTAAATGGGTTCCGCTCAACATTGCTGTGACTTGTGTAGCCAGCGCCAGTGATACCAGATCTCTCATGTTTTTCGAACAAATCTCATGCTATCATTATTTGATCGCAAAATCTCATGCTTTTCAGCTTACAGAGACAAAAGTAAATTATACTTAAAAATTAATTATAGAGGTAACTATGAACTACAAATAACAAAGTAATCATAAGAGAATTCGGCTTACGTCATAAAGAAGTGCCGCGAAAAATTTGCAGCCCGGCATTTGGCATCGTTGGATCGTGTTTCATAATCGCAAATTGCAACCTCGCGCCTGGTTGAGAGTATGATGGGTATTCCCCGAGAACGAAAATCGATTATTCTGTTATATGCCACACCTTTACGCATTGCAGGGATCGTAGTTGTTTAGGTTTTTGAGTATTTAACTTTTTTTTTGTTAATGCTTGAATAAAAATTTAAATACTATTTTATTAGTGTTTTATTTATAAAAGTGCAAAATATTTTAGTAATTTTTTAATAGGTAGGTATTAAAATTTACGACATGAATTTGGCCAATTAAAAAAAAACATGCGTACTGCAACACAGAATATATATGTAGCTAAATATATATACAGTCCATATCATTATTTTTAAGACAACTTTTTACACCTTTTTTTCGTTGGCCTATGCTATTTGTTATGGTAAACCGCTGATAACTGTCAAAAAGTTATCTCAAAAATTGTGTGATGGAGTATAGGTATAATCTCATGCTTTCTCGAAATATTTCTCATGCAATATTTCTGTGGGACCTGGCAACACTGGCCAGCGCTAGCCGATCGGCGCGGAATGTAATAGAAGCTCGCTAAAACGCAATAGGGCTGTCTAACAAAACATATGATCAAATCCAAGATGTCTTCCATGGGACAAACAAACCGATTTCCCATAAGCCGTAATGTTAACAAAAACGTAAATTTTACAAAAACGACAAGATATTTAGTCTCAAAAATTAATCAGTTTTAAGAATAGGTCCTTTGTGCATATGAGAAAAATGCGTTTTTCTTAAAAATATTAAACTAAAGCGAGAAAATCTGAAATAAAAGGGACCATGTTTTCTTCAAAAAAGTAGGTTATGTTTTTGTTTATTTTGTTTTTTTTTAAACTTTTTTTCTAGTTTTTTCACTTATTTTGAATTATTACATGGGCGCACCAAGGGGGCGGGGGGCTAGGGGGCCGGACCCCCCAAACCACATATTTTTTTAGATATTTTCCATATATTTCATGAGTAAACAGAAAAAATAGCATAAAGTACATCATGAGACCTCTGGGGCCCCCCAAAGGTTTTTGAAGTTTTTTGACCAATGAATCAATGAACTATCAGCCCAAGGTAGGGGAAAGTAGTTCTATTCAAAGAGCTCACTTCAAGGCTCACTTAACAGAGACGAAATTGAAATAGACTAAACTTTTCTCATCAGATTCAGGTTTTCTATTAGGATCTTTTGTTGTACTTGACTAAACCTTTTGCTAAGTAATAGGCCTTCTATAGCATTAAACTGTGAAAAATATTTCACTATGATTTTTAGGTTTAGACAAAGTTTAATCACGGATCATCTTAACAAAGGTGATCCGTGGTTTAATTGTTTTAACCCTCCAGTAGTAAAATGAAAAAGAGGCACAACTTATAGGTAGGTCAGTCCAACAGATCAATATGCACATATAAGTTCCAACCAAGGTTGGTCAAGCAAACTTCTAATAAGTACTTTACAAAATATGTTTATTTAAAAAAATATAAGTAAACATTATATAAAAAAAAACTTGCAAAATTAAAATACAGTTTTTTCTTGTCATTGGCCTCACACACCGTACATCACCATATGATTTTCCATGAACTATAATACATAGGGCTTAACTACGGTCAAATTCATCAGCTCACAACAGTAAGTACTGTTCAAATTTTACAACAGTACAATATTCGCTGTTGTATTACTACTGTTACTATTACTTTTATTACTGTTTTTTTTGTAACAATATTTGCTCAATTATGTATCTAAAAGTTTATGCAAATAAACATATACTCTACTCTACAATTGGGCGTAACAGCATATGACCCATTAGGAGTATTAGAACCCAAATTTTTTTGAGAGAAATTGAAAAAAATATCTGAGAGAACTTATTTGTTTTTCTTGTGGTCATCAAAGTCAACAAAGATTACTTTTTTATCCATCTATTATTAATGATGGCAAAAAAAATTGTTTTGCTAATAAGCTCAGTACAGTACCGGAGAAATTTCACAACAGGACTTGTAGTAGGTCCAGTCAGATACTATACAAATTTTACGGTGTACAAGTTTTAGGTGTCAAAAAGCATGGAAATAAAGGAAAATTTGCACCAAAATAGTTTAAGATAAAAAGAGGTTTGAGTTAGGGAGACTGTCAAACTCACCAGTTTATTCTAAACTGTTTTGAGGTCTGTAAAATAAATATTTATTAAAGAAAAAGAAACTTTGATGATACAGGACTTCACTCGACACTATACAGGACGCTACACTACCAAAAGTTTATTTAAGGTTCTGTAGGATGGTGTACAAATTTGGTTCAGCTCATTATTCACACTTTAACCTCATATTGTTTTCCTTTTCTTTCTTCTCGGGACCCTTTTTTCAACCATCATTTTTAAAATTTTTCAACCGTTTTGAAACAATGGATGAATGGATATTCAGGAGAGACCCAGTCATGATCATTGCTGTATTGTATTGCCTAGAATAGTAAAAAAATCATAGTGAAATATTTCTTACAGTTTAACACAATTCTATGTTACACTTCTGCAAAAGGTCCACTCAAGCACAAAAAAAGATCCCAATAGAAAATGTTGCCAAAATGGCAGTTGCACATTTATCCAAAACAAACCTGACAAAAAACTTTCGAATATTTCAATTTATCCTCTGTTAAGTCAGGTAATAGAGCACTTATCCACTTTCTTTTCCCTTCTTTGAGCTGATACCTAGTTCATTTAAATCAAGATGATTTTTTAAGGTCAAAATACTTGGCATTCCATCAAAACTAACATTATCAAGCTCTCCCCAGCTGCCACAATTCATAACAGCACAGAAACTAATAATAATGATTCAAACTGAGTAAAAAACTGGAAAAAAAGTAAAAAAAAAACAAAAGTAAATAAAAACATAACCTGACTTTTGAACAAAACATGGTCCCTTTTATTTGAGATTTACTGGCTTCAATTGATTTTTTTTAAGAAAAACGCATTTTTCCCATGTGTACAAAGGTTCAATACTTAAAACAGCATCTTTGTTGTAAGTTAAATCGTTTCACTTTTTTTAAAAATTACGTTTTTGTTAACATTGCGGCTTATGGGAAAACGCTTTGTTTGTCCCATGGCGACCATCTTGGATCGAAAAACAGCTGATCGTGACAGTTCGTTAGACAAGCTAATAGGGTGTTTGACAGTAGTAGTAGTAGAATGCTAAAAACAAACTTTTTTGTTTATTTTTTCTCAAAATTGTAGTTCTTTTTATTAAATAAATTCATTGAATTAAAACAATTAGCCACGTGATTCAAAGCAGGTGGTCTACCAATCAGCTGCAAGTGACGTCACAAAACAGTAAACGCCTCGAACGAACCTATTTTCTGTGTTATTTTCTTATGTATGGTAATATTTGCTTTGGTTTAAAGTGCGAATTATCGTCCTAAATTAGATTTTATTTTGTATTTTGCTCTGTGTGATTCTCCAAAGCGGATAGCTCCAACTTGCCAATGCTGAATTCCTTTATGGTGGCAGGCTTCTTTGCCAACAACAGTGATTTTTGTTCTGCGGAATTTAGAAAAGTTAAAATGTTGATGTAAGTATTCGATGAGTTGTTTGGTATATAACTGAAAGTTCTTTTACGATATTCTTTGCCTACTTTTACTCATTTAGATTTTGAGGTTAGGTTATATGTTTTGCTTTTTTGTTTAATATGCCACTTACAATAGATTCAATTAAATACCCAATCATTATTATTTTAAGCATTAGAGGTACTCCCTAGTCCTGCCTAATAACTGCCTAGCACCGCCTAAAAATTTGTACACCTTTCTGCCTATTATAGTTGTTCACCCCTTGTAATAAACATAACCTCAAAAATTTCATCGTCATTTACGAAATAGTTATATACAGCGTGTCTCATAACTTAGGGGCCATAGGCCAACAGGTGATAGAGGAGGTCATGTCTGATAAAAAAGTTCCTATAATGCATGGGTCAAAACCTTTTCTTTGTCGAGATACAGAGCATCAAAGTTGGCAATTTTTTAAACTTTTTTGATAATAACTTTTTTAAAAAACGCAGTAAAAATATGAAATTTGGTAGAATCACGTATTGGAACAAGAGCACTAAACTTAAATAAAAATTATTTTGAAAAAAATTGGTCGGTCAATTTTTTTTTGAAAAAACAATTTTTTTGGTAAAAACTTTTATAAATGCCATATTAAACGCAATGTTTTTCTTATATTTTTTGTTAATAAAAACAAGTCTCTAGCGAGACATAATAATAAAATATAATTAATATTTTTTAAAAGAATAAGTAAGCAAAAATTAATTTTATAAAAAAATTATTATTTTTCATACGTTTTTGGAGGTTATTTTGAGAGCCTGTACCTCCTCAACTTGTAATTTTATCAAAAAAAGGAATACCACGCTTTTGAATCACAATTAGGTGAGTATTCAGCTGGCTATGACAGATTTTCTTTTTTTTGTAAAACCCCCACTCCTCTAACATTAAAAATCTTTTATCTTTTAAACTTTTTTCTCGGAAATAACCTCTATCACCTTCTGTACTATGGCCCCTAAGTTATGGGACACCCTGTATATTATAGACAAGAAAAATTAATAGAAACAATTTAGTTATACTCACATCAAAATGATCTTCACAAATGTAAAGTGAAGATGTATTATATAAGGCCCTTGGATCTCTTCGAGCAAGTTCTAGGCACTTTTTCCGTTCTTTTACTGCTGTAGGCACATGAATAAATAGTTTTTCAGGTGTTTTGATTTGCTAGTATTCGAACACTGAGGCACTACACACAACTTATAGAACATTTTTTTAAATAAAAAACAGTCCGCGAGTTTACTGCGGTGTGGCGTCATTGCAACGCCATGCTAGAAATGAGCGTTTTAGCGGCAAATCGGAAATTAGAAAACTTGATTGATAAAATATTCTATTTTAATAATTTTGCGTGGCAAATTAGGGATCTATGTATCATTCTAAACTCTTTTCTTAAATTTGTCAAATACCCTATTGCGCACGTTCTACGTACGTCAAAATTCTTATGTTAACCGTCCGTGAGTTTTCGGCGTTCCACTAAAGCCGCTAACTACATGTGACGTTCAAATGTCAACAGTGTCAAATAGCGTTAGTCGACGGCCGTTTTAGGCACGACCAAAAACTAATTATTAATGCAATGACGAAAGGAACTAAATAATTTCAATGTGCAGAAGAGGATACAGACATGCGTACCCAGGGTGTAGAAATAAATTTCGAAGTATGGGAATAATCAATAGAGAATTATTGAAATAAAGCCAGGCTGTAATAGTGCCAGGCACAATTTTGACACCTTCACATTGTAATATGAGCTGTGATCTTTCAACACACGGCCTTTGTTTACTATATGAACCGGAATAAATAGTGCCTTCTTTTACTAATTGAAAATAAACCATGAATGTTTTAAATTCGACTTTGTTATGTCAATTTTGAAGGATCAACTGTCAGTTTTCAATGTGAATGTGTCAAAATAGTGCCTGGCACAATTATAGTCTGGCTGTATTTCAATAATTCTCTAATTTCAATCAAAATTTTGGAAAATGTATTAGGCGAATTTTTTTCTAATTTTTGTTGCTTTATTTACACTTTGTCAATTATTTCGAGGGTACGGTCTTGCGCGTACCTATACCTACCCAAAATAGGCATCATATCATTGTGCGTATAGACATATCTGGTAAATAACAATAAAATGAAATGCCACTAGTCATTAATTTCAATTTAGGTGACAGTAATTAGTGAATATAGTCGCTAATTACTTGGGTAACTAGAAAATGCACATTTTCTTTACGATGGTCATCAACTTTCCCAAGAACTTGATATGTTATTTATTTATTTGCTTTGTCTACAAAGTTTTACATTACTTTATCAAACAATAAAGCATGTTTTGATTGATTTAGTGGCCGCTGGCACTGGTAGATTCAAAAATATAAAAAGTTATATTCGAAAACCTTCTAAAGAGATGAACCAACTAGAGGTGTTGATTTTCGTTACTTTTGAATACTCGTTACTAATCGTTACTCGACTACGAAGTAATCATTTTACATGGGCGCACCCAGGGGGAGGGCTCGGGGCTCGGGGCACGGCCCCTCCCTAAGCCCAAGATTTTTTTAGATATTTTCCACATATTTCATGATGAAAAAAAATATAATATAGTATAAAGTACGAAATCATAAAGTCTCGGCCCCCCCCCCTAAGAGGTCTTGGGCCCCCCAAGACATATTCCTGGGTGCGCCACTGCATTTTGTATATTCGTTATTTGATTACTGTAACTAAGTAAATTAAAATAGAGACAAAAATAACAATCTTAGAGGAAAACTCAAAAAATTAACAAAAAGTTTGGACAAAAACAACAAAAATAAAAAAATACATTCTGTCCACTTCGTATGATTTTGGATTACCGACTTTCGAGTGATTACTTAATACTAAAATATTTGAAGGAATCAAAGTAATCATGCAAAGTAACGAAAGTAATCATTTAATTTTCGGATCGGTATTCGTTACTCCGTTATTTGTCGAGAAACGAGTACTCGAGTAACGAATAGATATTTTTTCAACACCTCTAGTACCAACAAGCCACCGCAAAAGCGCCAATGATTCTTGAACAGGCGTCTTCCGTCATAGTCGCACTCCAGGCCTATATCTTTGGCGGCAAGTAAATATGAGAAATTAAAAGGACTTATTGCTGTTCGAGCAATATTTTCCCTTGGCAGATTGCAATCATGTCGACAATATTTCAAAAATCACAAAATATTTACACTCTATAACCTTTACATTTATAGAAGTGCTATTTTGTTGTTTAGAGAAAGAGAAAATTTAAGAACTCACGCACATATTCATAACTACCCTACAAGAAATAATGATGCTTTTGTTCTTCCAAACTTTAATTTAGAAGTTAATAGAAAAAGTTCCTATTATATGGGAAGAAGTGTTAAATAGGTTGCCTCGTGATGTATTAAATAGTGAAAATGAAAACATATTCAAAAAAAAGCTAAAAAATCTGCTACATACTCAGGTTTTTTATAACATAGATGCATTTTTTAACCATGAATTTTAACTTAAACTTTATTAGACACTGTAATTTTTAACCTGATATATTCTATTCTTAAGTTGTCCCAGGTATATTTGTGTGACCCAGCTTACTGTTTTATTATTTTGTTTTATTTTAAAAAAAATTTATTACTTAGTTTGGGCATTTTAATTTTTAAGAAGTTAAAAAAAAATCTTTCTAGACAGCTTTTTAGAGCTTCTTTTGTACCTCTATTTTGTACAAGTTGGAAATAAATACTACTACTACTACTAATAAAGCCAGGCAATAATAGTTCCGGACACCATTCTGACAGTTTTCCATTAAAAACTGACAGTGGATCTTTCTATCTCTTATTATACACAAAGGCCTAATTTTGAAAGGAGACAGCGGTTATTATAATGCGAAACAGTCAGAATAGTGCCCAGCACAATAAGTGCCTGGCTTTATTGCAATAGGGACTTATTGCAATAAAGCCAGGCCATAATTATGCCGGGCACTATTCTGACAGTTTCGCGTTGAAAACTGACAGTTGATCTTTTAAAATTGACAGCAAAGTCGAATTTATAACTCCAGTAGTTTATGTTTCATTAATAATTTTATTATAATTTCATTATAATACACAAAGGCCTAATTTTGATAGAAGACAGCTGTTCTTATGATGCAAAACTGTCAGAATAGTGCCCGGCACAATTATTGCCTGGCCTTATTGCAATAAGTGCCTAATAAGTCCCTAAACCTGACTTTATTTTAGAGTCGGCTTTATTCTGACAGGTTTACAAAAAAACTGACAGCTGACCTCTCAAAATTGACATATAAGTCAAATTTAAAAATAAAGTCGCTAACTTTCATTTAATAAACACACACTAATAAATACGGTTCTTAAATACACAAAGGCCGAATTTTGAGCAGCAGCTGCTTTTTATAAATGTAAATCTGTCACAATACTACCGATTTTAAAATAAGGACAGGTTTTATTTAAATAAGTCCCTTATGTCGTAAACTATGTTACGTAAACATTCAGGAAAAATAGGTGCAAAAATCTGGGTTACCCCCTTAGAGTAATTATTTTTTAGTACTCTAAGGTTACCCCACATATTCTTCGCCCAAATTCCTTATGGAGCTTTGCTAGATATAGGGCCCCAAATGTTCTAAAAATCAGGTTTTAACGATTTTCTCGAAAATTAATACCTTTTTTAAAAAAAGTTTAGAGAGAATAAATATACAAAATCATTTGATCTATACTACAAAATTAAGAAAATAACGTAACCTAACATTTTAAAAAGTATATTTAACAAAAATAAATTTTATTTTTTTCCCACCCAGTAGGTTACTTGTTTTCGGATGTTGTTACTTTACAATATTAGGTTTGATTTCCACTTGTCCAAAACATCATTTACTAAAATTTAGTTTTTATTTTTTTAAAGTAGTTATCAGGAAAATGGTCATCACACAGTGTGCCTGAATGAAGTATAAGTTACATAAAAATGGTTCCAAAAACTAATTGCACATTTTGCATATGGACTCTTTCCTGACTGAGAGCTATATTCATATAAATCCTAGCCGATTCGAAATTTTATCACGTTTTTGACATTTTTCTAGTTAGTCTAGGCGCTGGCTCCTGTCACGTGTGACCTAATATGTGCGCTCAGTTTAACAACGAGGCTTTGTTAAGCACCCATAGGAGTATAAAAAAAGTTTAGTTACGTGGTCGAACTCATGGTCGCTTGGCCGCCATCTTTGAAAATGGCCGCCAAATTGATAGATTTTTTTGTTTAAGCGTATCTTCCGACCCAGTGGTCCGATTTTAATTTTTTAAAGCTTGTTTTAGTCCTTTTTTAAAGGAAAACAAATTTTGTCATAACACATTTTTTGATAAATCAAGTAGTTTTTGAGATAAACCAAGATTATTGGTATTTCCGCTTGCAAAAGAATTAAAATAATACCCATGCTCATTTTATTGTAGCTACAATATTATTGACGTTTGTTTTTTTTTAAGAACAATAAGGAATAAGTGTACAAAAATCCAACTTGCACCTATGTTTTTCCAGGTTTCAGGGTTTTTTTGAAACACTGGGTTTTTCGTTTTCTTGTTTTGCTGTAAAACCAGAACAACTTTCTGCCAGACAAAAGGAAACACTAGGGTGAAGAATGTGACATATGGGATGCAAAGAAGAAGAAGTTTTGAATTGAATGCCTTGCTAACTTATTTTACATAAATAGTTGAATGTCAAGCCTTCACTTAAGTGGATACCTACCTAATTAAGCAAATTATCTTGGAAAAGACTTTACAGGTTTTTAAGAAGCGATCACAATATATAGCAATACAGCTGAACATTGAACACGTCTCACTTTTTCGTTGATAGTCGTTTAGCAGTCGTGAAGCAAAAGACTTGAAGAGAAAGTTGGATTTCTTGTGTTGAGAAGTGTTTTCCTGCAGTGGTTGGCACTCGAGTGTCAGTGTCGAGGCAGATCGCAGGATTGTATTTCTTCAAATATTAGTATTTAGTGACAATAACATGGGTGGAGATTGGACGATAAGTGTTTCTAGTGCAGTGGTTTTATTTTGTTTAGTTAATCAAGGTAAACCTGCATTTTTCATAAAATATTTAGGGAAAGAGGGGCAAAACGGGATACCTAATTTTATAGGCTTATTTCTCCTATTAAATGATTGCCATTACGTTTGTTATTTGGAATTAAGTTGGCTGGATATGTTATCTTTATGTTTTAATTTTCAGTTTGAGCGATTTAGAACTACATCATGCTTTTATTTTTATTTTTGTGAAAAGTTGACTTTGTCCCATTTTGTTCCGCATATGGGGTAAAATGGGATACCAACGGGCGGGGCGGTTGTGTAATTTGGAATCAATATTTTTATTTATTAAAATACTAACCAAGTTAAAAATACTTATTAAAAAAATAAAAAATTGTCATAAAAAATAACAATTATAATAATTAAATTTAGTATTTACAATATTCATAAAAAAATACAGCGACCTAGTCATCTCTATCGACTCTCCTACACGAATTTTGCGGCCATTTCTCTCAAAGACAACACAAAATACAACTTTCAGTAATAGTACTACAAAAAAATTAATAAATTTGGGGCAAAATAGGTTACTAGGTATAACCAATGGGTATATGACCCATATAGAGTGGCAACCGGCGAGCTTTGCAACATTGAGGGGCAGATGGCGCTGAAATAAATTCGTACGTACGCAATATTCAGGGACTACTAGTACGCAATATTTAGTTGCATGTGCGAGTTCCGAAGTTTATGTCTATCATATAAATGCCATTAGATCATAGTAGTTGTCTCTGAATATTGCGTACTAGACAAATTTATTTCAGCGCCATCTGCCCCTCAATGTGGTAAAGCTCGCCGGTTGCCACTTTATATGGGTCATATACTCATTGATATAACAAGGTACCTCGTTTTGCCCCCATGAATAAACCCCGTATTGCCCCAAAGCACCAGTTAAATTCAAACAAAAATCATACACAGTAAAAGGCTAAAGTTACGGGCAACGCCTTTAATTATGAATAATACATAAACCCACTAATTGTTCAATATAAAATAAACAGCGCACAACATTACATGTTGAGCAAAAACCAACTTAAGCTCAGCCGACCGGCACCAATCATATTGCAGAGAGTTGAACCAGTCATGGGGATAAAATATCTGATATTAAGAGGCTTTATTCTTCCGCAGTTAAGGTAAAACTGCGGTATCCTGTTTTAACCCTGTATCCCATTTTGCCCCCCTTTCTCCTACTAAATTAAAAACGATCAACTATGTAGGTATACAGGGTGGCGACTTTAAACTGAATTCTGCCGCCAGAGGGTTAATATTTTGATTTGATATACTCGCCACAGGGGCGTCTCTAATTTTTTGGATGCCTGAGGCAAAGGGAAAAACAGCTGAACATCATTTAAAAATAAACATCTCGTTCAATTGTTTTTTTCTGCACCCTGCGAACTAGAATTGGTTTTATGGACTTTACTTTTAATCCCTCTTTTGAAGTACCAAAATTATACCATTTAATCCTTCGGAGATCAAAAAGCAACCATAAAAGTCCACAAAGTAATTATACAACACTCGAAACGTTGTCCGTTTTCAGTTTTCACCTACGCGTGCCCACTCTGATTCAAAAAACGCATCACAAGACAGGACATGAATTTGCACCAGTTTTAAATGCAGCGTCACCTGAAGCGTTTTGTGAATCAGGATGGGCACGCATCTCAGGTAGCAAGGGGTCATCAAATGACGTCTTTTTTTCGTCGAAATGTGTTCATTTGGATGACCAGCAGGTCATCTGCCAAAAAATGTTGTCTTTAAGACGTCAGTTACTTGACGTCTTTTCGTAGTGTAGTTTTTGACGTCTGAAAAACGTCATATATTGGTCACTACCCACACTGCACACTTTGTCCAAGGGACATACACTCAGTCAGTACTTGACCGGATTTATACGGAATGTGCGGGTACGTATGTAAAATAAATTAAATATTAAATCAAGACAAACTTCGAGGCTTCGAGGTCTTTGTGTGTGTCTAATGTTCTGATTTGGTACCAAATACGTCATATTGCTGACGTCTTTAAAACGTCTAAAAATTACGTCATTTTGGGTGTGTCTTTAGAACGTCATTTAAAGGTCATTTACACGTCAGATTAGAGACGTCAATGGTCATTAAAAATGACCTGTTTTTGACGTTTAAAAAACGTGACCTTGCTACCTGGGATAAAGACCCTGTATCAATGACATATATTACATACAGTGTCTCTAGGCACGCATAGGTGGAAACTAAGCTTTAGGTTTTTAATGCGTCCTATTCTTGTCCATCATAGAATAATTTCTCTAAAAAACTTTAAATATTTCTAATACTTTCCCACACATTAACTCAGGAGCGTAACTATAGCCAGGACATTTTGGGGGAGGTTAGGGCCCCAGGCTTAACACACCCAAAGATAAAGGAAAAAACTGCAATATAAAAAAACTACTTTAAAAAAACAATCTAAATTTTTTTTTTAATTTCATTAGTTTTCGGAGAAATTCAAAAATTCTGCAGCGGTAAAACTCAAATATATTTCGAAAAAAATCGTATTTTGTAACGGATCTAGTCCCTAAAACTTGGGGGAGGAAAGGAAAACTAAATTATTTACCTTTTTGTAAGTGTATAGGTATTATGCAGTAACAGCTAATCCATGTATACCGAACCTAACAAAATTTTCCGATGTAACTTTTGAACTATACCACTGATTTTAGGGGAACTAACTGTACGTTTTACGGAACTGATCAGGCTTTTAAGCAAAAATATGTTTTTGTTCTTCGTCTTGGATTTTAAACAAGATAAAGAGAATGAAACTTGACCCTTAACAGATGCACTTTTATTCTTAGTCTCACTTTGTTATCCGCTGCGTAAAATTGGTTAAGTGCATCTTAAAATAATAATTTTTATTTCAACCATTGTTTGCCAGCCTATACAATCGGTAAAATATTTATTTAAAAAAAAATGATATTTCGGGATAACCACCTAACCGATTTCAATGGTTCACATTCAGCGAAGGAGAGAGTGCGACTAAAATTACTTCAAAAACTGTAACCAAATATTAATTAAACTAAGGGCCTGTCCTTAAATTACGTAACGCTCTACGGGGGAGGGGGGTTTGGCCTTGTGTTACACTCAATGTTTTATTAATGTGTTTTTTTCTTGAAATGAAATGCGTTACGAGGGGGGGGGGGGTCAAAACTCCTGAATTTTTGCGTTACGTAATTTAAGGACGTTCCCTAAGCACTAATTAGGTACATTGAAACCTCTCCTTGCGGTCCCTCCCGGACAAATTTGTTGGAACCAAGCTTCTCCCTATTTCTTTACATGTAAGATTCACTCCTATAACCAGACGCGGACAATTTTTTTTGGTTAAAAAATTCTTGAAACCTCTTTTAACTGGACGCGAACCTCTGACAACGGGGCGGAGCGCTGCACGACATGGGCATAAATATTTATAGTATGTTGGCAACAACGCACTCTGCAGCCGGGAAATTACCTCTTTCCGTTTTAATGCGAGATTAAATACTTTTGTCGTATTTACATTAACATATTTAATTCGTCGGAACTGCTGTTTTATTTTTATTGTTCAGTTGGGTAGTAATAAATCTCTTTAAAATGGCGCCTAGTAAAAAACTTCTTAGTTTACGTGAAAAAATAAAAGTTGTTAACGTTTCGCTGAAAAATATAATATCGGAAAAACTCAACCAGCGGAAATTGTTAATAATTATATATTTAAATTTCGCAGTTCTCTCTCATCAGCGGAGACCTCCAATAAGCGGACAAAATCAACGCAACCGTGAGTGTCCGCTTATAGGAGGTTTCACTGTAGAGGTACGTAGGGATGATGTTATGTAACAAATTAAATTAGACTTAATGTTAGGAATTTTTCAACAAATAAATAAATAATATAAAATAGCAATTAAAACTTATTTTGCATATAATGTAAAGTAAGCCTATATTAATTAAAATAATTAAAACCTTGCAAAATATTTTTAAATTTACTTACTGTTAGTTATTCACTTTTTTGGAATAAGGCTAATGTATTTTACAGTTGACAAGCTTTTAAGGGGGCAAACTTCGCCCGAAAACTTACCATTGGACAACACTGATATCGCGTTTTTTGCCAAATCTTTATTCTAAAAGAAATAGCAAACGAGAAAGCGGAAGGCGTCGAAATTTTGAGGGGTAGTTTTTTAAAGCATTTTTGACAAACGTATCTTAGCATTTTTTCGCAAAATCATTTTATTCAAAAAAAAAAAAGTTATGGCTAAAACACAACAAATATTTCAAAACAATGTTTGGCATTTCAGTAGCCTAGTTGTGTTATAGAAAACTGTAGCGAAATTGTTTAGTTTTTTGTATTTTTTGGAAATATTGAAAAGAAAATCAAAAATTTAACAAGATACGTTTGACAATTTAAAAAAAAAACTTGTAATGAACAGAAAAAACGTTTTAATTAGTTTTTCATAGACTAGATCAATTAGGATTTATAACAACGTGGTCAAATTTATATTTGCTGCAGGATACCAAATCAGACAACCATCAACCTCCTGACCAAAGCGCCACCCCCATATACCGGGGGCAAGATACTGGGGGCAAGTCAATTCGATTGAGAAAATTTTACTAAGATCACGTGACCCGGATTCTCACATTATATTTAGATTTTAAATAAATAAAATGTCGTTTAATATAAGTTAAATGATTATAAGTAGGTATTTAAAGACAATTTTTTTCTATTTACAAAACGTTTTTAAAGGGATGCCATAGCGTAACAAACAAAATCACGGGATTAGGAACCAATTTATAAGATGGAGATTTTTGATAATTAGTATATTGCTCAGTTAACAGAAGCTGGTGCTTAACTTCGCTGAGTTAAAAATAAAGCCCTTTTTATTTATTTATTATTTATTACATAACAAGAGAAGAAAGTGACAAATTTCATACGAGCGTGATAAAGTTACTTTCTGTCAAGTTATGTACGCTATTTTTCCTACCAATACTGTTGAACTATACTAATTTTTGTAAAAGTTGGTGTTTCATTTTGCGCAAATCAAATGAAACTGCTTTTCCGCACATGTGTGGGAAAGTCGTTTGCAACACATGTGCGCAACAATATTTTGACAGTTAAACACTTTCCATACATGTGCCGCAGTACTGAAAGTACTTGTCACACATGTGCGAAAAAATTTCTGCACACGAATGAAATTTATTGTTTTCTGAGGATACAAATCTTAACATTTTCATATGTGGTCGGAGGAAATAGTAATTTACCTAACCAGTGCGGAAGACGCACTAAACACATTCGTTAAGTATGTAGGTACAATATTTTTTTTACGAGGTTGTGGAAAAAAAAAATAAAGTACTACAATACAAACAACTCATTTATTATATTTCATTTACAATGATTGCCGAAAACTTTACATCTTCTCCTGTGCAACATCTGTGGATCAGGAGATTTTCGTTTTCATATTCTGGATCCATGGGCGTAGTCGAATGGGGCAGGGTGGGGCAAGTGCCTTGTCACCTGCCCCATCTTGGCTTTAGCTCATTTAGTAAGACGTTTCCTCGCAATATAACATTAAATTAAGTTTAGGTTATTTGATTGTACATTTTTTGCTTTTTTGCCCCACCCTGAGCGAGACTCTGACTACGCCCATGTCTGGATCAATGATATCGGAAGGTCTTTAAATATATTTTGACTACTGACTGATATTTAAATATTTTGCCTTGTTGTCTTTTGCTTAAAAAATTGGCTGAATCGAATTTGTCGCCTTAAAACCAAATTTTTGTCCTTTATTTATCTGTCAAAAGTCTGTTTTGTATTCTGTAGGCAAAATTAATTAAAAAATTCCGAAAACAACTAGGAAAAAACTGAGAGAGCAATATCTACCAGTGAAAAACTGCCAGGAAAATATAGGATAGGTCTGTGTTTACTGTGTACTTTTTATTTTTTTACGTACTTCACAGCACATTGATGACTTTTGGTTAGTTGGTGAACACTGTTGCCAAACAACACATACCTACACCAGTTTTTATAAAAATTAATTTTCAATAACTGGCATAAAATTAAATCTGCGGATTTGTACCTCTTAAAATAATTGTCTGGTATCAAAAATATTTTAATTTTACATTATATTTTGACATAAAGTTATATTCGCGGCAACACTGTCTCTAAATAAAGAAACTAGTAGCCTGCGTCATTGAAACACAGGTAAGGTCAAGCACTATCCTTTAGTAAAGGATAAGGTTCAAACTAGGTAACTGCGCATGCCTCAAATAGGAAATAAGAGAAAAATGGGACATGCAAAAGGTCCCTAATAACGCAGACTTGAGTTCCTTTTAATAAGAGACAGTGTTGCCGCGGATATAACGTTATGACAAAATGTAATCTAAATTTAAAATATTTTTGATACCAGACAACTACTTCAAGAGAGGGGTTGCCAGATTTTCCAAATTAAAAAGCGGGACAAATTAAGTAAATGCGTAAACACAAAAGTTTAAAATAGATACTAAAAATTTACATCGATTTTGACATAAAGTTAGTGTAGGAGTCTTTTAGGAACCAAATGGTGTGTTTATTTATTTACGTTTCCAAAATACATTCAATAATTTAATTTTAAAGTTTAAATTAAATTTGGTGAGTTTATTTTTAATTGAAGAGGTGAAAAACTTTTAAATTGTGTTTCAAAATTTCATTGTCTTCATTATATTTCGATTATCAAAATTCCATGCATAATAAAATATATGATCTGTAATTTCTTTTACTGGTTTGTGAATTTTATTTAAAATAAACAAATATGAACGAACACATAAGATAAGTATGTATAGTTAAGAAATATCGGCCCTAAAATGAGAAAGTAACTTAAACGAAAAAGTAAAACATTCCTCTTCGATTGTTTGTTGAAGTGTAAACTTCTTTAGGCGCGTTTAGCACTTTTTGTGGGTACTGAATTGAACTGAGCCGTCACGCTCGGCTATGTAACGCTTATTCGGGTGAAGTCGGCTCGAGTCGACTAACTGTGAGAGGAACAGTCAGCAGAGCGATATGATGATGCAGATTAAGGCCAGTCAGAGCAAAATTGACCAGAGTAATTTATACCCAATTATAATTATGTAAATGTTATTACTTTGTATATTACTTTGTCAATATACAACGCAAAAAATCTTGTATTTCGTATTATTAATTTCGCCTTGTTGAAATTTATACTTCTGCCGTGTGGTCTTAAGCACACACAATTTTTTTTAAATAAAATTTATAAGTTACAAGAAGATACAGACAGGTAAAAAAATAGGACAGAAATGCAAAAAAAAAGCGGGAAAATCGGGACAATTTGCATAAAAAGCGGGACTTTCATAGGATTTAAAAAAAGCGGGAGCGAGCTACAAAAAGCGGGACCGTCCCTCTTACGGCGGGACGTCTGGCAACCCTGGCCTCAAATATAGGAGATAACAGAAAAATGGGACATGCAAAAGGTCCCTAATAACGCAGACTTGAGTTCCTTTTTTAGACACTTATTGGAATAAAAATGACCTTATTTAAACATAGCCCCTATGGTGACAGATTTACATATAAAAAGCAGCTGCTCTGCTTCAAAATTCGGCCTTTGTGTATTTAAAAACCGAATTTATTAGTGTCGGTATTTATTAAATGAAAGTTAGCGTCTTTATTATTAAATTTGGCTTTGGTATGTCATTTTTGAGGGCTCAGCTGTTAGTTTTCTGTGTAAATGTGTCAAAATAAAGTCGACTCTGAAATAAAGTCAGGTTTTATTCCAATAAGTCGCTACTAAGAGACAGTTGCGTTATAAACGTTATGACAAAATCTAATCTAAATTTAAAATATTTTTGATACCAGACAACTACTTCAAGAGCTACCAATGCAGGGTAATCGGCAGAATTAATTTTATGACAGTTATTGAAACTTATTTTTTGTAAAAACTGGTAGATATGTGTTGTTTGGCAACAGTGTTAACCAACTAACTAAAAGTCATCAATGTTCTGTAAAGTGTGTAAAATAAAGTAGAATAAGTACACAGTACACAGACCTAATCCTATATTGACCTGGCGTTTTTTCACTGGTCTTTGTTTATCAGATTTTCCCTAGTTGTTTTCGCAATATTTTAATTAATTTTTCCTAAAGAACACCAAACAGGCTTTTGACAAATAAATAAAGGATACGAAAATAACGCAAATAAAAATTGTGTCTGCAAAGAAAATCTAAAATAGGGACATTTTGGGTTAGGTCAAATAACAGAAAATTTGACAGCTGTTACCGTTATTGTTACTAAGAATAAAAGCAACATTCAGGGCAAAAAAGATAGATTTTGGGACACTTAAGATAACACACAAACGTTAATTTAGTAGTTTCACACACCCTCAACTTTTTGTTTATTTATATTTGTTAATTTATTTTTATTAGATTTATGGCTTTTTACAAACCAAACTACCGAATTATAGTAAAAAATTCGACTGCATTAAACAAAATAATACAAAACTAACCTTAAAAAATAGCGGTAAAACTAACGGCCGGCCACCGTAAGTACCGGGCGCCGTTGCCGTACATAACAACAAAGGAGCGAGAAGCTGCTAATGCGCAGACTCAGTAATAACAATAACGGTAACACAGTGTAAAATACGCGACCCAAAATGTCCCTAATATGTCGTGTTTGTTCCTTTTTTGTTTATATTATTAAGCCTTTTTCCTCGAGGTTACTAGTCACTCATATAAGTAACTCGAAATGACGCCACGGTAACTTGGAGTGACCAGTTGAATGACATCACCGGTCAGTGACAGATGATTTTTCTCTAAATTCATTGTAAAATACACTTCAATTTTAAAGATTTTTGAATTACCAAGTTTAAAATAAAAAAAACGCACTTAAGCTTAAAATTTTGAAGCAAACCACGTCTGCGAAGCTGGTAAGCCTGTGTGGTTACTTGTTACGTCATGGTTAATGTTACTCAGCGAGGAAAAAAAGACTTATTGGTGCCGTTCCATGTCTAGTGCTGGAATCAGGGATATGGATCTATATCTCTGGGTAGAATGCCTGGGGTACGTTCATATAGCACGTCGGATGTAGTCGGCCGCGCTCAATTCCGTTTAGATTACATACTGGGTGAAAGTTACTCTCGTTCATATTGGCCGAAAATAACGTCGGGCGAATCGCCTTTACACCCTTCTTTATGAGGTGGGTGACAAACGCTCGACTTGCGCAGTAGGTATATAAATCAACCCCCCAATTTTTTTATTTTTTGTTTTATATTTTCGAAAACATATTACATAAAAGTGGCATTTTCCATAAATAAATAATCAAATTTTACTTTTTCTTGAAGACAAAAACACTTGTTTGACTTTTGACAGGTGAGTTCTAAGTTTCTTTAGAAGGGTTAAGTCCCATTTATAAACTCGAGACCATTCAACATGGTTAACTCTGACAAGACAATTTGTTATGGTTGGGTTTGTTTTATATCCCGTATAGAAAACATTAAATGTAGTTACCGATTAGCTCACACTACTACTATACTGTAGTAGTGTGAGCTATGGTGATCCTAATTTTGCTAAATTGCTCTGATTTTAACAAATTTTATATATCTTTGCGTTTCAGATGATTTTGAAACTTTTTTGTCGCGCCGTGTGTCTGTCTGTCTGTCTGTCTGTAACGACCAACGCGCATAAATCAAAAACCGCTTGCCCGATTTGAATGAAATTTGGTACCTAGGCTGGGTTTTCGGTCGAGATGGTCCCATTTAAAAATCAACAAAATCCACCGAACGCAAGTCAATTAAAAGGGTGGGAGTGATATTGTGTGATATCAAACAAAAGGTAATTAAGTCTGGAGTTAAACAACCTACATTTTAATTTTTTGAAAAAAAAATGGTGAAGGTAGATTTTAAAAATTAGAGTTTAAGTAAAACATGGCTTGTGTGGTATCAAACGAAAGGTAATATATTTAAGTTTTTAGTTATATTAGCTCACACGCACACTATAACTATAGTACCTAGTGTGAGCTCAGGTCCCCATAAATTGACAGAGTATTTTTCTTTGTGGGATTTTTGCTAGGGTATGCATGATGGTTTATCCATAGTAACATAGCACAATGGATAAAGTTAATGCCTTGTTTTAAAGCTCCATTTTACCATAATCAGCTGGCAGAAAAAAAAAACGAAAATACCAAAATTAATCCTAAAATTCCATTTTTTGTTATGTTGCTGTGTAAATCGACCCTCAAAACTGTATTGGTTACAGGTTTCACATCGCTCCATGCAATGAAGACAATTGGCTGTGGAATAACCCTTGGCAGTGTGAGTTGTTTTTAGAGTATCAAGCAGTTTTTCAAGCAGAATCCTCTTGCAGCGGCACTTCTTTTAGGAAAACACTCTTTCAGATGCAAATGGATCCTTTACAGAATTTCATTTTGACTGTTTAGTTTCTACTTAGGAGAATGTAGAGAATGGATTTTTATTTGGACAAATTGTTATAGGAATATAAATAATATTATACCTAGATATTATTTTGTGCTTTCAAATTAAAATAAAATACATTTAAACTATCTCGCCCGACGTTTCAATCTGAACGTACCCCTGGAGTTATAGTAGAGTAGAGTAGAGTAGAGTAGAGTAGATCTTTATTTGCAAACATTTTTACAGTATAATTGAGCAAATAGTGTCAAAGTATAGTATAACATAGTATAACATATAGTATAACATTTGTCCATGTGCAGTGGCGCACCCAGGAATATGTCTTGGGAGGGGACCGAGGCCTCTTGGGGGGGCCCAAAGCCTCATGATGTCGAATTTTAAGCTATTTTTTGTTTTTTTTCATGAAATATGTGGAAAATATGTAAAAAAATCCAAGGCCTGGGGGGGGCGATCCCCAAGCCCCCCTGGGTGCGCCCATGCATGTGCAATTGCCCTCTCACCTACCTCCCTGAATTTCGCGCTTCTGATTACCAATAAGTCAATTATTAAATATAATTAGTTTTTACTATGTCAAATTTGCCACGTTTCTCAGAATTTGACGACAAAGATTTATAATTATTTTATTCATTTAAATATATTTCGCTTTTGTATAATTAGCGACATAACTATAATAATATAATCGAGGCTGAAATAGAAAGTGGTAAACATGAAAGATGATAATATCGCACGGCGACAATTATGTATTATATTGCCTCTTGTTTGATCTTTCATGTACAAATAGCACTTTCCTTTATTTCTCTCCAATTTTGAATATTTGTCAATATATGGGTAAAAACCACAGATTACTAAGCACAGAAATTAATTTAATTGGTATACTGTGGTAAAAACTAAATAAAATTAAGAAACAATGTCTCAATTAAAAAAACAAAATTTTAACATTGATTTTTCAGCTAAACGTCAAAAAATGACATAAAATGTGTCATTTTAGCAATAGTTTTGAAACGAGGTAAAAGCGCGGTTTTTTTTTAATTAAAAAAATTCACTGTAGCTATAAAACTATATGTATCGCACTGACGTTTTGAATTTAGGTTAGGTGAAGATTGAGGTTAAGTTTTAGTAATGACATTTGATCAGTGTCGCCCTCTATATTCCTATATGCAAAATATAAAAGAAAGCCCTCGTATTTTGTCGCACAGTCTTGTTTCGAATTTTTGTCAATTTAATATTCTAAAATCCATGGAAAAATTTGCAAAAATTATCCAATTTTGACTGGATTTTTTACTATAGGTTCTTTACAGTTACCTGCCAAGCGAGCAAGTCAGACTTCGAGTGCCCCGAGGGAGTTGGGACGGGGAGCTACGCGGATCCCAGCAACTGCAGAAGATTTTTTCAAGTAAGTATAACAGTTTAAGTTTTTAGCAGTGATGGCTCCTTAGTTTTAATACAGGAGGGTCATTCTCGGTCATCTATATGCAAAAAATGGCTCAAGACCTACATATCTTTTAGGATGTAACATCTTATAGTTATTTATTTTTCTTCTTAAATCGGTACTAATTAAATATTTGACTAAAAAATATTAATTTATTTAAAAAAACATTAACACAACAATTAATTGAAAAATCTGAACAAAATCTCTAGTTTAGTATATTTTAATATCTAGATTTGCAAAATTGCCGTTCTTTTACGCGTTTAATTTTTGTATATTTTATAGACAGATAGCCCTCTCGTAATCCGCAATGGCCGTCAGTCGGCTCTGACCAGGAAAACGGTATAAGAAACGCACTGTATAATTTAATAGCAATATTTTATGTCGCCTACTAATGCGAAAAATAGAGAGAAAGGACGACATCTATCTATGGAATTCGACAATACATAGAATTTCGCCTTGATCGTGAAGCGAACTGGTGGCCTATGTAACAAGATATATGCTTGAGCATGCAACACGAGGGATAATCCAAAAGATGCCGCCAATGAAGAATAATAGAACATATTTGTTTATTTTGAATACCCATATAGACAATAATAGTTTCGATCATAGATTATTAAATTGATTGGCAATTATATTAGCATTGTTTTTTGAAAAAAGATATTAGAGGACATTTTTGTGTGTCGAAAAAACCAGAGAAGGGGCTATCTGGACAGATTGGGATGTACTTTATTTTGTATTGTAGGAAACATTTTAGATCTCTGAATTTTATTTTTCAGTGCGTAGATGGTCATCCCTATGAAAACAGGTGCCCCTCAGGACTATACTTTGATGACATCAGCAAATACTGCACGTTTAAAAATGAAGCTAGGTGTGGACCTTTAGCCACAAGTAAGTATTGTATTGGGAAATTACAAAGTGGCGGTCCCAGGGGGGAAGGGGGGCACAGGTGGCAATTGCCTCCACCTTTTGTCCTTTTGTCCAGAGAACTCGAAATATAAGAGGCACATTGTTAACTGTGTAGCTGAATGGTTTCTCTCTTTGTAGCACCTGCCCCCATAACAGAGCCACCCACCGACTTGGCGGTAAAATGTAACCCCGCCGAATGTCAACTGCCATACTGCTTCTGCTCCAAAGATGGCACCCTGATTCCTGGAGGGTTAGAACCTGAGAAGGTAAGTTTAAAATAACCACCTTTTGTTAGGTGATCCGTGATATTTCTATAAAATATCGGTTTGTAGAGCAACGACACCCAAGCAGTAAGTAAAACGAGCAAGTTCCAACACTCGCAGTCCACACAGCGACCATTTTTGCCTAACCAGACAGCAAGCTTCATCCCATGGACTTACATTTTAAACCTCTTTTATGTTCGTACGTCCGGGACGTACAAGATAAGACGTATCCCAAGTAACACAAATTGCTGAAAAACAGCTACCAAAACACTTTAACACCAAAACTGAATGTAAAATAGCTATTACAGCTGTATGCCGTTTCACTTCTAAGCAGCTTTTAAAGTGTTGTCGTTGCTGATTAGGCAATCTTTATTTAGCTCTCAAGGTGTCCATGAGAGCTCCAAAATATAGCACGTTAACATTAAAGTAATTTTGTCTAGAAATAAACAAGAAACAATGGCAACTATTGCAAAATAACTATTTCCTGTAATGGACAGAGACTTTACTAAAATGGCTGAAGAAAAACTTGTTATGTTCTACACTACTGTGATATTATCGCGCAAAAAAGGCGGTTTTCATCGTCAAAATGTTTGCCAGGTTAACTTTTCTGATGAAACAGGTCAAGATGGCTCGTCAAAACGCAAGCGCCTCGAAAATTCAAAATAATAAACGTTTTTTTTCGGTGTTTGTTTTTAGGTTAGAAATTATTTTATTACAATTATCCTCTAAATACCTGATAAATCAATTCTTAGTCATATTTTATTGAATTTAGCACTTTCTAGAATTTATTTAGGCCCGGGATCCCCTGGAAATTAATATTTTTTAGTCCATAAATTTAAAGAAAAATAAATTGAAAAACCATCATGGCCGCCTCGGCCGTCTCATTGGTTTCAGCAGTTTACCTCTAACTCTAACTTGCCTTCTAACAATTGGCCCAATAGGTAATACGAAAAAAAAAAGAAGAGTCACAGATGTTATCTTTCATCTTGGGCGGTGTCACAACAACAAAATAAACAAATATCTCAATTAAAAATTGTGCGAACGTTAGAAGATAAAGTTATTACGTGCCCTACCACAGTACCCCACCAGTGGGAAGCAAAAAAGATTGTATTGGCCACCGCCATCAGAAACCCTTAAGCTGGGGTTATACAGAAACATAGCATATCATGAGACATAGCATGACATAAGATATCATTACAGAAGGAAACTGTAAGGCTGTTTCTACAAAAAATATAATAACATGACAACATACAAGCTTGGTCCAAGTTCTTTAAATATGAGGCCCCACACACTCTCAGTAATTGGTAATTGCAAGGGGAGAATTCCCACAGTGCTTGGTACTGGCAATTGACTCTGGTGCACTCTGCTTGGAATCAGGTGAGTCTAAATAAGCAGACTACTAAAGCCGCTTGAATTGAAGTAAAAAAAACAGAGTGTCATTCAAACCAATGAGATTAAAAAAATATTTTTTGATCTGATGGATTCAAACATTGTGTCCCTGAATGACATAATTTGTCATTAAGAAACACTATTTTTTTTTTGAACATTCTAATTTGACTGTTTTTTACTAAACACTGAGGGGTGAACAGCTCTCACAATCGATGTACACATTTCTCACAATCTGTTCACAATCTTTACACAATCCCTCCCAATCACCCACAATCTCACCACAATCCCTCACAATCTGTACACAATCCCTCACAATCTTAGCAAAAGATTGTGGATTTTCACAATCGGTGTACACATTTTGGGTTAGCTGTTCACCCCTCGCTAAACACACTCTTGACTACTAATGTTCACTTGTCCCAAGTAAGAAAAAATTAAAAAAGCATGGCACATTGATTGCCTTGATTTTTTTTAATTTTTAGTTAAAAAAGTTTTATTTACATTTTTTAATTTTAGAAGCAGTTAAAAGAAATGAAGTACAAAGTCCAGAAAGCAACCCAGAATGGGGCCCATTTGCTCAGCCCTTGGGAATGTCAGCAAGGAAGCCAAAAAGGGGGTCTGCTTGCAATTGACTCCTACTCATTTTAGAAAAATTTTTTTTTATAATTATTAAAATTAAATTATATAATGTACAGGGAATTAAACATCTTTGCTTTATTACCATGGATGTACGGTAGTGGCGGTTAGCACCCTTAAAGGATCTAACCTGGCACGTAGGCATGCCTTTCTGGGTATGTTGTGCTGTTTACTTACTGTGTATGACTCGGATAACAATTTAAATTCTATCTAGTAAATAGAAACCAGTAGACTTCAAAATATATTTTAGGCCAGAAACTTAGTCATCATGATATACCACATAATGCCATAATTATAGCCTTAGAGCACTGGTGTACCTTTTGACATAATCAACAGGGTACAGAGAGCCACAATGTGCCTGCACTAGCTGTTAGTTCAAAATAGGCACTCCATATACCATACCTTTTGACATAATCAACAGGGTACGGAGAGCCACAATGTGCCTGCACTAGCTGTTAGTTCAAAATAGGCACTCCATATACCATGTATGTGGTGATTTCCTTAATAGTTGTCACCAAATCCATTCAGAGAATCACCAGATTAACCCATCCCTGTGATATCTATATTTTTTTACCTACTGGTCAAAGCTTGTCCGTTACCAGACTACCCATGGGTCAAGGTTTCTTTAGTTAGCTCTTACGACAGGCCTGGGGGTTACCTTGGTGCTATTATGCATATTCATAATCTAAAAAATCTAATAAGAAAGGGGCCCCTCTTGCCTCCCCAACCCCCATGAATGTAAAATAATAAGTTTGGAATTATTGTTATAGAAATAGATGAATGTATTACCATTTAAATCTATGTTTTTATATTAATGTTTGTAATTTGAAATAGCATGATTGGCTAATAAAGATTTATTCAATTCAATTCAATACACCATTGTATCAAATGTGTATGACAATTTAGATTTTTTGAACATACATTGTATAGACTTAAAAAATTATATGGTTCTCTTTTACAAAAATATGTTTTTTTTTCTAACATGCCAAAATAAAAGTTTTTTGTACCTCTAAGAAGGATTTTTCGAAATACATTCTTTAAAATAAATGGAAATTCTTGAGAAACCATATTTATTACACAATTACCAAAATAGTTTTTTACTCAGTTATGTAATACACCAGAATGTGCCCTTTGTACCTGTAAGGCAGGCCTTAGTAGGAATAGGTAGAGGAAATTTTTGTTATTAAGGTAACTAGGTAAATAAAAACAAGAAATTTATTTATTTAGTTATTCAACTAATAAACTGGCTTCTTAATGCCCAGGGTGCAGCACCTTAGAGGGCCCAATACAATGGGTTACACAAGTGGGTCCATACCTTTTTGAGAGCCTGGCCTGATTATGTGCTAAGTTAAACCAATTCTACAGTACTTACTAAAAAATTTGTACACTTGCTGTCGGCAGCTCACATAGTGCACAATGATGACAAAGTTAGTGCTTAATTATATATCATCTATTAATGCTAAGCAGGCAGAAAAATGGAGGACCAATGTACCAAAATCAAGCATTATGTTTGTCCATGGTGCATTATGTTGTTATATACACCAGCCCTTGAGTTACAACAAAAAACAGACAGACTGATGAAAAAATTTTGACAGCACTTTTAAGCTTCACTCAGGAGTGATAAGTACCAGGCAGGAACCCCTTGTAATGGCTTCATTGTGTGCCCCCTGACAAGGCATCGCACCAGGGTTTCAAGGAACCAGTCACTGTTTACCCAACTTTAGTTCCCTGTCAAAGATAAAGGGATACTCTAAAAGATGGGCAAATAACTATCTTTTATGGCTGTGAGTGGACATTTGTTTAAAAAAACACCAAATTGCTTGATTAAACAAAAAACACAACACACAACCAGAGATTAGGTTAGAAAAGAAAACAACAAACAGAAGGCACGGTCCGTAAAGAAACCGGTTGCGTAACTCGGTGTTTAGGCGGCCGGGCCGTGACGTCAGGGCTACGTCACAGTTTTGCAGTCAAACGCTGTTTATATCGAAATTTCGTCTTTTGCGAGGAAATTTTGTACATTTTGGGTCTTTTCGTCGTGTGTTTAAATACCTATTACGTTCTTACTATAAATATATTAAAAACTAACTAAAAGAACTGGTGAGTTTTTAAATATAATAAAAAATTTTAACAAACACAAATTTTCCTGTGTCGGTTGTTTTCTACCCATACAATGTGGGTCATACAAGGTTACAAGGGGAGCTGGGACCTAGACCTTGGGGGGTATGGGTTTTCTCTCTATAATGCATCTGATATCTGCTACCAACACATAATTTTTAAGATAACTTTTTGATAGTTATCATCACAATCAGTATAGGCCAGGACAAAGATTATGAAATGAACTTTATATACACATAGAAAATTACTAATAGTTTAAAAAATACTCAATGTTGTTGGCTGTTTTTAAGGCGCCTGATGCTAAAAATAGTTCTTAAATGATGTACCTATTACACGGCATACCTACCTCTTCATGAAAAAAAATTAAACTTAAAAAAATAATAATTTAAAAATTTTGTAAAAATTGAGGAAAACAATATTGCTGTTAATTTATTTTAAATATTTGATTTATTTTCTCAAAGTTAAAAATAACGAAAATATTCCAAATTCAAAATTACGCTTAGACTACTTGCTACCAACTAAAATTAAAATATTTACGTAATTTTGAATTTAAAATTTCTTCGTTATTATTTTAAACTTTAGGCAAAATTTTTTTTCAAAAAAATTGTTTAGAATTAATAGGCCTATCAGACAAAAATATAAAATACAGGATATATAAATTTTTTAAAATGTTTTTTGAAAAACACCAAAAACCGATGCTCTATTTTTAAAAAATTTAAGTATCTTAAACAGCATTAAAAATTCTACTAGTTTGCCAATTTAAACTTTTTTCTATCTTTAATAATAAAAAAGTTAGCAATGGTGGACACTTAACTTGGAACACTCTGTATAACGCTCAAGCAGGAGGGAAGGAAAATTAGCCTTGCGTTACAGTCGATGTATTTTTTATGATATTTCTTGAAAATGCGTTTTGTAGGGGTGATCAAATATCCTGATTCTTTGCGTTTTGTAATTTATGAATCTTCTCTTACTGCCTTATTGGCTTTTAGTCATTTTAACTTCCTTTTTTTTTAATTTTTTTGAATAAATTTTACACAAAAAAATCTAGTTTTAGTTATTTCCTACCCACCAAAAAAAAAACCAATATGTGGCTAGTTTGCTTTAGAGTTCGGCGTAAAAAATTTCATTAAATTGAACAAGAGAGTAGGAAAAGTATTTATAATCAAGTACTGAATCTGATATTTATAAAACTATTGGAATTTGTATCATAAATTTTTAAATGATTTAATTTTGTAATTAATTTTGGTATTTTTTCGGCTTTTAAATAGACCTATCTCTCTTTCTCTCATAATGTAACGTATAGGTCTTTCTTTATTGACCGTGGAACAGGCAAAATGCCGCGTCATTGGCTGGGAGTTACCACACAACCGGTTTCTTTACGAACCTTTTCAAAAAAATTGTTTAGAATTAAAAGGCCTATCAGACAAAACTATAAAATACAGGATATATAAATTTTTTTAAATGTTTTTTGAAAAACACCAAAAACCGATGCTCTATTTTAAAAAAATTTAAGTATCTTAAACAGCATTAAAAATTCTACTAGTTTGCCAATTTAAACTTTTTTCTATCTTTAATAATAAAAAAGTTAGCAATGGTGGACACTTAACTTGGAACACTCTGTATAACGCTCAAGCAGGAGGGAAGGAAAATTAGCCTTGCGTTACAGTCGATGTATTTTTTATGATATTTCTTGAAAATGCGTTTTGTAGGGGTGATCAAATATCCTGATTCTTTGCGTTATGTAATTTATGAATCTTCTCTTACTGCCTTATTGACTTTTAGTCATTTTAACTTCCTTTTTTTTAAATTTTTTTGAATAAATTTTACACAAAAAAATCTAGTTTTAGTTATTTCCTACCCACCAAAAAAAAACCAATATGTGGCTAGTTTGCTTAAGAGTTCGGCGTAAAAAATTTCATTAAATTGAACAAGAGAGTAGGAAAAGTATTTATAATCAAGTCCTGAATCTGATATTTATAAAACTATTGGAATTTGTATCATAAATTTTTAAATGATTTAATTTTGTAATAAATTTTGGTATTTTTTCGGCTTTTAAATAGACCTATCTCTCTTTCTCTCATAATGTAACGTATAGGTCTTTCTTTATTGACCGTGGAACAGGCAAAATGCCGCGTCATTGGCTGGGAGTTACCACACAACCGGTTTCTTTACGAACCTTGGATGAGGCATGACAATAAATCTCCTTTTTTCAACAGTCATAATCGCACTGATCTTCTGGCCAAGCATTTTTGGGGGCTGTTCAAAAGTTTTGTAATAAACAGCTTAAAATACAAAATTGCTAAATTGTTGCTTTTTCTAGCTAAATAATAGGAATAAGAGCTTAAAATTTATGTTATTTAGCTAGCTAAATTTTAGCATGCTTATTAGCAGTTATCTAACTTTAAAAGAGCAAGTCCTGTATAATATTACATCAAAAGCCATTTCACCCATAAACACCTGCTATCAGAGAAGTTCTATAGCTAAAATAATTTCTAAACCACAACTAGCTGTTTTACAGCAAAAACTAAGCTCTGACAACACTTTCACAGCAAAGTTTTTGCTTTTAAACTATATTGTCCAGTTTGTGTTACTTGGGATCATGTACGTCTGAAGGACGCCCAAGATTGTACGTACGAGCGGGGACTTAACTAGGTATATAGTGGTACGGCTTATTCTGGAAGCCCATGCTACGTCCACTGGACGTCCGTTGTTCGTACTTTCGGCAAACGGCTTGCCAGCGGCGCAACTTTAAAACACGAAAACAACACGAATCCGTGTTTTCTCGCGGAGTGTGAGCAGCGCGCGAGTGGCGAACATAAGGTGCGTTCGCGGAACAGTTTGGTGTATACGTGCAACGATTATACACTAGACAGGATTGCTTAGTTTGGCAAATCTGTATGCAATCGATGTTCAAGGTCAAACTCGCTGTTACGTCACCACTTGTGCTGGGCAGAAAGCGCGCCCATCGTTATATTGGATTTTATGTGCTTTTAGAGCTATGCATAAAGAAATATGCAAATTAAATTTTATGCAAAATTGAGGCATTGTACATTTAAAAATATTGTCTTGAATTTACAGGGATGATAAATGATTTTATATTTGAAATATCTGTTAAATAAATTTAATTTAAATACTTAAAGTGAAAAAAAAAAGCTACGCCATAGGCCAACAGGTGATAGAGGAGGTCATGTCTGATAAAAAAGTTCCTATAATGCATGGGTAAAACTCTTTCTTTGTAGAGATACAGAGCATCAAAGTTAGCAATTTTTTTAACTTTTTTGATAATAACTTTTTCAAAAAACGCAGTAAAAACATGAAATTGGGCAAAGACGTGTATCAGAACAAGAGCAATAAATTGAAATAAAACTTATTCTAAAAAAATTAGTCGGTCAATTAAACGCAATGTTTTTTTTATATTTTTTGTTAATAAAAACAAGCCTTTAGCGATACATAATAATAAATAAAATATTATTGATATTTTTTAAAAGAATAAGTAAGCAAAAATTAATTTTAAAAAAAATTATTATTTTTTATACATTTTTGGAGGTAATTTTGACAGCCTGTATCTTCTTAACTTGTAACTTTATTAGAAAAAGGAGTATCACATTTTGGAATCACAATCAGCTGAGTATTCAGCTGTCTGTGATAGATTTTTTTTTTGCAAAACCCTTTTTCCCCCACTCCTCTAACATTAAAAATCCTATATCTTAAAAACAGATATATATGATGTGTTGACCCCATGTTATATAAACTTTTTTTTCGGAGGTAATCTCTCTCACCTCTATCACCTGCTGCACTATGGCCCCCAAGTTATGGGACACCCTGTATACAATTTGTCCAATTGTTTTAAAAGTATGTAAAGAAATTATTTTGCGATAATAATTAAAAACGGAAATATAGGTAGACGAAAAATTTATTGATTTATTTAAAAAAGGAAAAGCACAAATATTGTTCTTAATAAATAGACAAAAAACAAAGAGAAAAAAAAATGCACATAATGTATAGTTTAATTATTACAACCGCTTTTTAAAGTATGTTAAGAGATTATTAATTAGATAATTAAAAAACGGGAATATAGAACATAAAAAAAGTATTTATTATTACATTTTCACAAAAAAACAGAAAACTATAGAAACATAGAATAAATTAAAAATATTAATATAAATAATAATATTTAATTTAGAAAAATATTCCTTTTCAATTCACAATCTTTTGTAATTTTCTTGATAGATATTATTAAACAAGAAGCTCATTTGCTGAGAAAATCGTGGCCATTTTTTTTACCCTGTAAACAAACGTTCTTCTCTGTCCTGAATCGAATTTTTACACACTGTTAACAAACCAAACGTGAAAATGTTTATTTATATGTCTTTTCTGTGTAGCACTGCACTGAAACAATCCAAAAAACACAAACTATTCAGAAAAATATCAACAAAACTCTTTTGAAAATACGAATAACATCATCTACAACGAACGCAAACAAAGAATTTAGCACCAGTGGTCACGTCACGCCGCTCTCCTCATCCCGCACAATTTGTTAACACAGGTTAAATGGAACTAAGCAGTCCTTTATGTCTATAGTCCTTGGTATACGTGTGCGGTCGTCACGTAGCCCTGCCGCGCACTACACATGTCCACAAAAACATAAGTTGACCTTGTACATCGAGAATATAAGCAGGTGTAATCCAGGGGCCAACAACCGAAGAGCCAGGATTAATAACCCAGGAGCTTGCTACAGTTGGAACCAGGACGGCGCCGGCGCCAGCAAAAATCTCTTAAAAAGTCAAGTCACGACGACCGCGACTATCGCGCTGAAAAGCAAAGAGGTCTATCGTCTTATAACCAAGTTCTGCTGAGACGATAGCGATGTTAGGTAGATGGAAGTCTAACATGTAGCAAGACCACTTTCGGAAGGGGTGTAAAAGCGTGGGTCCATTGTGTATACTTGCTACGCAGTATAAAGATCCCTGCCCTCGACAAAAAGGAGTCAGGCAAAATTAAGTTCTCTTAGAGAAAGAAAACTTGCATCCTAAAGGGCACGTGCAACAGTTTGGTATATGGTGTACGGAAAAATCGGGGTTTGCGAAAAGGGCGCGCCGTGTGCTAGACCAAAAATGGTTTCCACATCACCACTATTACTTCTTGGTGTATACGTACTCTAATATAATGTAATGTATGTTTCAGACGCCTCAAATGATCCTTTTGACGTTCGATGGAGCGGTGAACTTCCAAAATTATGACCACTATAAGAAGGTCCTGAACGGTAAACGCAAGAATCCCAACGATTGCCTCATCAAAGGCACTTTCTTCATTTCTCATGAGTACAGCAATTACCAAATCATTCAGCAATTGGCTAGCGAGGGTCATGAGATGGCAACTGAGACTATTTCGTAAGTAAATAGTAAATGAGAGGGTTATGCATATACATAATATTTCAATATCCACGGTAACTGCCCATTCATGATGCAAACATGAGGGTCTTGGGTTTTTTAGCACAGCTTTCAAAGACATATGCATATTATTTCCATATAGTACGTATTATTGCAATACCGTAGGTAGGTATATTACCGTGCAGTGTGTACTCAGTCAGAAATCCCTAAACTACTTGATTTCTTAACTACAAAGCATTTATCGTGGGCCTGCAAATCAATAATAATTTCACAACAACACGGGTTTACATCTCAAAGATCAACAGTTACTAACTTGGGAGTGTATCAAAAACGCATTATCTCGGCTTTTGAGAATCAGTTGCAGGTTGACTCTATCTATACTGACTTTTCCAAAGCTTTTGATAGAGTCAACTTGCGGTTGCTTCTACATAAGTTAACTGCACTGGGTTTTTCAGATTCCTGGATATCATGGCTTCATAGTTATTTAACCGACCGAAAGATGAGTGTTAGGATCTACAGTTCTTTGTCTCAGGTTATCGATGTACCATCTGGTGTCCCCCAGGGCTCTCATTCTGGACCCCTTCTGTTTAATTTATTTATTAATGATGTTATTCAAGTTATAGAGCATGCTGAAGCACTAAATTTTGCTGATGACTTTAAGTTATATAAAATAATTTGTTCGGATCTTGACATATATAATCTACAACTTGATTTGGATAATTTTTATTATTGGTGTTCTATTAATGATTTAGATTTAAATGTGAATAAATGTTACTGTATTTCATTTTCTTGGAAAAATAACACAGTTCTTAATTTGTATACCTTAGGAAACCAAGTGATTAAAAGAAAAGATGAAATTAAAGATCTAGGAATATTGGTTGACAGCAAATTAACGTTTAGGGCTCACATTTCAGATGTCGTTTCAAAGGGATTTAGAATGTTGGGGTTTATTACAAGATTGTCTAAAGATTTTAATTATATGACTTTTAAAGTATTATACTGCTCATTGGTTAGATCTATCTTGGAGTACGCCTCATTCATTTGGAATCCTCATTATAATGCTTATATAGAAAGCCTAGAAAGGGTACAGAATAAATTTTTAAGAACTTGTGCATACAAAATGAACCTCATTAGGGGTGAATATGAGTATGGCTGCATAAAAAAAACTTTAAATATACAGTCTCTCCAGAATCGTAGGATAATAATTGATTTATGCTTTATAAGTAAATTGATAAAAGGTGAGATTGACTGTTCAACTTTACTTGATTGTGTAGGCTTAAATGCTGCTCGCCATACTCGGGTTAGTAACCTGTTTCATATTGAATATCATGGAACAAACTATGCATATCATAACCCCATTAGTAGATCTCTTCGGTTGGCAAATAATCTCTCAGGACAGGTTGATATTTTTAACAATTCTATCAGTGTGATAAAAAATCGTCTTAATTCATGTTTGTAAAATGTTTAACAGTGAATGTTTATTTTTAATTACCTAAGTGTTTTTTATATGTTTAGGGACTCTAGTGATTTTTTTAGGTTATTTTAAGTATTTTGTAATTCAAAATTGTAAAATGGTGCTATCCGTTTAATAAATAAACTAAACTAAACCTTACGATGCAGAATGCAAACATATTTGAAATATATGGATATAAGTCTACCCTTTTTGCAGGTCTTAAGATAAAGTGTCCTGGTTGGTTATACTTTTACGCATGAATATTATTTTATTCTTGTATTCGTTACGTCAAATCATCGGCGTACAGTTGACAAAAACTCTATCTATGTAAATTTGGTATCTGTGCATTTTTCGTATCTTTATTTCTGAATGTTTGCATCAAACGCCAACCATTGTGTAAATAGGTAATAGGGAGTATTGGAATATTACGTATATGGGGTTATGGTTTAGTAGAGATCAGGTATAAGTAACTAAAAGAATAATTCGTTTTAACTACGTTTGATCGGATAACATCTTGAATGTTTACTACGACGGCTTTGTGCCTCTGTTAAGGCCAATAAAAAGACAAGGTGTTGTGTGTTGCATACTGTTTTGCTCCAGAACCATTCCTCAATGTGTTGTATAATCAATCCTCTTAGTAGATAAGATTTTAAAATATTTATACTTTTTTCTAAAGGCTTCAATCTGGACTTCAGGACAAAGGCTACGAAGAATGGGTTGGCGAGATGGTCGGAATGCGGGAAATTTTAAAACACTTCGCCAACATTTCGAAAAGTGAAGTCGTGGGAATGAGAGCGCCATATTTGAAGCCCGGGAGAAACACTCAATTCAAGGTAGAATAAGAGATAAAACATCTTTGTTTATAAACTATGACATTTTACAATTTTCAAATCTTAACTTCCACTTTTACCTATAAATCCTCCAGTAGCAACTTATATCTTTGATAAGGTAATCATTTGAAAATTTGCATCGTAATGGGTAGGGTACAAGCTCCAGTCAAAAGACCACGGTCATAAGAGACGGATGGGTCTGCCGTATAATCCGGTTAGTACGCAACAACAGCCAAAGAGGGTGCTGTGTTTAATGATTTTAAATGCACTCTCCGCAAAACCTCGGTATTCATTTCAGAGTTTGTTTAAAGCCTTTAATTAAATAACCGTTGCCGTTATAACGATTATTAATGTTTTGGTTAGCGTACTAGGCCTCTGTCTCTAGTCAATATCTTTTATATAATTTAATTTATTTAAACAATATATTTTGCACTCCTAGGTTCTTGAAGAATTTGGATACATCTACGACAGTTCCATCGGCGTTCCAGCACAACCAATTCCGGTCTGGCCTTATACTTTGGACTACAAGATTCCACATGAGTGCAAATCTGGAACGTGTCCCTATAGATCTTTCCCAGGTAGGCTACAATTGAGATTATGTTTTTTAAACTAAGAAACAATAATAATTGAAGAACGATATAAAGTTAAAGTAACTCACGGTATTGTATTCAACCCATCACAACACTATACGTAGACTTCGAGAAACTGACTGACTAGCACTAGCTGATAGCCTTTTTGATACCTCGGTTCTTACGTAACATCCGGCAAACTTCTGTTCCATTTTTACGCAAAACTAAAGTGCATCAACAGGATACACGCGCTTATTTCTTGGAATCAAGCCGACAAAATCAAAGTTGGTTACCACGAAAAAGGAGCAAAACAAAAAGATTTTTGTCAAGAATTTCTTTTTAAACATCGACCGTCAAAGACTATATTTCATGTCCCAAGGGGAACAATGTTGAACAATAACGTATTCTAATATCTGTCAGTTGTTGCCAAAATTCGTGGACTATGAAAATTGACTTTGAATCGTTTTGCTTTACAATACAAACTTTTGTTAATTAGAATGTTTGCTAATATATTAACTGATAGAGTCTGGATAAAAAGTTGTTAATGAAAATTATTATTTTAATGTTACGAATTTAATCTTTTTGTAAATTGGCTAAATATGACGACATGCAATACTTTGGAATATGTACCAATATTTTATTTTCTCAATATATAACTACCTGCTGTAAAGAAAGTGTTTAATTTACATCAATAAAACGATCGTAATCAAAGCTATGTACACTAAAACGCTTACGCTCAAAACAAGGTTAAGGTTATTGTAACTGCAACCAGGGAAATTAGGAAAATATTCGTTCGGTTTTTCACGAAACCCTGGGGCAGCTTCACACGTGCACACTGGTTTGTTAGATGTACCACAAACCACAGCTGGGACCAACAAATATTAACAAAAAGTTGCTTTTACTCATTTTAGGTGTCTGGGAAGTGCCTCTTAACGCCCACTTCGTTGAAGATTTCGAAGGAGGACACTGTCCTTATCTCGACCAATGCGTCCTTCACAATCACGACCCCAATGAGGTGTTTGAGTGGCTCCAAGAGGACTTTTTGAGGTACTACGACCAGAACAGAGCTCCTTACATGATGCCGTTCCACACCAATTGGTTTTCGATCAAAGAGTTGGAGAAGGGATTGGATTTGTTTTTGAATTGGGTACAAGAATTGTAAGTGAACACATACCTACTTCGTTTGATTGACTGTACCGGATGATTTAAATTGAACACTTTTGGGTGGTACAGTTTCAGCAAAAAAAGAAAAAAACTGACGACTCTTTGTGACCGTAGAATTTGAAGGGCAGTTAAGTTAATTTTGCGCCTATAGAAAATACCAACTTTATGTAATATCTCAAAAACTATAAGCGTTCGATAAAATTTAGTTTGGTTGTTGAATTTCTTATAAAACTCAATTTTTATATAATAAAAAAGCAATTTTTACCGATATGAAAAAAATTTGCTTTTAAAGCAGATCCCTCTCTTATTTGTTTTGCTGGGAAGCCATAATGCTGTTATTGTCTAAATTTCCTATATTTTATATACAACTACCCATGATTTTCGTTACGAACTGTCGAAAGGAAAGATTGACGCGCTACAGGAAACAATCGGTGTTATAACGGTGTTAATACTCTACGTTACCGAGGCGCATAGAGGACAGGTATTGGCTATGGGTCTGGCTATCCTGAAACAATGTGCTATTAAGTCACTTAATATCTTGGAGCCCGGTGGGTGTACAGCTTTCGAAATGGCCACGGAAAAATACAAGAGAAACAAAATCTTTCTATACCCGCTTAGCTGAGAAAAAATGTTTGATTCATTTATATGTTTACTTAGTTATTTTTGATTTTTCAGGGATGATGTTTGGTTCGTAAGCGTCACGCAAGCTTTGACTTGGATGACAGATCCCAAAGATGTTAACAAAGTAAAAAATCTTGAAGCCTGGGGCTGTTCAAAAAAGGAGAACCTACCGCCAGCCCCTTGCACCAACTCGAATAAGTGTGCTTTAAGTTTTAAGTTGGAGAATTTTACAGATACCAGGTATGTCTCCTTCTCCTTGAACGATATTTCTAACGCGTCGTTTAAAAATGATTTTGCCCAAGTAGAAGAAAGACGTGGTAACGAATCCGCGTAAATTATAAAGAGTCACGTTTCAAAAGGCCCATAAAACCACGTGGAATACACCAGGGCGGATTATGGAATTTCATTGGGGGGGGGGAGGGGGTTTCGCGTTTTGCATAGTGATCAGAGGAAATGGGACAATTCGCCGTCGCCTACTCACCACCGCTAATTTGCCTCCGGGCCAACTCATATCGGCGCCCACCCGATTTGCAGCCGACTTATTTTGGTCGGCCGCCGTAGTTTCAGTTTGCAGTTGAGTTCCGTTAATAATGCAATTTAATATTTTTTTATCACAAAAAATTCAAAATGGCTGACTTGTTATGTACATATTATCCGATATTATGCATGTATTAAATCTAAAAAATTTAAAAGCTTGGTTTGTTGAAAGTCGCAGATTTTGACTTTTGAATTATATTTAAAAATGATTAAAAAGGAGAGTTTAAAATGGCGGACTGTTGCATTTATGATTTTATAATTTAATATATATCGGTTTATAAGTGAAAAAGTCCACCATTTTGGATTAGCCAATTTCATTCATTCAGGTTTAATTTTAAAAAAATAATAAAAGGAAAAGTCCGCCAAATTGGATCGCTAGTTTGACTTTTTGGAAGTTTAATTCAAAACTCACAATCAGTAATCTTAGACATCCCAAAGTTCCCAATTTAATACATAACGGTACATAAAGAAAAACATCCGCTATTTTGGATTTGCCATATTGATTTTTTTAAAAGTTTAATTTAAACATCATAACAAACTCCAAAAAAAATACATATCGGTTCATTAACGAAAATATCCCAAATGTTGGTGTTTCCAAAGTTTAAAATAAAAATCATGATTAGCGACATTAAACATCAAACCGTTTTAGGTTTACTTCAAAAATCACAAACAGCAACCTTTAAGACCCAAAATTTACCGGGTTTTAAATGAAAAATATTAAATTGCATTGTCACCGGAACTCTATGCATCTGTCAAACATAAAATCTGTAGATTATCGGAAAGTAGTTCTGTCGTAAGATTTAAAAAACCAAACCATTTAATAAACAAAACTGCAAACAAAAATTATGGCGACGCGTGCTGTCTCTGTTTGAAATGATGATAAATTATAGGTTAAAGAAATGAAGGACCACCATATTATTCGATTAGTAGGGAAACCAAAACACTAATTAATAAATGGATTAATTATTACAACAAAATATAGATCGTATGGCGTCAAAATTGACCCTGCTTACCTTGAAATTTCCTATTCTCTTTACCTCGTGTGTACACCTCTCTTGTTGGATTCGAACAGAACATGAGCGGCTAGTTCACAACTTGCATTCCGTTTGCTATTGGTCGAAATAGTCACGTGACTTTTTGATGTTGAACGTTGCCGTTTAAGATTATTATTATATTATATTAAATGGTGCCACCAGTCAAGCATTTAACAAACATTATGTTTACAGCTTTCGGCGTAAAATACGAATATATACTAGTTGTAAGTGATTAAACAGTGTAGTGGTTTGTGCAGTACATACCTATTGAATTTAACTAAATCTATGCATATGCCGATGAGTTTTTTTATTGTTTTTTAAAAATATATTATATTCTTTTACAGTTCATGTCATTATTTTTGGGACAACTTTTTACAACTTTTTTTTGTTGGCCTATGCTTTTTGTTATGGTAAACAACTGATAACTGTCAAAAAGTTATCTCAAAAATGATGATATATAGTTTAAATTAGCTTCCCTATCCTGTTTTCCTGTCGAAATCGGTGTTAACCTAACCCTGATAAATTATTCGAAAACGTATCCTAACCTGTCCAGACACGCCCCGGTTAGAATACGTTTCCCATCAATTGGTTAGGTTTTGTTTCAGTTTGGTTTAACACCGATTTCAACCTCCCAAAACGAGGACAGGAGAGTTTTAATTTTAAAAATCCCGCCTGACTATGTCAACCAATAGCAAATGGTATGCAAGTTGTGAACTATCCGCTCGTAACAGAACGGCCATAGCGCCGTTAATCCTCGCCTTATGACGGGGGTGGCGCGCAGGTGTCATCGGAACTTTGACGGCCATTTTGCGCGAGTAATTCAAATTTTAAATTGATCAAGACAAAGTGTTGATCCTTTTTTTCTCAAACTTTATCAAATTGTAAAAGAAAAATAATTTTAAAAAAATTAAAAAAAAAATAGTGGAAAATGACGCGGCGGTTAATAGGGTCGGCTGCAAGTTAACACGCCGGCGAATCGGGTCGGCGAGTCGGCGGGAAATTTCCTTTCCCCCTTTTGTCTCTTGATGACGTGTGTTTCATCTAATAAATTACTTAATTTTCGTTGACTGTATTAAGCATTGAAATAGGGAGGAGTAATACCGTTTATTTATACTATTTTTTTTAGATATTTGGAGACATGTTTTGATTGTCCAAGGGTCTATCCATGGTTAGGAGACTCCAGTGGATCAGGAGACACTGGAAAAGACAACTATGTGCCAGATAATGTGTAGAAATGTTTGTGTGTAAAACAAATTAACTTATGTTTTTTTTTTAATGCTCAACAATTGACCTATAGCCAAAAGATAGACCTACCAAGTAATTTATAAATCGTTTTAAAATGCATAACATTAATCATAAGATATCAGAAAAAATTAGATCCTCCCACTCGGTAATACAGCACCACGTCTCATAGAAACTTTAGAAATAATATATCGGGGTGGGGCATAGTAAGACGGCGTAAGACCGTGTTGCCGCTTCGGCATAGATCTCTTTTTTCCGAAGGATATTTTTTTTTCATGCAATGTAAATTTTCGTAGAAAGTAAACAAAGATGTAACAATGAACATAAGTGACGCCGTGAAAAAATAATTTTAAAAATGTGCATCAAATTAAATTTTAAAACAATTAAGGCCTGTGGCCCCATTTATTTAAAATTATTCTTTTTTGTTTTAAAATTTAATTTGTAACTTGAACTTTTAAATATTTTGGTAACTACAGCAGTAAAACTTGTTTTTTAAAAAAAATGTTACATTGCATATCATATTATCGAACACTAATATTGGCTCAGACTATAAAGGATATTTGGCAACAGCGCGGCATTGTTTACGTTTCTCCGGCAGATGTCGAAATTCGTATAGAGAAAACTCGGTAGGTCTATCCTTTGGTTTAAGTCAATGTCAAAAACTTATGTATTATGATCTTTTTTTCAAAATTTGAGTTATTGTATAGTGTAAGTACCTCAAATTTAAATAAGTATTTTTAAGTACTTAGATAATAATATATAAGCAATAGCAAAATTACGGTTTTTTGTAGGAGTTTAGAAAACAAAATACTATGTGTATTTGAACAGTGTACTTAATAAAAATAAATTTATATATAAAAAACTAAAAAAGTTGCATTGCCAAGAAAAAACATACTTATTTAAATTATAAACATAGGAAGGAATACATGGTGTTCCTAAAGATAATGTACAAACGCAGAGAGTAGATTCCTTGACTTATTTTACGACTAAAAGTTCATAAACAGGTTAGCAAACGCTTTATTACCAATCTACAGGGTGGTTAAATGAAAAAAATCTACAAGTGTGTTTTTTCTTCCTCCAGACCTTTTTGGGCGAGGCGCCTGGTGCGCAGATGTTGGATTCTAAAATACAAAAAAATATCGTATTTTTTTTAGAAAATTTTGTTTGTTTCTGTATCTGCTTTTGTATTATGAAGAAACATTTAGTCTTATACCGCGTGGCCAGCCTTCTATCTAGGGGTAGGATTTTTGTATGGGCCATAAGGATTCCATGGGAGAACAAACCAATGTTGCCAGTATAGCGAAAATATCAATATAATCCAGTACTTGGTTCGCGAAAGGTCAACTTTTTAGTTTTATATAAGTGGATTCATCAATAATAAATAAACAACCAGAAAAGTACCTTAAAATTTTGTTTGTTTCTAAATGTAAATAATTTACTTACTTTTACAAACGAACAGAATTTTAAGGTGGTATTCTTATATTAATTTTCGTTTCACATTCACTAAAGTCAATTTTTTTACACCACAGTTTACCGATCTATTAGTAGGCTAACCATTATTTAATTTTAGGTTTTTTTTAATGCATTTTCAGTCCAACCCTAACAAAGTTAATGGTAGACCACAGTGAACGCAGCTGTTTATAGGACGCGGGAGGGTGGTCGAGACCTTAGGGGGCGGCCGAGGTGGTATTGAGCCTCAAAAGCAGTTCAGCGGAGCTCATTTAGTACTTTTTCAAGATAAATATCATAATTATGAGTAGTAACGCCTTTTAAACCAAAAACGAAAATTTTCAGAAAGTATTGAATATTGTTACTTTAAATGCTCGCAGGCGATATGCGCTATAGGAAAAAATGTTTTAAGTACAAAAGGAACATTTTTATACAAAAATCGATACAACAAGAAAAGTTGATAGTAAAGTTGATAGTTTCAGGGTAAAATAGGTTACCGTAAAATGAGGTTACTTTGCGCCACCTGGTCCTACTTTGCTCCATTGCGAAAAAAAGTTCTTAGATATTCCACATTAAAAATCTGCGCATGCATCACAACTCCAACACGCGTGAATTATCCGTTGCGAATTTGACTTTTCAAAGACGCGGTAGCCGCTGTTTTCCGCTTAGTCAATAACTCACTGAACCGCGCCGCAAATCCTTTATCTATGGCTTAGTCGTCTCGAGTTAATACCAGAGTGAAATTCCTTTATAATTTGACCTCGAAAAATTTGGTGTCTAGTGCAGTTATCGATTTCTATGCAATAAAAACTTAAAAAAGTAATTATTGGGTGTAGTTTGCACCAATGTTTTTTTTCAAACTTATAAAGGACTATGGGAAACTTTGCTCCACTTTTTAAGTTAAAAAAATATTTATAATACTAAGTATTTTGTAATAAAAATGTCCTTTGTTAATTACCTATACCATGTGTTTTTCATTAAAACCAAAAAACATTTTTTATGGTATAACTCTTGGTTATTTCTTTGAATTTTTCGAATTAACTAAAAAAAGTGGAGCAAAGTAACCTCATTTTACGGTAAATAATATTTCTAACTAACCCCTTTTTTAAACCAAAATCTAATGCCGACATAAAACTTGTATATCATATTGGGTTAAAATCTTTTGAGGTGTTCTTGAGTTATCGTGTATTGAGACAGACAATTTATTTTATTATCCGGTCATCAATTTTAAAAATAAAATGTTTATGTTTTTAATAGCGCACTTCTTGTATGGTGACAAGTCAAGTAATAATTCTCACCCTAAAAAAATATTTCAGATTGTCCGCTCCTTGACGAGTGCGACCGCGTGCGTCTGTAGTAATTTACCAAGGTTACCTTTGACAACGCTGCAAAGCTTTGTGCGGTACTCGAGCGTATCGCGGTCTCTTTTTAATAAATGCTATACTTTATCTATCTTTTAGCCCCCTAAATGTGATTTTGTTCACGCGGTATGACCTTTTCGAGATTTTAAACGGTGGACCGTTAGTTATCTTTGTTTAAATGCGAGAATCAAACACAGAGCGCTTAACCAAGAAACGTAAAAGATATTCTACCTCCGGAGCAGGGTTATTAATGGTTAATAGAAAAATGAAAATGTTTGATTTTTTCACGTTTCTTGGTTAAGCTGTCTCGGTTTGATTCTCGCATTTAAACGAAGAGAACTAATAACCAAATAGTCCACCACTTAAAAACAATAATAAGCCGAATAATCAACCCTCTTTATGTGCATGTGACATTTACCAGCACCCTGTCTCATACTATACGCTATAGGGGAGGATGGAGAAATTCCGTCATGCGCGGTAATACCGCCGGTATCTAGGCAACCAGAAAAAAAACTAAAGAAAACCAGAGAGCCACCAGTTACGACAAACAGAGCAGCGGTGGCGTTACAAGCCTAAAGCTAAAGCATTCCCGTTACCAGTGTTGCCAGGTCTAGGAACTTATCCCGAATTTTATATTACTTTTAATGAATTTTGAGAAATAAAATTAATTAAACAATCTTAATGTTCAAGAATTTTAGACAAAAATATCAAAAATGGAATACGCTGATGAATCTTTCATGTTGCCCATACTCTGTAATTTTATATTTGATATCGTGGGTTTGTCACATTCAAGTGCCACCATTGAAATAATTATTTCAACCATTAACTTAAACAAACCTAAAATAAGAAACAAGTTTTCAGAAACTTTATTTGGGATCCCACATAACAAAACACTCATAAAAAAAACAAAATTATTTTAGCTTTAATGTTAATCAAGTCTTGATTAGCAAACTAACAATAAAATCTATACCCAAATTGTATTTTTGTATTGTATTTTTATTTTAAACATATTTTATGCATTTTTAATCGCGACAATAAAATATTTCTAAATGATTTGTGTTTTACCTAGGGATTTTCTAGGAAATTTTGTAATATAATCTGGGGATGGAGCAAAATTTGACCTGGCAACACTGTCAGTTTTAACGTATCCCGTATCAGTATATGCTGTGTTGCTTCTAATTTTTACGTTGTCGTCAACTGGTGGTTTGATTACCATTTTTTAAATTTTAGATTAAGGTTCGGAAAAAGTTTAATTTTGTATTGGCCAATACAGTTTTATAGAATATGTTGATGTGTTTTTTATTTATCAATCTTTCTAAACCAGTAGAAACTATCAGGTATGAACAAAAACTAATATGGCGGTATTACCCCAAGGCACTGGCGTATATATGGGGGGGCCCGGGCCCCCCCCCGAAGCTAAGATTTTTTTAGATATTTTCGACATATTTCATGAAGACAAACATAAAATAGCATAAAATACGCCCTCATGGGGTCTCGGGCCCCCCCCAAAACTGCGTCGGGCCCACCCCGAAACTTTTTTCTATATACGCCACTGCCCCAAGGATGTGGCGGTATTGCCCTGTACCATGGGGGAATTCCGCCAACTGCAACTTAAAAAAAAATATATTTATTTTATATTTATTTAAAAAAAAATACATTTTTTAATTGAAAGTTGTAGTTATGTTAATAAGTTAACTTAATAAAAAAGAATTTGCAATTAAAATTCCTTTTAAACGCTTTAATTTTGCTACTTTGCTTAGGTGGCGGAATTTCCCCGTCTCCATCTAAGCCTTATTTTGAAACTAAAATGCCATTACACATTGTTTAAAGTTTAAAATACATCTACCTTAACTTCAAGGAGCAGGGGGAGGGGGTGGTATATTATAACCATTATTTATTTTTAAGTGACCATTTTGGTGTTCTGTGTGACCATTTTTTTGTGGGTGACGTGGGGCCTTCTTTCCTCCACTCCCCATCAGTATCTTCGTAATTATAATGATTGGAGATTCAAATGATAAACTCCAAATGGTCGCTATTATCCATGTCATCACAAAAATGCCGCATGCCAAATAAAACTAAAAAATAAGGCAAGAAAGTTAGAAATATTAAAAAAAAGATGGAATCGAATCTGTCTACAATACCGGCCAAAAGTGGAGAAACCACCTAAAAGTGTACATAAATCTGATCCTGTACCAACTATCAAAGAACAAGTAATACATTTAAAAACTTCAGTCCAGTTCTAAGTTCATGTGTTTCGGCGATTTTCGATACAAAATCTTTTATTGCCCTGCATGTTGTCACGTTTAATAAAGAGCTAAAAATAAAACTTTTTTCTGTATGATTTTACTCAATAATGGCAAGTACTATTCGCAAGATACGCAAAAGTTGTATATGTTCTGAAAATTTTATAATTGGATAAATAATGGTCTATATTCAAATTTTTAAAATTGTTTCTTTTGTACACTTTTAAAATTTCATATCTAGACTATCCTTTGTAAAATTGTTGTAATATTTTTAGAACACATATAACTTTTACGGCTCTTCTAAATGGTATTTGTTATTTTTGCCTAAAATTATCCATAAAAAACTTTTTTCAGCTTTTTTTTAAATTGAGAAAAAGGCACTAAATGATTTTGTATCGAAAATCGCCGAAACACGTAAACTGAGAACTAAACTCAATTTTTCAGATGTACCACTTGTTCTTTGATAATTGGTACCAGATCACAGTTTTAGGTGGTTTCCCCACTTTTGGCCGGTAAATAAATTTACAATTTATACTTATACTTGGTTACCATTTCAAGATCGCTGAAATATCTGGTGGTCCTGGCACTTAAAGTCCATTGCATTATTATAGTGGAGTGAACCAGATACATGGCGTAGGTCAATTTACCTCCCACTTGCATAAATCCGTTGGAAAGTATTGAGTTTACAGCACCTTAAACAAAAGAGATAGATTTTATATATAGTCAGAGCATATTATTTTAAAAGGCTTTCCGTTTTCGGTCTAGAAGCAAATCATATTACTTTTTGGCAACAGACCATTTCCCCCTAATTTGACCCCGCTGAATCCGAATATCTCTGTTGCCAACTCGAAAAATCGACAGGGACGGAGAAAATCCCCCCAAACCCCCAAAAACGTGTTTTTTTTTCAGTTTTATGTAATTGTCTCGAAAACTAAACTTTTTATCAAAAATTGCAAAGAACAGTTTTTTGTGGAGAATAAAATTCCCTTTCCAACGATGTATTGGTCAATAAGGTTAGAAAAAGCAAGTAGCTCTTCAGTGGCGTACGTAAATTGGGATTATTTAGAAAAAACATGTTTATTATAGGTTTTTCAAAATTTTCTCAAAAACTACACTTTTTTGGAAAAAATATGTAGTATACTTTATTGTAGAACATAACATTTTATTTTAAAAATTTTATTAAAATTTCGGGTTGTTGCCATATTTAAGGCTTCAGGGGCGTACTAATATAAACTTATTTTCAAAAATAACTGAAATAATCAGTTTCTCTTGCATATTTAAATATCTTTCCTAACTAAGATTTTCAGAAAAAAATGTGCCTTTATTCTTTATTGAGGATAAGACAATTTGTTTTTAAATGATATATTACAAAGTGAGGTTAATGTTATGATAAATACTTCAAAAAGATTCGTATTTTATACCTACTAAAATAAAATGTTTCCAAATTAAAATAAACTGTTTTTTGATTAGATTAGATATTTTGATTTATCTAAATAAGTTCTTTAAAGCAAAAAAACACCGGTGGTTATAAGGGGAGGGGGCATAGGGGCCATGGCCCCCCCTAAGCAATATTTTTGTGCAGAAGGTAACAGTAGTAACTTTGACACAGGTGTTTTTGGTTATTTTTTTAATCATATGGAACTAAAAATAAAGTCGTGAATCTTATGCAACGGTTTGGGGGGAGGGCATAGTCATAATTAGGTACTCATAAATATATAAATTTTTGCAATTTACGGACGTCCCTGGAGAGTTTTCTATACTATGGGTCACATTTTGTGACACCCTGTTTAAAAGGACATTTTATTATCGGGCCCGCCGCCGAAGCCATAAAAGGTCGAAAGTACAAAAGGTCGAAAAAAAATCGACAAAACAAAATATTAAAACCCGCGGCCGTACTTTCGATCTTTTGTACTTTCGACCTTTTGTACTTTCGACCTTTTGAACTTTCGACCTTGTGTTTTTCGATCTTTTGTACTTTCGACCTTTTGTACTTTCGACCTTTTGTATTTTCGACCTTTTGTAATTTCGACCTTATTTTTTCGACCTTTTGTATTTTCGACCTTTTATCCGCCGCTTTTTATTATCCACCGAAAAGCTAATAAGACACAAAATTGATTAGTTTGGATTGATCTTAAATAATTTCTTTAAAATTAAGAACACCACTGGAGCGGTAAATATAAAATAACTTTCACTTTATTATACATCGTTTGAAAGGAAATTTTATTGGCTATGACGAAGTATAGAACACATTTTTTGAAAAGAGCTTGGTTTTTAAGACAATTGAATAAAACGTATGAAAAACATGTTTTTTTATTATGATTTGTTGAAATCACCCCCATTGACGGACGTCGCTGGAGAGTTTGATATAAGTCAAACCCCACCGAGTTTCACATTTTTAAAAAAGGAATTTTCCTGTCTACAAAAAAGTGTAGAACAAGTTTTTTCATGTTATGCTTAGTTTTTGAGAAAATTAGATAAAACGTGTAACAAAAATGGTTTATTTTCTGTTTTTTCAAAATTAATTTAATTTACGGATGCCCCTGAAGTTTTATTTATAAAACCGATTTAATCATGTTATACGTTATTTTGAAGGAAATTTTATTGAGTATACCAAAATGTAATACATGGTTTACTGTAGATATTAGTTTTTAAAAAAATTAAATAAATCTTGGAAAAAACATTTTTTCAACTTTTTTAATTACTTCAATTAACGGACGCCGCTGGAGAGCTTGTTATTAGTCTAACTTTATTAAGTTATACCATCTTAACAAGGAAATTTTATTGTCTACAATAAAGTATATTATACATTTTTCTCTTAGAAGCTTAGTTTTTAAGAAAATTTGAAAAAACCTCAAACTTTCAGATTTTGGGGGGTCTGGGGGGGTTTTGGAGGTTTTTGCAGCCATTAAAAAAAAATTATATGTTATTATTTTTTAGTTATACAAATATATATTTTGAATGTACACCTGTAACAATTTGGGCTTTCCAGCGGCAATTTAAAATTCCGCCGCCATTTTGGCCGCCATCTTGAATATCTCAGCCCCTGTCAATATTTCGAGTTGGCAACAGGGATATTCGGATTCAGCGGGGTCAAAATAGGAGGAATTGCCCATTTGCCAAAAAGTAATATAAAATGCTTCTAGAAAGTAGATTTTCCCGAATCTTGCCTGAACTAATACAGACAGGCTCATTCTACTAGGTACGCCCGACCCCCACCTTGTCACAGATAAGCCGCGAGGCCGAGTGGAGCCGCTGCCATCCCAGATGCATTCATTTTTCCATTTTTGGTTTGTACTTTGTCCGAGAAACAGATAGCTGAGTTTTGAATCAAAATAATAGATTTTTAACTAAAACTTGATGTTTATGAAATTGGCGAAAAAGTTCAGGTTGTTAAATGGTATCAAGGCACATCATTAAAGCGTATCCAAGAAGTTTGTTCGGCAACGTTTGTAAATCGTCCAGAACCAGGTCTCACTACAATTCCTAGATTTGTGCAGAATTTTGAAAAACATGGTTGTGTGGCCCCGAGTCGTCACAAAAAAAATAAAGGTTTAAATGAGCAGCAGGAAGCTCGGGATACTATGATTTGCGCTTCAGTCCAGGAAAATCCCAAGTTAACAAGCTATCAACTTGCCGAAGCAGTTGATACGTCAACAGCCACTGTCAAAAGGGTTTTAAAAAAGAATGGTTATCATTCCTATATATATCCTAGGTATCAAAAACGCATGAAATTTTTCCTGAAGATCATTATCGTCGTATGAAATTTTGCGAAACAATAATGGAAAGGACTAATCGTGACGAAAACTTTTTGAAATCTATTTTTTTTAGTGATGAGTGTACTTTTCCATTATTGAATCGTCATAACCCAACACATGTACGATATTGGTCAAAGGAAAACTTACATTTGTACTTTGACGTAGAACACAATATCCCCAAAAACTTAATGTTTGGGGGGTATTGTCGGAGAACATGTAATTGGACCATTTTTCATTAACGGTAATTTGAATGGCCCTAGTTACTTAGAACAAATTGTGTCAACACCTTGGCAGTTTTTAGGGGCGAGATTTGATGAAACGTGGCCAGCGAGATCATCAGATCTGGCTTCTAACGATTTCTTCCTGTGGGGCTATATTCAAAGTAAAGTATACGGGCACGAGAGGGTCAGTAGTTTGTGCAAGAACTGCGGCATAAAATAACGGAAGCATTTCAAACTATTACCTCTAACATGCTCCGTAACGTCAGAATGGGTTTTTATAATAGGCTCGGATATTGTCTAGCCGAACAAGGAGGACTTTTCGAGCATCTGCTGCACTGATTTGCTATAATTTTTTTAGATTGGGAGAGACATTTTGGTTTTTAAAATGTATTGTATTGTTTTAAAATACCACTTTTATTTGCTTCTCCCTGTAATTTTTTCATTATTTTGTCGGTGATAAATCAGCCGTTCAACAAAAACACAAGTATGTACGTACATAGTACGAACTCTAGGTACGTACATAGTACGTACATTTTACGTTCATTTTAGAGATGCGCTTCCGAACATTTAACAACGGATTTTGCTAATAGATGGCGTACACTAGTTAACATTTAACGGCATTGTTAGAGATATATTACTTAAATATAAATTAAGCAAAACAAACTTCAAACTTATCAAGACTTCGAGCCTGGAGGTAAAACTGGAACTGGACTAACTCTAAAGTAGGAAATTTCAGGAAACACTTTCTTTATTTTAATTTGATTTCCTATGTACGTACCATCTACATCTGGAGTACGTACATTTTACTTGGACGTAGCATGTACGTACCTAGTCCGAAATTTGTACGTACATAGTACGTACATTCGTCGAATGTACGTACATAGTATGTACTTCAGTAAGTCCATAGTACGTACAAATCGTAGGAAAATAATGGCTAAAGTGGCGTTCCTACGACGTACATATGTGGACGTAAGTCCAGAAATGTACGTAACATGTACGTACACTACGTCGCCAAGTTACGTACTATGCACGTACAAAGTACATACTTGTGCTGTCTGGGAAGTCATTGTGGTCACGAAGGCAATTAGTCTGCAGGCTGTCTACGAGAAAATTGGATATATGGACATCATCTTAATGCCCTCCAACAATACTGCCTTACCTCCTTTCCCGTTAATACAAGAATACACAATCCAACAAAGTCCTAGACACCAAACTGGCCTCATAAAGCTATAGCAAAGGGCTTTGGCTACATAATCGTGGTTCATATTAATTTCTTGGAGAACTAGTACTACTCCTAACATTCCTCCTAGCGCGAATATCCAAAGAAAGATGTTCATCCACTAAAAATAAGATTACTAATGTTTCCAAGTATAGTCAAACCATTGCAATTAGCCGTATAAAAAAGGGTCATAAAAGTGACACGAGATACCGTAATCGTAAGAAAATTTTTTGAATTTTCAGGGTCTGCAAAAATTTAAAATTAATTTTCAAACAAACGTGAATTTTAGTACCCGTGAATTTAAAAATCAAACAAGTTTTCGTTCCTAATCGAGTAAAAAGAAGTTTTTGTTTCTCTTATATTTTTCCGTGGGTAGCTCGACAGCTTAACCTCACGGGGGTCCAAGATCTAAAAGACACCTAATCAGTGTTGACAGTTAACTGTTTCGTCCTTATGGGACTCCTCAGAACACTGCTTGGTCAATGTGACACCCTTGCGAAGTTAATTAGACGGTTTTGTCTCTAATCCTATGTCTATAGTGAGAAAACTGGCAAGAAGCGCCATCTACCGAGATACAAAAGAAACTAGAACAAGAGCAGGCGAGAATAAACTACTATACATATCGATCGATGAAAAGATCGATTGCAAAGAAAAACAGGATCTAATCTTAAATACCGGGCGGCGAATTCCTGTGATGAGTATAAATACTTAGGTCTAAAAATTACAGCTGACGGAACACTAGACAAAGCTATAAAAGATCGAAACGTACAAGGGAGAAAAGCAATAACTTTATTAAATGGAATAATTTGGGACCAAAGTATATCAAAACATAACAAAAAGCTTATATATAACACCATTGTAAAAAGTATTATTACATACGGCTCAGAAGTATGGCCAATCAAGGATAGAACAGAAAAAATGCTTTCCGCTACGGAGATGGACTATTGGAGAAGAGTAGCAGGGAAATCAAAAAGAGAAAGAGTTACAAATCAAAGAATAAGAGAAAATATGACAGTGGGTGAACGTACTTTAGTGGATGATATAAGAACAAAACAACTGGTGTGGTACGGACATGTACAAAGAATGAATGATGAAAGACTACCTAAACAAATACTACAATGGAAACCAACTGGCCGAAGAAAACGAGGACGGCCAAGGAGAAGCTGGAGAGAAGGAATAGATAGTGAAATAAGAATAAGATGATGAATTATGGGCAAACAGAAACGAATGGAGATTGGGTATCGGAAGACGTAGAACATTGTGAAACCGATAAATATAAATAAGAAAAACAAATCATCAGTGGCCTACGACAGCTCTTCTGTCTTTTACGTCAGAGCAACGCTGAATAGCGTTTTTACCCACCATCAGACGCGAGCGTCGATTAGCGAAATTTTTAAGCCAAATAATACTAACAAACATGAAATTTAGTACCCGTGAATTTAAAAATCAAGCAAGTTTTCGTGGCTAATCGAGTAAAAATAAGTTTTTGTTTCTCTCAAATGTTTTCGTGGGTAGCTCGAAAGCTTAACATCACGGGGGTCCAAGATCTAACGGACACCTAATAAGTGTTGACAGTTAACTGTCAACAATTTAGGTGTCCATTAGATCTTGGACAAATCAAAAGGTATTTATTCCAAGGTAACTGATAATGGGTGTTTTTAAGCTTAAAAAAAAGATGACGATGAGTGCGCGGCTCCCATTATCAGTAGCCTGAATTTATCCAAGCCATACGTTTGGGTTCATTTGAAATCCAACATATAGGCATATAGGTGGTTTATACTCACGGTGGATAGAATAGACCGGTGTTCGGATCTTATATATATATATATATATATATATATATATATATATATATATATATATATATATATCGAATTTTTCACGTCACTGGTGGTCCAGCTGATTTTTGTAAACAAAAGTTAGATATGATATGAACAACGGAACAACTAATATTTTTTTAATTTTTTGAAAACAAAGGCAAGTTTCCTACTGTTTTCTAGTACATCCCTAAAAAATGTAATTTTCTAGACGTATTGTCGTTATTTTTTTTTAGCCCGCTTTATTTTTTATTACACAAAACTTAAACTACAAGTCAAACTAAATGTGATCGTTTAATATCAAAGGTGAACCGAGGACTTGGGAAGTAAACAAAGATGTTGGTCAGCGGATTATTTTTGAAGCTGAAACGAATACATTATTTTCTTCGAATTTTAATTTTTGTGTAAAGAGAAATGAAGCGGGCTAAAAAAAATAACGACTGGTATGTCTGAAAATATTATTTTATAAGAATATACTAAAAAGTAGTAGGAAAATTGCCTTAGTTTTTAAAAAATTCAAAAGATATGAAGTAGTTGTTTATCATCATCTAACTTTTGTTTACAAAAATCAGCTGGACCACCAGTGTCGTCAAAATTCGACATAAATTTATAAGATCCGAACACCGGTCTATTCTATCCACCGTGGTTTATACTTACTGGGTCAAAAATAAAAGGTTTGTCCCTTTTGTGTCTAAGATAAAATCCGAAAGTGAATCCAATAAAATAGTCTATCAGACGAGAGTGGGTGTCATACTCGTTGTAGTCTCTAAAATTAAATTATATTATAGAAAAAACAAAATTTCTTCTTTCTTCCATTGTCTTTATTTATTTTAAACACAACGTTTCGGTTAGTAAGTATCTCTAACCGTTTTCAAGTGTAAATTTAACAATCCAGTCTACAGGCAACTATACTAACTTATACTGCTTAATGTGCAGTCAGTAGAGGTGTTGAAAAAGTAACTATTCGTTACTTGAGTACGCGTTACTCGACAAATAACGGAGTAACGAATACCAATCCAAAAATTAAATGATTACTTTGATTCCTTCGATTATTTTAGTATTCAGTAATCACTCGAAAGTCGGCAATCCATTATTTTAAGATATGTTTTTTAAATATGTAGTATCTACAATCCACATATTATACAGAATGTTTTTTGTTGCTTTTGTCCAAACTTTTAGTATATTTTTTGAGTTCTCGTCTAAGATTGTTATTTTTGTCTCTATTTTTATTTACTTTTAGATTTTAAGTATGTATTTCTTTGTATGTAAGGCTTTAGATTTTTAAAACAAAGTTGTACACAGAACAGTTCCTAGGTAATTCCTACCTTTATTTATTTAATTTTAGCCCGCATTTTGAAAATTTTAATTGAATATTTCCATAATATCCTACAAGTAATATGATAACGACAGTCCGAGAATTTTGCACTAGTTGTATGATTGAATTAAATATAGTTACAGTATATATAATAATTACTTATAGTAGTCGAGTAACGATTAGTAACGAGTATCCAAAATTACGAAAATCAACACCTCTAGCAGTCAGGTGTGACGGCCCGCCTCCACAGAAGTACCACGGATCACCTAAGATGATCCGTGGAAGTACCACGGATCACCTTTTGTTAGGTGATCCGTGGAAGTACCTTGCATTTAAAAGAAGATCGAAGACTTTCCTCCAATTTATTTGTTTTTTTTTATATTGGGACTTTCCATCCAATTAGGATCAATAGTCTAGTTTTGCAAAGATAAAACAAAGTTTAAAACATTTTTAAACAATCACAAACATCCAAGTACCTAGCCAGGAATCGAACCTGGACCGCTAGTGTATGAAGCAAATGTTGCTACCACTACGACGACAACTCAATTTATTTGTATTTAACATCATATTGGGATTCAGAGTAGGTACCCAAAAACCCCTTAATCGATATATCACCTCATGCATCACATTAGATTTTTTTAAACCTAGTTAGTCGCCCTTTATTTTAAACTGTTCTCCCCTTTCCCCAATAAAAATTATTCTGTATTTGAATTTAGATGCTCCAAATACCCCATAACCGAAGTGCCTGCTTTAAATGTTTGGGGTTTCGATCAATTTCATATCTATTTTGGCGGCCATCTTGAATTTTTACTTTGTTTTTTAAAATTTATTAGTCACACAGGAGTTTTGATATCCATGATTCATTCTGCTTCTTTTATGGTACCTTGCACATTTCTATCTATAAAGAAGACATATGGAAAGATTAATTGAAATGTACTAGAAAAGTTACTTTCTGTTTATCAGGATTGCACATCTATGAGCAACAAAAATGTATGTACTCCGAAAAGTGCAAACTACGACGAAAATATTTTCACCAAAATTTATTTCAAAGTTCCTAAAAGCTTTTTTGTTGGTCCAATGAATATCGAAAAAAAATTTCATATATTTCTTGCACAATTTTTGTATTGGTAGTTAAAGAAAAAGTTTAAAATTCCTGTGACTGAAATTATCAAAAAATAACTTACTTACCTTTAGTTAAAAAAGCCATTCTTAAAATATTTTATATCTCTTCGCACTTTTTAGAAATAGCATATTAGTTAGTAAAAAATAATGAACAATAAAAGAACAATTGCTTGCTTGAATTTGACATTTCCTGACAATGGTCAGGAAATGTCAAATTCAAACAACGATATTTCGAATCCAGCTTTGGCAATAAAGACAATCATGCTGGAATTTTAAGGCCATTATTTAGCTTTAAAAATTATATTGTCATGTATGTAATTTGGGCATGCTATCCGGAACTTGGTTGGTTGACCTGATGTAAAAGTATTAGGACGTCAACCTAGGAAGTATGTGGTGCAAACGATTTATGTTTAAGATTGAAACACGTTTGTAATTACATGCTTCTATAAAACCAATCAAGAACGGATAGTCGGGGTTCAGTTCAGTGAGTACGCTAAGTAACTAAGTTTTTAATAGTTAAGTATAGAAGCAGTAAAGAGATGCTGATCGAGAGCTGAACCCGACCTACACATAAATAATATTTGAATCAGAAAACTGGGCCAGACAGTAGTGATTAGTAAGTAAGTATCTTTGTACTAGTATTAAATAAACCCTTAAACTATCTTACGATCCTCTTTATTTGTGCGCAACACGTACACAAATAGTCACGACAACCCCCTCGTGACATATGGTGGAGGCGCCGTTATCTTTTTCGAAAGATTTTTATCTCTTTTTGTCATTTTTTTAAAAAGTTATTTTTGTAGAGATTTTAGCATTTCTTAAGGGTTTTTGAATATTGGTAGGTCGTTAATTTTGCTGGGCAGTACATTTTGTAGGCCTCTAAGACAAACAAGTTTATCTTATTTTATTTTTTCTCTTCAGATATTTTTTGTTTTTATTGTTGTTTTAAATATGGAACCACTTTGCAACACACTTAATATGACTCCAATCGTGCCTCAATTTACAGAACCACCTACGTTTGATCCGATTTGCAGTTGCCCCGTTAATTTTATAAATGAATACGACAGAATTTGTGACAAAAATTTTTGGCCGAACACATTTAAAATGAGATGTTTAAAGTCCTATTTGGAAAAGCCCGCAAATTTTTGGTACACAAGCTACACACAGACAAACTCAAACAAAAATAAGACATGGGATGACGTCAAAACAGATTTTATAAACTATTTCGGTGGCAAATTTGCATATAAAAAATTCAGAGAACAGTTTAGGCAAAGAAAACAGTTATCCAATGAAAGCATTAAAAGCTACTATTTTTCACTATTATCTTTGTCAAATTTAATTAGTCCCAAAATAGAATTTCTCGATTTCTTAGAGGCATTTGAAGATGGAATTTTGAGGGAATTTTATGAAAATTTTAGAATTTTATGTACAAATAACATGACACAAGACAAACTTAAAGACATTGTACTTTTGTTACAGCATATAGCGGAAACAAAATTGCAAAATTCATACAAATCGGATCACAATTTTGAGGAGGATATAAACTTGTCGTGTTTTAGTTCAAATTCAAATATCTTGCAAATCAAAGGTTCCATAAATCACCGAAAAAATTTAAATATTTTATTAGATAGCGGATCTTCACAAAACATAATACATAAAAGTTTAGCTGGAAAAATTTTGAAAATTCAAGGGAATAGTAGATTATCTACAGCAGGTGGTCATTTTGTTAACCCATTAGGGAAAACAAACATAGAAATCCAATTTGGCCATTTAAAACACAGGGTTTCTGCCCTTGTAGTGGAAGAACTACCAGTACCTCTAATTTTGGGTACTTCTTTTCTTACACAATGTAAAGTCATTATTGACTATTGCAATAGTAAGGTGACAATAGGGGAGGACTTTTCAGTTAATTTTTATAATTCGTATTCTGGTCCTTTAGACTCTTGCCTCTCCGTCACAGATAAATTTACTAAACGCAAATATGACCAGATTTTTTTGAAATCGCCAAAAATATTTTATTTAGATCCAAATGAAACACTAAATATAAAAATTCCATGTAAAGTTACAAGTCAGATTTTAAATAATTTTCCGAACTTTCAGCTTACTAAAGGCCTTAAAGCTAAGCATCTGGAGTAGTCTCACAACCAACAATTTTAAAAGATTTTGTCAATTTTCAAATTTTATCCAGGCCCATAAATTAGTAAAAATTTATAGGGGTGCAAATTTAGGCTTTTTTACCAAAAGTAATAATCAAAATTTGTATTTTAAAAATGAAAAATCAAAGTCTAAAATTAATAGAAATGTTTATATCAACAATCATAATTTTCAAATAGGTAAAACATCAGCCAGTGACATTGGCCTCGAAAGAAAAACAAAACATTTACGAAATTTTTATCGCAATAACAAGTATGAAATTTCACATTGTAAACAAAAATGCAGTCAAAATCCGATGTTTAATATAAACAAGCAAAATGACCATTACCTGTCTCAAAATAGTTTAAATAATTTGGAATTTTCAGTTCAAAGGTTGTTCTCGGCTTTTCAGAATAGTTCCTCAGAAAACTTATGTAACATGATTACTCAAGATGGCTATATTTATAATGATAATGATAACGATAGCAATATTGATGACGGCCAATATTCAGTGCGTCTTAACTAATTATTTTTTGCCTGCATCTCTAAAATAATCTCATTAAATAGTATTAAATCTGGCATCTGGAAGACAAGTTTCTATCACATTTTTTTTTCGCAACGACTGAAGCTAAATTAACTCTTAGTTTAACCCTCCATACATCAATTTTTTTTAGTTTTAATTAGTTGTCTTTTATTGATTCTTCAAACAATTATGTATATTTTTTACACTATGAAGCAATGCTCTTATTAGGCCACCACCTTCTGAAAATTATACAAGATGGATTTCCATATGGCAACACATTTTCTTAGAAAACCGAATCAATGAGATAATAATTAGGCAATTGTATTTTATCTCTATAACTTTAGCCTTCACTCTTATCTAACATTTTAAAGAATTTTAAGGATGCATTATTTTAAAGCAGTCACAATTGGATCTATTGTGGACCACTGTATGGCACAAATGTTTTATTACTAAAGTTAGAAATAAAAATTAGTACTTTTTCTTTGCTGTGGTTACATATAAATATACATATTTTTAAAATTTTTAAAGAAATGGCTTAGCTCTATACTGAAGCATTCTATGTATTTTATTTTTCTACCATAATTACCCAATTTTCGAGTACATTAAATAACATTTCTATCTTTTAAACTTATAAATATGATTGGCAATATCTGGTATACATACACTCACTACTTTTTGCTACTTATTTGCCGAATCTACATTTTTATTATTTTTTCATTTGCCCCAAATTATATTGTTGAATTATCTGGATAAATATTTCTACTCTTCTCGAATAAACTTTTTAGGAAAACAGTAACTCTTATCATTTGGCTATGTTATGGTCATCTATGCAAAATTAAATTAAACTAATTTGCCTATCGAATTAAGTTTATATAGGTCAATTCAGACTAAAACTTAATCTCAGTTTGAGCCTCCAGGTCCTTTAGCCTAAGCTCTAAAGACGTTCTTTAGAATAATTTTTTTATAAGTTCGACTAATAAGGACCTGCTTGTATTTTTTAATTCAATGATTCTAGATGTCTTCAAAATTTGAAGAACATTTTAACCTAAAAATGCACCAGAACGCGACTTTCTAATAGTAATATCGGTATCCAGATGCCAGGATAGGATACACATATCGATAGGCAACACACACTATCAGTCTTTCTTTTTTACAATATAATTAGGTACGCATTTTAATTTTCAGTACTGTGGTTTGTTAATCCACACATCCATATCATGTTAAATACCTGAATAATAACATATTTTCTGAGTTTTAGGTAATTTTTAGGAAAAATAATAAGTAAGACTAAGGCTAAGAAATACAAAATGGGCCTTATTTGAAAAATAGCAAGGGAAAATGTTCCCTATTCAAAGTGAAGTTCAAGGCCTAAACAAAAAGAACTTGTCAATAATAATTATTGTCATCATCATGATGGATTTATGGTAAAATAATTTGCCAATGAGGTAACAAAAGTCGTAGGTATTATCCGTAAGTATGCAAACTGGTCTTAGCAAAAGGCTTAACGCCTAAACAGGTTATTTAGTTTTACGATAGTAAAAACTCAGTTTATATAGGCTTTAAAAGCCTTTGATTTTTAAAAACACATCGGAGCTCCGTCCTTCAAAAGAAATAAGTATGAAAAAATTATGATTTTAGTAGATGAATATTTTGTTTTGATGGTATGTATTTATTACCCAATGACGTCATGACTTTTCAGGAATCTTAATTGTTATTTTGTGCTTATGTCTTTAAAGATAAAAGAGATTAAATGAGTAAAATACTGTTTTGAATTGGCTAGCCAAGTAGTAAGAATGTATATATGGATAAGAATGATAGTTGGTGTAAGACATGTATATTACAAGATACAGCAAATATAATTTTATTGAGTTTAACGGATATAGTTATACTTAGTGTTTTAGCAAGGAGTTTTAGTTGATTTTTTTAAGAGTGATCACAAAACTTTAATTTATCTTTTTGTTTACGCCAATGTCAGGGCCCAACAAAGGCATTGGATAAATAATAAGGTAAAAAATTAAGTCGACTTAAAATGTACAAAGGTACCCATAATTATTAAAGCATGAATTTAAAAGTAGTGTTTAATACAGTAATTTTTTTGATGTATGAATAAAGGCAAATAGAAGTAGATATAAGATGAAGTTATAAGATGTAGTATGTAGGTAAGAATGAAATTATGGCTTTAATTTAAAGTTTATGTGAATGAACTGGAAATGTTTGTTAAAAAATGTAGGCTATAGGCTAAACAAGATATTTTTAGTATGCGCATTTTAATTATATTATACCATAGGATTTATTCTTTTGTAATCCGATAAGGTTATTTTTGTACCATATGATATTTTGAAAAATATGTTTTTTTTTTTTGTTAAATATTTATATCTATTACATTTAGGATATACATTATACATACTAAAATTCCAAAATTCTGCTTGATAATAGAAACTTGTAATAAAAAAAAAAACTGTAATTTCATTATTAAATAGGTCAACCCATAAAAAAAAAAATAAAACAATCAAACGTTAAAGCAGTAAATAGTAAAGATGTTTAATGCATTTTTGTTAACTTTTTGTTGTTTTAGCTTTTCTTTATCATTTTGCTAAAAATGTTTGTTTTACTCTAAATTACACTTGATATTTATACAATTTATGTAAGAAATAAATATCTAAATCTAAACTAGTACTTTTTTGAATAAGTTTAAATAGATTGAACTTTGAATATATTTTCATAACTTTTATTAAACTGGACTCAATTTTAATTAATATTTTTAATTTATTATATTCACATGAAAATGATTTGTGAACATCTAACTGTTTAAATGAAAATCGTCCTATATACATATTGTACTTATGATAATTAAAATTTAGATTATTTATGTTATTTTTTTATACCCATATATTTTTTTGTTACTTTTGTTGACCCTTATATAAATTACTTAGGTATATCATTTTTTAATTATTTTGGCAAAAAACCCAGATTTTTATAATATTTTTAAATGAAATTAAATGTGTATTTAAATTAATAATTTTTGTCTAATGAGCTCTTGTAATGTATGTTTTAGATTCGCCAGCCTAACTTGCTCCGAATCCAGAAGAGAAGAATCTAATGACGACTGTATGTGTATGATGTCTAAGCAATATCTCTAAAGGTCAAGCAAAGCGGCCTATGTTTAACCAAAGTTATGCAATCGACGGATAAGCGGGTGACCAAAGCTGACCGGATAGCATCATGCTCAAGCACAGATAGTCAATCGTCAACCTATCGCAAGCTCATAACAAACCATATACACCAGACCAGCAACGTATCTAGCGGGGGGAGTCAACGTCAACCCTCCAATTTGTCGTGTAGCTAATCAATACGACAACCTAGCAATCCGAAGCAAAATCTTCCCATGAAACTAATTTGAGATGAAGAGTATTTATGGCGATAAGCAAATAGTAAATGGGCAATGGCTACAGAGCGGTGCAAACGTCGAGGAAGAATAAGGCAGCATGCAACCCGCAATTTCCGTTGACATAGCAAGACTGCGGTAACATTAACCAGTAACTAGTCATGAAGAAGAAAGAAGATCCAAGAGCAAGTAAAGCTGCGCGAATCAGAGTATTATTTGGTTAATTTATTAATTTGTCGATTGGATTGTTAAATTGTTAATTTTTTATTCTTTTCTTTTTGCTTAAATCAGATTTTAAATTATTTTGTTTAAAACTGTGGGTCCAGTTTTCTTCGAAGAGGGGCATATGTCATGTATGTAATTTGGGTATGCTATCCGGAACTTGGTTGGTTGACCTGATGTAAAAGTATTAGGACGTCAACCTAGGAAGTATGTGGTGCAAACGATTTATGTTTAAGATTGAAACACGTTTGTAATTACATGCTTTTATAAAACCAATCAAGAACGGATAGTCGGGGTTCAGTTCAGTGAGTACGCTAAGTAACTAAGTTTTTAATAGTTAAGTATAGAAGCAGTAAAGAGATGCTGATCGAGAGCTGAACCCGACCTACACATAAATAATATTTGAATCAGAAAACTGGGCCAGACAGTAGTGATTAGTAAGTAAGTATCTTTGTACTAGTATTAAATAAACCCTTAAACTATCTTACGATCCTCTTTATTTGTGCGCAACACGTACACAAATAGTCACGACAACCCCCTCGTGACAATATAACTAAATAATTGTATTGTTATGTTAGTTTTTGGTAGTTTCGGCCCTAAATATTGGGCTTCAAACGATAGTACGCCACTTTTTCCAAAAGCTAGGGAACTTCCAGGACTGGAAAAGTACCAAGAAATGCTTATCCTTTTACAAGCATCCTAAGAGTAGGTTAAATACTTAAACTTACGGATCATAGGTCCTAAACATCAACTTTGTAAAAATGGGTAAACCAAAAAATATCAAGTTGGCCATAAAAAGCAGTTTCAGTGCCGTTTTAAACAATTTTTTCTTGACGATAAAAGCAATCGGTATCATCACGATAGGAGCGAACAAAAAAAGTTGCATATCAGCTGAGACGTACCACAGAGTAGTCAGACACTAAAACAAAACATAATTAAAAATGTCAAAGTCGTCTCTGTCTCAACAACCAAAACCATGCACCTCTATAAACTTAGCATTACCACTTAAGAATTGGATATTCGCAATATATGCATTAATTGTCGTAAATTTGTCGTGAAAGAAAAAAAAATTGTCGCGCCACCCATTTTCCTGAAAAGGGTATGTAATGCTAAGTTGAGTCTCAACTTAGCATTACCACGCCAGAAAAAATTAAAATTTTCAAAAACTAATCTATGGAATAATTGTCGTAAATTTGTCGTGAAAACTAAAATTTTCTCGCGCCACCCGTTTTCCTGAAAAGGGGGTGTAATGCTAAGTTGAGTCTCAACTTAGCACTACTACCCCAGAAAAAATTAAAATTTTCAAAAACTAATAAATGCATTAACTATCGAAAATTTGTCGTAAATTTGTCGTGAAAGAAAAACAATTGTCGCGTCATCCGTTTTCCCGGAAACAGGCAGTGAGCAATTTTGAGATTTTTCAGCCAAATCTCAGTGATCTTTAAGCTTTTTTCACAAAGCTTACGAAGATATAGGTGATCATATTTAACCTTTTCACGCGATTGTAAATTTTTGGTGAAACAATCATTATATTACGTCCCGCTTTTACTTTTCAATATAACCTTTTGTTATTGTTTTAGAAATTAGTTCTCTTAGTCTCAACTTAGCACTACCAAACTAAAAAAAATTAAAATTTTCAAAAACCAATATATGTATGAAATAATTATCGTAAATTTGTAGTAAATTTGTCGTGAAAACAATTTTTTTTTCGCGCCACCCGTTTTTCTGAAAGTGGGATGTAATGCTAAGTTGAGTCTCAGCACTACCACTTCAGAAAAACCTAAAATTTTCAAAAACTAATTTATGAAATAATTTTCGTAAATTTGTCGTAAATTTGTCATATATATTTCTAGAGAAATTCACTTTTTTTCGTAATTTCTAAAACAACGCAAAATCCTGGCGAGCAATGAATATTTACACAAACACCACAAAAGGTTATATTGAAAAGTAAAAGCGGGACGTATAATAATGATTGTTTCACCAAAAATTTACCATTGCGCGAAATGGTTAAATATGATCACCTACATCTTCGCAAGTTTTGTGAAAAAGCTTAAAGATTACTGAGATTTGGCTGAGAAATCTCAAAATTGCTCACTGCCCGTTTCCGGGAAAACGGATGACGCGAAAATTGTTTTTCTTTCACGACAAATTTACGACAAATTTACGACAGTTAATGCATTTATTCGTTTTTGCAAATTTTAATATTTTCTGGGGTGCTGGTGCTAAGTTGAGACTCAACTTAGCATTACACACTGGTTTCAGGAAAACGGGTGGCGCGAGAAAATTTTTGTTTCCACGACAAATTTACGACAAATTTACGACAACTATTCCATAGAATAGTTTTTGAAAATTTTAATTTTTTCTGGGGTGGTAATGCTAAGTTGAGACTCAACTTAGCATTACATACACTTAAAAAAATATTAAAATTTGATCATTCTTTAATTAATGATTTCATCATAAAGTATCAATAAACCCCAAAAGGAATTCACTACTTAATAGAAAAATAACGACAATACGTCGAAAAAATTATATTTTATAACGATGTACTAAAAATCAGTTGAAAAATTTTCTTGGTTTTCAAAAAATTCCTAAAATATTAGTTCTTTATTAACGAGATATCCAATCTAACTTTTGTTTACAAAAATCAGCTGGACCACCAGTGACGTGGAAATTCGACATATATATATATATATATATATATATATATATATATATATATATAGGGTAAATGCGCCAGTAGTCGGCCACCTAACAGTATTTCTCAAACAAAATTAATTTTAAAAAATATATACTAAGGTGCAGTCCATCGTAGGTATTGTATAACTATTCCTAGATAATGCCTCTGTGTTCTGTAAAACTCAACAATAGCCTAATTACAGAGATAAAAAATTTTAAAAGAAAAATATTAAAAATGTACAAGAATTCCAGTACTCGACCACCAAAAATTTAAAGTCTGCCAATTTTCAACCAGTAGACGGCCTAGATATTTTATACCAAATGAGAGGTAAAATAAAAAAATTAAAATCAATAGGAACAAGCTTTCTTATTTACTTATATAGAAAAATCCAAAAAGAATTAAAATACTATATAAAGGTTAAAGAAACGTATAGTTAATTTAAAAAATATGTAAAAAAAGGTCACATCTCGGGTATCATTTTTTTAAATACAATAAACAAGTATTTTTTGATTAAACCACTAGCTTTAGTTGGATTGCCTAAAATGGTAATAAAACATTTAAAAAAAAACGAAAAAGAAGACAAGTATTTTTTTATTAAACCAGTGGCTTTAGTAGGATTGCCTAAAATGGTAGATAATAAAACTCTAAAAAAAACGAAAAAGAAAACAAGTATTTTTTGATTAAGCCTAAAATGGTAATAAAACACAAAAAAAAAACGAAAAAAAAAGCAAGTATTTTTTTTATTAAACCAGTGGCTTTAGTTGGTTCCTAAAATGGCAATAAAATACGAAAATAAAAACATAATTCCACATCAAAACGAAAACAAAGGTGATGCGATTTCACACATGCGCAAAAATAAAAATATACATTTTTTTTATATTTTAATATTTATATTTATTTTTATCTGTGTATACCCAGCATAAGAAACACTATGGTTGAATACAGGCCAAACAAATCCTAAAGTCAGTCTGCTTTAAAAGTATTAGTCTAAGAGCCCAGTAGGATTTTGGGCTTGAATTGCAAACCGATACTCATATATTTTAATCGATTCGTCATAAGACCATGTCCCAAAAAAAAATGGAGATACCTGCGAAAATCCTGCATAAACAACCCGCCATCTTTGTTTAAAGATGGCGAAAAGGAGTTTGAATCAAATGTACGTAACTTTTTTGTTATGACATCGATTTTACCCAAACAAATTGTGATTAGCTTCTACTATAATGGCCTCTCAAAATCACTATCAATACTTTGTTTTTTATTTGTCTCTATACTATAAATTCTGTAAGTTCCTCAAATACGCTATTTTTTTTTTAGGTTTTTTGATTTTTTCGAGAAAACTACTGGTTTTACAAAAAAAACATAAAATATAAAAAATATGCAGATTGTTAAGATGTATTCACGGTGTGTCTAACATTTGCTGTAGATTTAGCGGTTCTCGAGTTACACTCAAAAAACCACTAAATTGGCCTATACCTACCCCCAGGTACAAAATTTTCATATTTTCACCAAAGTCATGAAAGTTACTAAAAACCTATACGGAACGAAAAAGGATGTCAAGCTAAATAAGAAACGGCTATTAGTTTCAAACAGAAACTGATACTGAGGTAAATATGGCGGCTTAAACATGGCCGAAGCGTAATTTACAATTTTATTTTTGAGGGTAATTTTTTTATGTAAAACGAACCCCCACGGGGTGAAAATGTACCTCAGCTAAAAGACAATTTAATTATCTTTAAAAAAAGGATAGTACACTTTTTGTCGTAAAGTTAATAGTTTTCCTAAAAAAAACAAAAAATATGCGGCATACATAATTCGATGTTTTCGTTCCATAGAATTATGACAATGGCATGGGTCCATTAAGGGAAAAAATAATTTTTGCACAGATAAGCGAACCCGCAGTTACATGTTTAAACTTAGCGTCAAAAATCTTACAAAAAACATATTTGATACTTTTCTGTTAAATTGACAGGTGGTCACGTGATTTTGACAACTTCTTAATGGTTTGAGCTAGAGACTTGGTTCTTTTTTTGATTTGTAGACAAAATTATCCAATTTTGACGACAAAACATATTTTTAAAAATTTTGAATACAGTGCCGCCTGGCGCCCAAAATTTTATAACTAGTCGAATCCGCATTTCGATATTTTAACTGTTGCATAATTAAAATTTTATACTTTTCCAAATTCATTTTTTGAAATTTTTTGATAAAAATGTTGATATTGGTATAGTTCCCTTTGTTCTTGCGGTAGTATTTCTGAAGTAAAACTTTTATTTAAAACTGGTGTCACTCTCTACAATTCGCCAAGAAAAAAATATGCTTTATACGCTACTTTTCGTACTTCTTTTTAGGCCCGATCTGCCACTTTTTATCCCTGATTGTCACTTTTCATCTCCATTTCCATTGACACTATTTCTAACTTCGTTATCCATGAATTTTTAACACTGAGATAATATACAGGGTGTCCCAGATAAAGTTCGATTTCGAAAACTGTGTAAGAAATACAATTTTGGTTAAAATGCTACAGATGCCCTAGAGAAGTTCAAAATATTTACAGGGGTTTTTGTAATGTCGAGCAATAAATAAATATATAATAATAAAGACAGTTTTTAGTTTTTGCTTTTTTTACATTTATCCAAAGTTGTATTTCTTACATAAATCTCCATAAAATACGTATCTGGAATACATAGTATATTTAATAGGCCTAAACTTTTCTTTTAGTTTTAGTACCTGCTGATCTACAGGTAAATATTTGCTTTATTTCACCTAAAAAAGTAAATTCGTAGTATTTTCCCTGATAAATGGATAAAACGAAACAGCCATCGATCATTTTGTTTACGAGTTACATCAGTTCAGAAAGGCAAACACAAAACTTATACTAACGCTGTTACCGGTATCATATACATATTTTAAAATAAGTCTTGTTAATATGTTTTGGTTTATTGAAAATCAAATCTAGTGTACCCTTTTTAACTGAATTTGCCACCAACTTTTTTAGGGCTCTTTATTTTTACTGTTTGTTAAAACGGCCGGGAATGCAGTCTTGCCCGAGGTCCTTCCTTTCCTGTGCTGGTTACTAAGATTAAAATCCGTTGTTTTTTGTATTAGGGACTTATTGCAATAGTGCCAGGCACTAATTGTGCCGGGCACTATTCTGACAGATTTGCATTGAAAGCTGACAGTTGATCTTTTAAAATTGACATACCAAAGTCGAATTTATAAATCCAGTCGCTTATTCTCCAATAATAGTGGCGGCACTATAATACACAAAGGCCTAATTTTGAAAGAAGACAGCTGATCTTTTAATGCGAAAATGTCAGAATAGTGCCCGGCACAATTGTTGCCTGGCTTTAATGCATTAGGTCCCTATTATTTCTGCTCTTCCTGGCACTAAAATTAGCCAAGAGAGTAAGAAGGAGATGCTACGAGAGAGCGAAAACAAGATATATATATATATATATATATATATATATATAATGTGTCTGGCCGGTGGAGGGGTCACAAGCCAGTGACACTCTCTGCTGCTACAGGTAACGACGTAAGACCTGTACAGCCAGCTTCGCCTGCAGGGGGGGCCGTAGGCCTTCGGGATTCGCATCCCCGCAGACCCCAGCAAACCAACTGGCGGGTTAGCACCCCGCGGGTTGAGAATTACCTGCTCTCGTTGAACCAAACGAAGCCTCGGAACCCGCCCCAGACGTCGGGAGTGCGTCTGTGGGAAGATCGTTACAGTCCCTAGCACAAGACGGCGGAGCGAGTGGCGCCTCTGTGCGAAACGGAACCACAAGGCCAAGCACCCCCAATCACGACACCCGGAGAAACAGCTTGGATCTGCAGGACGCAAGTCCACCGCAGGATCCCGCTGTAGCTCAAAGACGGGGAAGGCAGCATTGGACCAGGGAAATGAATCTCACACTGATGAATGCTTACTTCAAAGTCACTGAAGGGGAGACAAAGAAAACCAAGTACCGGGCAAGAATGGTTGAACTATGGAATGAAGCTTTTCCCGAAAAACAGTTCACATCGCAACACCTAGCGGCACAAATTACTAATATCAAAAAGCGTAAGTTGATATCTCCGGATGAACTAGCTGCAATGAAGGCTGAAGCAACTGAAAACCGGAACAGGAGGCCGCAACTGCTTAGGCAGTCACTAGCAAGGAGAAGCTTTATACCAGCGGCCCCAGATGAAAGGACTGAACCAAACGATGAGCCACAACAAGAAGATGATCGACCAGAATCAGCCGAGATCAAACTGCTCTTTCAAGAATTCCATCATAAATATGAAGGAGTAGAAATGCACCTAAGGCCAAAGCTATCACGCATTAAAATCACCTTAGAGGTCAAAAACACAATAGAAGCAATTAACACAACACTCAAAGGAGAGTTTACAAGATCTAATGACCTAGAAAACCTATGTCATAACGTATACTGCGCTGCTAGCGTTGCCACTAGCATACACGCGCAAACAAAAACCGCGCCTTCTACAACAACAAACGAAACCCAAAAACAACCTCCATGGGAGAAAAGGCTTGAAGAAAAAATCTCTGCCTTCCGGCGGGAGATTGGTGTATTACACTCGTATCTTACGACCGATCAACCCAAAAAGAAGCTAGAGAAGAAAGTTTTAAGCTATGCAAAGAGCGCAAAAATAAAGAAAAACGATGCGCAGTATCGGGAAAAACTACTCCTTAGGGTCGAGGTGTTAAAGCAAAAGATAGCAGCACTGGGAAACAGGATAAAAAGGTATCATAAGAGAACGCTTAGGCGGAAACAAAATGACCTTTTTATCAATAACCAGAAACTGTTCTTCAGAAATCTTAACGAGGAGAACCAAGGCCAAAATACAAACACAATACCCTCTAAGGAAGAAATGACTGAATTCTGGTCGAGCATCTGGTCACAGAGGGTTGAGCATGACTTCCAGGCACAATGGATCGCTGCGGAAAAAGAAAGCGCGGCAAATTACACAGAGATGCCAGAGGTTACTGTCTCTGAAACAGACGTTAAGGAGACAGTAAAGCGACTCAAAAACTGGACAGCGCCTGGACTTGACGGAATACACAATTATTGGTGGAAGGGATTCTCACACACACACAAGATCTTAGCGAGCCTGATTCAAAAAGCATTAAGGAATCCACTCGAAATCCCCACATATCTCACGCAAGGGCAGACACACATGCTGCCTAAGAAAGGAAATTTACAACAGGCCAAAAACTATAGACCAATAACGTGTCTTCCGTCGGCTTACAAGATACTGACTTCCATCTTAGGGCACAAGCTTAATGGTCACCTTAAAGTGAACAAAATCCTAGCATGGGAACAGAACGGATGTAAGCAAAAAGCTAGAGGATGCAAGGAACTCTTGGTGATCGACAACGTCATAACCAAACAGGCAAAAAGACGCCAAAAAAATGTTTCCATGGCATGGATCGATTACCAAAAGGCGTATGACTCGGTACCACACTCATGGCTGATAGAAGTCCTTAAAATTTACAAGGTTGACCAAAATCTGATAGGTTTACTACAGCATTTAATGTCGACATGGAGGACGACTCTGACAGTCAGGGGGGGACCAACTCATACAGCACGGAAGAGATATCTATTCGCCGAGGAATATTCCAAGGCGACAGCTTTAGCCCACTGTGGTTTTGCCTAGCCCTTAACCCACTAAGCAACATGCTTAATAGAAGTTCATACGCATACACAATTGATGACCATGCAAAAATATCGCACGTCTTTTATATGGACGACCTCAAACTGTACGGAAGAGGACAACAACAGTTAGAGGGAGAGCTGGAACTTGTTAGAAGCTTCAGTGAAGGCATACAAATGAAATTTGGACTTGACAAGTGTGCGGTCGTCCATGTAAGGAGAGGTAAACTGGTGGAGCAAGGCGATATCACACTGAGGGATGGAGGTCGGATCAAGGAACTAGGGACAGAAGCCACTTACAGGTATTTGGGTATCCAACAAACCTACGAGATACGACAAAAGGAAAACAAGGAAGGGGCAGAGCGCGAACTGATCCGGAGGGTACAGAAGATACTAAAAACGGAATTAAATGCTAAAAACAAGATAGCAGCAATAAATACCTGGGCAGTACCAGCTTTTACATACACCGCCGGGGTACTTTCATGGTCAAAGACTGACCTGGAAAGATTAGATCAGAGGATCAGAAAACTCCTCACTAAGAACGGATTACTGCACCCTAACTCAGCAATCGAACGACTGTACCTATCTCGTAGGGAAGGAGGGCGTGGATTGAGCAGTCTGCAAGCCTCAAATATCAAAGAAAGAAAAATGCTCAGAAAATACTTTAATAAACACAATCAGCCAGTACACAGAAGTATACGAAACTGGGATAAAAAGATCACTCCATTGAACCTGGCAAATCCGGAGGAGCCAGAGGAAGATAATCTTTCTGAGCAGCTTAAAATCAACTGGCAAAGAAAAGTGTTGCACGGGAGGTTCTACACAAGTCTGCATCAACCTGAAGTAGATATTGCCGCATCTAACTCCTACCTAACAACAGGGTACCTTTTCCCAGAGACCGAAGGAGCTCTCCTCGCGATCCAAGATCAGGTCGTTAAAACGAGAACATATACCCGACATATCCTCAAGCAGGAGGTAGAAACAACCAAGTGCAGACTTTGTAATATAGCTGAGGAAACCGTACAACACTTGGCATCGGGTTGCTCTGCCATTGCTAACACCAAATATCTGGAAAGACACAATAACATGGGTAAAGTGGTTCATCAGATGGTCAGTCTAAGTAAGGGTTTGTTGGAGAAATTCACTCCTCACCATATGTACAGTCCACAGCCACTGCTTGAAAATAATACCACGAAGATCTACTGGGACGTTACCGTAGAAACAGATAGAGCAGTGGAGCACAACCGACCGGATATGGTTGTGTGGAACAAAGCGAGAAAAACGGCAATTATAATTGATTTTACTGTTCCGCAAGATTATAACTTGGCTAAAGCCTATGGAGAAAAAATAACGAAATATCAAGCATTGGCTCAGGAAGTAAAAATCATCTGGAACTTACAAAAGGTGACAATAATGCCAATAGTCATCAGCGCCAACGGCTTGGTACACAGAAAAACCATGCAACATATAACAGAGCTTAGCATGCCAAATAGTGCTATCACATGGATGCAGAAAGCCGTTGTACTTGGGACCGTTGGAATTATTCGACGGACTGTCTCGCCGTATTGACACTAGCAGTGTCCTTGGCGACAATGAGCGCCCGGACACTGTTAGCCAAAACCACGTATGTGTGAATTATAAAAAAAAAAAAAAAATATATATATATATATATATATATATATATATATATATATATAAAATCCTAACACCGATCTATTCTAGGCACCTATTAAATACTTACCAGGTCATTTGGATTATAATAATTTTGAATATATGAAAATACAGCATACCAATTGTCCAAACAAGGCTGTCTTAAACTGAGTTCGTAAGGCCCGATTGGTCCGTACATGAAATATTTTGCTAGGCCAATCGTAAACAAAAAAAGCATCAAAAGCGCTGGGGTTAACCTACAAAAATTAGAGCCATTAATATTATAAAGCCTCTTTCAGACCTGTAGTTCAGGCCCTACATCCGAGATTCAAGCGATATGCTGCATTTAATCATAGAAGCAGCACACTTGGTATGGATAAACATAAGACTCGCCCGAACATTTTAAGAAAGGGAACCACTCCCCTCTCTGGCAGTGGGGTGGTCACCCCCCTTTAAACGTGCTTTTTAATAGCTTTTTGCTAATAACTCGAAAACGGTACCTTACTTCGTTTAAAGATAGAGACGCTACATGCTATTAAATTAATAATTTCAAAAATTAAATAAAAACAGGTATAATTATAGATTAAATGGCATCCATACTACACGACATGTACAAAATCTGAGGGCACGGCAGTGCCTCGCCAAGTTCGCGCGCCGTACCATTTTTTCTTGAAACATTTCAGCCGATATTTGACCTGTCTAAAACTCTACTTCGGAATGAGCTACGAATCTCAAACTTTGCACAGTCGTAGATCTTCGTGGAGTTAACAACCCCTCCAAGTTTCATGGAATTCCATTAAGTAGTAAAGTAGTTACGAAATTTCAAAAAACGTCGAAATTGCCACTCACTCACTGATGTATAGATCATCAAAATTCTACTGTACCAGACATGATACAAAGCTGAAATTTGGTAGACTGATAGAAATTATGACCAAACCCCTGGAAAAAATCAAAAAACCCCAAAATTTTAATTTACTTCCCTCCCCTATACATGTAAACATTGCCCACTTCCAGAAATGACTGATATGAACTATGATAAAACTATAGAAAAAAATTAAAAAACCCCAAAATTATAATTTACTTACCTCCCCTATAAATGTATAGTAATGTAAGAGTAACATTGCCCACTTCCGGATACGCTAGAGAGCTGAGCTTTGGAAAGCCGATAGTAACTATGATAAAACTATGGAAAGAAATTAAAACACCCCAAAATTCTAATTTACTTCCCTGCCCTATAAATGTAAAGTTGCGTAAAAGTAATATTGCCCACTTTCAGAAACGTTCGAGAGCTGAGCTTTGGAAGGCCGATAGGAACTATGATAAAACTATAAAAGAATATTAAAAAAGCCCTCTCCTATAAATGTGTAAAGTTATGTAAATTAGCATGGTCCACATTCAGAAACGCTAGAGAGCTGAGCTTTGGAAGACTGATAGGAACTATGATAAAACTATAGGAAAAAAACACCAAAACTTTAAATTACTTTCCTTCCCTATCAATGTAAAGTTATGCGAAATTAACATTGCCTACTTTCAGGAACACTAGAGAGCTGAGCTTGAAAAGGCTGATAGAACTATAATAAAACCTTAGGAAAATATAAAAAAAAATCTCAACATTTTTAATAAGGGATTGCAAAAGTTTTGAACAATATCCCGCATATTTGACTACTTTAAAACTTAAATATTATCCAAATCTTTTAAAAAAGCAGTTAAATAACAAAAACATTTCATGTAAAAAAAGCCAAGTACGCGAAAGTGGTATTCCGTAAAAAGAATTGAGATAAAAGTAAAGCCAAGTTTTCCAATACAAACTTAAAAATGAATGGTTCTTACTAGTTTGAAAATGTTTTTCTAAACTTGGCTATGACGGCTGCAAATGACCCTTAGGCACAGTGCTAAATTGAACGTAAAGAACTTTGGCTGGAATAGCAAAGTTTAAAAAAACATTTCCAAACTAGTAAGAACCATTCATTTTCAAATTTGTATTGGAGAACTTGGCTTTACTTTTATCTCAATTCTTTTTACGGAATACCACTTTCGCGTACTTGGCTTTTTTACATGAAATGTTTTTGTTATGATTTTAACATTTCATAAGATGCAGATCAAAAGTTAACATAGGGTCTATGATATATGATTTACTGTATATAATAATTTGAGTTCTGTTTTAATTGTAAGACTTACCTTAAATACCTTAGGAATATCAACACAGGTATATTTTTCACTTGTACAACAATGGGTTTGTAGGCTTCTTTTTTAAAATATTGATAAGCCATTAAAAATCCAGATATAAAGAAAAAAGTATCGACGGCCAAGTGAGCAGTGGCAATGTATTGGCTGTATCTTTTTGATGGCCACTAAAAAAATAATTAGTAAGTAAAAAATTTTTAGATAAAAATAGTTTCCCACCAGTTTTTTTCCAAACGCTGCGAAATTCCAAATATTTTAAATTAGGGTCCCTGTATGTGCCAGGTATTATTTCGCCAATATCTTTCACATACAGAGACTCTATTTTTACTACACCCAAAACGTGGAAAATCTAGATTCAGGGGCTATCCTAACCGATGCATCAAACTTTAAGGGGTGGATGGGGAATTATTCAATTTTTAGGAATGAATAAATGTACGAAAAAATTAAAGCTACATTTTTTTACATATTTAAATGCCTTTTTATTTACAAAAATAAATATTGTGTCGTTTTGTGTTTAGAAAATATAAAGTTATGGATTTAAGGCCAATGATATTGTCCTTTCGTTAACATGGAGTATCTTACGTATAACTCAATCTTTGACATTTTGAACAAAAATTTTAAAAAAAGTAGCGCCATAAATTTGGCTTGGCCGGAACATGCTAAAATGTAAAGAAATTGTGCCTTTTGTAACATGAAACGTCCCGTTCGGTAACATTATTTTTTGGTGTTAATGTGTTACCATTTTCCCCGTATGCAAAATGAGGTTAAGTCAACTTTTTACAAAAATAAAAATAAAAGTATGATGGACTTCTAAATCGCTTAAACTGAAAATTAAAACATAAAGATAAGATATTTAGCCAACTTAATTTCAAATGACGAACGCAATGGTGATTATTTATTAGGAGAAATAAGCCTTTAAAATTAAGTATCCCACATTGACCCCCTTTCCCCTACGTAGTTTTAAGCTAAAATAGTGTAAGGCATAATAAATAATTATTGGTAACCTTAGGAATAAGTCATTGGAGTAACCCTAGATGCACCTAGATAAATACGTGATGCCTATTATATTCAAACAACGAATATTTGGAATATGGGCACGCACGTATTTATCGTGGCCTGGGGCGAAGTGATAAGAAGACCCAAGAAGGTTTTTTTGGGTTAGTGTGAATTTGGGGTAGCAAGTCGATCGACTTTCGAGTGTCACGGGTGTGTAGCGACCACAGCTTTTGTGGCAGAGAAAAGACAAACCTATTCTACAAAGTGGATATAGCAGTGTAGACTAAATAAGGGTAAGTGGGTGGACCAACCTCCTCTCAAAGATTCCATAGACCTTTCAATAAATAAGTTGTAGCCCTCTAAAACTGTGTTGATTTTTAGCCTTGGTCTTGATCCATCCTCCAAGTAATTTCCCGGCGAACGCCAAGGCTAACATTGCCCTTATCGTTATCGATACGGCCGAATCGGGTTAACCTTGTTATCTCGATTCGACAGTGCGGTACAATTAGGTTCAACCTAAGGGAGCTTCGTTGTTTGGGGTTCGGTTACACACCGCTCCCTACCCAAAAAGCACCCTTACGGCCCCCTGAACCGTGACAATAGTTTTGACCGAAGCTTAAGATGACCGAAAGTATTAAAACTCAAGAGTCGCCACTGATTTTTACTTACATTTTTAACTTGAGCATCGTTAACTACCGGGATAAACTCCCAACTAACAGCCACGTGTCCGGCAACTATCCACAACATACTGATCAATTTTAGACCATGAAATACCATAATTTGTTCTTTGTCTCCACTTTTTACCATTGGAGTTGTTTTGAAAAGTTTTTGAGCGTTTGTAAAGAAAGAGAACGATGTTAAAATGGGGTATTTACTTACTAAAAGTTAAAGAAAAAGTAGTAATAAAGCATATAAAATTATGACGCATTCATTAATTTCAGGGGCTCTATTCTCATACCTGAACGATGTAACCATCTACATCACACGCTTTGACCAATTACCCCTTCCTCAGCTATACACGGTTTTTCACGAACATCGAAACAGAGGCCTTTTTGGGTATTCAGAGTGCGAATTTGGAGAAACGCTCGGACACGTCGATTTTGTTTCCGAGGGAAATACTTTTTGGTCATCTTCAAATTTTTGTAGCACGAACCCCCTTCGAGGGGTAAACTTTACCCCTATATTCTGAATAGGGAAAGTGGGTCTAGTGATACCTTCTTTTGAAGGCCTTTTGAATGTCCTTACAACCGTGTAAAAATTTCAAAAATCTATCCATTAGTTTTTGAGGTAATTGCCTTCAAACTTTGAAATTTATCATGAATTGATAAAATAAAAATTTAATTAGAATTTTATTATTTTTTTATTTTATCATTGTATGTTATACTTGAAAATTTAAAAGCTAATCGATGGATTTTCGAAATTTTTACACGGTTGTAAAGATATTCAAGAGAGCTTCATAACAAGGTATCACTAGACCCACTTTCCCTATTCAATATATAGGGGTAAAGTATACCCCTCGAACGGGGTTCATGCTACAAAAATTTTCAAGACCAAAAAGTGTCCCCCTCGCAAACAAAATCGACGTGTCCGGTCGTTTTTCCAAATTCAAACTCCAACCCAAAAAGGCCTCTGTTTCGATGTTCATGTATATAAGAATAAAAATGGAAATATTGCAAAAATCGTTTTATTTATATATATTATTATTATAGAGTAATATAATATTTATCTATGTTATTATTACTGAAAACTAGTAGCGCAGCTGATATATATATACAAAACTATTAAACAGTTACAAAAATAAGCAGGTAAAGTTTAATTAAAATTCATCGAGCCGTTTTCCAAAAATAAATTAAAAACTATATAAGGGCAAACAAAAATTCATTTTTTTGTAAAGACCCTTTGACTCAACCAAAAGCTATAGTATTTTTTTAATTTAATAAAAATATTCTTTGAGCTGTATTTTATTACAAAATATTTAACAAATTAATTTTGGTCATACGGAAAATAGCTTAGAACAGCTAAAGTCAATTTTATTTAGTAAGAAAAAATACCTGCAATAAAAAAATTAATAGCTATAAAAGTGGGGGCAGTTAAAAAACTAAAATATTTTTTTTCTTTAAATATTATATAAAACTATTAATCCGTGCCAAAATAAAAATTGCTAGTTAGTTACGTATGCAAACTTCTAGACTCAGCATAATGAAAAGTTAGATTCAGCATTAATTTAATTCCTAGTTGTTCATAGTAGTAGTAAACGGCTGTAAATTAAAATTATTCTTTTGCCAACAGCTTGATTGTTAAGACCTATTGTAATTGTCATTTTTGAAAAATAAAATTTTTTAAAAACACATTTTCCCGTTTTCGAAACTTAACTGGCGCAATCGGTAGGATAGTGCATCCGGTAGTCAGAATCGTTAAAAATCGTGCGTAAAATAGACTTTACTAACGAGTACGGAAAAAGACTTTTCGGAGTGTTGTTTTAACAACTTGAGTGCTATTCGAACCAGAACGGGACAAAAGGCCACTATAACACCAACAGCAAGAAGCAGGCGAGCTCACAGCAACTGAATCGAGAGGAATAACCCTTAAGTGCCATTCCTTTGCTCTTTCCAATTCTCTGATTAAGTTTTGGGGGAATAGATAGGTACCGCGTATCGAACGCCTTAGGTTTAGAACAGTCTATCGCAGACAAATTAAAGTTAGATCAGTCTATCGCAGACAAAGTAAATTTAGAACCGGCCAATTGAGGCATAGTCTATAGGAATAAATTTTTGAAAAAGCGTAGGTTGAAAAATTGGAAAAATCTACAAAATTTTAAATTGATTTAAAAAACCATTTTTTGACAATCTAAAATGCAAAACGAACAAAACGGTCAACAACGTAACGTAGGCGTACCTGACATAAATTGGAGTATGTTTAAGTCTAAATGCGAAACTATTAAACTCTCTGATGGCAGTAGCGACACGCTTAATAAATTTATCAAAAGATGCGATAACTTAGTAACCTGTTTTGCACATATTAATAATCGTTATCTTAATGAGCATATTTTTGACGTAATTCAAGAAAAATTGACTGGAAGAGCCGAAAAATTGGTTGACAATCGACTAGAAATTAAAAACTGGATCGATTTAAGAGCTGAATTAATATCGACTTTTTCAGATCGTAGTAATATCGAGATTTTAGTACAAGAACTAATGCGCATGCGACCGTTTAAAAGCGAACATTTATTAGATTTCGGCAACAGAATTCTACACTACACCGCTGAACAGAAAACCTTTTACATTGAAATGTACAACAACACAGCACTAAATACATTCATAGCAGGCTGTTTAGGACAAATTCGACATAATTTGTACCTGAAAAGTCCAGAGTCTCTCAAAGAGGCTATGAGCCAAGTGTCAGAGTTCGAAAATTGGGAGAAACTCTACGGTCAGCAAAGCCAAAATCAAATTTTTTTCCAAAATCAGAATTCTCACATCAAGGGGCCAAAATTCAAACAATAACATTTTAGCAAACAATACCACACGTTATAACCCACAAATGCACCAACCTCAATTTAGTCGTCCTCAATTTAACCAATCCCCATTCAATCAACCTCGTTTTAATCAACCAAATTTTCAAAATCAAAATTTTAACGGACCACAAAGATTCCAATGGCCAAGCCAGCCACTAAACATACAACCAAGACCTTTACCGCCACAAAGATTCCCAATGCTCAAGATGTATTTGGACCACAAAAAAATGTTTTTAGCCCAAAAAATACACCGGAACATCTTTTACCCAAACCGACGCCCATGTCCGGTATTTCTAACCAGACAAGCAGCTTTATGAGAAACAGACCACAAAATCAAGGTTTCAGAAGAAATGAATTGTATTCCAACGAATTTCAAAATCATAACGAAGGAAAAGAAGAAGACTACTGGGGAAATTATTCACAGTTTTATGGCCAAGATGATAGCCAAGAATTTTTCGAGCAGAATGATACCCCACATGACCCTTACAATGGATATAATCATGGCTATTCGGAGTGTGATTACTCTGTAGAATACAACTACCAAGAGCCCGACTATCAGTCATACCCAGAAAACACACAACAAAATAAGACAGAAACACAACCAAACCAAATCACCCAAAACAAAAATTTTTCGAAACCAGGCCCCAGCAAAAATCAACCATAATAGAAATCAATACCCATTCCAGAAGCCAACTACCTTATATCGAAATCAATAACCCAAAATGCAAATTATTGATTGATACAGGTAGTAGTCGATCAATATTAAGACCAATAATTGCAGAAAAATATTTCTCAAATTGTATTTTCCGAAAAATTAACCAGATAAAAACCGTTAATGGATCCAATGACACACAGTTTGAAGCAGAAATACCAGCCTTCCGAGAATTTTGTTACGGACGGTCAGAACATATGTGCTATTTGATTTTCACGACTATTTCGATGGCGTCATAGGGATAGAAGACCTGACAAGAATGTGCTTAAACATAGATGTAGTAAATGAACAACTTGTAGGCACGAATGTCATTATACCGTATAAATTTAGACAGAAATGGGAAACAAATTCGACCATTACAATCAGCGCGATGGAGAAAGCATTGAAATTAGTACTAGTCAATATCGATTATGGAGAAATTTTGACATCCGCAATTTACATCAACGATTTGTACATACCATCAATTTTGACCACAGCCAATAACGGATACGCACTAATCGAAGTCCAAAACCCCACAAATGAATCGAGATCACTTACATTTTCAAAACCAGTCATAGTTATGCCTTTTAAAGAAGAATACTTTGAACTTTACACATTCGATAATATTTTGACAAGCTATAATCAATTAGATATTCCCAATCAATATAGCATTGAAAAATTGATCAGAATCAACCACATGAACACCGAAGAAAAATCTGAAATCTTAAAATTATGCCAAGAATATAAAGATATATTTTATAAAGACGGCGATCCACTGACTGTTACTTCCAAAATTAAGCATGAAATTAGGACCACAGATGAAATACCTGTACACACCAAATCTTATAGGTACCCATACATTCACAAAGATGAAGTTAGAAGGCAAATACAAGAAATGCTAGATAAAAATCTAATAAGACCATCATCCAGCCCTTGGTCTTTACCTATTTGGATAGTACCTAAGAAGTTAGACGCGTCAGGCAAGCAGAAATGGAGGATCGTGGTCGACTACAGACGCGTGAATGAAAAATCGATATCCGATCGATACCCGATTCCCAATATATCCAATATACTTGACAAATTAGGCAGAAGCTTAAGGAGGGAGGAGTTACGTATGCAAACTTCTAGACTCAGCATAATGAAAAGTTAGATTCAGCATTAATTTAATTCCTAGTTGTTCATAGTAGTAGTAAACGGCTGTAAATTAATATTATTCTTTTGCCAACAGCTTGACTGTTAAGACCTATTGTAATTGTCATTTTTGAAAAATAAAATTTTTTAAAAACACATTTTCCCGTTTTCGAAACTTAACTAGTTATAAAATTCGGTAATAGTGCAGATATAAAAAAAATTTTTTTTTGACTATCCCCCGTATATTATTTAATAAATTGACAAGAATGACATCATAAGTGACTTTGTCCATAGACCTTTACTAAGTCATTTTTATGGTCAATTGTTTTTTTTTTGGTCAAGATGTAAATGTTATTATTATTACAACATAACCAAAAACGACCATTTAACGAACTGATCGTTTATATCTCAAAAACTGTACATAGAAATACTTAACTTTACTTACATTTTTTTTTGTATAACTATAATATATTAAAATTATAGCCAATTTCACCGAGCCAAAAATTTCCCATAAGGCCTGTGTAAACGGGTGCGGTGTTCTTTGCCTGCATTTGGTGCTAAATTTCACATAGACCATCAAAAACCGTGCAAACACACACATTCAAGATTAAAAAATACACTTTGGGTTTGGGATCTTTCGTTGGTTTTGGCCAGTATTTCGTATATAAACAATTCGATTATTTCTCTACTAAAGTTTAGCAAGCAAGCAGTTTAGTTGAACAACAACAAAAAAACAATCGACAGATATATAAAACATATACAAACCTTTTTTACGTGCGAATAGAATCACGTCATATATAGTGGACAGAACTATGAGTGCAAAAAAGCACAGAAATACAATCCTAAAAAAGAAATGTTTTAAAGATTGCTTGAAAAATCATTTTGAAAAAAAAATCCCACTTGCGTCAGCCTGCATAAAACCACGGATCACCAAAAAAATGGTGGTCTGTGATAAAACTTGGTGACCCGTGATAACACTATTTAACGCCGTTCGAGGTGTGTGGTATTATTAAGCCCTGTACAGATTTTCCAAATACGTTAGAGCATAAATATGGAGCATACCCATGTATTCTCACCAATATCATCGAAGAAATTATTTCTTTGATGTCAATATGCTTGAGGCCAGGACCCCTATTTAATTTTTAATGTTCCATTTTCGGGTAGACAGGATTTCGGTTACTGCGCATGCGTCAGTTTTGGTGGTTTTGGAACATACTCCGTTACGTCACTACATTATTTGACAACTGTCAAAAATTTAGGGTTATGTCTATTATTTTTTTTTCTAAAAAATAGTTGATTGGGTGAAAATGTATCAAATTCTGTATTAAAATTGTAGTTTTTCTAAAATTAATTGTGCAGATTCATTGTGGCCACCATAAAGAGTATTTAATGGCACTTATAAACCACTATTAACTTTATTAACAAATTATAAAGAAAAATAAAAGAATTTACCTATGGAATGGCATTCCCTTGCTTCTCGCGGACATTTTTCCACAAACCGCAAATGTGTTACGTAAATTATTTTCCATTTTTGACAGAAAAAAAACATAATTTTACATGACAAACGCAAAACATCGCAAAATGTAAATAAATAACAAGTATCTAGTCTAGCCACCACAGCAGCCTAAGGACTATTTACTTTTACGTAGAGACTGTGTATGTATGGCATATTTTTACTAAATAGAGACGCGACAAACCCATCAAAGTCACTGAAATTACCATTTTTTGCTTATGTTATTTTTTGCCAAGTTCACTGGCGTTTCACTAAAATAATTTAAATTGTCAGCGGTGAGTGACATCAATCATCATGTAACATATAAACAAACACGTTTGTCCGCACCCCCTGTATAGGTTTTGTTGAAAACGTTTATTTTTATGGTCCGACGCTGCTCTCTCTAAACATCGCTAGAGTATAGAGGATCGATATTTTCATCGGTTGATGTTGACTTAAATAAATTTGACTTTGAAGAGTTTGTCGCGTCTCTTTGTCTTTAAAATATTTCATACATACAGGGTCTCTACTTTTACCCAGGTTGCCTATGACGACGCCGGACGACTGTAGTTGCGTCATTGGGTTTCCAATAAAACAAATGGTTTAAGGCAACCCGATGACGTAGATTTTTTAATCTGATTACAGTTGGCCTTTCAGGTTCAATGACCTTTTAAATTCTGTATATAACCTGTGTAAAAGTATAAAGACCTTGCTGTGTGCCTATTTAAATTTGCCATAGTTTCCAAAGCAAGCTATGAGTGCTTCACTTTTCTAGTTTTTGAACATGTATTTATGCTCTGACGTAATTGGATTGGACTAAATTGGCAGGACTTACAATATAACTTTAGACCATCCTTCAATTTTGCTATTATCTTCCTTGGTGGTGCACAAGGCGTCATTGACCAACTGTTCATGTTCAATGGGGATTATGCCTACTAACCGAAAGACGTCACCAGCATTGCACGCGTTCGGTGCACAGTAGGACAATTTATAAGCTGTCTAAAAAAATTACAAAACGAAATATTTAATTTTGGAAATAAGCTATACATATAGCCATATACCATAGCCAACTTTGTTATTTCTTATGACCGCCATATTGAAATTAAACTTCAATAAATAGAGCACAAAAGGAGCTTTTCAACCCTATATAATAAGTCATCTTTGGATGACGGAAATTGTGAATTTATTAAAAAAAAATTTTTTATTTAGTTGGCTGTGAAGCAAATGCCGTAGTTGTGTTTGTTGTCATACTTACGTAACTACCTTTCAAAGCTTTTCCATTTATTTGATTCATATGCAAATCTTATTTTTTAAATTTTCTCTGGCTAAGGAATAATACAATTTCTTAAAATCTATCTTATATTTCTAAATCTTAAGTCATTAGAAACTTTAAAACTTCAACAGATAAATCAAATTAATTACAAAGTTTTGACAGATAGTTACGTAGGTATGACAACAAACACAACTATGGCCTTTGTTTCACAGTCAACCAAGTGAAAAACAGTTTTTTAAATAAATTCACATTCTCCGTCATTCAAAGATAGGCTTATTATACAGTTAAGTAGCTTATAGTCAAAAATCCCGTGCGATAATTTCGGAAGATTTTTTAAAACTGCTCTAGATCGATTGGTAATAGATCACACAATTTTATGTCACCCTCGCCGGTATTTGCCTAATACATGGGCGCACCCAGGGCTTAGATTTTTTTACATATTTTCGACATATTTCAGAAAAAAACACAAAAAATAGCTTAATATTCGACATCATGAGGCTTTGCCCCCCCCCAAGAGGCCTCGGGCCCCCCAAGGCATATTCCTGGGTGCGCCACTGCCTAATATAATATAATATATAATATATTCTATAATCTTTGACTTACATCTACTATCTGACTTGGAATGGCAGTTGTCGGTATCAAAATGCCAGCAGTACAATGTTTACCCAAAACCCTCACAGAGTCCTCAGTGTGGTCAATATCAACGCATTGGTCGAATGTGCCGAGGTCCAACCTGGTTCTTACTGATAGACCCGAGTAGGGGTATTTGGACCAAGCATCTGCCACTGAAAAAGTAAATAAATTATACCTAAATTTGGTTATCTCATGTGTGTTGTTTTTACTCCTAGCGACGAGTTGGAATTTTTGGGTTTTTAGCTCTTAAAACTCAGATTACTTCTGTTCGCCCATTTCACAGTCAGTGTTGCCAGATTACACAATTAATCGTGCAATTACACGATTTCAGTTCTTTTTACATGCTTACACGAATCAAAGCCCAATTCCCACGATTTTTAAATTCTGCTAAAAAATTATCCACTAGATGATTCTGAAAATGATGTTTTACCATTTTGGAAAGAAATTGCTTCGTCAAAATTTCCAAATTTAACAAAAAATTTTTTTCAAGTTCTTTGTTTGCCTCATTCTAGCGCGGCTGTAAAGAGGATATTTTTTCAAATCAATCTGACTAAAACACAGTTTCGCAATAAATTAAAAACAAAAACGATAGAAGGTCTTTTGTACACAAAAAAAACGAATTTACTTTGGATAAAAATCTTACCAAAAAACTTGGTAATAGTAGGTATATCAGAAAGTAAAGCGATTCCGAGTCGTCTTCAAAAGATAGTTTTAACATATAGGTACCTAGTTATCTCCGGATGTCGCTCTGTATTTATTTTATTCATTAACGTATTAATTGGTAATACGTTAATGATTTTACTTCTTGTTTTAAAAATAATAACGTTGTATTAGCATATTTTATTACTTGTTTTATCTATTTTTGAAAATGAAGATATTTAACAGTTTCACGACTTTACACGATTTTTGGCAACCGAATAACACGATTCTCTGTGCACTTCGTGTGGCAACACTGTTCACAGTACACAGCGATCTGTGAAGAAGGAGCATGTACTGGTATATTGTTTTTACAAAAGTGTCATAATACGAGTTGTGTCGTTTTTGGTTATGCAAATGTAGACATTTCTGGAAATTATTTTGACTTAATACAGTTTCGCGGACTAACTTGTCTCTAGAGAACAGTATTATTTAAATTTATGACACTTTTGGTGGTTTAAAACACGTAACATAAAAAACGCCTCAAAATTATTTTTTTTAAATTTTATTTGTTTTTTAAGTTGGAAGTTACAGTTATAAAATAAAATTGATATTTATAATCAAGTAGGTATACCTAAATAATGCAAAATTTTAAATTTTTTGTCAAATATTTATGTTTTTAAATATATTTTTTATTTTACTGGAAAAAGTGTTTTTATAATTTAAGTGTTTTTGATTTTGAGTTACTTAAAGCCCCAAAATAGATAAACCAGAAATATTTCCATAGTGGCTACTTCTACAATATCTCATAAACGGCTAAAGCAAATTCAATTTTAAATAAATTTGAAAAAAAAATAGTTTGTAACTAGGCGAAAAGCTGGTTAGATTTTAGTGAAAGGTCAGCCCTTAACAACGTGGGATGGAGGTTTGAATTATTGTTTTATGAAATCTGGTCACAACTTCGTTAAGTTAATAAATATTATCTATCAAGATGCTGACTTTCAGTTTGGGGAGGGGAGTTCATTTCAACTATACTTGTTTAATGGATTTTTTATACATTTTTGGTAAAATTATTTTATAAAAAATATGTTTTCTAATTAAATACATAATTTTTAATATATTTTTTGCTTCATTTTAGGAAAATGGATAACAGCATTTCCGCTAATATTTCAATTTATATTAGACAAGAATGGCAAAACTCAAAATAATTTATTCAAAAAGTTTACAAAATTAAAAAAAAAATGACACAACTAAAAAATTTAGATTTTTTAGAAATTAAACTGCATTTGATTATTTTTTAAAATATTTCCCCTATTAATGCAGTGTTTTAAATTTTTTCCCGTTAAAAATATTTAAAAATTGATTTGGTTTATACTAAACATGTTTTTTGCGATTTCTGAAAAACTAAGAATTTTGACTTGTGTCACTTTTGTCGCAAGGGTGCGATATGTGGTCGTAGGAAAAAATAATAATCATCAAACAACATACTATAGCCAACATTATTTTGTGATTTAAAAAAAACTTTATCTTCAAGAACATTATGGTAACTAAAAAAGCGCATTCGTAGAAACAATTTTGTTTTTGACCATCATATGCAATAAAATTTTAACTCACCGTTAATAATTTTCCTCACTTATTTTCCACAAAAAATCAAAATGATAATTTTTTTCTTAATAGGTATATTTTGCTGACGTTTCAGGAGTTACTTTGGCGCTTTTTTACTTCATATTAACAATAATTGCCAGAATATTAACGAAAACAAAGGTATGAATATCACTTGCGACGATTTAACTTCGATTAATGACGTCTTGTAAATCTATTATGTAACAGAAAAGGAGCAAACTCGTATACGGTCTTTTAGTTTCTTAAAAGGTGACGTGTGTCTGACTAATTTTGATTTCAGAAGAACATAGTTTTACTTGCCGCCTTTCACCTTCCTATAAATTTATGTTTGTTGTTTTTTTGTTTTTTTTTACATAGAGTACTTACTCTGCATTCAGGTGTTATATCTTTGGAACCCAAATCTGCACATATTAAATTACCAAAATCGGACCAAGAAATGTCATCAAGTGCCTCAGGAAGATTTGTAACACTACTTAAAGTGGTACACATTTTGAAGATTTTAAGGAAAGGATTCCCCGATCAAAACAATGCGAAAATTTGAAACAAAAAATAATCGTAATAAAAAATTTGTAAAAAAATTATAGGTTTGTCGTTTAAATCTATTATGTAACAGAAAGGGAGCAAACTCGTATACGGCCTTTTAGCTTCTTAGAAGGTGACGTTTGTCTGATTGATTTTGATTGTAAAAGAACACAGTTTTACTTGCCGCCTTTCTCCTTCCTATAAATTTATGTTTGTTTTTTTTTGCTCTTTTTTACATGCAGTACTTACTTGCAACAAAATTTTAGAATGCGAACAAACCACATTCATCTGTCTCCTACATTCCGGTGTTATATCTTTGGAACCCAAATCTCCATATATTAAATTATCAACATCGGGCCAAGAAATGTCATCAAGTTCGTCAGGAAGATTTGTAACACTACTTAAATTAAAGTTGTACAAATTTCTTAAAGATTTTAGGGAAAAAATTCCCCAATCAAAACAATGCGAAAATTTGAAACAAAAAATAATCGTAATAAAAAATTTGTAAAAAAATGATTGGTTTACCATTTTTTACTTCATATTGTGAATAATTTTCTGAATATTAACGAAAACAAAAGGTATGAATATCACTTGCGGCGACTTAACTTCGATTAATGACGTCTTTTAAATCTATTATGTAACAGAAAAGGAGCAAACTCGTATACGGCCTTTTAGGTTCTTAAAAGGTGACGTTTGTCTGATGAATTTTGATTTTAAAAGAACACAGTTTAACTTACCGCCTTTCACCTTCCTTTTAATTTATGTGGGTTTTTTTGCTCTTTTTTACATAGAGTACTTACTCTGTAACGAAATTTCAGGATTCGAACAAACCACATTCATCTGTCTCCTACATTCCGGAGTTATATCTTTGGAACCCAAATCTCCATATATTAAATTACCAACATCGGGCCATGAAATGTCATCAAGTGCCTCAGGAAGATTTGTAACACTACTTAAATTAAAGTTGTACACATTTCTTAAAGATTTTAGGGAAAAAATTCCCCGATCAAAACAATGCGAAAATTTAAAACAAAAAATGGTCGCAATTAATTTTTTTTTTAAATAATGGGTTTGCCATTTTTTACTTCATAATCCGAATAATTTCCCGAATATTAACGAGAACAAAAGGTATGAATATCACTTGCGGCGATTTAACTTCGATTAATGAGGTCGTTTAAATCTATTATGTAACAGAAAAGGAGCAAACTATACGGCCTTTTAGCTTCTTAGAAGGTGACGTTTGTCTTATTGAGTTTGATTGTAAGAGAGCACAGTTTTACTTGCCGCCTTTCTTCTTCCTATAAATTTATGTTTGTTTTTTTTTGCTCTTTTTTACGTGGAGTACTTACTCTGCAACAAAATTTCAGAATGCGAACAAACCACATTCATCTGTCTCCTACATTCCGGTGTTATATCTTTGGAACCCAAATCTGCACATATTAAATTACCAACATCGGGCCAAGAAATGTCATTAAGTGCCTCAGGAAGATTTGTAACACTACTTAAATTAAAATGGTACACATTTCTTAAAGATTTTAGGGAAAAAATTCCCCGATCAAAACAATGCGAAAATTTGAAACAAAAAATAATCGTAATAAAAAATTTGTAAAAAAATGATGGGTTTGCCATTTTTTTTACGCAATGGTGATAAGCCAAAGCTCAATTAAGACTAAAAAACGAATCGCGAGTTTTGCGGTTAAATCTGTCAAAAGAGCTTAATTTACTATCGATCTACTTGATTAGGTCGTCAAAATTAGAAAAAAATTTGCTAATCTGCACATCAAAGGCGCGTGTATCTTTTGCATAGGTAGATAATAATTGTTTTTTTTTTATCGCAGTTAAGGTTAAGGCTTCCAAGATATTAATTTTTGAACGGACAGGGGAGACCGGGGATACCGTGGACACCAAGATAAAATGGACTATTATATTTGGCAGGTAAATCACGCTAGTACTACCACCATACAAAAATTAAAGTTATATTTTGGCGGATATTTTTTCGTGTTTTGATGTACGAGGTGTGACAATAAAATTATAAGACTGTTGTAAAAAATCTACTTTATTTAAATACTAATACAACTTAATGATGTTCCCTTCTCTATCGACGCAGCGTTGCCTGCGTTTTTTTCCAATCTTGAAAGCAATTTTAGAAATCATCAGAAGAGAGGCTGTAAAGAAGTCTTGCCGTTTTTTCCTTGACGTGTTCTAATATTTCAAAATGGGTTCCTTTTAAAGATTTTTTTTACTTTCGGAAACAGGTTGAGGTCGCAAGGGGCCAAGTCTGTTGAATATGGTGGGTGGTTAAAGACGGGGATCTTCTGATTAGCTAAAAACTGCTTAATGGATAGGGCATTGTGGGCCGGTGCATTGTCCGGTAGAGCAGCCACGCATTGTTCTTCTACAAAACGACGTTTTTTCCTGACACGTTGCCTTAGCTACATAAATACTTCCAAATATAAATGTTGGTTCACTGTTTGACCCTGACGCGCCCATTTAAAGAATAACACCCCTAATATCGAAAAAAAAAACAATGAGCATCGATGTTATGGATGTGCTGGAGCACCCTTCTCGTTCGTCATCTTCAACTTCTTCACGACCCTCGAAGAAGCTTTTATGCCACATAAAAATTATGGCACGAGACATACACTGCTTTCCGTAGACATCTTTTAGCATTTAAAAGTATTCAAAAGCCGTTTTCTTGAGTTTTACTTTAAATTAATACGTTGCTCAATTTTTTCATTTGTCATAATTCCGGCAAATGAGCTATGCACGATCCGCTTCAAACCACTGCGTAAGCCAAACTAGTAGAGGAAAGGCGACAAGATTACGCGCGGTAGTAGAACGCACATCAAGGTGAATAACTCCATCCGCCCGAGGCGTGGAGATTTAAAACCTGTTAGTGCGGAGGCCAGTCTTAAAATTTAATTGTCACACCTCGTATGAGTTTTAAAGTCCATAACGCTTGACATGGAGCAATTTGACTTGCATTGCAATGCTGTTTGCAAGAAACTTGGTTTTGTACATGTGTATTTTAAACCCAGCTGACAGTTGTCTCCGGTCTCCCCTATTTCGGAAAAAAGTTTTCCAAACTATACGTTTTCTAAACAAAAAAAACAAGTTGATTTATGTATATACTATATAGGCTATCGATGCCCAAAGAGTACAGCGTGTCTCATTTTCGATGGGATTAAATGGGAAACTCGGTTGTTATTAAAGATATCGATTTTCTGATTGCACCTTACCGTGGCTCCTTATCCCGTGATTTCGCTAATACAGTACAGAGTTTTTGAAAAAAAATGCATTTTTAATAATTCCTTGGATCGCGCTTTTTTTGCAAGATATTTTCATTCTGTAAAAACCTTTTAATGGCAACCTTTTTAGATATTGTTTAGTTTTTGAGATATGGAATTTATCATAAAAAAATTTAATACGGACCTGGATCTTTTTATCACTATTTTGATTCGTTTGATGCTATTATTATCTTAAAATGATAAAACTTTTATATATTTTTTTTCAATTTAAAATAATATTTATTATTTTAAAAAAAATTTTAGTCCAAACCTGAAAATTTCCAACGGAAATATAAATTAAAAATTGCAAGACACACTAATTGAACGATTTTTAGTTTATCTGCTTTGAAACGTCAATTAAAAGATTTATAAATAAAGTCAAAAACTTTAAAAACTTACAAAAATAATATCATAGTAATTATTTGATGGTAGCACATCAACTCATGAAATTTACTTCAACATTAAAAATCAAAAGCGTGGAATTGACATAATCATTTTACTTGTCAGTTTTGGGAATGTCTCACTCTCAAATATTCTAAAATGGCTAGAAATCGACCATATATATATGTTATACTTTAAAGTTTACTTTTAACTTTTTAAAAAACTTTATTTTGATTAAATACAATATAGGACTTAAACGTTATAATTGAACGTGTACTAAAGAACGATTCTAAAGAGAATGACTTAACATTACAATGATTTGACTTTTATATAAACAAAAAGTGCTGATTAAGCAATGGAATAATTCCTTAATATTCTAGATTTAAACTTCTTAGAACTAAAGTGCAATTTGGCAGGAATGCACGTGTTGTTTATTCCATGAGAGACGCAAGTCAGCAGAATGGTCTTCTTATCTTGAAACGTTCTGAGAAATAAAGTGCTGATTCGGCTTGAATGCACGTGTTGTTTATTTCATGGGAAACACAAGTCAGCAGAATAAGATTCTTATCTGGAAGGTTCGCGGGTTTCATAGAAGGTTCTGGTTTCTTCTAAGTGTAGGCAGGATATTTTCATATAACAGCTCCCCTCTTTTTGAAAAAGTTGGCGTTATACGGCAACTTTTATTAAGATGATTGATTGATTATTAATTTTGCATTGGGTTCGATTTCTTCTTGGATATGATCTTCGATGTGTATGCTAGGTCTTCTTCTTGGTAAGATATTCGATAAATTCCTAATTCTTTGTAGATTAGGTTTTGGAAATGGTGGAAAGTCGTTACCATTATCATTATCGTTATTGGTATTATTACCATTTCTTGTTCTTCGGTGTCTTCGACATTTGTTAATAATGTAAAGAATTGCTAGTAGTACTATCAATGTTATTGTAATGATAGTAAACCAATCAATGAATGGTTGATTGATCATTTTATCTAATTCTTCTGAATATTGATTAAGATTATGTTGTGCAATATTCAGATCTTCGACGTTTATTTTGCTTAACTTTAGTGGTTTTAGGCCTTGAATTTTGGGGATTTCAGGCATATTTTTACAACAAGTATATGGAATATTGATTATTGGTGAATTTATTTCTTCGAAGGTACTTTCTTGAAGTATGGTTTCAGAATGAATTCTCGTACTTCCAATAAAAGCATTGCATGTTGATTTGAAACGAATTATACTATTGGTTTCAATTAATTTCGTAATGATTTCTTAATTCTTACATTTAATATTGGTAGGTACTGGTTCTGATGTAGTAACTAGCCATTGATTTTCTTCTAGTGGTTGAATATTGTTTTCCTTGTGCAAAGAAAATGGTTGTTTGACATGTTTTCGGCAGCTGAGTTTGTTGCTTCAATAGTTGAGCTTCACAAATAGCATCACTGTCGATGGGATACGGAAGTACTTTGGAACAGAGCTTCGTTCTTCTTTCGATGATCTTGCAGTGGTCCACGTTGTGGAAGGTGACGAAAAACATTGAATCATCGTCACGCGCAATAAATTTATTGAGTGTTAATATAGTATGGTAAAGACCTGTTCGATTATCTAATATTGGTATTGGGTAAAGTCTGTATAAAGTATAAGTCGAAGGGTCTATAAGAGGTATTTTAAGAACAAAGACTATTTTTGATTCAGTTTGAAAAGCACTAAGTTCAATTAAATTAATGTATTGGGCTACCGTTGAGGTTGATATTGGTAAAGGCAAATTATTGTTTTGTAATGAATGAGAAATCTTTTTCAATGAATCTACCAAATCCGATGGTTTTATTATTGAACCATGCAATATTTTTAAACGTGCAAAAGTTACTGCGTTTAACGCGTCATTTAATGAATCTTTAATAAAGGTGTAACTTTCCATAAGCGATTCGCATAAATCTTGTGCTTCTGCATAGGCAGCGTTATCAGAAATCGAAGTAACTAAATATTGAATTAATTTAATATCATGATTAAACGTTTCTTCATCAATTTGTAATTTTTGTGAAGTCGTATTAAAACTTTTAATAACAGAGGTTGTTACTGAAATTTGTTTTTGCAATAATCTTTCAATATTTTTCTCATCAGTCGATACTTTATTAATACAATCATTAAAGTATTCTGCGTCTGATGCATCTAAATTTCCTGTAATAGATTTCGAAATAGTTCCGATGCCTATAAATATTCCACGTTTTTGTCTATATGACTTTCTTTTGTATCCGAGATAAGTTCTTCGTATTTAATATTAACGTAATTAGAAATTTGTTTTAAAAGGCTAACATGCGTTTTAATTTGCGATTTGAAATTTGCAATTTGATTATTATTGATTGAAAAGTGATCCATAAAGGTATCTAAAATTTTGTCGTTATGCTCAATTGCTTTCTTAAAGGGTAAAAGATCTTTGTAAACAACAAGTGTCCATTCATTATTAGAAATTCTGATAAGGGATTCTTCATGATAAAATAGTGTATTATTTATTGGTAATATTGAATATTGACTGGAAACGATTGAGATTATTCCCATTAATCTAAAATAAAAGATTTTTATTTTATTCAAAGCACGGTTTTAACCTATCAAAATTAACTTTGGTTAATTGATTTGTTTGTGGGTTTTTAAGTGTTGCAGAATTACGATGTATTTCTAAAATTTCAAAAGGACCATTAAATAAATTTTCTGATTTTGATTTGATTTGTGATTCTTTAAGCCAAACTTTGTCTCCTACATTAAATTCAGGGAGATTCTTTCGTACGTGTTTGTTAAATCTTTCTTTCGATTTTTGTTTCGATTGATCAGTTCTATTTCTAGCAAATTTGTAAAAATAGTCCATTCTATTATTTAAATCGCGTACATATTTAGATATCAATTGTTCTTGATTATAACGCTTTTCGGGGGGTCTACTTGATGTATGTCCGAAAACGAGTTCGTAATGGGTAAATCCGTGTGTTTTGTTTTTTGTATTATTATAGCAAATTACTGCGTATGGAAGAACGCTAAAACAATGATCTTCAGAGTTTTCTTGTTTATTGAATCTAATCATTTCGCAAAGGGTTGCGTGAAATCGTTCTAGTGAACCATTTGACTGTGGATGTGCTACGCTAGAAAATGTTAACTTAACATCGTATAGGGTACATAAATCTTTTAAAAGGGTATTATCAAATTCTTTGCGATAATCGCAATGTAATCGTAAGGGTACACCGAAATGTTGGAAAAATAGTAAAATAGTACTAACTACTGTACTGGCTTTTTTATCACTCATTGCGTAAGCTTGTGTAAATTTTGTTAATTCATCCTGTACTGTTAACGCGTAATTTCTAGTGGGGTATTCGAAAATATCGATATTGATTCGTTCAAAAGGGGTACGTGGTGTTTCTGTTACAACGAAGGGTCTGCTTAGATTTTTACGAACAATTTTTATTTTTTGGCAAGTTTCACATTTTTTAATGAAATCTTCTACGTTTTTTGTTAAACCACGCCAATTATATTTTTCTCTAATGCGCCTAACTGTTTCATTTATTCCACGGTGTAGGTTGCTTTTTCCTAAGTGATAATTTAATAAAATTATCGGGATTTCATCTTCGTCGGGGGTTGTTATTATATTTTGGCAAATTTTTAATTTTATGTCTTTATCAGAAAAGAAAGTTGGTAAATCTAGATTGTTTTCCATGCAGTAAGTATTGTGAACAATCATCATTATCGAATGGTAGGGCTATAATAAAATATTTACGTTCTTTAACTGTTTTGCTAGAAACAATATTAATTTTTAATTCTTCAAGGTGAAATTCTTCTTCAAAAATATCTTCAATGATTCTGAAATGTAAATCTTCCATTTTATTTTGCCGGAAAAAGGTTACTATTAATTTATTTGATTTATCTAATAATTGATCATTCGAGGTTTCGATTTTAGAATAATCAATTAGGGATCGCGTCTTGTAAAGTTCAACAAATCTGTTAAATTCATCTGTGATTTTTTGATCATCGTCTTCATTAAAAACTGGTTCTGGATCGTCATTTTCGTTATTTGCAAAAATTTTGATGTTTGATTTAAAGTCTATACAGTCCTTGAAATGATTGATTTTTATCCGCGATAAAGCGTCTGCATTTTTATTGATTTTACCGGGTTTATGAATGATTTTAAAACTATATTCTTCTAATTTTAATCGCCAACGTGCTAATCTGCTACCGGGGTCTTTAATTGAAAGTAGCCAGGTTAGAGGTCTGTGATCGGTGACTATAGTGAATTTTCTACCAAAAAGGTAAGGTCGAAAGTGTTTTACGGACCATACTATTGCTAATACTTCTCTTTCAATAGTGGAGTATTTAGTTTCTGCACTACAAAGGGGATTAATATTGGATCAGAAATTAATGCATTTTTAAGTGTTTCGAAAGCTTCTTTACATTCTTTAGAAAAAATAAATTTTGTATCTTTTTGAAGAAGTTTTGTTAAAGGAAGTTCGGTATCAATCTTCGATAATATCCGGCAAGTCCGAGAAATGATTTTACGTCACGGGGATTTTTTAATTCTGGAAAGTTTTGAATACATTTTACTTTATCAGGGTTTGGTTTTACTCCATTTTCGGTAATTAAATGTCTGAGGTATGCTACTTCTTTTCGTAAAAACTCGCATTTGCCAGGTTGAATTTTTAAATTTGATTTTCGTAATCTTTGGAAAACTTCGGAAAGACGTCAAAAGTGTTCATGAACAGTGGGTGAATAAACAATAATGTCGTCCATATAAACTAAACAACGTTCATTTAGAATGCCTAATAAAATGTTATCCATCACACGTTGAAATGTGGAGGGTGCATTTTTTAAACCAAATGGCATACGAACAAATTCGTAGTGTCCATTTTCGACAGAAAAGGCTGTTTTTTGAATATCTTTTTGATCAATTTCAATTTGGTGAAAACCGGATGCTAAATCAAGTATTGACATTTACCTAACTGATCTAATAAATCTGAAATATTTGGAAGTGGATATTTATCGTCAACTGTTACTTCATTCAGTTTTCTATAATCGATTACTACTCTCCATTTTTGTTTGTTAGAGGCGTCAAGTCAAGTTTTTTGGGACTACCCAAACAGGTGATGACTACGGGGAAATTGATGGTCGGATTATTTTTTGATCGAGCATTTTATTAATTTGTGTTTTTACTTCCTCTTTGTGTATTTGAGGATACCGATATGATTTAGTAAAAATTGGATGAGCATTGTTGGTTTCAATTGTATGTTTGATTTCATTAGTGAAAGTTAATTGATCTCCTTCGATATAGAAAATGTCAGAAAATTCAAAACAAAGATTTGAAATTAGTTCTTTTTCTTCGTAATTTAGATGTTCTAGTCTTAATTAATTTTTAATAAGGTCGATTCTATCAATGAATTGGTCTTCATTGGTATTGAAATTCAAAATATCGTGAACACTTGGTATGGGTTCGAAAGAAAAGTTGTTAAAATTTATGGTTTTAGGAATAGCATTGGGATTTATTACTGATGTATAAAATTCACCATTTTCGTTAATGTGGACTAGGGCGTTTGGTAATCTTACTTTTTCTATTTCTTGACTAATTAAAATTGCATCTGTGTTTTTTAAATTACATTTTAATTTAAAAACTTGTTCGGTTCGCGGTTCTAGAGATATTTGATTTTGAAAATTATGTTGATTAATATTTATTCGCGGTTTTGGTATTGGGGGCGTTTTTTGATTTTGAATTAATCTTGGTTTAGGTATTGGTGGTATGTTTTGATTTATTTGATTTTGATTATTTTCGGGACTTTGTTCGAAAGTTTTTTCTGTTACTTGAATTAAAGGTATTGTTTTAAAATTGGTGCATAGCTGTTTCGAATTTAAGTCAATTACGCACTGGTAATGTTTCAGAAAATCGAGTCCTAATATTCCGTCAAATTCTATGTCTAAATTACAAATATAGACTTTTAGTGGATTGTCTTTAGCGAAAGGGATTAAAACTGATTGGGTGATTGGAATTTTTTCATCGGTTATTCCTTGTACTATTACATTTTCTGCAAATCGATTATTATAATTTTCGACTGTTTTTTCTTTAAATACTGAAATTCCTGCGCCGGTGTCAATTAAAAGTTTAAATTTATTTGTTGCGTCATTAATATAAAAAAGATTTTTCGAGTTTAAATTATGTAGATTGGTGTTTAGGCGAATATTTGTTCTGTGATCTGATCGATTGACATGTGTTGGATTTTCGTAGTAGTTTGTTCTAATTGGGATTCCGTTTCTTGAATCGATTGGGGTGGATGGTTTTGATTGGAAGCAATTTAAAAATTTTGGGTTTCTGGTGGCAAAATTTGATTTTGGTTTTCAAAATTTTGATATATTCCGGGTTGATTAAAATTATATTGACTTATGTCATTTAAAAAAAGGCGGCAGGGTAGTGCCGTGGTATGGTCGTCGGCTTCACATGCAGAAGGCACCAGGCTCGCGTCTCAAACGATGCAAAAACAAAAAAAAAATCTGTCGCCCTGTCGCCGAGCTCCTTTTCAGCGTTCAACAGCCGTCATCGAATAAGCATGCGATGCGATGCACGCAAAAAATATAAATCAAACAAGTTTCGTGGCTAATCGGGCAAAAAGGAGTTTTTTGTTTCCCTTATATTTTTCCGTGGGTAGCCTGAAAGCTAAACCTCACGGGGGTCCAAGATCTAATGGACACCTAATAAGTGTTGACAGTTAACCGTTTCGTCCTTATGGGACTCCTCAGAACACTGCTGGTCGATGTGACAAATCTTGCGAAGTTAATCAGACGGTTTTGTCTCTAATTAAATGTAATTAGTGAGCGAACTATAGCAAGAGGCGCCATCTACCAAGATACGAGAGAAACAAAAAAACCAAAAGCAGGCGAAAGAAAATACTGCTATACAATAATATCGATCAATGAAAAGATCGAATGCAAATAAAAGAAAACAACTATAGTCCGTGACCTACGACAGCTCTTTGTCTTTCAGGCCGGATCAACACAGATTGCATTTTTACCCGTCTTCAAGACAGTGAGCGTCAATCAACGGAATTTTTAAGCCAAATAATACTAACAAACGTGGAATTTCGTACCCGTGAATTTAAAAATCAAACAAGTTTCGTGGCTAATCGGGCAAAAAGGAGTTTTTTTGTTTCCCTTATATTTTTCCGTGGGTAGCCTGAAAGCTAAACCTCACGGGGGTCCAAGATCTAATGGACACCTAATAAGTGTTGACAGTTAACCGTTTCGTCCTTATGGGACTCCTCAGAACACTGCTGGTCGATGTGACAAATCTTGCGAAGTTAATCAGACGGTTTTGTCTCTAATTAAATGTAATTAGTGAGCGAACTATAGCAAGAGGCGCCATCTACCAAGATACGAGAGAAACAAAAAAACCAAAAGCAGGCGAAAGAAAATACTGCTATACAATAATATCGATCAATGAAAAGATCGAATGCAAATAAAAGAAAACAACTATAGTCCGTGACCTACGACAGCTCTTTGTCTTTCAGGCCGGATCAACACAGATTGCATTTTTACCCGTCTTCAAGACAGTGAGCGTCAATCAACGGAATTTTTAAGCCAAATAATACTAACAAACGTGGAATTTCGTACCCGTGAATTTAAAAATCAAACAAGTTTCGTGGCTAATCGGGCAAAAAGGAGTTTTTTTGTTTCCCTTATATTTTTCCGTGGGTAGCCTGAAAGCTAAACCTCACGGGGGTCCAAGATCTAATGGACACCTAATAAGTGTTGACAGTTAACCGTTTCGTCCTTATGGGACTCCTCAGAACACTGCTGGTCGATGTGACAAATCTTGCGAAGTTAATCAGACGGTTTTGTCTCTAATTAAATGTAATTAGTGAGCGAACTATAGCAAGAGGCGCCATCTACCAAGATACGAGAGAAACAAAAAAACCAAAAGCAGGCGAAAGAAAATACTGCTATACAATAATATCGATCAATGAAAAGATCGAATGCAAATAAAAGAAAACAACTATAGTCCGTGACCTACGACAGCTCTTTGTCTTTCAGGCCGGATCAACACAGATTGCATTTTTACCCGTCTTCAAGACAGTGAGCGTCAATCAACGGAATTTTTAAGCCAAATAATACTAACAAACGTGGAATTTCGTACCCGTGAATTTAAAAATCAAACAAGTTTCGTGGCTAATCGGGCAAAAAGGAGTTTTTTTTGTTTCCCTTATATTTTTCCGTGGGTAGCCTGAAAGCTAAACCTCACGGGGGTCCAAGATCTAATGGACACCTAATAAGTGTTGACAGTTAACCGTTTCGTCCTTATGGGACTCCTCAGAACACTGCTGGTCGATGTGACAAATCTTGCGAAGTTAATCAGACGGTTTTGTCTCTAATTAAATGTAATTAGTGAGCGAACTATAGCAAGAGGCGCCATCTACCAAGATACGAGAGAAACAAAAAAACCAAAAGCAGGCGAAAGAAAATACTGCTATACAATAATATCGATCAATGAAAAGATCGAATGCAAATAAAAGAAAACAACTATAGTCCGTGACCTACGACAGCTCTTTGTCTTTCAGGCCGGATCAACACAGATTGCATTTTTACCCGTCTTCAAGACAGTGAGCGTCAATCAACGGAATTTTTAAGCCAAATAATACTAACAAACGTGGAATTTCGTACCCGTGAATTTAAAAATCAAACAAGTTTCGTGGCTAATCGGGCAAAAAGGAGTTTTTTTTTGTTTCCCTTATATTTTTCCGTGGGTAGCCTGAAAGCTAAACCTCACGGGGGTCCAAGATCTAATGGACACCTAATAAGTGTTGACAGTTAACCGTTTCGTCCTTATGGGACTCCTCAGAACACTGCTGGTCGATGTGACAAATCTTGCGAAGTTAATCAGACGGTTTTGTCTCTAATTAAATGTAATTAGTGAGCTAATTACATTTAATTAGAGACAAAACCGTCTGATTAACTTCGCAAGATTTGTCACATCGACCAGCAGTGTTCTGAGGAGTCCCATAAGGACGAAACGGTTAACTGTCAACACTTATTAGGTGTCCATTAGATCTTGGACCCCCGTGAGGTTTAGCTTTCAGGCTACCCACGGAAAAATATAAGGGAAACAAAAAAACTCCTTTTTGCCCGATTAGCCACGAAACTTGTTTGATTTTTAAATTCACGGGTACGAAATTCCACGTTTGTTAGTATTATTTGGCTTAAAAATTCCGTTGATTGACGCTCACTGTCTTGAAGACGGGTAAAAATGCAATCTGTGTTGATCCGGCCTGAAAGACAAAGAGCTGTCGTAGGTCACGGACTATAGTTGTTTTCTTTTATTTGCATTCGATCTTTTCATTGATCGATATTATTGTATAGCAGTATTTTCTTTCGCCTGCTTTTGGTTTTTTTGTTTCTCTCGTATCTTGGTAGATGGCGCCTCTTGCTATAGTTCGCTCACTAATTACATTTAATTAGAGACAAAACCGTCTGATTAACTTCGCAAGATTTGTCACATCGACCAGCAGTGTTCTGAGGAGTCCCATAAGGACGAAACGGTTAACTGTCAACACTTATTAGGTGTCCATTAGATCTTGGACCCCCGTGAGGTTTAGCTTTCAGGCTACCCACGGAAAAATATAAGGGAAACAAAAAAACTCCTTTTTGCCCGATTAGCCACGAAACTTGTTTGATTTTTAAATTCACGGGTACGAAATTCCACGTTTGTTAGTATTATTTGGCTTAAAAATTCCGTTGATTGACGCTCACTGTCTTGAAGACGGGTAAAAATGCAATCTGTGTTGATCCGGCCTGAAAGACAAAGAGCTGTCGTAGGTCACGGACTATAGTTGTTTTCTTTTATTTGCATTCGATCTTTTCATTGATCGATATTATTGTATAGCAGTATTTTCTTTCGCCTGCTTTTGGTTTTTTTGTTTCTCTCGTATCTTGGTAGATGGCGCCTCTTGCTATAGTTCGCTCACTAATTACATTTAATTAGAGACAAAACCGTCTGATTAACTTCGCAAGATTTGTCACATCGACCAGCAGTGTTCTGAGGAGTCCCATAAGGACGAAACGGTTAACTGTCAACACTTATTAGGTGTCCATTAGATCTTGGACCCCCGTGAGGTTTAGCTTTCAGGCTACCCACGGAAAAATATAAGGGAAACAAAAAAACTCCTTTTTGCCCGATTAGCCACGAAACTTGTTTGATTTTTAAATTCACGGGTACGAAATTCCACGTTTGTTAGTATTATTTGGCTTAAAAATTCCGTTGATTGACGCTCACTGTCTTGAAGACGGGTAAAAATGCAATCTGTGTTGATCCGGCCTGAAAGACAAAGAGCTGTCGTAGGTCACGGACTATAGTTGTTTTCTTTTATTTGCATTCGATCTTTTCATTGATCGATATTATTGTATAGCAGTATTTTCTTTCGCCTGCTTTTGGTTTTTTTGTTTCTCTCGTATCTTGGTAGATGGCGCCTCTTGCTATAGTTCGCTCACTAATTACATTTAATTAGAGACAAAACCGTCTGATTAACTTCGCAAGATTTGTCACATCGACCAGCAGTGTTCTGAGGAGTCCCATAAGGACGAAACGGTTAACTGTCAACACTTATTAGGTGTCCATTAGATCTTGGACCCCCGTGAGGTTTAGCTTTCAGGCTACCCACGGAAAAATATAAGGGAAACAAAAAAACTCCTTTTTGCCCGATTAGCCACGAAACTTGTTTGATTTTTAAATTCACGGGTACGAAATTCCACGTTTGTTAGTATTATTTGGCTTAAAAATTCCGTTGATTGACGCTCACTGTCTTGAAGACGGGTAAAAATGCAATCTGTGTTGATCCGGCCTGAAAGACAAAGAGCTGTCGTAGGTCACGGACTATAGTTGTTTTCTTTTATTTGCATTCGATCTTTTCATTGATCGATATTATTGTATAGCAGTATTTTCTTTCGCCTGCTTTTGGTTTTTTTGTTTCTCTCGTATCTTGGTAGATGGCGCCTCTTGCTATAGTTCGCTCACTAATTACATTTAATTAGAGACAAAACCGTCTGATTAACTTCGCAAGATTTGTCACATCGACCAGCAGTGTTCTGAGGAGTCCCATAAGGACGAAACGGTTAACTGTCAACACTTATTAGGTGTCCATTAGATCTTGGACCCCCGTGAGGTTTAGCTTTCAGGCTACCCACGGAAAAATATAAGGGAAACAAAAAAACTCCTTTTTGCCCGATTAGCCACGAAACTTGTTTGATTTTTAAATTCACGGGTACGAAATTCCACGTTCAAAAAATATAAGTCGACATTGAACATCGAGAATATACGCAGGTGTAGTCCAGGAGCCGACACGCAGCCAGCCGAGGAACCAGGGATAATAACCCAGGAGCCTGCTATAAGTGCTATATAGTCGGAACCAGGACGGCGCCAGCATAAATCTCCTACAGTAGTCAACTCACGACGACCACGACTGTTGCGCTGAAAAGAAAAGAAGTCTATCGTCTATAACCAAGTTCTGCTGGGACGATAGCCATGTTAGATAGATGCAAGTCTAACATGTAGCAGGACCACCTTTCGGAAGGGGTGTAAAAGCGTGGGTCCACTGTGTATACTTGCTACGCAGTATAAAGATCCCTGCCCTCGACAAAGAGGAGTCAGGCAAAATTAAGTCCTCTTAGAGAAAGAAAACTTGCATCCTAATGGGCACGTGCATCAGTTTGATATATGATGTACGTACAAATCGGGGTTTGCGAAAAGGGCGCGCCGTGTGCCTAGTCGCTAGACCAAAAATGGTCTCCCCACCACTACTACTACTACTATGTCATTTAAATATTGTTCATCAATATTATTCGAAAATTCTTGTGAATAAGTATAGTCATAAGAAGGTTGATGAAATCTTTCAACCATGTACTGATTTTTATACTGAAAATTTTCAAAATTTGGATCATAAGGATCCTAGTTGTTAAAATTTTCGAAATTTGGGTTATAGGGATTGTAGTTGTCAAAATTATTAAAATATTCATCGGAATAGTTTACTACATGTGCTCTATGTTGTGGGGAATTGTAATTTGGATTTCTTTGAATTACTGATGGTCTAAAATTATTTTGTTGGTTTTGGGGTACAAAATTTCTAGATGTACTTGGTTGATTTTGGGTAAAATTGGGTCTTTGAAAATTTTGGTTAAATTGTTGATTTTGATTTTGGGCAAAATTGGGTCTTTGAAAATTTTGGTTAAATTGTTGATTTTAATTTGTGTAGACCGGGGGTCTCTGTACAAAAGTACGACATTCACTTGCGTGATGACCTAAACGATTACATTTAAAACATTTTTGTGGTTGAGAAGGGTTACGAAGAACACCTTGACAATTATTTTGTCTATTTTGTATGGAATTATTTGAAAAATTGGGTCGGTTTGGAGTTTTTTGTGTTTCAAAATATGAAAGTTGTAGTTCGCGTCTTATTCTTACTTGTGCTTCAAGTAAATCTTTTGGATTGCTAGCACGGACAATATGACCTATGCGCGATTCTAATCCTGTTAAAAGCGTATTTAATGCCATAGAATCTATAATTTGGATTTGTGCATCTTTTTGAAGCATATTTAAATTTGATTTTTGAATACAAGCGTGCATTTTTGAATTCATGACTTGTAATCTATTGAAAAACATTAAAGGTGATTCGTTTGTTTGTTGTTTAAGTCTTTGTAGATTTTACAAACACAACTTTTTCTGGGTATTACGCCACTAGTAAGGAAAAATTACTTTAAAAAATTATAAAAAAAACCACTGCGTTTCTCCTAGAAAAATAAAAATTACTAATTTGTCAGTGGCTTTCTATAAAAATAAATAGTTGCCTAGTAAAACCTAAACCACTTATCTTTTAATTGAATTTGAATACGCTACGTTTCGATTGCCAATCTACAATCGTTTTCAAGCTTTTTATTTATATTTTGTCTCAAAATCTTAAATGTTTCTTGTTCAAATATAAGGGGCCACCAAATTTCATATGCCAGGATTTGGTGCTAATTTGTTGCTAATTTGTTACCGAAGAATTAAATTTGTTGCTGCAGCCGTTAACGAGAAATCGCGACCCCTGTGACTTTACGGTAAAGCTGAGGGGCCACTCATAACTCTGGACTGAAAGGCGATACGAGGTTGATTTAAACGCCATAATTTGTTGCTCGGGATGGGGATGTGCAACCAATATTGTTACGGGTTCACAACGACAAATTAAAACTCGCAATTGTTGAAAACGATACGTCAATTTATTCCCATAAATTATGTACAAAAACACGCACTTAAACTTACTAATAACTTGCTAATAATTCACTACTTTAATACGCCTATTAACTTCGCGTTAACATCTAGCGATCACACCATTGGTTATCTCTGACTGCCCGATGCACGACGTCCGGCCCTATATATGAGGGTCTGCCTACAATTCGAGAATTTTCCATCTTTGTTCGATTCCGAATCATTCCGCCCTTTTCTGGAGCCGGACCGTTCACATACCAGTTCGTCACAGATAACGCAACTAAAACCTAGATTAAGAATACAACCATGAAATACGTCAACCTAATACTACACTAAACCTAAATAAGTTCTAACTATAAAATTAAAATAACTTAAATTAACCTCCATTGGTAACTTGCTTGTATCCTCGGAAGGTGGCTCTTCACATCTTGTTACTTTCTGTACTGGTTCAAATAATTCTACCACCTCTATTGGTTCTTTATTGATGTGACTATTTGACAAAATGAACTCTTCGTTCCTAAATCTTAGGGTATTAAGTTTATTATCAAACGCAAATCCATGTTTACTTATCAGGTCCATTCCCAAAATAAATTCGTCTTCTATGTCTGCAACTAATACCGAGTGGCGAATCTTCAACCTACCTAGCTGTAGGTCTATGTCTGTCTGCCCCAACACGTCGGCGGATTCTCCAGTCACAGTCTTAAGTGTTATTTTCTTTTCTGTTGGTCGAATTTTATATCTCGTTGCAATTTTGAACTTAAGCAATGATATGGCAGCACCAGTGTCTACTGTTATAATAACTTTTCTTACCAATAATAAGTCCGTCGATGTTAAGACTGTCAGCAGTATGTTTTAAGCTCTTGATAGAGTAAATTTTGGGGGCTAAATTATCATTAGCCAACACCCGCCCCTCTGCGTTGACTAGTTTTAGTTTTCCTGATCTCTTCTTCGGTACTCTGTCCCACTAGATGGTGAGCGAGACCTCATTTGGACACGACAATCGCGTTGAATATGCCCTGTATGTCCGCATCTGAAACGCTTTACATTTGGAGGGGATCGTCTGCTTTCTTTCAAAGAGTCAAGCTTCTCTATCAGTGATTGAAACATTTGGTTTAGCGTTTTTAAGTTGACCTCATGTCCATTGCTCATTTCTTCTCCCTTCTGAATTGAAACAGCTCTTACTTTTGGCCTAGACATATTATTTGATGATTCGATTTCAAGGGCTCGAATCAACATTCACTGCTATTATGGAAGCGTTCTCGACGAAGTAACTTTGCTAAGTCCGAGTCTCGTAATCCGTTAATAAAGCGATCTACCGTGAAGGGATCTCTGTAATTTTCTGGCATTTCTGGGCAAGCTAAATACATCAGCCTCCTAATATCTGCTTCATACTCTTGCAATGATTCTCCTGGTCTTTGCTGACGAATATTTAATTGTGACCAATGTAAATTTCGCAACTGTTCGTCTCCATACCTTCTTTCTAACGCTGCCACTAAAGCGTTATATTTCTGTTTTTGTTCGACTGGAATGGACCGTAAAAGTCCCAGAGCAGGCTCTCGTAGAGCTACTAACAATGCTCTAGCTTTTTCCTCATCATCCCAACCATTTGCAGCAGCGGCAGCTTCAAACTGTTGTTTGTAAGTAGACCAGGAAGACGTACCATCGAAATTTGGAGGCTTAATGTTTTGGTTGGAATTCACAACACATCCCTGAGCTTTCATTTTGTTGTGTTCTTTTTGGAGCTGTATAAGCTGTTTTGACACGTCCTGGAATTTTTCTTCCATGGTTTGAAAAATTTCTTCCCTAACATTCTGTACCTTTTCTTCAACATTATGTACCTTTTCTTCTACATTCTGCAATTTATTTTGTACCTTTGTTCCACACTATGCATTCTTTGAGTTATTTCTTCCTTAAGATCTTCGGTTGCAGTCTTAAACTCTTCTCTCAGCTGTTCGGAGTTGCTCTTTATTTGGTCAAAGTTTTCCTGCATGTCGTTCTGGTTTTGTTCCATGGTCTGTCTTATATCGTTCTGGTTTTGAGCCATTGGAGCTGCGAGAGCCTGCATCATTTTAGTTAGATCTTCCATCTTTGCTGATCCTTGTCTAGTAAGCATCAACTTCCTGATAAATCACTTAAAACGTTTATTTTAGGGTTATAACGCGAATGTCGAAGTCGGTTTTTCAATATCTCTTCCAATTCTTAAATAGAACATAATGGAATGTTCTGGAATATACTGGTAAATGCTACTCTTTCTGCTACTAGGCAAATGTAGAAGTCACTTTTTGATTATCTCTTTTGGTTCTCGAATAGAGCGTCGTACAATGTTATGGAATATTCTAGAAATAATTTCTAATTCTTCCTTTTAAAATAACTAAGCTACTGTCGAAGTCGGTATTTGTATATCTCTTCTAGTTTTTGAATAGAACGTCGTAGAATGTTATGGAATCTTCTAGAAATTCTTTCTAATTCTTACTTTTAAAATAACTAAACTAATGTCGAAATCGGTATTTGTATATCTCTTCTAGTTCTTGAATAGAACGTCGTAGAATGTTATGGAATCTTCTAGAAATTCTTTTTAGTTCTTACTTTTGAAATTACTAAGCTAATGTCGAAGTCTCTTTTTGGATATTTCTTCTGGTTTTCGAATAGAGCGTCGTAGAAAGTGATGGAATATTCTAGAAATTCTTTCTAAGTCTTACTTTTTAACTAACTAAGCTAATATCGAAGTCGATTCTTAAATATCTCTTTTGGTTTTTGAATAAATATATCGAACTTCTTCGAATATTCTGGAAAAATCACTTACTGTTTTTCTGTCCAATTGTCCTAGCCGGTGGTACTATGTAAGGGTAGTCTTTGCACTATTCAGTTCTGAATATTCTGGCAAAATCACTTACTGTTCTTCGTTTCAATTGTCCTAGCCGGTGGTACTATGTAAGGATAGTCTTTGCACTATTTATTTCTTTTAATGCCACACTTGTTACACCAATTGTTACGGGTTCACAACGACAAATTAAAACTCGCAATTGTTGAAAACGATACGTCAATTTATTCCAATAAATTATGTACAAAAACACGCACTTAAACTTACTAATAACTTGCTAATAATTCACTACTTTAATACGCCTATTAACTTCGCGTTAACATCTAGCGATCACTACCATTGGTTATCTCTGACTGCCCGATGCACGACGTCCGGCCCTATATATGAGGGTCTGCCTACAATTCGAGAATTTTCCATCTTTGTTCGATTCCGAATCATTCCGCCCTTTTCTGGAGCCGGGCCGTTCACATACCAGTTCGTCACAGATAACGCAACTAAAACCTAGATTAAGAATACAACCATGAAATACGTCAACCTAATACTACACTAAACCTAAATAAATTCTAACTATAAAATTTAAATAACTTAAATTTGTAACAATATTAAAGAATCCCAAAAGACTTATAATTTTCTTTTTTTTTTTAAACTGTTTTTTGTTAATATTTTTGTTATTCTTGATAGTATTAAGGTAGAAACACTTGCAGTACCCTTATAAAAGGCCGTTCGAATTTGATACCGCTATTTAAAGCGCCTGAGAGCGTTATTAAGCAAAAAAAATATATTAAAAAATTGAGTCAAAGACCACTGTGCGCCGAGTAAAGTTGAGGGGCCACCTTGTATCTCGGTAGTCTTTAAAGATATTAATCTCAAACAAAAAGCATAATTTGTTGCTAAAAGTCTTTCATTGCATCGTGTAAAACAAATTATTTAAATCCAATCGTACGATTAAAAAAAATATAAAAATAACATATTTTGTACTGTATTTCTAAACCCAACTGGAGGGCCACAGAATTGTTTATACACTTCCTAGCGCTCAAATAGCACTAAATGTGTATGTAAATGGAAAATTTATCGCTGCTTCCGTTTTCGAGAAATTGAATTTTTATTTGCTATAAAGTTCAACGTGTTTCATATAGTTTTCACCCTGTAACTCAAAAACTAATTAGAGAGCCACAGATTTTTTTTAGTGACTTATAGTACCTAAAGAGTACTATCAATATATGTTAATAAATAATTTGTTGCTGCTTCCGTTTTCGAGAAATTGAATTTTTATTTGCTATAAAGTTCAACGTGTTTCATATAGTTTTCACCCTGTATCTCAAAAACAAACAAGAGGGCCACAGATTTTTTTCAGTTACTTGTAGTACCTAAGAAGTACTACCAATATGTGTTAACAAATAATTTGTTGCTGCTTCCGTTTTCGAGAAATTGAATTTTTATTTGCTATAAAGTTCAACGTGTTTCATATAGTTTTTACCCTGTATCTCAAAAACTAACAAGAGGGCCACAGATTTTTTTCATTTACTTGTAGTACCTAAGAACTACTACCAATATGTGTTAACAAATAATTTGTTGCTGCTTCCGTTTTCGAGAAATTGAATTTTTATTTGCTATAAAGTTCAACGTGTTTCATATAGTTTCCACCCTGGAACTCAAAAACTAACTAGAGGGCCACAGATTTTTTTCAGTTACTTGTTGTACCTAAAGAGTACTACGAATACATGTTAACAAATAATTTGTTGCTGCTTCCGTTTTCGAGAAATTGAATTTTTATTTGCTATAAAGTTCAACGTGTTTCATATAGTTTTCACCCTGTAACTCAAAAACTATTTAGAGGGCCACAGATATTTCTTAGTGACTTATAGTACCTAAAGAGTACTACCAATATGTGTTAACAAATAATTTGTTGCTGCTTCCGTTTTCGAGAAATTGAATTTTTACTTGCAATAAAGTTAAACGTGTTTCATACAGTTTTCACCCTGTATCTCAAAAACTAACAAGAGGGCCACAGATTTTTTTCAGTTACTTATAGAAACTAATGAGTACTACCAATACGTGTTAACAAATAATTTGTTGCTGCTTCCGTTTTCGAGAAATTGAATTTTTATTTGCTATAAAGTTCAACGTGTTTCATATAGTTTCCACCCTGGAACTCAAAAACTAACAAGAGGGCCACAGATTTTTTTCAGTTATTTATAGAAACTAAAGAGTACTACCAATATGTGTTACCAAATAATTTGTTGCTGCTTCCGTTTTCGAGAAATTGAATTTTTATTTGCTATAAAGTTCAACGTGTTTCATATGGTTTTCACTCTGTAACTCAAAAACAAACAAGAGGGCCACTGATTTTTTTCAGTTACTTATAGTACCTAAAGAGTACTACCAATATGTGTAAACAGATAATTTGTTGCTGCTTCCGTTTTCGAGAAATTGAATTTTTATTTGCAATAAAGTTAAACGTGTTTCATATAGTTTTCACCCTGTATCTCAAAAACAAACAAGAGGGCCATAGATTTTTTTCAGTTACTTATAGTACCTAAAGAGTACTACCAACATGTGTTAACAGATAATTTGTTGCTGCTTCCGTTTTCGAGAAATTGAATTTTTATTTGCAATAAAGTTAAACGTGTTTCATATAGTTTTCACCCTGTATCTCAAAAACTAACAAGAGGGCCACAGATTTTTTTCAGTTACTTATAGTACCTAAAGAGTACTACCAATATGTGTTAACAGATAATTTGTTGCTGCTTCCGTTTTCGAGAAATTGAATTTTTATTTGCTATAAAGTTCAACGTGTTTCATATAGTTTCCACCCTGGAACTCAAAAACTACCAAGAGGGCCACAGATTTTTTTCAGTTACTTATAGTACCTAAAGAGTACTACCATTATATGTTAACAAATAATTTGTTGCTGCTTCCGTTTTCGAGAAATTAAATTTTTATTTGCAATAAAGTTAAACGTGTTTCATATAGTTTTCACCCTGTATCTCAAAAACTAACAAGAGGGCCACAGATTTTTTTCAGCTACTTATAGTACCTAAAGAGTACTACCAACATGTGTTAACAAATAATTTGTTGCTGCTTCCGTTTTCGAGAAATTGAATTTTTATTTGCAATAAAGTTAAACGTGTTTCATATAGTTTTCACCCTGTATCTCAAAAACTAACAGGAGGGCCACAGATTTTTTTCAGTTACTTATAGTAACTGAAGAGTACTATCAATACGTGTTAACAAATAATTTGTTGCTGCTTCCATTTTCGAGAAATTGAATATTTATTTGCAATAAAGTTAAACGTGTTTCATATAGTTTTCACCCTGTATCTCAAAAACTAACAAGAGGGCCACAGATTTTTTTTAGTTACTTATAGTACCTAAAGAGTACTACCAACTTGTGTTAACAAATAATTTTTTGCTGCTTCCGTTTTCGAGAAATTGAATTTTTATTTGCAATAAAGTTAAACGTGTTTCATATAGTTTTCACCCTGTATCTCAAAAACTAACAAGAAGGCCACAGATTTTTTTCAGTTACTTATAGTAACTAAAGAGTACCATCAATACGTGTTAACAAATAATTTGTTGCTGCTTCCGTTTTCGAGAAATTGAATTTTCATTTGCAATAAAGTTAAACGTGTTTCATATAGTTTTCACCCTGTATCTCAAAAACTAACAAGAGGGCCACAGATTTTTTTCAGTTACTTATAGTACCTAAAGAGTACTACCAATATGTGTTAACAAATAATTTGTTGCTGCTTCCGTTTTCGAGAAATTGAATATTTATTTGCAATAAAGTTAAACGTGTTTCATATAGTTTTCACACTGTATCTCAAAAACTAACAAGAGGGCCACACATTTTTGTCATTTACGTGTAGCAACTAAAGAGTACTACCAATACGTGTTAACAAATAATTTGTTGCTGTTTCCGTTTTCGAGAAATTGAATTTTTCTTTGCTATAAAGTTCAACGTGTTTCATATAGTTTCCACCCTGGAACTCAAAAACTAACAAGAGGGCCACAGATTTTTTTTAGTTACTTATAGTACCTAAAGAGTACTACCAATGTGTGTTAACAAATAATTTGTTGCTGCTTCCGTTTTCGAGAAATTGAGTTTTTATTTGCAATAAAGTTAAACGTGTTTCATATAGTTTTCACCCTGGAACTCAAAAACAAACAAGAGGGCCACAGATTTTTTTTAGCTACTTATAGTACCTAAAGAGTACTACCAACACGTGTTAATAAATAATTTGTTGCTGCTTCCGTTTTCGAGAAATTGAATTTTTACTTGCAATAAAGTTAAACGTGTTTCATATAGTTTTCACCCTGTATCTCAAAAACTAACAACAGGGCCACAGATTTTTTTCAGTTACTTATAGTACCTAAAGAGTACTATCAACGTATGTTAACAAATAATTTGTTGCTGCTTCCGTTTTCGAGAAATTGAATTTTTATTTGCTATAAAGTACAACGTGTTTCATATAGTTTTCAACCTGTATCTCAGAAACTAAATAGAGGGCCAGAGATTTTTTTCACTTACTTGTAGTACCTAAAGTGTGCTACCAATATGTGTTAACAAGTAATTTGTTGCTGCTTCCGTTTTCGAAAAATTGAATTTTTATTTTAGATTTTGACCCTTTGTATAGTTCTTTTATTGCTTTTATGTATGCATGATTGATATAGACAGTGGCCAATCCTTCCAACAGCGGAAATCAATGCAAAACGATCTAAACAGAGCCAACCCTGACAATTGTTAGTCTGAACCTCGAGGGTATCACGAAAGATAAACAAGACCTTATCTCTCAACTATGCCAAACACATAAATGGGACGTACTATGCCTTCAGGAAACGCACAGAGATGAAAACGCAAACAGGCCCAGCATTGATAGTATGCGTCTTGCCGTCGAATCCCCCCCATAACAAGTATGGTAGCACCATTTTTGTAAGTACTAACATGTAGCTGACATCTACCGGCAAAAAAGTAAACGACGATACTGAAATACTCACCATCGAAAAAGGAGCTTTTACCATATCATCCGCTTACAAACCCCTGGCAAATCACTGAAACTAGAAATGCCGGAGAACTATGGGAGACAGGAGATTCAGTTTATCATTGGAGATTTTAACTCTCACAGCACATCGTTGGGCTACAATGAAACCGATAGAAATGGGCAACATCTAGAAGAGTGGGCAGAAGTCAACAAACTTTCTCTTCTCCACGATCCAAAGTTGCCGTGCTCGTTCAACAGCAAGAAATGGAAACGCGGCTATAATCCCGATAACTGCTTTGTGAGCCAAAAGATCCAAGACTCATATGTAAAACACGTGTATGTCATCAAAACAGCTGAGATACCTTTTCGAAGAAGTTTTAATTTTAAAAAAGCAAATTGGCCCGAATACTCAGCTAATCTAGATGCTGAACTCGAAAATCTAGACCCATCACCACAAAACTACCAAACCTTTACAAAGGCTATCAAAGCGATACATACCAAGAGGCTGCAGGCAACATTTCATACCGGGGCTGTCAGAAGCCTCTAAAGGGTTCTTAAACAAGTACGAAGAACTTTTTAACAAGGACCCGTTTAGCGAAGACACTATAGCCTGCGGCAATGCGCTCATGATAGCACTGAGCGAGACTCGAGAAAAAAAGTGGATAGACACCCTTGAATGAATGGATATGACGCACAGCAGTAAGCTGGCTTGGAACTTAATCAAAAAGCTAAATGGAGATCCAAAGCAAAATAAAGCGCCGTCAAATGTTACCGCTAACCCAGTAGCTCACCAACTGCTCCTCAACGGTAAACCGGACAAAAAATGCCAAAAAAAATGCATCAATCGGTCTCCAACAACCGAGAAAAACCACTTTAACACGCCCTTTACCATAAAAGAGCTAGATAAAGGGATAAACTCACTGAAAAAACAAACACAAAGCAGCAGGAAAAGACGACATCTGTGTAGACAAATCAAAAACTTCAGAACAATAGCAAAAAACTGCTTTCTAAAACTTTTTAACACCTGTCGAGTTACATTCCAGATACCAAAAGTATGGAGGAAGTCGAAAGCATTGCTAAAACCTTGGAAAGACCCTGAGTCACCAAAAAGCTACCGCCCCATATCGCTTCTTTGTCACCTATACAAGCTATATGAAAGGCTAATCCTCCAACGACTAGAGAGGACTGTCGACTCAAAAATCATTCCACAGCAAGCCGGCTTTAGACCTGGGAAGTCTTGCACCAGCGAAATACTAGTACTGACGGAACACATCGAAGATGGGTTCGAGAAAAAACAAATAACAGGTTTGGTTCGGTTCGGTAATATGAACCGTCATAACAGGAACTTGCTGTATAAAGTCTATGATACACTGAAAGACTACCAACTTGTTCAAATGGTAGAATCCTTACTACAAAACAGATAATTCTACGTGAGTCTTGAAGGGAAAAAAAGTCGATGGCGAATCCAGATAAACGGCTTGGCTCAGGGCAGCGTACTGGCACCAATCCTCTTCAATCTCTACACCAACGACCAACCAACACCAGCTTTTACCAGAAACTTTGTATATGCCGATGACCTGGGCATTACAGCGCAGGGTTTAAATTTTGAGGAGGTGGAGCAAAAACTGGAAGCAGCCTTGAGTATGATGTCCACTTACTATCAGGATAACTCTCTAAAACCAAATCCCTCCAAGACCCAAGTCAGCGCCTTCCACCTCCACTCTCGACAGGCAAATAGAAAGCTAAACGTTACTTGGGATAACAACAACCTAGAGCACACAGATAATTATAATATTAATAATTGGAGTCATATTGGACCGCTCCCTAACATACAGTTTCTATTGTGAAAAAACGCGGAAGAAGGTGGAGACGCAGCAAACAAGTGGGGCGCAAAACCAACAGTACTAAGGACATCAGCGCAGGCGTTATGCTTTTTGACAGCGGATTATGCCTGTCCAGTGTGGAGCAGATCCACTCACGCCAAAAAAGTAAATGTCAGCCTGAACGAAACCCACGCCACTGGACAAACTGTACAAAGCCTCGGGCCTCTCAGACCCTGACTCACGTAGAGCACCTACGAATATACAGACCTTCGATGAGCGTCACTCACTCACTGGACACGAGGCGCAACTTGGCAGACTAAAGTCAAGAAGGCGCTTCCTGGGCGCGCCACTGGATGAACCATCCGCCTGCTTTCGAATAACAGAACTCCCTCCGAGCGGAACATCAAGCGACTAGAGAACCTGGCGAATGTTGAACCGCATCAGAACTGGTGTAGCCCCTGTTAAGACCAATCTCATCAGATGGGGCCTGTTGGATGGAAATGACGACAAGTGCGACTGCGGAGCTAGACAGGATATGGAACACCTACTTACCTAACTGTCCACATAGATGTACCCTCGACGCTATATGGACAAACAATCAACAAGCATTGGACACAGTCCGATACTGGGCTCAGAAACTGTAGTTTTCCGGACTGGAATAAGTAAGTAAAAAAAAGTTTGCTCTAACACTGTCCATAATTTTTCTACTGAAACGGTATCATATGCTTTTTGTAGGTCCACAAAGGTAACATGAGTTTCTATATTTCTGGCGCTCCTTTTCTCAATTACTTGTTTAAGACAAAAAAAATTATCACTGCAAGATTTGCCTGCACGAAACCCACTTTGCTCTTCTTCTTCTTGTTCATGAAAATAATTCTCTATTAGATCTCTACGAATCCTACCGTACAATCTACTTAGAGTACTGGTTACAGAAATTCCTCTGTAATTGTTGCAATCCTGCTTGTTTCATTTTTTATGTATTGAGGATATGAATGCAATTTTCCAATCATTAGGTACTGGATGGCCGTTTATGCATTGATTGATAATATGTGTGAGATTTTCTAGTAGTTTCTTTGATCCATATTTAAGCATTTCAGCATATATTCCCCCAGGTCAGCTAGCTTTTCCGGATTTAAGCTTTTTAATATTATTCTTTATCATTTCTTTTTCGATGATTACTTCTTCTCCTTCTATGTCTCTCCTCGGAGAAGCTGCCAGAAATTCGGGTCTCGTCTCCTGCAGCAGTCCCTTGTAGTGTTCTGTCCATTGTTCTGGTTTGATTATCTGGATGTTTACTTTCTCTTTTGTTGGGTTTTTTACTGTAGAAATGAATTTCTATACTTCAGAACTCTGCCTACGTGTGTATTTATGTCGTGGCACTTGCGCTCGAACATTTCATTTTTTTCTGTGCGTATCAAATTTCTTAGCTGTCTTCTGGTTTCCCTGTAGATTTCTAGGTCTCTTTGCTCTTTAGTACTGAGCCATTTCAAGTATGTGCGTTTATTCTCTTTGACCATTTCCTGTACTTTGTCCGTCTCTTCAAATGGGTGATTTGTGTTTATTAATTTTTTATCTAATCGGTTCTGATACAATCTTTGTGTACTTTCGATTTCTAGACTTCGAAAGTTGTATTTTTGATTGTCTTCGATACATTCTAGGTTTTCATTTCCTGTAATACTTTCGTCCTTATTTGTTTTTCTTAAAGGGAATAATATTTTTGCTTTTACCAGATGGTGGTCAGATCCACAGGTAACACCACGAAGTGCTCGCACATCATACCACTTTAATTGCGAGTGTTCTCCGCCTATAGCATAATCAATGATTGATTTAAGATTTCTTGTTGGCTGAATCCAGGTATATCGATGAATATCCTTATGTTTAAAAAAACCATTATTTATTTTTAGGTTTTAGGTTTCACACAATTGCATCAGTCTTAAGCCATTACTTCCTCTCCAAATGGTCCTATCACTTTGCTCTGGGTTTGCCTACCAGTTCGGCTATTAAAATCGCCAAGCTTAATTATTTCTCTGGTATTACCGATTTTGTGATAGTCTCATCAAGTTGGTCAAAGAACATTTGTTTTGTAGCTACTCTTTCGTCATCTAATGGTGCGTATACTGCTATTATGCTTATATTATGTCCAAGTATCTTCATGTTCATTCGAAGTATGTTTTCACTAATGCAATCGTAGTCTGTAATTTTATTCTTTAGATTTTTCTTTATTAACAAGGATACCCCTCTGGCTGCTCTTCTTTCTTTTGGGACTCCAGTGAATATATGGACAAAATTACCGACACTATTCGTAACTGTTCCTTCCTTTTTTGTCTCTGTGAGTGCAATAATATCGATCTTACAATTCTGCACTTCGGTTGCAATAATGTCCAACTTTTGATTCACTCCCTGTACGTTCCATGTAGCTATATTCATAGTCCTTTGTCTTTGCTTTTTTCGTCTTCGAGAGTTTCCATCCATTGCTCCGAGGCTTTGTTTAGGCTTTTTGGTAATTGCTTTGTTTTACAAGTATAAGAGAACCAGTCTAATGCCTCAATCCCCTACTTGGAGGGCCAGGATTTTTAATCAAGATTTTTCTCCTCTAGCCTTTGACGAACCAACGTCATACTGTAAGGCAACAGTTGTAGTCTTTTATACTATCCCTAAAAGAAAGGGTTGCCACCTACGCTATGATCACCGTACCGAGGTCCATTCTCTCCGCCTTTCATATCGATGGGGTCTTCTCCCGTAACCCTGGGAAATGGACCCTATACAGGTGCTAACTCTCCGGGTTAGAGAGTACCTGGAATTTACGGAGGGCAGGGGTCGATTCATTTCCCCTGATAGACATCTGACGAGGTCTCCCGTACCCTTAGTTTTTGAGATACAGGGTGAACACTATATGAAACACGTTGAACTTTATTGAAAATAAAAATTCAATTTCTCGAAAACGGAAGCAGCAACAAATTACTTGTTAACACATGTTGATAGTACTCTTTAAGTACTATAAGTCACTAAAAAAAATCTGTAGCCCTCTAGTTTGTTTTTGAGCTACAGGGTGAAAACTATATGAAACACGTTTAACTTTATTGCAAATAAAAATTCAATTTCTCGAAAACGGAAGCAGCAACAAATTATTTGTTAACACATATCGGTAGTACTTTTTAGGTACTATAAGTAACTGAAAAAAATCTGTGGCCCTCTTGTTAGTTTTTGAGATACAGGGTGAAAACTGTATGAAACACGTTGAACTTTATTGCAAGTAAAAATTCAATCTCGAAAACGGAAGCAGCAACAAATTATTTGTTAACACACATTGGTAGTACTCTTTAGGTACTATAAGTAACTGAAAAAATCTGTGGCCCTCTTCTTAGTTTTTGAGATAACGGGTGAAAACTATATGAAACACGTTTAACTTTATTGCAAATAAAAATTCAATTTCTCGAAAACAGAAGCAGCAACAAATTATTTGTTAACACATATTGGTAGTACTCTTTAGGTACTATAAGTAACTGAAAAAAATCTGTGGCCCTCTTGTCTGAGGGCACGGCAGTGCCTCGCCAAGTTCGCGTGCCGTAACCATCTTTTCTGGAAACATTTCAGCCGATATTTGACCTACCTAGAACTCTACTTCGGAATGAGCTACGAATCTCAAGCTTTGCACAGTCGTAGATCTCCGTGAAGTCAACAACCCCTGCAAGTTTCATGGAATTCCATAAAGTAGTAAAGTAGTTACGAAATTTCAAAAAACGTCGAAATTGCCACTCACTCACTGACTCACTCACTCACTCATGTATAGATCATCAATATTCTACTGTACTTCCAGACATGCTACAAAGCTGAAATTTGGCAGACTGATAGAAATTATGACCAAACCCCTGGAAAAAATCAAAATACCCCAAAATTTTAATTTACTCCCCTCCCCTATACATTTAAAGTTATGTAAAAGTAGCATTGCCCACTTCCAGAAATGCTAGAGAGTTGAGCTTTGGCAGACTGATAGGAACTATGATAAAACTATAGGAAAAAATTAAAACACCCCAAAATTCTAATTTACTTCCCTTCTCTATAAATGTAAAGTTAAGTAAAAGTAACATTGCCTACTTCCAGACATACTAGAGAGCTGAGCTTTGGAAGACCGATAGTAACTATGATAAAGTTATAGAAAAAAATACCCCAAAATTCTAATTTACTTCCTTCTCCTATTAATGTAAAGTTATGTAAAAGTAACACTGCCCACTTCCAGAAACGCTAGAGAGCTGAACTTTTTAAGACTGAAAGACAATATGATAAAACTATATGAAAAAATTTTAAAACACCAACAGTTTAATTTACTTCTCTCTCCTATAAATGTAAATTTATATAAAACTAACATTGCCCACTTCCAGAAATGCTAGAGAGCTGAGCATTGGAATGCTGATAGAAATTATGATAAAACCATGGGAAAAAATTTAAAAAGTCCAATATTTTCATTTACTCTCCTCCCCTATAAATGTAAAGTTATGTAAAAGTAACATTACCCACTTCCGGAAACGCTAGAGAGCTGAGCATTGGAAGACTGATAGGAACTATGATAAAACTATAGGACAAAATTTAAAAACACGAAAATTTTAATTTATTTCCCTCCCCTATACATGTAAAGTTATGTAAAAGTAACATTGTGCACTTTCAGGAACGCTAGAGAGCTGAGCTTTGGAAGGCTGATAGGAACTACGATAAAACCATGGAAAAAAATTTAAAAATCTCAAAAATTTAAGTAAGGCATTGCAAAGGTTTTGAACAATATTCCGCATATTTTACTACTTTAAAAATTAAGTATTATCTAATTCCTTTAAAAAAGAAGTGAAATCATAACAAAAACATTTCATGTAAAAAAAAGCCAAGTACGCGAAAATGGCATTCCGTAAAAAGAATTGAGATAAAAGTAAAGCCAAGTTTTCCAATACAAATTTCAAAATAAAAGGTTCTTACTAGTTTGGAAATATTTTTCTAAACTTGGCTATTACGGCTGTAAATGACTCTTAGGCACAGTGCTAAATTGAACATAAAGAAGTTTGGCTGTAATAGCAAAGTTTAAAAAAACATTTCCAAACTAGTTAAAACCTTTTATTTTGAAATTTGTATTGGAAAACTTGGCTTTACTTTTATCTCAATTCTTTTTACGGAATGCCATTTTCGCGTATTTGACTTTTTTTTACATGAAATGTTTTTGTTATGATTAGTTTTTGAGTTCCAGGGTGGAAACTATATGAAACACGTTGAACTTTATACTACTACTATGTAAGTTTAGAACGTTTTTCTACGTTGTCCGACGCCTATTCTCCACCTCCTTCGATCCTGACAATCATCCTCTGTCAGATTCTTTTGACTCATTGATCTTTGGATTGACTGCGCCCTATTGGTTGCCATTCTAGGACCTGCTTTGGTAATCTTTCGTCGTTCATCCGTTGTACATGGCCGTACTATATCAGTTGCCTTTTAGTGATGTCATCCGTTAAGCTTTGAACTTTATAGCAAAAAAAAAATCAATTTCTCGAAAACAGAAGTAGCAACAAATTATTTGTTAACACGTGTTGGTAGTACTCTTTAGTTACTATAAGTAACTGAAAAAAATCTGTGGCCCTCTTGTTAGTTTTTGAGATACAGGGTGAAAACTATATGAAACACGTTAAACTTGATTGCAAGTAAAAATTCAATTTCTCGAAAACGGAAGCAGCAACAAATTATTTGTTATCACATATTGGTAGTACTCTTTAGGTACAATAAGTAACTGAAAAAAATCTGTGGCCCTCTTGTTAGTTTTTGAGTTCCAGGGTGGAAACTATATGAAACACGTTGAACTTTATAGCAAATAAAAATTCAATTTCTCGAAAACGGAAGCAGCAACAAATTATCTGTTAACACATATTAGTAGTACTCTTTAGGTACTATAAGTAACTGAAAAAAATCTGTGGCCCTCTTGTTAGTTTTTGAGATACAGGGTAAAAACTATATGAAACACGTTTAACTTTATTGCAAATAAAAATTCAATTTCTCGAAAACGGAAGCAGCAACAAATTATCTGTTAACACGTGTTGGTAGTACTCTTTAGTTTCTATAAGTAGCTGAAAAAAATCTGTGGTTCTCTTGTTAGTTTTTGAGATACAGGGTGAAAACTATATGAAACACTTTGAACTTTATAGCAAATAAAAATTCAATTTCTCGAAAACGGAAGCAGCAACAAATTATTTGTTAACACATGTTGGTAGTACTTTTTAGGTAATATAAGTAACTAAAAAAAATCTGTGGCCCTCTTGTTAGTTTTTGAGATACAGGGTGAAAACTATAAGAAACACGTTTAACTTTATTGCAAGTAAAAATTCAATTTCTCGAAAACGGAAGCAGCAACAAATTATTTGTTAAGACGTATTGGTAGTACTCTTTAGTTTCTGTAAGTAACTGAAAAAAATCTGTGGCCTTCTTGTTAGTTTTTGAGATACAGGGTGAAAACTATATCAAACACGTTTAACTTTATTGCAAATAAAAATTCAATTTCTTGAAAACGGAAGCAGCAACAAATTATTTGTTAACAAATATTGGTAGTACTCTTTAGGTACTATAAGTAACTGAAAAAAATCTGTGGCCCTCTTGTTAGTTTTTGAGTTCCAGGGTGGAAACTATATGAAACACGTTGAACTTTATAGCAAATAAAAATTCAATTTCTCGAAAACGGAAGCAGCAACAAATTATTTGTTAACACGTATTGGTAGTACTCTTTAGTTTCTATAAGTAACTGAAAGAAATCTGTGGCCCTCTCGTTAGTTTTTGAGATACAGGGTGAAAACTATATGAAACACGTTTAACTTTATTGCAAATAAAAATTCAATTTCTCGAAAACGGAAGCAGCAACAAATTATTTGTTAACACATGTTGGTAGTACTCTTTAGATACTATAAGTAACTGAAAAAAATCTGTGGCTTTCTTTTTAGTTTTTGAGATACAGGGTGAAAACTATATGAAACACGTTTAACTTTATTGGAAATAAAAATTCAATTTCTCGAAAACGGAAGCAGCAACAAATTATCTATTAACACATGTTGGTAGTACTTTTTAGGTACTATAAGTAACTAAAAAAAATCTGTGGCCCTCTTGTTTGTTTTTGAGATACAGGGTGAAAACTATATGAAACACGGTTAACTTTATTGCAAATAAAAATTCAATTTCTCGAGAACGGAAGCAGCAACAAATTATTTGTTAACACATGTTGGTAGTACTCTTTAGTTTCTATAAGTAACTGAAAAAAATCTGTGGCCCTCTTGTTAGTTTTTGAGTTCTAGGGTGGAAACTATATGAAACACGTTGAACTTTATAGCAAATAAAAATTCAATTTCTCGAAAACGGAAGCAGCAACAAATTATTTGTTAACACGTATTGGTAGTACTCTTTAGGTGCTATAAGCAACTGAAAAAAATCTGTGGCCCTCTTGTTACTTTTTGAGATACAGGGTGAAAACTATATGAAACACGTTTAACTTTATTGCAAATAAAAATTCAATTTCTCGAAAACCGAAGCAGCAACAAATTATCTGTTAACACATGTTGGTAGTACTCTTCAGGTACTATAAGGAACTGAAAAAAATCTGTGGCTCTCTTGTTAGTTTTTGAGTTCCAGGGTGGAAACTATATGAAACACGTTGAACTTTATAGCAAATAAAAATTCAATTTCTCGAAAACGGAAGCAGCAACAAATTATTTGTTAACACGTATTGGTAGTACTCTTTAGTTTCTATAAGTAACTGAAAAAAATCTGTGGCCCTCTTGTTAGTTTTTGAGATACAGGGTGAAAACTATATGAAACACGTTGAACTTTATAGCAAATAAAAATACAATTTCTCGAAAAAAAACGGAAGCAGCAACAAATTATTTGTTAACACGTATTGGTAGTACTCTTTAGTTTCTATAAGTAACTGAAAAAAATCTGTGGCCCTCTTGTTAGTTTTTGAGTTCCAGGGTGGAAACTATATGAAACACGTTGAACTTTATAGCAAATAAAAATACAATTTCTCGAAAACGGAAGCAGCAACAAATTATTTGTTAAGACGTATTGGTAGTACTCTTTAGTTTCTATAAGTAACTGAAAAAAATCTGTGGCCCTCTTGTTAGTTTTTGAGTTCCAGGGTGGAAACTATATGAAACACGTTGAACTTTATAGCAAATAAAAATTCAATTTCTCGAAAACGGAAGCAGCAACAAATTATCTGTTAACACATGTTGGTAGTACTATTTAGGTACTATAAGCAGCTGAAAAAAATCTGTGACCCTCTTGTTAGTTTTTGAGATACAGGGTGAAAACTATATGAAACACGTTTAACTTTATTGCAAATAAAAATTCAATTTCTCGAAAACGGAAGCAGCAACAAATTATCTGTTAACACATGTTGGTAGTACTCTTTAGGTACTATAAGGAACTGAAAAAAATCTGTGGCCCTCTTGTTTGTTTTTGAGATACAGGGTGAAAACTATATGAAACACGTTTAACTTTATTGCAAATAAATTTCAATTTCTCGAAAACGGAAGCAGCAACAAATTATTTGTTAACACATATTGGTAGTACTCTTTAGGTACTACAAGTAACTGAAAAAATATGTGGCCCTCTTGTTAGTTTTTGAGATACAGGGTGAAAGCTATATGAAACACGTTGAACTTTATAGCAAATAAAAATTCAATTTCTCGAAAACGGAAGCAGCAACAAATTATTTGTTAACATATATTGATAGTACTCTTTAGGTACTATAAGTCACTAAAAAAAATCTGTGGCCCTCTAATTAGTTTTTGAGTTACAGGGTGAAAACTATATGAAACACGTTGAACTTTATGGCAAATAAAAATTCAATTTCTCGAAAACGGAAGCAGCGACAAATTTTCGATTTACATACACATTTAGTGCTATTTGAGCGCTAGGAAGTGTATAAACAACTCGGTGGCCCTCCGGTTGGGTTTAGAAATACAGTACAAAATATGTTATTTTTATTTTTCTTTTAATCGTACGATTGGATTTAAATAATTTGTTTTACACGATGCAATGAAAGACTCTTAGCAACAAGTTATGCTTTTTGTTTGAGATTAATATCTTTACAGACTACCGAGATACAAGGTGGCCCCTCAACTTTACTCGGTGCACAGTGGTCTTTGACTCACTTTTTTAATATTTTTTTATTTTTGCTTAATAACGCTCTCAGGCGCTTTAAATAGCGGTAACAAATTCGAACGGCCTTTTATAAGGGTACTACAAGTGTTTCTACCTTAATACTATCAAGAATAACATAAATATTAACAAAAAACAGTTTTTTTTCAAAAAAAAAAGAAAATTATAAGTCTTTTGGGATTCTTTAATATTGGTTGCACATCCCCATCCCGAGCAACAAATTATGGCGTTTAAATCATCCTCGTATCGCCTTTCAGTCCAGAGTTATGAGGTGGCCCCTCAGCTTTACCGTAAAGTCACAGGGGTCGCGATTTCTCGTTAACGGCTGCAGCAACAAATTTAATTCTTCGGTAACACACTAGCAACAAATTAGCACCAAATCCTGGCATATGAAATTTGGTGGCACCTTATAGTGGTCCCCCCAGCTTTACTTACGTTCGCGTATCTCCATAATATGTTGTTAATATATGTTTAATTTGAATCCAAGAAAGAGGATTTCGAGAGTTTACTAATTGTGCGGCTTTTCCTTTTAATTTATTTTTAATGTGTATGACCAATAAATCGCGTTGATCTTCGACGGCCATGTTATAAGCACAATCGCAAGCATTGATAAATGTTCCTAAAAATATTTGATCTCCATCGTATTCAGGGATTATTGAGAAAATTTCTGATAAGGTTCAACCTCAACTATAGGTTGGTTTGCTGGTACGTTTGTTGGTTGGTTATTACGAGGTTCAGTCATTTTAAATGGTTTTTGTTTTCTTGTGTTTTAAAACTTAAATTAAAACTTTTCTTAGGTTTTGTTTCTTAAAACTAAATTTTATTTTTTGAAAATTCAAAATTGTAAAAGTGTTAGAAAATCGAACAGATTTTTCAAAATATCAACTTATATGAAAAAAAAATAAAACGTGATGATTCAATTGTCTTACTCACAAAAGCTTTAGCTGGACCATTTGTCTCCACGTGTTCGGCTACCAGGGGCTTCACTGGGTGTTCCTTCCGTATCCGTTGGTTGCGAGGACGCTTGGTTCGTTGCTGTCTAGCTTCTTGGTTGCTTATGTAACTACTTGGTTGCTGTGTAACTTCTTTGTTGCTGTGTAACTTCTTGATTGCTGTGTAACTTCTTGGTTGCTGTAGATTCTTGATAGCTTAAAGAGCTGAAGCTTCACCACTCGCGAATTAGAATACTCGTGTTTTCGCGTGTGTTAAACTATCAGTACGACTGCACCAAATGTTATACTTTAAAGTTTACTTTTAACTTTTTAAAAAACTTTATTTTGATTAAATACAATATAGGACTTAAACGTTATAATTGAACGTGTACTTAAGAACGATTCTAAAGAGAATGACTTAACATTACAATGATTTGAGTTTATATAAAGAAAAAGTGCTGATTAAGCAATGAAATAATTCCTTAATATTCTAGATTTAAACTTCTTAGAACTAAAGTGCAATTCGGCAGGAATGCACGTGTTGTTTATTCCATGAGAGACGCAAGTCAGCAGAATGGTCTTCTTATCTTAAAAGGTTCTGAGAAATAAAGTGCTGATTCGGCTTGAATGCACGTGTTGTTTATTTCATGGGAAACACAAGTCAGCAAAATAAGCTTCTTATCTGGAAGGTTCTCGGGTTTCGTAGAAGGTTCTGGTTTCTTCTAAGTGTAGGCAGGATATTTTCATATAACATATATATATATATATATATATATATACCAAAATCCCAATATTTAAACAACATAAATATTTTTATGCAAAATGCGTCCAAAACCAATCAAAATAGTTTAAAAAAAAACCAGGTTCGTATTTGATTTTTTTATGATAAACACCATATCTCAAAAACTAAACAATATTTCAAAAAATTGACAACGTCATTATTTTCTTCCTAAAAAGTTGCCATAAAAAGGTTTTGACAGAATAAACAAATCTTTCAAAATGAGCGAGATATAAGAGATTTTTTCAGAAACTCCCTGTATTAGCTGTTTGCCCGCAGGTAGAAAAACGATAACTGCAGTGGACTGTATATATTTTAATTAAGGAAAGCGCGAATAAACATAAATATATTGATATGAAATCACGAAATAATTAAGGTCCATAGGTTAATTGTTGGTACCAAACAACGGAAATCAGAAACAAAGCACTCACCAGTTTGCAGCCAATTTCTCCACGTTCCAAGGGGCCCCTGTCTAGATCTAATGATGGCACCACGTAGCTGAAGGGCTGAAGTTTCTAGTTCTATGCTTCAGTACACCAAAATCGAGCACTTTCAAGTGTAGAAAATTGTAAATGTTGGAGAAAGTAAAGCCATTTTCTCGAGGCGGTAGAAAAAGGATCTCTCCGATTCTTGGTGCGCATGTCCAAATGCGCGAAAAATGTACTCTGTCCGTCCGTGTGTGGTTTTAAAATTTACAAAAAACCTCGAAATTTAGAGGGAGTTAACATAACTGCCCTCCAAAACACACAATTTTAGAATATCAGCCGGACAGATATAGATATAAGAAAAATGATCGACCGATAAATATAAATGAATGAAAAACAGATAAGTAGCGTAAGTTTATTTAGAGATAACGAAAACCCGAAAAAGTCAAAACAAACAAACAAAATTTAAAAAAATAATAAAGAATTACCTATTGTAATAATTGACTTCAATAGGTAGAAAAAATTAAAATTACTTTTAATTCAGCAAGAGGCACAGTTTTACAACTGGCCGCTTGTAAACACCGGTAGCCGTTTGTACCGTCGCTACACGCACTTGACCGTCTCCGCCGGGATGCAATTCGAGAACCCGACCGACTGGCCATTTCAAAGGTGATTGGATGTGATCACTCGTTATGATAACCAAATCATTAAATTTGATATTTGGGGACGAATCAGCCCACTTGTGTCGCTGTTGTAGCGTATGCAAATACTCTATAGAATACCGTTTCCAAAAATCATTATGTAGTTTTTGGATTAGTTGCCATCTCCAGAGCCGATTTAGGGGAACCTCGGACAAATCTGACTCCGGAATTTCTGAATTAAGGGGTTCAAGGGTCAAAAAATGCCCAGGGGTAAGAGGTTGAAGATCGTGTGGGTCTGAAGAGGCAGGAGATAAAGGGCGACTATTAAGTACAGCTTTTATGCGACATGTAAGGGTGGACATTTCCATGATGGACAACTTCTGGTCGCCGACAACTAGAACAAAGTGAGTTTTAAAACTTTTGACGCCAGCTTCTGCCAGGCCATTGAAATGTGGACTGAGAGGAGGTCCCAGATGCCAACGAATAGAAAATCTGGTGGACGCACTTCTTGCGTAATCAAGTACTTGGTTACGAAACCCTACAAAATTACTGCCCTGATCTGACCAGCATTGCGTCACGCTTCCACGTCTGGAAATGAATCGATGGAATGCACCTACAAACCCTTCGGTGGACAGTTCCATGGTTAATTCCAAATGCACGCAATGTGTGGCCGTACAGACAAACACACAGACATACGATTTGAAAGCCTTACAACCACGGTAACGATGAGGAATCACAAAGAAAGGTCCACAAAAGTCGATAGCTACACTCGAAAAAGGTTTAAGTTGATTGATTCGATGAGCGGGAAGTGAACTCATTATGGGCGGTCTATAGGGTTTAGGGTTGATTCTAAAACATTGCAAGCACTTGGATATGGTTCTTTGAATTGCCCGTCTGGCAGATAATATCCAAAATTGCTGTAAAAGCAGATTATGTAATGTTTTAAACCCAGGATGAAGGTATTGTCGATGAGTGGACTCGATAAGAAGAGTAGTTAAACGATGGTTATGAAGTAAGACGGGGTGTTTTGCAGAATAAGACAAAAGGTCAGATTTTTGTAATCTGCCACCGACTCTAATGATATTATTTTCATCAAGAAAAGGTGAAAGTTTTCGAAAAGGTTTCGGTATTGGTTTATCCTTAGATAACGCGGAAAAAAGCTCAGAAAAGCAAGAACCTTGAACGCGTTTGGTAAGAAGGTATAATGCACTTTGCATCTCACCGGTGATAGGAAAAACAATATTTTCAAAAATAATTTTTTGGTCCGGTGGCTTAGTGGGTTTTTGATAGGAATAGTTTTGAAAAAGGTTAACTATTCGAAGGACATAACAAATGATACGTTGAATTTTTGATATAGATGAATATTTGATAAGAAGCTGATCTAAGAAGTTAACGTCAATTATCGCATTGCAACAGACCTTTGGCTTTTCCTCCAGATTAATATCTCCGAAATCAATCGGCATTTTTGACTTATGAAAATCGGGCCATTCGTTTTCGGGAGACCACAAAAACGACGGTGCGTTCCACCACATGTCATGTGAAATGAGCTGTGAGGGGGTGGCCCCTCGTGACGCAATATCGGCTGCATTTAAAGCAGAAGGAATGTAGCGCCATGAGTTTGAGGGAATGATTTCTTGGATTCTACTGACTCGATTTCCAACAAAGGTTTGCCAGCGATTATGAGGGGATGAAAGCCAGTGCAATACGACTTGCGAATCGCAGAAAGTAACGATATTTGTAAAAGTTATTTTTCCTTCATAGCTAGATAAGACGAAATCAATTAATTCGCTTAGCCAATTAATTAGCCTAGCCAAAGTTTTTGACTTTAGGCACGACCCTAGATTTTGCAGTTATGAGAGAAACAGATATATTGTTTTCCTCTTCTACACGAAAATATACGACGCCTGCGTAGCCTCGAATTGAAGCGTCACAGAAGCCGATGATTTGACAGGTATTGATTTTTGACAGTTTGATTTGTCGGGGTAATTAAAAATTGGAAAGAAGCGGGAATTCAGAACGAAGTTTGTTCCAAGAGTCGATGATAGAAGAATCTGGTTCTTCGTCCCAGCCTATTTTAGATATCCACAACTGTTGCAAAATGAATGTTGCTTGTAGCAACAAGGGACAAAGAAAACCTAAGGGATCGAAGATTGTTCCTATGATAGATAAAATAGAACGTTTGGTTGGGGGTTTGTCCTTCATTCGGCATTGATAAGAAAAAATGTCGTTTTTTGGATGCCATTGAAGTCCTAAAACTTTGATAAAGTGGGGTTCCTCCTTGTCAAAAGAGAGAGGCATTTGACGATCGGATTCTGGCAATGTTGCCAATAACTCAGGACAATTGCTTGCCCATTTTTTAAGTTCAAATCCTCCCGACTTCAACAAATCATTGAGTTCCGTTTGAAGGGAAAGAGCTTCAGAAAGCGAAGGGCTAGTTCTCAAGATATCGTCGATGTAGATTGACGTTTTTAGAACAGTACTAGCCATAGGAAAAGGTTCCTTTTCTCTGTCTGCCAGCTCATTTAATGTACGCATGGCTAGAAAAGGTGAGCATGTCATGCCAAAAGTGACAGTAGAAAGTTCCCACACTGAAAGTGGGTCCTGTGGAGAAAACCTCCACAATATCCTTTGATAAGGACGGTGATAAGGATTGATAAGGACTTGACGGAACATCTGTTTGATATCAGCAATGTAGGCAATAGGATTAAGACGAAACGTAAGGAGTAAAGAAGCAATACCTTTTTGAAGTTTCGGTCCAGATAACAACGTGTCATTGAGACTAATATTCTTTGGGGTGACTGCCGAACAATCCCAGACTACCCTTAATTTTGTACTTAAGCTTTCCGGCTTTAATACGCAATGATGTGCCAAAAAACATGATACGTCGACTTTTGGTTGACTAGATAAAACTAGACTCATATGATTAGAATCGATATAGTCTTGCATGAAACTTGAATAAGCAGTGTACAGATCAGAATTTTTGAGTAATCTGTTTTCTAGAAGTAAAAATCTACGATAAGCTTGCGGATAAGTATTTCCTAGGTCAGGGTTTATTTTATCTTTAAACGGAAGATCTACCATGAATCTACCGCTCGGTTGTCGTACGACACTCGCAGTAAAAATTGATTCCGCTTGTTTTTCTTCCTTTGATAAGATTTGTTTTTTAGGCAAATGTTCGATTTCCCAAAACCTAGGGATAATGACCTCCAAAGGAGGTGAATGACTCGTTAAAAAACAACTGGTTCGTTCCGTAAGATTACCTACTTCGTCAACTTTTCCCATGACGACCCAGCCAAAGATGGTTTCAAGGGCTGAAGGTTGCCCTATTTGTCCAAGAACCCTGCCCTCCTTGAATATCTGTGCGAATAGCTCGCAACCAATAACTAGGTCCACAGGTCTAGATTTGAGATAAGATGGGTCGGCAAGTTTAAGGTTTTCCAAGTGTTTCCACTGATTATCGTTCAAAGTGAATGTAGGCATATTGGAACATAGTTGTGGAACAACAATTGCTTCGAAATTAAGTAAAGGATTGACCTGTCCTTGTGGCTTAATGTGACATTGAACGAGCCCTTTGGAAGTAAGAGAAGACATTTGATTTAATCCGAATATTTCAGTGGTGTAACTTCGCCTAGGAAGATTAAGACGATGAATACACTTTTCACTGATGAATCCTGCCTGTGATCGAGAATCAAGCAGTGCCCTTACAGGTTGAAAATTTCCGCAACCGTCCATAACATCTATTATGGTGGTGCATAAAAGAAAGGTACCTGAAGGTCCTGAGGTATTTAATGACACATGAAGATTATTGACAGGTGGTGTGTGAATGACAGGACTGGTATCTTGGCTTCCAGACTCTTGATTAGTTTCTAAGATATGAGTTAAAGTGTGGTGCCTTTTACTATTGCATGTCCTGCATGAATATTTTGATTTGCACGTATCTACCCCATGCGAGGGATGAAAACACGCTAGACATAATTTTTTCTGCTTGACGAAAGATAGGCGATCGATAGGTGAGAGGTCAAGAAATGTTTGACATTTCGAAAGCACGTGACCTTGATTACACCGGAGACATTTTATTCCCGTACTTGAATTAGTTGAGGTGCCAGCCAGTCTTATAAAAGGCGAATTGGATGATTTATAGGTAGGCTTTTGCCCAAACTGATTTTGCATAGAATTTAAATTTTGATAGGTAGGCTTTTGCCCAAACTCATTTTGCATAGAATTTGATTTTTGATAGGTAGGCACCTTTTTGAGTGCTGTTGATTGAGGAAGTGATTCCAAAACTTTACATCTTTTTTCTAGAAATTGAAAAAGTAACTGAAAAGTGGGAATTTCGGTATTAGTATTGGCGTGACTCATTTCGAAATTTGAACGCGTCGGAATGTCCAATTTTTCTAACAAAATGAAAAAAATAATAAAGTCCTAACTGTCAACGTCAAAGCTAAGTGATTTTAAAATTTCTAGGGATTCTGAAAAGGTGTCAATTAAATTACGCAATTCTTTAGCTGACTCGTTTTTTAAGATAGAGTTCATAATTGTGCTTAAAGCATCATTTGCGAGGTCTCGCTTGTTTTGATATCTATTGACTAATTCGTCGTAAGCAATTTTATAATTTTGATCAGATAAGTAAATCCCTGATATCAATTTTAAAGGCTCATCCTCGAGATATGAAAATAAATATTGAAGTTTTCGGACGTTACTTAGACTTTGATTTTGATCTATAATGTTATTAAAAAGATCGAAAAAGCTTGGCCATAATTTTTTATCACCTCGAAATATGGGAATACCTAACTCCTTGAGTTTTGGAGTTTCGTTTTGTCGAACATATGATTCCGAAAAGGATGGGGCTTCAACCGGAAATATTTCAGAGTAAACCCCTTTACACGCATAAAAATATTTACGAGCTTCTGAAAGGATCGCATCCTGCGTTTTAAACTCCTCGTCGTCCGAGTCGTCTATCAACATAATGACATCATTATGTGCCAACATGCATTTATCGAAAGTTTCATCCAAGTCGGAATACCTCACTTGAAACTCGTTTCTCGCTTGATCGGTGATCGCAGATAAAAAACCCTTGCGTTTTTGCACGGCTTTTTTGATAGACATGGTTTTACCTTTGAAATGACGAAATTGTCGGTAAATATACAATTAACGCTAAATTAATGCTTCTGAAATAGAAAAATGACGAATTGTCGAAAATATGCACTAATTTATCGCAATTGATGAAAATTGTTTTAAATATCGAAATGATATGGAACACATCTAATCACAGAAATGTCGGTAAATATACAATTAACGCTAAATTAATGCTTCTGAAATAGAAAAATGACGAATTGTCGAAAATATGCACTAATTTATCGCAATTGATGAAAATTGTTTTAAATATCGAAATGATATGGAACACATCTATTTACTGAAATTATGCTGTTTGTTTTGATTGCTTCTCGATTTTTGTTTACTGAATGACCACGCGGTAGACCCTGCGTTACCATAGCAGCGGACCGAAAACAGGTGAATTGCGCCGGACAACCGAAGGTCGAGCGAAAATCTCTCTCGATTCAATACGATTGGCAAAATTCAAGGCCGTATGATCTCGGCGTGAAAATGGCCGACTTATTAATACCGTCGTATGGAGTAAATTTAAATAATTCGGGTCGAAGGAACACTTATGTTTGCCCGCAGGTAGAAAAACGATAACTGCAGTGGACTGTATATATTTTAATTAAGGAAAGCGCGAACAAACATAAATATATTGATATGAAATCACGCAATAATTAAGGTCCATAGGTTAATTGTTGGTACCACACAACGGAAATCAGAAACAAAGCACTCACCAGTTTGCAGCCAATTTCTCCACGTTCTAAGGGGCCCCTGTCTGGATCTAATGATGGCACCACGTAGCTGAAGGGCTGAAGTTTCTACAAACACAACTTTTTCTGGGTATTACGCCACTAGTAAGGAAAAATTATTTTAAAAAATTAAAAAACCACTGCGTTTCTCCTAGAAAAATAAAAATCACTAATTTGTCAGTGGCTTTCTATAAAAATAAATAATTGCCTAGTAAAACCTAAACCACTTATCTTTTAATTGAATTTGAATACGCTACGTTTCGATTGCCAATCTACAATCGTTTTCAAGCTTTTTATTTATATTTTCTCTCAAAATCTTAAATGTTTCTTGTTCAAATATATTTGTCAACGATATAATAATAAAAAAATATATTTGAACAAGAAACATTTAAGATTTTGAGAGAAAATATAAATAAAAAGCTTGAAAACGATTGTAGATTGGCAATCGAAACGTAGCGCATTCAAATTCAATTAAAAGATAAGTGGTTTAGGTTTTACTAGGCAATTATTTATTTTTATAGAAAGCCACTGACAAATTAGTGATTTTTATTTTTCTAGGAGAAACGCAGTGGTTTTTTAATTTTTTAAAATAATTTTTCCTTACTAGTGGCGTAATACCCAGAAAAAGTTGTGTTTGTAAAATGAATCCGCCACAAACATATAGATTTTATTCTGAAGTTTCTGGTTCTATGCTTCAGTACACCAAAATCGAGCACTTTCAAGTGTAGAAAATTGTAAATGTTGGAGAAAGTAAATTAACACGCCATTTTCTCGAGGCGGTAAAAAAAGGATCTCTCGATTCTTGGTGCGCATGTCCAAATGCGCGAAAAATGTACTCTGTCCGTCATCCAATTGTGTGGTTTTAAAATTTACAAACAACCGCGAAATTTAGCGGGAGCTAACATTAGCGAAACTACGGGATATAGCAAACATCTGATTACACCATTTTTAAGGGCTAAAAAAAACAGTACGGTAAGGTTCAATCAGAAAATTGATGTCTTTAATAATAACCGAGTTTCCCATTTAATCCCATCGAAAATGGGACACGCTGTACACTTAGATTGATAGACATAAACTTTTGACAGTAAAGAAAATAGTTCCTTAGCGCACATTTAAACCCTCTATAAAAAAAAATAAACCTCAACGCTCAAAAAACGTGCCTATATGGATTACCTAACTTTTAGTAATTTTCTGATACAATATTTTGTCTAGAACCGTTTGACTTATCGCAATGGGATTTTAAATGCGCGGTGCATTTAACTCTCTTCTTAAAATTGCAAAAAATATTTTTTTAAAATTTGCAAAACTCTGCCCAAAAATGTGTTATTACAAGACCATTACAATTAGATTTTTGCCTACAATATTTAAAATTTTTATTCCGATATAACTCTGCACAGCCTCCACAGACTTAACGGCTTCACAAAATTTTAATAAAATAATAATTTCAAAACCCTTACGCGCTCACCAACAGCTCCCACTTAAACGAAACAAACAAAATATTTCTTTATTTTTTCATTTTTTTTATCAATCACAATTCAAACTGTCCCCGCTCTTCGTGTTATTTATATGTAGGTTAGGTTTTCTACCACCTTTATCAAAAATACATTTTTCAATCATAATAAACGGTGATTCGAAAGCCATTGTCCAAAATACAGCTATTATTGTCGAAATCACAAAACCAGCTATCCATGTAGTTATCTAAAAAACGAATTTTATAAATGTCATGAATCAGAGTTGCCTTCGAGAACTTTTGATGATCGTTGCCCTACTTTGGCAAAGGAAAAATTTTGAACAATTCTCAATATTCCCATATTGGACGATTTTAAGAAATATATGGAATAAAATGGATCTTTATATTTTAAAGCGGCCATCACATGATCTGTATTGCTGACAGTATTTCGATACGCGTCTTTGTTTGTCAAAAGTTATAAACAAAGACAAGCAATCAGCTGTGACCGAAGTGACCATCAAAAAAAAAACCACCTTACGCCTGTGACGATCAAGTGGTTGATCGTCAACGATTATAAACACACAGGATTGCCTATTAGCTCGAATCCTTTAGCGGTAGGCGGCGCCTTGCCTACGTCACTAGTGGACCTCTGCTCAGCGCGCTTCATTTAATACACATTGCAATCGTGAGTTTTTCCCGCTTATTTGCAAACAAATTTTTTATTTGTGTTAGTAAATATAATTAATAATTTCATTCATTCAAAACAAATGATTTGAAAAATCAAGAGTTTGCTCTGAGAGCTGAATTATCCTACCAGACGATATGTTGGAGTTTCTTTTTTAAATAGTTGAAAGTTTTAGAATAGAAGTAGGATTTGTTCTAAAAGTTTAATCAATTTAAATCATTAGATGTATAATGTATTGTTTTTGTTGCGGATATAATAAAACACACTTATATTATGTAGTAACAGAAAGGTATTTATTTGATATTACAGATCTATAATTGCAATATTTGTTGTATTATTGTCAAAAACCAGTCAGTTTTTGGAGAAAACAGCCAAATAAGATGTGTTTTTCAACTTCTTATGCTTTAAATCAATAGATTTTCATAAGTTTTTTTCAAATGATTTATATTGTTTGTGTTATTTTTGTTTTTACACCACCCAGCGCCCGTTTTTACTCCTTGTCCTGTAACATGTTTCTGAAAACTTCTATAAAGAGACTAAAAAAACTTAAGAAAAAAACTGAAACTAAACTTGGAGAAACTGTCTACAAAATAAACTTTCCAATAATCAGTTTAATAAAAGAAGTACGTTTTGTGGCATAATTACCAATTTTCTTCAATGTGATTAATTTAATGAGCAAGGAGTTTCCAAAAATCCAAAAAAAATTAGACGTTTATATACATATAATAATATAAAAGTATATACTATATTTATATTTTTACACTGCAAGAGGGAACACAAAGCTTTTATTTCAACAATAAATTAATGTGCTTTCTTTATATCAATTCACCTAATTCACATTTCTAAAGGTTTATCATAACAAAAACATTTCATGTAAAAAAAAGCCAAGTACGTGAAAGTGGTATTCCGTAAAAAGAATTAAGATAAAAGTAAAGCCAAGTTCTACAATACAAATTTTAAAATGAATGATTCTTACTAGTTTGGAAAAGTTTTTTTTAAACTTTGCTATTTGAGCCAAACTTCTTTACGTTCAATTTCCTAAGAGTCATTTGCAGCCGTAATAGCCAAATTTAGAAAAACATTTCCAAACTAGTAAGAACCATTCATTTTGAAATTTGTATTGTAGAACTTGGCTTTACTTTTATCTCAATTCTTTTTACAGAATACCGCTTTCGCGTACTTGGCTTTTTTTACATGAAATGTTTTTGTTATGATTTCACTGCTTTATTAAAGGATTTGGATAATATTTAAGTTTTAAAGTAGTAAAATATGCGGGATATTGTTCAAAACTTTTGCAATGCCTAATTAAAAATATTGAGTTTTTTTTATATTTTTCTATGGTTTTATCATAGTTCTTAACAGCCTTCTAAAGCTCAGCTCTCTAGTGTTCCTGGAAGTAGGCAATGTTAATTTTACATAACTTTACATTTATAGGAAAGGAAAGTAAATTAAAATCTTAGTGTTTTAAAATTTTTCCTATAGTTTTATCATAGTTCCTATCAGTCTTCCAAAGCTCAGCTCTCTAGCGTTTCTGCAAGTGGACAATGTTACTTTTACACAACTTTACATTTATAGGGGAGGGAAGTAAATTAGAATTTTGGGGCTTTTCAATTTTTTTCTATAGTTTTATCATAGTTACTATCGGCCTTCCAAAGCTCAGCTCTCTAGCGTGTCCGGAAGTGGGCAATGTTACTTTTACATAACTTTACATGTATAGGGGAGGGGAGTAAATTAGAATTTTGGGGTTTTTTGATGATCAGTCTGCCAAATTTCAGCTTTGTAGCATGTCTGGAAGTACAGTAGAATTTTGATGACCTATAGTGGTGACAATTTCGACGTTTTTTGAAATTTCGTAACTACTTTTTGGAATTCTATGATACTTGGAGGGGATCTACGACTGTGCAAAGTTTGAGATTCGTAGCTCATTCCGAAGTAGAGTTTTAGATAGGTCAAATATCTTCTAAAATGTTTCAAAAAAAGATGGTACGGCTCGTGAACTTGGCGAGGCACTGCCGTGCCCTCAGATTTACCTCCTAAATAGTCAACCACACCGTCAAATTAATGAAAACGCAAAAAAACTGAGGTAAAAACGTCAAAAACACCTTAAAATCACATGAACTCTCAATACAAACAAAGCAACTGGTCCGCTAGTGACGTAAGCAGGCAGTGTTGGTCTCGCTTGAGCGACGCTAACATAGAGTTAAATGGAAATAAGCAATCCTGTGTGTTTATAATCGTTGGTTGATCGTCACGGTCCCTAGAATAGACTGGTCTTCCGATCTTATATATATCTGTTGAACTTTCGCGTCACTATTGGTCCAGCTGATTTCTGTAAACAATAGTTAGATATGATATGAACAAGTAATATTTTTTGAATTTTTTGAAAACTAAGGCAATCTTTCTACTGTTTTTTAGTACATCCTTATAATATATAATTATTTAGGAGTATTGTCGTTATTTTTTTTAAATTTAATTTTATTTTTAATTACACAAAACTTACAATACAAGTCAAACTGACTGCGATGGTCTAGTATCAAAGATAAACCGAGGACTTAGGAAGTAAAAAAAGGTGTAGTTTAGCGGATTAGTTTTGAAGCTGAAACGAACACATTATTTTCATCGAATTTTAATTTTTGTGTAAAGAAAAATGAAGCGGCTAAAAAAAGTAAGGACTGATATGTCTCAAAAATATTATTTTATAAGAACATACTAGTTGTTCATTAAATAGATATCATATCTAACTTTTGTTTAGAAAAATCAGCTGGACCACCAGTGACGTCAAAAATTCGACATATAAGATGCGAAGACCGTTCTATTTCTAGGGACCGTGGTTGATCGTGGCCTCTCCGTTTTGATAGCCCTAAAAAAGCCAAGCTTTTCCATATACAGTACTATAATAATATAGTGTTGGAAACAGACTTACCGCTAAATACTCCGAAAAATGAATCCTATAAGATATGGACATTATCAAATGGCACTGAACCATTATGTGAACCAAGTAAATACTGTAAACCATTTTGCTGAGAATTTGAAAGCATGGTCTTGTCAAAAACCAGTTAATAATACCTAAAAGTCATAAAAGTTAAGACAGGTTGGGTTAAAGTAAATTTTTAGATGGAAAAGTTATCTAAGTTTCCGAGGATTTTTACATGTTTGAGGACTTTGGGCAATATTTTAAAACGTTACTATAGATTTTTATAAAATTTTCGTGAAGTGGCGAAAGGGGGAGGAGGAGCTTTCGTTTCTGAAATATTTACAAAAACACTGATATAGCGTGGAGCAAGGCCAACAAAAAAATACAGGCCACGACCCTGAAAAAATCAGCTGTTTTCGGGGAGGCTGAGGTTTTTTTATGATATTTTCAAACTGGCACTACAGATTTCCGTGAAATTTCAGTGGAATATTCTCACACACCATCCCAATATTCAACCAAACTTTTGTAAAGATGCAAGATGACTAAAAGGTTAAAATCTTCAAGATTTAGCACTCCTTATTTTGAATTCAAATTACCCGCCATATACCGCATGCCAACTATTATATTTGACATGTATTTGACTTTGTCAGCTGTGTTTGTCACATTCACTTCTGCTTTAAATTTAATTTTAGTATGAGTTAATAAAGCGGCTCTGAAAAATTAAGGATAACTATACATTTTAAAAAAATTGTTCTGCAAGAATATAGTAAAAACAATCTCAAAACCGGCTTTATTTAAAAAAAAATCAAATATTCATGAACCGTATTTCCAACTTCAATATTTTAACGACAGCTGTGTCGTGACGTGACCAACAAAAAAAATCAGCCTCCGATGTGACATCAACAAAGTGGAGGATCGTGGCCCGTCCGTTTTGATAGCCCTGCCCTGGCTTTACATATCGATTTTGACAGGTAGTAATACGAGAAATACAAATCATGTGGGAGCTGCTTGACAGCTGTCAAATCGCCCCTACACGTCACCACAATTTACCTCCATGTCCATTATGCGACGAATAGACGATCCAACTTAGTCCTAGAGCCCATAGGCCTCTAAGCAAAATATAGTACGTCGTATATATTTTATCATTTTTATCGTGCACCAGCAGTTGTATTTCTTTCATGACTAGAAACGCTATAGCCATCAGGACCAAGGCAAGTGTCCAGAACAGTATATTAGTTGTCTAAAAGATTATGTGTTCCATGAAATTTGGCAGTAGCAAAAGAAACCATTAGTTTAACCAAGGCCAACACAAAAATAGAGGCCACGACCCTGAAAAAATCAGCTGTTCTCCCGGGGCTGAATTTTACATTGGGTCTTATGGGAGGTCAGATGTTTTTTTATGATATTTTCAAAATGGCACTACAGATTTCCGCAAAATTTCAGTGCAATATTCTCAGACACCATCCCGATATTCCACCAAAGGTTTGAAAGGAAGCAACATGATTAAAAGGTTAAAATCTTCAAGATTTAGCATTCCTTATTTTGAATTCAAACTACCCGCCATGTACCACATGCCAACTGTTATATTTGACATGTATTTGACTTTGTCATATGTGATTGTCACATTCTCTTCTGCTTTAAAGTTAATTTTTGTATGAGCTAATGAAGCGGCTATGAAAAATTAGGGCTTACTATACATTTAAAAAAAAATTGTTCTGCCAGAATAAAGTAAAAACAATCTCAAAAACGGCTTTATTTAAAAAAAATCAAATATCCATGAACCGTCATTGCAACTTTAATATTTTAAAGACAATCAGCTGTGTCGTAACGTGACCATCAAAAAAAAAAATCAGCCCCGGATGTGACGTCAACAAAGTGGAGGATCGTGGCCCGTCCATTTTGATAGCCCTGGTTTAACCAATTTAAACTAGTAATGTACACCTGTTACATTTGAAAATGATACTGATTTGCGACGCAAGTAACATTTTAGAGGATATTGACAAGCTAAGCAACTTGTTTTACAGTGTTAATCTTGACCTTAAAACTCCTTAAAAGTTAAGAACTTTTTTGGTTTGCTATGTAAGTTAGAGTTACTTATTTTCGACCTGAATTAATTGGTTAAGTTACAGCAGAAACTAGTTAAATTATACTCGTTGCTATTGGCCTAATGGAAGCTAAACGTCCACTATATTATACTAGTTTCTGCGTATTTTACACAAGAACGATGGTGAGAGCCAGCACAACGTTGCCGAGTTTTGTTCAAAGTATTAGCTTTTGGGAAAAGCACGCGCTACTCTAGTATCATTTTCAAATAGACCTGTACAATATGCTATTATTTTTTTTGTATGGTAATCAAAATATTTCTATTCATTGACCCATTAGCAATACAAATACTTACAAATCTAAATTTATATTTCAAATTTGGTTTTTCTCTCATGAAAATTCCCAACATAATGCCAGTTAAATAAACGTTTAATCTTCCATGGGTTTCAAGCTCACTAAAAAATACTAGAACTGAAATCAGCAATCATCCGTTCGCAGCCAACTCCGAAATAATGTAGGCCATAACATGCCCCCCCCCCCCAAGCCTAAGGATTTTTTAGATATTTTCCACGTATTTCTTGAAAATAGCACAAAATACGGCAATATGGGGTCTCGAACCTCCTCCCCCCCAAGGCATATTCCTGGGTGCGCTACTGGGCCATAACCTTACCACGGAACCGAACCGTGACCTTACCGTCTAAGGCTTTACAACCATAGATCTATAATACGAATGGGCCTCATGCTCGGAAATTGATTCCAAAGTGAGATGGGGCTAGTCCGGGCAAAAACGGGAAAAACGCTTTATATTGTATGTGAAAGACCTCTTTTTTAAATTAATTCGAAGCTTTGAGTTAGAAAAATGACTTTATTAAATGTAAAGAAGATTTTGCAATTTCTCTAGAATCTAGAAAGTTAAAGTGTAATCAGAGCTTTCATAAGTAAGTTCAAGTCCCAAGTACATTAGGATTTGTAAAAGTACTTGAAGTACTAAGTTCATTTTCTTTTCAAATGTACTTCAAGTACCAAGTACCTACATTACAAAAGTACTTGATTTTTCCCAAGTCTTGTACTTGAAGTACAATAAAAGTAATTAAATATGTAAACAAAAGAAAAATGCCAAAAATATCAAACAAAATGTCAAAAATGTTAAAAAATTTTAAAAAAGTTCAAAAGTCAAAAAACTTCAAAAACTTCAAAAAATATCTAAGATGTCAAAATTTTTTAAAAAATTTCAAAAAATGTCAAAAATTTTACAAAATATTCAACCTGAAATTTTATTTTTTAGAATATTATTGTATGTAAATATGTATTACTTATATTAGTCCATACACTACGTGAATTTATACAGCGTTTTGTGATAAAAGCAAACCACTTGGTACAAACATTTATTGGACCCATACAAACATTTTAAGAAGGGGAGCCATCCGCCCCCACTGGCAGGGGGGGGGGGCTCTAAAAGTACAGGGTGATTTTTTATAATTGCAAGATCGCTATAACTCGGTTATTATTGGGAGTAGAAAGTTCAAGCAAAAACTATTCGGTTTGGTAAATTATGGCCACTTTAGGCCGACCATTAGTATTTTTTTATAGGTTATAATATACAGGGGGCGACAATCAGATTAATTTTTTTAAAGAGAACACCCTATATATTTTTGTATTTTTAAGTTGCGCAAAAAATTAGCTTTACAGATATATGTTACACTATGGCTCTATCTTTGGTAGTTTTCGAGATATTGACGATTGAAATTCCGAAAATTAGCAAATTTTAAATACGGTGCGGAGTATTTCCTGTGACAAGTCACAAACAATATTAAGATGTGTGGATACCTAATGACATTGTCAGTGCCAAATTTTAAATATTTATCAACAATGTTGCTTTATTCCAATGCAGAAAAGCAAGACATACTTTTATATATGCGAAAAATAATAAAAATGCCACTGCTACTGGAGAGAATATCGAGAACTGTATCCAGCCCGACAATGTCCTAATATATCCACAATTCTTAGGATATATAGAAAATTTCGTGAAACATCGTCTGTGGAACGAAAAAAAACGAGTTGTTCGTCCAAACGAAGAGGCTTATTTAAATATTTTACTACATTTTCAAGAAAGCCCACAAATTTCTATAAGAAAAGTATCTTCCGCATTAGTGCAAGAAGGACAGGAACGCTTGACGTCTTTTACCAAAGTAAGAAGTGTCCTAAGAACAAATTCTTATTGGGCATATAAACAACAAGAACTTCAAGGCCTAACACCCGATCAGAAAAGAAAAAGGGTAGAGTTTTGTCACTTTATGCATGAAAGACTAAACGCAGAACCCCGTTTTTTAAATCACATTTTGTGGTCGGATTAGTCGACGTTTACAACTTGTGGTCTACCAAATAGACAGAATAGCAGACTATGGTCCACGACTAACCCTAATTTTGTAAAAGAAATTAAAAGACAGGGAAGACAATCCGTTAATGTCTGGTGTGGCATACTGAACGACCGTGTTGTTGGGCCATTTTTTTTAAGCACTCTTTAACGGGACAAATTTATTTAAATTTTTTACAAAATACTAGAAAATTTTTTGGATGACTTGCCACTAAATCAAAGAAGAAGATTGATTTTTCAGCAGGATGGGGCTCCTCCCCATAATGTTCATGAAGTTCGAGAATTCTTAAATAATAATTTTAATGAATGGGTTGGGAAAAACGGCACAATACGCTGGCCACCCAACAGTTTTGATTTACCCAACCACTAGTATTTTTAGCTCACACATATACTATACTATAGTAGTGTGAGCTATGGTGATCCTAATTTTTTCGAGAAAAAAAAAGTTGCTCCGATTTCAAAATTTTTTATATATCTTTGCGTTTCAGATGATTTTGAAACTTTTTGTTGCGCCGTCTGTCTGTCTGTCTGTCTGTCTGTCTGTCTGTCTGTCTGTCTGTCTGTCTGTCTGTCTGTCTGTCTGTCTGTCTGTCTGTCTGTCTGTCTGTCTGTCTGTCTGTCTGTCTGTCTGTCTGTCTGTCTGTCTGTCTGTCTGTCTGTCTGTCTGTCTGTCTGTCTGTC